>CM048748.1:456155274-457373399 GCA_026315105.1 Locusta migratoria
CAGGCGTATGAATCCACCATTAAAGCTTATGATAAAATCCAGCTGCGCGAATAAAATCTAAAACACAGTCAGCCATAGAGGCGTCGTCACCTAAAATCGAAGAAAGTGCAGTAGGCAGGTTAAAAGATTGCCGCAATGCAGCTAAAAGAGGACAGTCCACCAAGATGTGGACCACAGTCAGCAGAGCGCCACAATGGCAGTTTGGCGGGTCTTCTCGATGTAAGAGATGGCCGTGCGTGAGCCATGTATGGCCTATACGCAGGCGACAGAGGATGACTGAGTCCCTTCGAGATGGCCTAAGAGACGTTTTCCAAGCTGCTGTCGAAGATTTGATCACACGAAGCTTGTTGGGCGTGCTTAATGTCAACCATTCTGAGTTCCAAGCCATAGATATCTTGTGGCGCAGACCCAAATGGATGTCCCTTTCTGGGGTACCAATATCCAGACGCTGCGAGGCGATGGCCTGCTTGGCCTGCCGATCAGCTCGTTCATTCCCTGGAATGCCTATGTGGCCCGGGGTCCAGACGAAAGCCACCGAATGGCCAGACACGCCGAGACTGAACACAGACTCATGGATGTGTTGCACCAGATGATGTTTGGGGAAACATTGGTCGAGAGCTTGTAGGCCACTCAGGGAGTCACTGCAAATGACATACGACTTCCGCGGGCGTGTGCGAAGGTGGTCGAGAGCACGAAGTACAGCGATCAGTTCAGCAGTAAAGATGGTGCAGCCAGGAAGAAGGGAGCGTTGTTCAATGTGGTCGCCATGAACATAGGCGTAACCCACTCTGCCTTCGACCTGGGAGCCATCAGTATAGATGACCTCTGCATCGCGGAATGTACCAAGGATCTCCAGAAACTGTTGATGAAGTATATGTGGTGCAACCGTCGTCTTTGGATCGCAGGACAATTGCAGATGAAGTTGTAGGCGAGGGATGGACCAAGGAGGGATATGAGATTGGCAGGAGAATGCGGGAGGTAGGGGAAAGGAGTCTAGTGAGGAAAGGAGAGTATGTACCCGAACCGCGATTGGCAGTCCTGATAGGGGTCGACGGTTTGGAGAGGGAAGGGAGGTGTGTGGAAACAAAAGCCTGCGATTAGGATGATGAGGCGAAGCGTGAACGTGGATGGCGTAGGAAGCTTATAACTGTTGCCGGCGAAACCTCAAGGGAGGGATGCCAGCTTCAGCGAGGAGACTTGGCACAGGGCTGGTGCGGAAAGCCCCTGTTGCAAGACGAACACCACTGTGAAGAATAGGATCCAAGGTCCGCAATGCTGAAGGCGCCACAGAGTCATACACCTGGCTCCCATAATCCAAGCGTGATAATATTAGGGCCTTAAAGAGATGCAGCAGAGTTTGACGGCCGGCTCCCCAGGCAGTGTGGCCGAGACAGCGCAATATATTTAGATGCCGCCAGCATTTTCGCTTCAACTGATGGAGGTGTGGTCCCCAAGTCAGTCGGTTGTCGAACAGCATGCCAAGAAACCGATGCATTTCTGTTACATGAAGCTGTTCGTCAGCAAAATAGAGTTCCGGGTCAGGATGAACGACCCGACGACGACAAAAGTGCATCACTTGGGTTTTGGATGCTGAGAATGTGAAGCCGTGCGCTGAGGCCCATGATTGTGCCTTTTGAATGGCTCCTTGCAGTCGTCTTTCAATGACACCAATGTTAACAGAACTGTAGTATAGACAGAAGTCATCGGCAAACAAGGACGAACAGACCGATGATCCCACAGCTGCCGTAAGGCCGTTTATGGCAACTAAAATAAAGATACACTGAGAACGGAGCCCTGGGGGACCCCGTTCACTTGGGTATGACGATTACTGAGGGAGGTACCGACCCTAACTCGGAAAGTATGGAGTGATAAAAAATTCTGTATGAATGTTGGTAGGGGACCACGTAAGCCCCAGTCATACAGCGTAGCCAGTATATGGTGGCACCAGGTGGTGTCGTACGCCTTGCGAAGATCGAAGAAGACCGCTACCATGTGCTCACACCTGGTGAAAGCAGTGCGGATGGCCGACTCCAGCGACACTAAATTATCTATTGCAGAGCGGCCATGGCGGAAGCCCCCTTGTTGGGGGACGAGGAGTCCCCGGTCTTCAAGAAGCCACATGAGCCGCCGGCTCACCATACGTTCAAAGATCTTGCACAGAACGTTGGTGAGGCTTATTGGGCGATAGCCCTCAGCCACCTGCGGATCAGTACCAGGTTTCATCACCGGAATAATGATGCTATCCCGCCACTGGGATGGGAAAGCACCCTTCACCCACAGAGTGTTGTATAGGGTGAGAAGTCGTCGTTGAAAAGCCGCAGGCAGGTGATGGACAAACTGGACGTGGACGCTGTCTGGTCCTGGGGAGGTGTCAGGACATGCAGCTAGGGCACTCTCAAACTCCCACTCGCTGAATGGCATATTATATTTTTCCTGGTGGCGCTAGTGAAACGAAAAGTGCCGCTCTTCAACACGCTCTTTGTGGGCGCGGAAGTCTGCACTATAAGATGTAGATGCTGAGTTGCTAGCATAATGTTCTGCCATGTACTGCGCAATAGCAGCTGGGTCTGTGGACAGGGTACCCCGAATGTAGAGACTGGGGATTCCTGTCAGTGGACGATGCCCGAAAAGGCGCCTAACCTGCTTCCACACCTCCGTTGGGGAGGCCCAGGAGCCGATAGTGGTTACATACCTCTCCCAGCAATCTCGCTTGCTTTGCTTTATAAGCCGACGAGCGTGGGCACGGAGCCGTTTAAAAGCAATCAAGTGCTCCAATGAAGGATGGCGGCGGTGGCGTTGGAGCGCTCGACGACGCTCCCTGATAGCCCCAGCAATTTCTGGTGTCCACCAGGGCACCGATTTACGACGGGGAAAACCAGAGGATTTCGGGACTGTGGCTTCGGCAGCGAAAATAATGGCCGTAGTAACTTGATCGACAGCCAAGTCAACATCTTCTGGGACTGGAGAAGTTGCTGTAACAGCCGAGGTGTAGGCCGGCCAGTTTGCCCGACGGAGTAACCATCGAGGCAGGTAGCTTGCACGTGATGACTGTGGGAGCGACAGTATGATAGGGAAGTGGTCGCTTCCACAAAGGTCATCGTAGACCCTCCAAGTTAAATGTGGAAGTAGGCTGGGACTGCAGAGCTTTTTTTTTTTTTTTTTTTTTTGTGGTTTTAGGGCGCACAACTTCTATGGTCATTAGCGCCCAGCCAAGAACATTGATTCGCTATGATCTCAAAAAAATTGTGACTGTCAGAACATCAACAAGAGGCTAAAAACGATAGATAAAAGACAATTAAAAGGGTTAAATATCCTTGGATAGGTTGGCCAAGTTCATAAAACGCAAAACCCGAGCAGCTGCTCGTGTGTCATCAGCTAAAATTTCCTCCAGAGTAGACGGAAAGTGAAGGGCTACACAGAGATGATTAAAATTAACACAAGTCAGTAAAACATGTCGCACTGTCAGCAGTTCACCGCAGGAGCATAGCGGTGCAGGTTCGGCGGATAGCAAGTGACGGTGGCTGAAACGGCAATGACCGATCCGCAACCGAGCCAGGATGACCTCCTCCCGCCGAGAGGGGCGTGAGGATGTCCTCCAAGCGATCGGGATCGGTTTGACAGTTCGCAATTTATTGTTGTACAGTGAAAGCCACACACTGTGCCATTGCGACACGATACTCCGGCGAAGAGCCCGTTGAACATCGTCCGATGGGACGCAAAAGGTAGCCGTGCGGGGCAAAAGAGCTGCTGCCTTGGCTGCTGTGTCGGCGGCCTCATTCCCAGGCACACCCACATGGCCAGGGACCCACAGGAAAGAAACGTGACAGCTGTCATCCGCCAGCAACTGGAGGGAGCGTTGGATCCGATACACGAGAGGATGGTTCGATAAAGGGTCCTTAAGACTCTGCAGGGCACTAAGGGAGTCAGAACAGATGGCATAGAAAGGTTGGCGGTGGCGGCAGGTATACAAAACGGCCTGGTGGAGGGCGAAAAGCTCAGCCGTGAAGGTCGAGCACCGGTCAGGGAGCTTGTATTGGAACCGGTTGTCCCCGACGACGAAGGCAGATCCGACACCGGCAGTGCTCTTGGGACCATCAGTGTAAATAAATACGGCATTATCGAACCGCGAACGGAGTTCGACAAGCCTTGAGCGGAATACCAAATCCGGAGTGCTCTCCTTGGGGAGCGAACCAAGTTCGAGGTGTGAGTGAACCTGGGCCTGATGCCACAGTGGCAATGGGCTTTCGCTCAACCGAAGGGTGGAAGGAAGGGTAAAATCGAGCCGTTGTAGCAGGCGGCGAAACCGAACTCCCGGTGGAAGCAAGGCAATCGCAGACAACTGATATTGGCGATCGAGTGAGTCGTCAAAAAATAATCTGTAAGAGGGATTGTTGGGCATCGACCGTAGGCGGCATGCATACCGACACAAGAGTATGTCACGTCGAGTGGTCAAGGGTAATACAGCAGCCTCGGCATACAGAATTTCAACAGGGCTGGTATAAAATGCACCGGTCGCCAGACGTAATCCACGATGGTGGATAGAGTTGAGACGGCGGAGAATCGACGGCCGTGCTGAAGAGTACACAAGGCTTCCATAGTCGAGCTTCGACTGAACAATGGCCTGGTAAAGGTGAAGCAGGACGGTACGATCCGCTCCCCATGACGTGCCACTGAGGACACGAAGAACGTTAAGGGATCGGGCACAACGGGCAGCCAGGTAGGACACATGTGTGGACCAGCAAAGTTTCCAATCCAACATGAGTCCCAAGAATTTTGTAGTCTCCACGAAAGGGAGAGCAACAGGGCCGAGACGTAGAGAAGGTGGAAGAAATTCCTTGTATCTCTAAAAATTGATACACACAGTTTTCTCAGTGGAGAATCGGAAGCCGTTTGCGATGCTCCAGGAATATAGACGGTCAAGACAGCGTTGGAGAGAACGCTCCAAGAGACACGTCCGCTGGGCGCTACAATAAATTGCGAATTCGTCAACAAAAAGAGATCTGGAGACGTCGGCTGAAAGGCAATCCACGATCGGATTGATTGCAATGGCAAAGAGCGCCACACTCAAGACGGAGCCCTGTGGTACCCCATTCTCCTGGCAAAAGGTATCTGACAAAACAGAGCCCACCCGTACCCGGAACTTGCGATCCGCCAAAAACGCTTGAATGAAAAGAGGAAGGCGGCCCCGAAGGCCCCATGTGTGCAATGTGCGGAGAATGCCCGCTCTCCAACAGGTATCGTATGCCTTCTCCAAGTCGAAGAACACTGCTACTGTTGGACGCTTCTTTAGAAAGTTGTTCATAATGGAGGTCGACAACGTAACGAGGTGGTCAGCAGCAGAGCGGTGTCGACGAAAACCGCATTGGATATTAGTCAGGAGACGGCGAGATTCGAGGAGCCAGAGCAACCGAGCGTTAACCATGCGTTCCATCACCTTACAGACGCAGCTCGTCAGAGAAATGGGACGATAACTGGAAGGAAGGTGTTTGTCCTTCCCTGGTTTGGGGATGGGGACAACAATGGCTTCACGCCATCTTGTGGGAACATGACCTTCAGTCCATATGCGATTGTAGGTACTAAGAAGAAAGCACTTGCCCACAGGAGAGAGGTTCTTCAGCATCTCAATATGAATGGAATCAGGCCCGGGAGCAGAAGACTGGGACAGGGCCAGAGCACGATCTAGCTCCTGCATGGTGAAGGCGACGTTATAATTTTCACGATTAAAAGAGCGGAAAGAAGGCGGCCGTGCCTCCTCTACCTGTTTGCGAGGGAGAAAGGCAGGGTGGTAATGGGCAAAGCTCGAAACCTCCGCAAAGAAACGACCCAATGCGTTTGAAACATCAGCTGGGTCCACGAGGACCGCGTTCTCCACGGTTAGGCCAGGAATTGGGGAGTGGACCTTGATGCCGGACAAACGGCGGAGGCCACCCCAGACAACCGTGGAGGGAGTAAAACGGTTAAAAGAACTAGTAAAAGCTGTCCAGCAAGCTTTCTTGCTGTCGTGTATGATACGACGGCACTGCGCTCTCATACATTTGTAATTGATGCAATTCTCCAATGTTGGGTGGCGGCGGAAGGTGCGTAAGGCACAGCGAGGGCTCTAAGCACGTCGCGGCAGGCTGCAGTCCACCAAGGGACCTGGACACGACGTGGAGAAGAGGATGTACGAGGTATGGAATGTTCAGCAGCAGTGAGAATAACCTCTGTGAGGTATTCGACCTGACTGTCACAGTTGGGAAAATGCTGATTGTGAAAAACAGCCATGGAAGAATAAAGCCCCCAGTCGGCTTTAGAAATGTTCCAACTGGTGGGACGTGGAGATGGGGAATGATGTAGAAAGTGGATGATACAAGGGAAATGGTCACTCGAGTACATGTCAGAAAGTGCATACCACTCAAACCGACCGGCAAGCTGAGGAGTGCATATTGCGAGGTCTATATGGGAATAAGTGTGTGTTGTGTCAGAAAGGAAGGTCGGTGCACCGGTGTTGAGGCAGACAAGATCGAGGTGGTGGAGAAGGTCCACCAAAAGGGAGCCTCTCGGACAAGGTGCCGGAGAGCCCCATAGGGGGTGGTGGGCATTAAAGTCGCCTACCAACACGAAAGGTGAAGGGAGCTGGTCAACAAGGTTTAGCACATCTGCCCTAGTAAGGGCAGATGACGATGGCGAATATATATTACAGAGGGAGAAAGTAAATGTGGATAAGGTGATGCGGACGGCAACTGCCTGTAGGTGAGTGTGCAAGGAAATGGGATGGAAGTAGACGTCGTCTCGAAGGAGCATCAGAACCCCTCCATGGGCTGGGACACCTTCCACGGGTGGCAGGTCGAACCGCACAGAGGTGTAGTGTGGAAAGTCTGCACGATCACGTGGATGCAACTTAGTTTCCTGGAGGCAGACTAGAAGCGGGCAGTGCAATCGAAGGAGTAGTTTTAACTCCTCCAGATTGGAACGAATGCCGCGAATATTCCATTGAAGGAGAGCCATGATAAAAATGAGAAGAAATAAGGATAAAAACCAACTAGCAAGCGGGGTCACCTTGACGGCCGCTGAGGACCCGATTTCGAGGGAGCACTGCTATCGCTATCCAGGGGCAAAGGGTCGTGGTCCATAGGTTCGACCGACGCGCCTGCCACCTCCCTGAGTTGATCAGGAGGGGCAGTTTCCGCCGCCGGTAGAGGACCGGGTGCCCGGCAGACGGAGCGACCCGGTGAAACAGAAGACGGCCGAGGCCGGCAACTGTTGGACGGCGTGACGGATGGGTCACGCCTCGGCGGGGAAGGAGAGGAACTCTTTTTCTTGTCAGCTCTTCTGGAAGAGTGACGGCGGGAAGAGGCAGTTGACGGTTGGAAAGCCTGAGAACGCAGAAAATCCTCACGGATGGGTTCCTTTTTCAAGGTCCGGGCATCTTGTTTAGGTGCCTACGGTTTACTAGAGGTTGACGAAGACTGTAGCTTAGAAGCAGCAGGAGGAAGCGGGGTTATGGAACGGGCAATCTTCGGGCTGGCAGATCGCACAACTGTGTCCGCAAAAGTGAAATCCCAAGTCTGGGTACTGGAATCCTTAATAGGTCAAGTTGAGGTGAGGGCCTTACTGTATGTACCCGCTGGGAGGACAGTGGGCTTTCGACTCGCCAACAACTTTCGAGCGGCAGATGTGGATACCTTCTCCGTAACCCGAATTTGCTGAATGATTTTTTCATCCTTATATACAGGGCAGTCGCGAGAGGAAGCCGAATGGTCACCGTTGCAGTTTAGGCAGTGAGGGGACGGAGGTGGGCAATCCCCCTCATGGGCGTCCCTACCACAAGTGACACACTTTGCTGCATTTGGGCAAGATTCACGGGTATGGTTGTACCTGTGGCATTGGTAGCAGCGCGTAGGGTTTGGAATATAAGGGCGGACTGAGATAACTTCGTACCCCGCTTTCACCTTCGACGGGAGGTCAACTCTGTCGAATGTCAAAAACACAGTACGAGTCGGTGTCAACTGGTTATCTACCTTTTTCCTCACCCTGTGGACGGCTGTCACACCCTGATTGGACATACAGGATTGGATGTCATCAGACAACCCGTCAAGGGATCTCGTAAAAACTACCCCCTGTGACGAGTTGAGTGTGCGGTGCGCTTCTACCTTGACTGGAAACGTGTGTAATAACGTAGTCCGGATTAGTTTCTGGGCTTGGAAAGCACTGTCTGCTTCCAGCAACAATGTGCCATTGCGCTGACGCGAACAGGTTTTAACAGGGCCAGCAATTGCATCAACACCTTTCTGTATAACGAAAGGATTGATAGAATTGAAATCTTTTCCGTCGGTGCGAGACAACAAGAAATTTCGGAAAATTAGGCATAGTTTTCTTGTGCTGAGGCGAATCTATCTTACGTTTCTGGGTCAACGTCACTGAAGAAGAGAAGGAAGTCATCGCGGAAGTGTCCCCCGTGATTACCGGCGTCTCCGATGGCGAGCTCCTTCCTAGTGGCGGCCCTCTCTGAGGGCTTACCCGCCTTAGGTGATTGTTCACACCTCAGGTCACACCTCCCGAGAACTGACGGAGGGACCGATTGGCATGTTCGGAAGGTACCAGCTCGGGTAATCACCCCTCCCTGAGCCTGGCCTTTACCAGGGGGTACGTACGTGCCCTACTTGTCTACCCGGGGCGGGGAATTACGCGTTACCCCGTCACCTGCTACGCACGATAATGCGTGGGTCGGCCTTCAGACACGCACAGGGAGGAAAAGAAGAAGAGGATAGGAAATGAAGAGAAAGAAGGAAGAAGTGTCTCAAACGCCGAAGCGGAGACTAATGAGGAGAAGAAGGCTAGGAGAGTACAAGGAGAGAAAGACAGAAAACAAAGGGTAAGAAAGGAAGGAACAAAGGAAGAAAAACCACAACAAGAACCACCGTAGCTCACGAAATATGCCCGTTTCCGGGAGAAGGCATAAACCGGGAGGGACAGTGAAGCAGCCTGGGGCAGAAGAAAGGCTGCTCCGGCTCGGGGCCCCGTGCGCGCCACACACCTACCCACAAAAGAACTGTGGGCCCCCTGGGGGGGGGGGGGACTGCAGAGCGACAGATCTATGGCTGAGTAAGTGCCATGGGCCAAGCTGAAGTGAGTGGCAGCTCCGTTGTTAAGCAGGCCAATATTTAGCTGCGCCAGGAGGTACTCCACGTCTCTACCACGGGCCGTAATATCATTTCCACCCCACAAGGGGTTGTGGGCATTAAAGTCCCCCAGCAGCAGGTAAGGCGATGGGAGCTGAGAATCCAAGGCGGCGAGTTCCGCATAAGACACTGCCTTGTCTGGAGGGAGGTACAAAGAGCAGATAGTAATCTCCTTTCCTGCCCGAATCCTCACAGCCACTGCCTCGAGTGCAGTGTTTAGTGGTACCGGTGCACTGGGAACATTGGCGAGAACAAAGATGCAAACACCTCCGAAAACACTGTCATAGACTGCACGATTTTTATAATAGCCCCGATAACCACGAAGGGCGGGGGTCCGCTGAACAGGAAACCAAGTTTCCTGGAGTGCTACACACAGCACAGGGAATTGGCTCAATAAATGGTGCAGTTCAGTGAGACGGTGGAAATAACCACCGCAATTCCACTGGAGGATATTACTGTTGGCATACTGGGATGCCATGAACGTCGCGGACATTTCGTTTACGCCTTAGTATCACCTGTTGCCGCTGCCTTATTGAGTGTGGCATCTATGTCCAACGATTCTGGAGGGTCGGTGAGTGCTAGGTCCTCAGCGGATGCTAGCATCTCCAACCCATCGTAAGAATCTGAAGTTTGAGAAACCGACGGCGGGAGTGCCGTCGGAAGAGATTTTTTCTTAGATCTCGTTTTCTTTTGTTTCTCCTCCCGCTGTTCTTTCGGTTTAGACCGCTGGGAGGGCTTCTCTGAATTTTCAGGAGCCAATGAGGATCGGGAAGCCCTGCGACCAGTGGTGTCTACATCTCCCAATGGACGGCTTGGATACACCGGTCTAGTTTTCAAAACCGAAGAAGGGAGCGTCCCAACGGACTTCTCCCTAGCGAGAGGGGCCGGGGAAGGCTGCTGCTTCTCCGGCAGGGGAATGGGGACTTCTGTCCCCCATGGTGGGGGTGAGGTTGCCCCCACTAATGGTACTGGTGGGGCAATGGATGGAGGCCCCCCAACCTTCGAGGAGGCAGACTGAGGTTGATGGCCCTTAGGGCCCACAGAAAATGGTTGCACCGTTGGTGCCGTCGACGCCAGGGTAGCTGACGACGACGTAACAGTCGCATATGAAGCAGTCTGTGGTACGGGGTCGATTCTTTCATACTTTTTCCTCGCCTCGGTGTATGTCTGTCTGTCCAGAGTCTTAATTTCCATTATTTTACGTTCTTTCCGGAAAATGGTACAGTCTGATGAACAGGGTGGATGATGCTGCCCACAGTTGACACATATTAGCGGGGGAGTACACGGAGCGTCCGGATGGGCTGGACGCCCGCATTCCCTACATGTGGGGCTAGAGGTGCAGCGAGATGACATATGCCCAAATTTCCAACATTTAAAGCATCGCACTGGGAGACTGTAAGGCTTTACATCACACCGGTAAATCATGACCTTGACCTTATCGGGCAACGTATCGCCCTCAAAGGCCAAGATGAAAGCACCGGTGGCAACCTTACAATCCTTCGAACCCCTATACACGCGCCGGACAAAGTGGACGCCCCGCCGTTCTAAGTTGGCGCGTAACTCGTCATCAGACTGTAGGAGGAGGTCTCTGTGGTAAATCAGACCCTGGACCATGTTCAGCGATTTGTGGGGTGTTATGCTGACAGGGACATCACCCAGCTTGTCGCAAGCAAGCAATGCTTTCGACTGAGCGGATGATGCAGCTTCTATCAGCACTGAACCACTCCTCATCTTCGACATTCCTGCGACTTCGCCATACTTATCCTCTAAATTTTCGACAAAGAAAAGAGGTTTTGTCGTCATAAAGCTTTCCCCGTCTGTTCCGCTACATACTAGATACTTTGGAGAGTATAACTTGTCCCTGTCTTTAGCCCGATGTTCTTCCCGTGATGTACCAAGGGAAGGAAACGATCGGGGGTCATACTTCGTGGCATTGCAATTTGTTCTTCCTCGCTTAGAGACGCCATTGGCAGAGTTTATTGCTCGCTTCATCTTGGTCCCACTAGCAGCTAGGGAACTAAAGGTCCACCCAGGCAGAGCCCTGCTTGCCTGGGTAAGCCTTGTACAACTGAGGTGCGGCAGGTTCCTCAGAGGTTGCTCGCTAGCGGCTGTTCTACCTCAACAGCCATGCATCTCCTCGGCACGTAGCGCACCTTGAGATTGAGGTTTTTTTTATAGAGGTTTGTACCGTCCTCGCGACCCAGGCGATTAAGCCAAGATCCCCGGGCTCTGAAACGTACAACGTTCCACCGTCGCGCCGAACGATGGTCGTTGAAGCACGCACAGAGCTTACGGTGTAGCTGACTGTTGGCGCGACACAGCCCACAGCTCAGGACCCCGGGTTCGCCAAGCCTGTACTCAGCAAATCAATGCTGAGCCCCTGAGGGGAGCCATGAAGCCATATCCCTAAGTGGCCCCAGTACCCGCCTGATGTTACAGCTCCTAAGCAAACCCAGCCTCTTTGATAACCTGGATCTTTCAGGGTGGGAGATGATGTCAGGATAAATGACACCATCTGGCTCAATAACATTGTCTGGCACGGATAATGCCTCAAATCTGTCGGTAGGATGAATGAAGGAGGCTTCACATTCTGCCCCCGGGAAGTCTTTCGCTGCCTGCTGAGCACGAAGACCACATCGTATGTGACTGCAGGTGTGGGAAAGGGGGGTACCTTACTGTGAGCAGTGATGGGCCTCGCCGCAGCTGTGGGCTGATCCACAGATATGCCAGATGTGACAGATATCTGATCGGTTCTGGCAGCCAGTTGTCGATAACGGCGCTCCGTAACCACAGCCTTCAGCTGTGCACACGGGGTGAAGCTGGAAGCCAAGGTCACAGACTCAGTTTGCATCTGCACACAGCAGGCACAGTTTCTATCCACTACCACAGTAGCCAAAGAAATGAATGACTAATAAACACAGAACAGACTCTGCAGTGAGCAACAAAGGTAAACAGATGCCACTATAGATATTCACATAGCGGTTAAGTACGGCACCAGATACTTAACACAAAGCTGAATCTAATACACACATGAGAATGTGATAAATTTCAGAAACTGAAGTCCACTGCCAGTTTCTGCCACTATTATGTCACCCAGAGCACTAAGTATCATAATTTAATTTTTCCAATCAATTAAGTTTCATTGGTGCTTCAGTTTTTTTAAGAGGTTTTTTCTCACGTACTTGGCAGATTTCATTTGTGCTGCAAGATATGTAATGAAAGTATCAACTTGTCACTCCTTTATTTCCTGTTTCACTTTCAGAAAGCTTTTATTCCTGCATGTTTGATAACAGTGGATTCCATAGATTTTATTTTGAAAACAGCCAGTCACGTAGTTTTGACAGTATTAATACCACTTAACACAGTTCAGTCAGCTGCCAGCTGCCTTTATTTAAAGTACCAAAATAGGTAAAAGTCCAACATGCACTTGGTGCATCTGCGGGGGGGCCTGATCCGAGATGTGGAGGTGGCCATGCCGGCAGCTATCGAACATACAAGATGCGGTACACTGCATGTCATGGCTCGCTTCGACACCAATGATGCTTGTTGCTTGGTTGGTGGTTATTGAAAGGGACTAAACATCAAGGGTTATCAGTCCCTTGTTCCAGTCTTAGAGATAAAA
The DNA here is from genome assembly GCA_026315105.1 of Locusta migratoria. Taxonomy (NCBI): domain Eukaryota; kingdom Metazoa; phylum Arthropoda; class Insecta; order Orthoptera; family Acrididae; genus Locusta; species Locusta migratoria. Next base: position 456,168,058 of record CM048748.1, read on the forward strand.
CATTGTGTTAAGCATTTTGAAGCATATGCTTTAACATGCCAAAGTTTAAAAGGAACATGTAAAAATGAAGAAAGAGTTCACGTAAATACGAAGAAGGGATAAAAGTACTGGACAGGACAAGAGTGATTTTGCTGGGTGATCACATAAATATAAGTACCACATCCAGCCACTCTGGTACACATTAAAACACCTACCTAATACACTTAGGCAAGTGGAGAACAGATAAATTACAGACACACAAGAGACTTTAAAAGGATTGGTACAGTCCACACTCACGAATAAAATTTAAAACACTGTCAACCATGGAGGCATTGGCACCTAAAACAAGCGTCAAGGCATCAGGAATATTAAAATTCCGTCGCTCTGCGGCTAAATTGGGGCATTCCAGTAAGATGTGGGCGACTGTCAAAGGCGCACCACATCGACACTGAGGAGGGTCCTCGCGACTCAGAAGGTGTCCATTCGTCGGCCAGGTATGGCCAATACGCAGCCGACAAAGGACCACCGAATCCCTGTGAGAAGCCCGCAGTGAGGACTTCCATACAGTGGTGGAGGGCTTGACAATGCGGAGCTTGTTTGGTTCGGTCAAGCTCGCCCGGACCCTGCTACGTAACTGGGTTCGGAGGTCTTTTTCAGGTAGGCCAATATTCAGAGACCATGAAGTGGTGGCCTGTTTGGCCAGCTGATCAACACGTTCAATTCCTGGGATGCCTACATGGCCTGGCATCCAGATGAAAGCAACAGAACAGCCTGACTCACCAAGGGCGAAGAAAGCATTTTTGATTGCTTGCAGTGAAGTGTGCTAGGGGAGAAACTGGTCTAGGGCCTGTAAGACACTCAGGGAGTCACTGCAGATAACATACGACCCCCTGGGGCGAGTTCTGAGGTGTTCAAGACCTCTTAAAATAGCTACCAGCTCTGCAGTGAAGATACTGCTGCTGCCAAAAGGCAATGAACACTGTTTAGTATGGTCAACACAAAGAAACGCATACCCAGCATGAGCATCCTTGAGGGAGCTGTCCGTGTAGACAACTGCTGCATCACGGTACAAATCAAGCAGCGCTTGGAACTGGCGACGGAGGGCTTGTGGTGGGACCAAATCTTTCGAGTTCCAGGACAAATCCAACACAATCAGCAAGCGAGGGATACTCCAAGGAGGGGTATGGAAGGAGCAGTGGAAACTGCGAGGGAAGGGAAGGAAGTCAAGGGATGAGAGAAGGGAATGGAGACGGACCGAGATTCGGATACCCGAACTCAGCCGTCACTGCGGAGAAGGGTGGGTGATAGTCGCTAACAGAAGCCTGCGATTTGGGTGGTGAGGTGAGGTGTGTATGCGGGCGGCGTAGGAAGCAAGCAACTGCTGCTGCCGAAACCGCAGGGAAGGTACCCCTGCTGTGAGTAGGACACTCATGACCAGACTCGTGCGAAAAGCTCCCGTTGCCAAGCAAACGCCACTATGTAAAACAGGGTCCAGTACCCAGAGTTCTGAAGGTGCCATCGAGTCATACACTATGCTCCCATAGTCCAGCCCTGTAGAGCTGTAGAAGTGTTCGGCGAGAGACTCCCCAGACAGTGTGGCTCAGGCACCGAAGGATATTAAAATGCCGCCAACATTTCTGTCTCGGGCTGACAAAGGTACGGCACCCAAGTCAACCGGGAGTCGAGAACCGTGCCGAGGAAGTGGTAGTTTTCTTCAACGAGAAGAGGTACATCGCCCAGGTACAGCTCGGGATCAAGGTGAAGTTCCCGAAGGCGACAGAAGTGCATTACTTGGGTCGTGGGGCCCGAGAATTGAAAGCCATGGGCAAAGGCTCAGGACTCCGCCTTTCTAATAGAACCCTGCAGACGACGTTCAGCGACACTAATTCTCACGGAACTAAAGTAGATGCAGAAGTGATCGGCAACTAGAGAGTAGGAGACCGATGACCCCACTGCGGTAGCAAGGCCATTTATGGCTATCAGAAAAAAGGGAACACTAAGAACAGAGCCCTGTGGGACACCATTCACCTGGACACGAGTGAAACTGAGACAGGTGCCAACCCGGACCCGGAAAGAGCGGAACGACAGGAAGTTCTGTATGAAAATCTGGAGAGACCCCCAGAGACCCATTTGTAAAGTGTAGATAAAATATGGTGACACCAGGTGGTATCATATGTCTTTAAGGTCGAAAAAGACCACGACCAGATGCTCATGCCTGATGAAGGCAGGGCGGATAGCGGGCGCCAGTGACACGATGTTGTCAACTGCGGAACGGCCGTGGTGGATGCCCACCTGTTGCGGGGCCAGAAGTCCCTCATCGTCAAGAATCCACATGAGGCACAGACTCACCAAAGGTTCGAAGAGCTTACAGAGAATGTTGGGGGGGGGGGGTTTGTGGTTTTAGGGCGCACAACTTCTACGGACATTAGCTCCCAGACAAGAACTTAGATTCACTAGATCCCACAAAAAAAAAAAAAAAAAAAAAAAAAAAAAAAAAAAAAAAAAAAAAAAAAAAAAAAGAAATCGGTGACAGTCAGAAAATCAAGAAGAGGCTAAAAACGAAAGATAAAGGACAATGAAAAGGGTTAAATATCCTTCGATATGTTGGCCAAGTTGATAAAATGCAAAACTCTAGCAGCTGCTCGTGTGTCATCAGCTAAAATTTCCTCCAGTGTAGACGGAAAGTGAAGGGCTACACGGAGATGATGAAAATTTACGCAAGACAATAAAACGTGTCGCACCGTCAGCAATTCACCGCAGGAGCACAGCGGTGCAGGGTCGGCGGTTAGCAAATGACGGTGGCTGAAACGGCAGTGACCGATCCGCAACCGGGCCAGGATGACCTCCTCCCGCCGAGAGGGGCGTGAGGAGGTCCTCCAAGCGGTCGGGATCGGTTTGACAGTTCGCAATTTATTGTTGTACAGTGAAAAGCACGCACTGTGCCATGACGACACGATAGTCCGGCGAAGAGCCCGTTGAACATCGTTCGATGGGACGAAAAAGGTAGCCATGCGAGGCAAAAGAGCTGCAGCCTTGGGTGCTATGTCGGCAGTCTTATTCCCGGGCACACCTACGTGGCCAGGGACCCACAGGAAAGAAACGTGACAGCTGTCATCTGCTAGCAACTGGAGGGAGCGTTGGATCCGATACATGAGAGGATGGTTCGCGGTGGCAGCAGGTATACAAAACGGCCTGGTGGAGGGCAAAAAGCTCAGCCGTGAAGTTCGAGCACCAGACAGGGAGCTTGTATTGGAAACTGTTGTTGCCGACGACGAAAGCAGATCCGACACCGGCAGTGCTCTTGGAACCATCAGTGTAAATAAATATGGCATTATCGAACCGCGAACGGAGTTTGACAGGCGAGTGGTATACCAAATCCAGAGAGCTCTCCTTGGAGAGCGAACGAAGTTTAAGGTGAGTGTGAACCTGGGCCTGATGCCACGGTGGCAATGGGCTTTCGCTCAACCGAAGGGTGGATGGAAGGGTAAAATCGAGCCACTGTAGGAGGCGGCGACACCAAACTCCAGGTGGAAGCAAGGCAATCGCAGACAACTGATATTGGCGATCGAGTGAATCATCAAAAAATAATCAGTAAGATGGATGGTTGGGCATCGACCGCAGGCGGCATGCGTACCGACACAAAAGTATGTCACGTCGAGTGGTCAAAGGCAATACAGCAGCCTCGGCATACAGAATGAGGACACAAAGAATGTTAAGGGATCGGGCACAACGGGCAGCCAGGTAGGACATGTGTGTGGACCAGCAAAGTTTACCATCCAACATGAGTCCCAAGAATTTCGTAGTCTCCACGAACGGGAGAGCAACAGGGCCGAGATGTAGAGAAGGTGGAAGAAATTCCTTGTATCTCCAGAAGTTTATACACACAGTTTTCTCAGTGGAGAATCTGAAGCCAATTGCGATGCTCCAGGAATATAGACTGTCAAGACAGCGTTGAAGACAACGCTCCAAGAGACACGTCCGCTGGGCGCTGCAATAAATTGCGAAATCGTCAACAAAAAGAGATCCGGAGACGTCTGCTGAAAGGCAATCTACGATCGGATTGATTGCAATGGCAAAGAGAGCCACACTCAGGACAGAGCCCTGTGGTACCCCATTCTCCTGGCAAAAGGTATCTGACAAAACAGAGCCCACCCGCACCCGGAACTTGCGATCCGCCAAAAACGCTTGAATGAAAAGAGGAAGGCGGCCCCAAAGGCCCCACGTGTGCAATGTGTGGAGAATGCCCGCTCTCCAACAGGTATCGTATGCCTCCTCCAAGTCGAAGAACACTGCTACTGTTTGACGCTTCTTTAGAAAGTTATTCATAACGAAGGTCGACAATGTAACGAGGTGATCAACAGCAGAGTGGTATCGACGAAAACCGCATTGGATATTAGTCGGGAGGCGGCAAGATTCGAGGAGCCATACCAACTGAGCGTTAACCATGCGTTCGATCACCTTACAGACGCAGCTCGTCAGAGAAATGGGGCGATTACTGAAAGGAAGGTGTTTGTCCTTCCCTGGTTTGGGGATGGGGACAACAATGGCTTCATGCCAACTTGTGGGAACATGACCTTCAGTCCATATGCGATTGTAGGTACTAAGAAGAAAGCACTTGCCCGCAGGAGAGAGGTTCTTCAGCATCTTAATATGAATGGAATCGGACCTGGGAGCAGAAGATCGGGACAGGGCGAGAGCACGGTCTAGCTCCTGCATGGTAAAGGCGACGTTATAATTTTCGTGATTAATAGAGTGGAAAGACGGCGGCCGTGCCTCCTTTACCTGTTTGCGAGGGAGAAAGGCAGGGTGGTAATGGGCAGAGCTCGAAACTCCGCAAAGAAATGGCCCAATGCGTTGGAAACAGCAGCGGGGTCCACGAGGACTTCGTTCTCCACAGTCAGGCCAGGAATCGGGGAGTGGCCCTTGATGCCGGATAAACAGCCCCAAACAACCGTGGAGGGAGTAAAATGGTTAAAAGAACTAGTAAAAGCAGTCCAGCAAGCTTTCTTGCTGTCGTTTATGATACGAAGACATTGCGCTCTCATACATTTATAATTTATGCAATTCTTCAAAGTTGGGTGGCGGCGGAAAGTGAGTAAAGCATGGCGCCGGGCTCTAAGCGCGTCACGGCAGGCTGCAGTCCACCAAGGGACCTGGACATGACGTGGAGAAGAGGATGAATGAGGTATGGAACGTTTAGCAGAGGTGAGAATAACCTCTGTGAGGTAGTCGACCTGACTGTCACAGTTGGGAAAGTTCTGATTGTGAGAAACAGCCGTGGAAGAATAAAGCCCCCAGTCGGCATTGGAAATGTTCCAACTGGTGGGACGAGGAGATGGGGAATGATGCAGGAAGTGGATGATACAAGGGAAATGGTCATTTGAGTACGTGTCAGAAAGTGCATACCACTCAAACCGACCGGCAAGCCGAGGAGTGCATATTGCGAGGTCTATATGGGAATAAGTGTGTGTTGTGTCTGAAAGGAAGGTCGGTGCACCAGTGTTGAGGCAGACAAGATCGAGGTGTTGGAGAAGGTCCACCAAAAGGGAGCCTCTCGGACAAGGTGCCGGAGAGCCCCATAGGGGGTGGTGGGCATTAAAGTCGCCTACCAACACGAAAGATGAAGGGAGCTGGTCAACGAGTGATGCGGACGGCAACTGCCTGTAGGTGAGTATGCAATGAAAGGGGATGGAAATAGACGTCGTCTCGAAGGAGCATCAGAACCCCTCCATGGGCTGGGATACCTTCCACAAGTGGCAGGTCGAACCGCACAGAGGTGTAGTGGGGAAAGTCTGCACGGTCACTTGGACGTAACTTAGTTTCTTGGAGGCAGACTAGAAGCGGGCAGTGCAACCGAAGAAGTAGTTTTAACTCCTCCCAATTGGAACAAATGCCGCGAATATTCCATTGAAGGAGCGCCATGATAAAAAATGAGATAAGAAATAAGGATAAAAACCAACTAGCAAGCGGGGTCACCTCAACGGCCGCTGACAACCGGATTTCGAGGGAGCACTGCTATTGCTGTCTGGGGGCAAAGGGTCATGTTCCATAGGTTCGACCAACGTGCCTGCCACGTCCCTGAGTTGATCAGGAGAGGCAGTTTCCACCGGCTAACGGAGGGTCCCGGTGAAACGGAAGACGGCCGAGGCCGGCAACTGTAGGACGGCGTGACAGATGGGTCACGCCTCGGCGGGGAAGGAGAAGAACTTTTTTTCTTGTCAGCTCTTCTGGAAGAGTGACAGCGGGAAGAGGCAGTTGACGGTTGGAAAGCCTGAGAACGCAGAAAATCCTCACGGACGGGTTCCTTTTTCAAGGTCCGGGCATCTTGTTTAGGTGCCTACGGTTTACTAGAGGTTGACGAAGACTGTAGTTTAGAAGCAGCAGGAGGAAGCGGGGACATGGAACGGGCAATCTTCGGGCTGGCAGATCGCACAACTGTGTCAGCAAAAGTGAAATCCCAAGTCTGGGTACTGGAATCCTTAATAGGTCGAGTTGAGGTGAGGGCCTTACTGTATGTACCCGCTGGGAGGACAGTGGGCTTTCGACTCGCCAACAACTTTCGAGCGGCAGATGTGGATACCTTCTCCATAACCCGAATTTGCTGAATGATTTTTTCATCCTTATATACAGGGCAGTCGCGAGAGGAAGCCGAATGGTCACCGTTGCAGTTTAGGCAGTGAGGGGACGGAGGTGGGCAATCCCCCTCATGGGCGTCCCTACCACAAGTGACACACTTTGCTGCATTTGGGCAAGATTCAAGGGTATGGTTGTCGCAGCAAAGTGTGTCACTTGTGGTAGGGACGCCCATGAGGGGGATTGCCCACCTCCGTCCCCTCACTGTCGCAGCCAAGGAGTAACCCTGCCAGTCTGCCCTATGAAGAGACCATCGGGGGCAGACGATCTGCAGATTGGGAGTGTGGGAGCGACATGACGATCGGTTAATGGTCGCTGCCACAGAGGTCATCATGGACTCTCCAAGTAAGGTACGGTTGGAAGCTTGGGCTGCAGGCGGGCAGGTCTATTGCTGAATATGTGCCTCACACCACGCAAAAATGCGTGGGTGCGCCTGTGTTTAAAGGGCAGAGATCTCGCTGCACCAAAAGGGTCTCTATGTCCCTACCACGGCCGGTGGACTGTGTTCCACACCACATTGGGTGGTGGGCATTAAAATCACTCAAAAGAAGAAAAGTTGTAGGGAGTTGGTCAACCAGAGCAGTGAGGTCAGCAAGAGATACGACCTCATTGGGGGGAAGGTAAACACTACAGACAGTAAATTCCTGGGTGGCCTGGATTCTGACTGCTACTGCCTCAAGATCTGTGTAGAGGGGCACTATGGACTGAGGCAAGGACATAAAGACATAAACCACCAGATACCCTGTCGTAGATCAATCTGTTTTTAAAGTAGCCCCGATACCCACGTAGGGCAGGAGTCCAATGAGCAGGAACCAGGTTTCCTGGAGGGCTACGCAAAGTGCGAGGAAGAAGCACAGTTGCTGTCACAGCTCAGTGAGATGTTGAAAAAAGCCACCACAATTCCACTAGAGGATGGTGTTATTGGCTTTAAATGACATGATTGAAAATATAAAAGGTTGCTCTGAAGATTCAGCAGTTACTGCAGATTTTGAAACAATCAAGTCCAAGATGATTGGCTCCGGGGAGTCAATGAGGGTGAGATCCTCAGGTGAAGTGAGGATCTGAAGCAGAAGATGAGGGCAGCTGTGGCTTTTGAGCCACTAAAGAGTCCTTTTTCTTCAACTTTTTTACTCTTCCCTCTCGCTGCCCCTTCAGTTTGAGGGGCTGGGAGGGCTTCTCAGAAGTGGCACCAAGTGTGGAAGAATAGCGAGAAGCCCTTCGACCAACAGGTTTGGGATCCTAGGGCCTTCAGCAAGGATCTTCTGAGACAACCTGAGAAGCCTCGGAAGGGGGTGTTCCGAGGGACCCCTTCCTAGCAAGAGGAGTCGGAGGAGTCTTCACCTTCACCGGCTGAGAGGTGAGGACCGGTGTCCCCAATGTTTGAGGGGTTGATGCTCCTACGGTGAAAAGAGTGGGAGCCACCAAAGAGGAAGTGCCCCCAGCTGGCAAGGGGGCAGGGACAGTTGTGTGGGCCTAGGAGCCCATTGGCGTAGGTGATACAGATGGTAGACCTGGCATTGTAGATGACAATGACGAGGCTGCCGTGGCACAGGTGTTAACAAGGTGCACAGGGTGGAGCTTTTGATATTTTCGCTTTGCCTCTGAGTAGGTTAGTCGGTCACGGGTCTTTTATTCCATTATTTTTCTTTCCTGGTGCAGAACCGTGCAGATAGACGAACAAGGGGGGTGATTTAAGCCACAGTTGACACATACTGGAGGAGGGGTGCAAGGGCATGTAGGGTTGGCATCACATCGGGAGCACATATGACCAAACCTCCAGCACTTAAAACAACGCATAGGGGGAGGAACGTAGGGCTTTACGTCGCACCGGTAGATCATCACCTTGACCTCCTCGGGCAATGAATCACCCTCGAAAGCCAAGATGAAGGCACCGGTGGCAACCCTGTTGTCCTTCGGACCCCTATCGACTCGTCGAATAAAATTAACACCCCGCTGTTCTAAGTTTGCACGCAGTTCGTCGTCTGACTGCAACAAAAAGTCACTGTGGAAAATTATTCCCTGCACCAGATTTAAGGTCTTGTGTGGTGTTATGCTAACAAAAACATCACCCAGCTTGTCACAGGCAAGCAATGCCCATGACTGGGCTGGAGCTGACGTCGTTATTAATGCCGACCAAGAGCGAATTTTTGACATGCCTTCCACCTCACCATACTTGTCCTCCAAGTTTTCCATGAAGAACAAGGGCTTAGTCGTCTTAAAGGAGTCCCCATCATTGCGGCTACTTACTAGATATTTAAGATTGTAAGCCTCACCCTGGTTTCTTTCCCGACGTTCCTTCCATGATGTAGCCAGGGAAGGGGACGTCTGAGGATCATACTCTGCAGCATTGTGGTTCCTTCTCTCTCTCTTAGAAACGCCAGATTTGCAGGTGGCGATGCTATTATTTGCTCGTTTTATCTTGGTCCCACGAGCAGCTAGGGATATAAATGTCCACCAAGGCTGATCCCCGCTTGCCTGGGTAAGCCTTATATAACTGAGGTACGACAGGTTCCTCAGAGGTTGCTCACTATCGACTGTTCAACCTCAACAGCCATGCATCTCCTCGGCACGTAGCATACCTTGAGATTGAGGGTCTCTCTCTCTCTCTCTCTCTCTCTCTCTCTCTCTCTCTCTCTCTCTCTCTCTCTCTCTCTCTCTCTCTCTGTTTTTTTTTTTTTTTTTTTTTTTTTTTTTTTTTGTAGAGGTTTGTACCGTCCTTGCGACCCAGGGGATTAAGCCAAGATCCCCGGGCTCTGAAACGTCCAACGTTCTACCCGTCGCTCCCAACGATGATCGTTTAAGCACGCACAGGGCTTACAGTGTAGCGGACTGTTGGCGCGACAGCCCACAGCTCAGGACCCCGGGCTTGCCAAGTCCATACTCAGCAAATTAATGCTGAGCCCCTGAGGGGTTGTTGCTTGGGTTCCAAGGAGATCATCAGTTCCTATGTGAGGCTGGTGGAATTGGTGAAGGCCCATGCACGTGGGGTGCTAGCAGAGCTGTCAATCTGTAGCAATGTACCCAGGGTTAATTGGGGTACTTAAGTTTGGAGCCGAGTGGAGCGTCTGAACCAAAGGCTTTGCCAACTCTGATAGTCATGGCTACAGATTTCTAGATTGGGTGGGGAATTGTAGGAAGCCCCTAGAGAGACCAGGGGTGCACTACACTAAGGTAGTGGCTACTCGGGTAGCAGAGTACTTGGAGTGCAAATGGCAGTTTTTGAGGTTAGACACTAGCTCTGATGAACACTCACCTGCCAACATTCACACAGCAAATTCAGGCGAAATTAATAAAAAAATTTGACTATCAAAATATTAGCCGTGAACTTTCAAAGCATTAAAAGCAAAGTTACCGAATTTTCCACACTGCATGGAAATTTTTGTGCTGAGATAATTTTACGTATTGAAAGGTAGCTCAATTATGATGTGGCAAGTTCAGAAATATTAAGCGATGTGTGGAATGTATATCAGAAAGACAGATCGGACACAACTGGGAGTGTTCATCGCCGTCGACAAAGGTACTATTTCTGCTGAGGTTGAGGATGAACTGTGAAGTTATCTGGGCATGTATAACAGGTCTAATAGAAGTAAAGTTAATAGTTAGATGTTTTTACCAGCCCCCAGTGCTGCTGTAGTAGTTTTAGAGTCATTCAAAGAAAGTCTACACCAGGTAGTGCATAGGTATCCTGGCCATGCCATGTTTTTGTTAGGAAGAGTCGATAAGCAATTGTTAGGATTGCACTTAGAACATGAATGGACATTGTTTAGTTTTAGTACAAATGGATGTAGAGGGCTTGTGGACTAAATTTAAATGCATTGTAAATAGAGGTTTAGAGTAATATGTGCCTGTAAAGTCAATTAAGGATGGAAAAGATCCACATTGGTATAATAATAATAATAATAATAATAATAATAATGATAGAAGGCTACTGAGATAGTAAAGACTGTTGCACTCTCAGTTCAAAAACATGCAAATGATTACAGGCAAAAATTAGTAAAGATTCATGCGCCTATAAAAATATTGATACAAGAAGCATACAATAATTACCACAGCCATACCTTTGCAAAAGATCTTTCTGAGAACCTGAAAGAATTTTGATCTTATGTAAAATCAAATAGTGGATCAAAGCCCACTACACAGTCAATCGATCATTCTGGGACAGTAATAGAACAAAGCAAACAGAAAGCTGAAGTTCTAAACTTTTAAGGAATCTTCCACACAGGAGCAGCACACAAATGTACCATCCTTTGATCAATGTACTAAGTCCGAACTGGAGGACATACTATTAGGTATTTCTGGTGTAGAGAAGCAGCTGAAAGAGCTAAATATAAAAAAGCCTCCTGGTCCGGATGGAATACCAGTAGGATTTTACAAAGAGTATTCTGCGGCATTGGTGCTTTACGTAGCTTACATTTATTGTGAATCTTTAATTCAGCACCAAGCGTACACAAAACTCCCGTAATCCAGCTTGGATCTGACAGTAGACTGATACAGGTGAAGTAGAACGGTACGATCCACTCCCCATGATGTACCACTAAGAACACTGAGCACCTTGAGGCAACGAGTGCAGCGGGCAGCCAGAGAAGACCTTTGGAGACCAGCCGAGTTTCCTATCCAACATTAGCCCTAAAAATGTCATCTCCACGAAGGGGATAGCGATGGGGCCAAGATTTAGAGATGGTGGAAGAAACTCTCTGTACCTCCAGAATTGATACAGACTGTTTTCTCATGGGAGAAACAGAAGCCGTTTGCAACACTCCAGGAATAGAGACTGTCAAGGCAATGTTGAAGAAGATGCTCCAAGAGACACATTCTCTGAGTGCTGCAATAGATCATAATAGATCATCATCCACAAACAGGGAGCCTGAAACATCAACTGGGAGGCAATCCACAATTGGGTTGATCGCAATGGTGAAAAGTGCCACACTCAAAACAGAGTCCTGTGGCACCCCATTCTCCTGGCTAAAGGTGTCCAACAAAACAGAGCCCACCCGTACCCTGAATATGTGATCTTTCAAAATAGCACAAATAAAGAGGGGGAGACGGCCGCGAAAACCCCATGAATGCATGGTGCGGAGAATGCCCGCCCACCAACAAGTGTCGTAAGCCGCCTCAAAATCGAAGAAAATGACCACCGTCAGATGCTTCCGCAAAAAATTATCCATAGCGAAGGTCGACAAGGTAACAAGGTGATGATCAATAGAAGAGCGATGCCTTCGAAATCTGCATTGGATATTAGTGAGGAGATGTCAAGATTTGAGTATCCAAACTAGCAGTGCATTGACCATGTGCTCCATTATCTTACAGACACAGATAGTCAGGGAAATGGGGCAATAACTGGAAGGAAGGTGATTGTCCTTTCCTGGTTTGGGTATGGGGACAACAATTGCTTCACGCCAACGAGTGGGAACTTCACCTTCAGTCCAGACGCAATTATAAGTGCGAAAAAGAAAGCATTTACCTGCAGGGGAAAGGTTCCACAGTATCTGAAAATGAATGGCATCACGCCCCAGAGCAGAGGATCAGGAGACAGCAAGGGCACGTTCTAGCTCTAGTATGGTGAAAGTGGCATTGTAATTTTCATGATTGTGAGATGTAAAAGAAGGCGTTCATGCCTCCCCGGCCTGCTTTCGGGGGAGGAAGACAGGGTCATAATTAGCTAAGCTTGAAACCTCAGCGAAAGAGCGGCCCAAAGCATTGCAAATATCGACAGATTCCTCAAGAACTTGGTTTGCTATGTTCAGGCCGGGGATTGGGACATAGACCTTAATGCCAGTTAACCAGCATAGTTTACCCCAGATGACTGACGAAGGAGTAGATCAGTTGAAAGAACTCGTGAAAGAAATCCAGCTAGCTGTTTTGCTTTCTTTAATGACAACAGAATTTCACTCGTAGTCTTTTGTAATTAATACAATTTCCTCAAGTAGGCTGGCATTGAAACATTCTTAGAATACATTGCAGGGCTCGAATGGCGTCGCTACATGCTGCATTCGACCAGGGAACTGGGGCCCTACATGGAGATGTTGAGGTTCGGGGTATGGAATGTTTGGCAGCGGTGATGACAACGTCCGTGAGATAGTTGACCTGACTGTCACAGCTGGGGAAGTTCTGATCATGGAAAACCGCCATGGAATAATTGAGCCTCCAGTCTGCTTCAGAGATATTCCAGCTGGTGGAACACGGAGAAATAGTATGATGTAGCAAAGAAATTATGCAGGGGAAATGGTCGCTCGAGTACCTATCAGACAGAACATACCATTCTAAATATTGTGCAAGTGGAGTAGTGTAAATTGCGAGGTCCAGACGGGAATAGGTGTGTGTCGTGTCAGATAGGAAAGTCGGTTCGCCGGTATTTAGGCAGACAAGGTTAAGATGGTTGAAGATATCAGTCAGAAGAGAGCCCCTCTGGCAAAGAGCTGGGGAGCCCCATAGAGGATGGTGGGCATTGGAGTCACTGATCAACAAAAATGGCATAGGAATCTGAGCAGCAAGGCCCAGTATGTCTGCCCTAAGAACATCAGACGACGATGGGGTGTAGTCATTGCAAATAGAGAAGGTGAATGCAGGGATAGTGACATGGACGGCAACCACCTGTAGGGAAGTTTGCAAGGGGATGGGATGATGATAAACGTCTTCCCAAATGAGCAGCATAGCTCCTCAATGGGCAGGAATACCTTCCGCAGGAGGTAAATAAAATGCACTGCAGTATAGTGCGGGAAATCAATACGATCGGTTGGACGGAGCTTCGGTTCTTGAAGAGCGACTATAAGTGGGCAGTGCAATCGAAGGAGTAGTCTTAATTCATCATGGTTGGAACATATGCCTCTAATGTTCCACTGAAGGAGTGCCATAAAGAAACTGAAGGAAGAAGAAAAAGGGAGAAAGCAAGAGGGGATCAACTCGACGGCCACTGAGGGCCTGGCTGCGAGGGGGCACCACTACTGCCATTGACAGATCGACAATCATGTTCCATGGGTTCAGACATCAGTTCTGCCTCCCTCCTGAATGGATTGCAAGGGGCAGCTTCCTCTGCCAGTGAAATGCCAGCAGATCGTCAAGCTGTAGAGCGTCCTGGCGAGACAGAGGATGGCCGGGGCCATCTACTGCTGGATGGCATGACCAAAGACTCACGCTGTGGCATGGAAGGAGAGGAACTTCTGTTTTTATGTTCCTTTTTAGAGACAGTTCTGTGTGAAGAATGAGCGGCTGACAGTTGAGAAGATGAAGCTTTCAGAAAATCTCCACGAACAGGATCTTTTTTTGGAAATCCAGGCTTGCACTTTAGTGGCCCGTGGTTTATGTGAGACTGAAGTGGACTGGGGTTTAGATCTAAAAGAAGTCATTGGAGATGTCGAATGGGCAATCTTTGGGCTGGCTGATCTGACAACGAAGTTGCTGAAACTGAAGTCACACGTCTGCATACCCATCTCCTTTGTTGGTCGAGGAGAGGAAAGGACATTGCTGTAGGTACCAGCTGGGAGCACAGCAGGCTTTCTACTTGCCAATAATTTCCGGGCAGCAGATGTGGAAACTTTTTCCTGGGCTCAGATTTCCTGGATCGCTCGTTCATCTTTATATACAGGGCATTCACACGAATTAGCAGCGTGGTCACCAAAGCAGTTGATGCAGTGAGGGAACGGAGGCGGGCAGTCACCCTCTTGGGTGTCCCTACCACAGGTGACGCATTTCGCTGCATTGGGGCATGACTGATGTGCATGATTGAACCGGTGACACTGGTAACATCTGGTAGGATTAGGGATATATGGCCAAAAGGAGATTATTTCATACCCTGCTTTTATCTTCAAAGGAAGGTCAACTTTGTTGAAGGCCGAGACAACTGTTTGGGTCGGTGTTAAGTTGTTGTTGTTAATTCTCTTCATCACTATGTACAGCTGTTACACCCTGTTCAGAAAGGTACTCCTGTAGTTCCTCATCAGACAGGCCATCAAGGGATCATGAGAACACAAGCCCCCGCGACGAGTTTAGGGTACGATGAGGTTCGACCTTAACAGGAAAGGTGTGTAGCTGTGTGGTGTGAAGCAACTTTTGAACTTTAAAGGCACCTTTCATTTCCAGCAGCATTGTCCCATTTTGTTGGTGGGAACAAGTTTTAACAGGACCTGCAATCACGTTAACACCCCATTGTATGACAAAAGGATTTACCGATGTGAAATCTTGGCCATCAGTGCATGAAACGACTAGGAACTTTGGCAAGTTGGGCAAAATTTTATTTGACTTGGATTCACCATGTGTCCTTTTCTGGGTAATGCCAAAGTCGAAGAAGAAGAAGAACTCATTGCGAAGTTGTCCTCCATGATTACCGGCAACTCCGATGGCACGCTCCTTCCTAATGGGGAACCCTCACTGAGGACTCACCCATCTTAGGTAATTGTTCACACCTCAGGTCACACCTCCCAAGAAATGGACAGAGGGACCAATCAGCACTATTGGAAGGTTACAGCTCGGGTAATCACCCCTTCCTGGGCCTGGCCTTTACCAGGCGGTACGTGCGGACCCTACATGCCAAGCCAGAGCTGGGACTTACGTATTACCCAGTGACCTGTTATGCAGCGAGTGTGTGGGGGGCCTTGAATGCACAGGGAAGAAGAAAGGAAAGAGGAAAGAAGAAGGAAGTGAGAAAGTTTGAGTCTCAAATGCTGAGGCAGGGACTAGAGAACGAGAGGAAGGCAAGAAGAATACAGTAAGGAGGGAAGGCAGAAGCAAAGTTTAGGAGAAGAGAAACCTAGAAAAGATAAATTCTGGTACAATAGATCACTTCAAACTCATATGGGACACCCATCTCTGGTTGAAGGCATAAACCAGGGGGGCAGGGGGGGGGGGCTGAAGCAGCCTGGGGTGAGAAGGAAGACTGCTTTGGCTCGGGACCCTGTTCGTGCCACACACATGCCCACAAATGAGCTGTGGGCCCCCTGGGGGCAAGCTGCAAGTAATTAACTATGCTAAGGAGCAAGGGAAGTGTAAATCTGGATGTAAATTTGATGTTTAAGAGAAAAACATTTGGCATTTGTGAGCAACTGAAGGTAAGCTGATAAGTCAGTGTCCTTTTTGAGGACAAAGTTCAGATATTTGTATGTTGAAAAGGCCTGTGATTTTTTGATTCATAACAGGAAATGTAGACATGTAGTTAAAGTAGAAGAGATTAAAATTTTATGTTTCAAAATGGCAAAAGAGTAAAAAACAAACAACACCCATTCTGCCAACTGAGATTCATGTGGGTGGGTTAGGTGATTTACGCATCAAAACTATGTGCTCACTGCAGAATGATAGTGCCATCAAACCTACCCAAAGAATACATAAATACCTTAATATCTTTCTAGCATCACATAATCAAACTTTGACAAAACTATTTTTCGTTTAGTAAATGCAACCCAACGCTTTTTATTTTGACATTCTACACAGCAATAATATATACCAGATTAGCAAACGTAGTGTAAAAATACAAGTGTGGTGCTGATGAGCAGCGGTACACTGTGATATTAGTGCTACATCATATGGATACCAACTGCCAGCATGTGGTTTTTTAATTGAAAAATCCTACCCAAATATAATTTCTCTGCTGATGCTATGTATGATCTCATGAAAGTGGATGGATGACTGAGGAACACATTCCAAGTATGATATCTGCAGTATGCAAGTACCCAGGAGAGCCTATTTGATCAAAATTGGTGCATGTATTGGACCCTACTGGTGATCAAGTGAAGGTAAATCTAAGAGAATCAAACTGTGAGTTCATGATAATTCCAGTGGTATGAGTAATGTGTTTCACTAGCTGGATGTTTACCTTAAGCACCAATTTAAAGCTAGTGTAAGGCAGTCATATGAAGACTATATATTTAAAAAAATTATTTGATTACAGGAGGCTGTTTGCAACCTGCTTCTGTGTCACAAGTGTACTACTACATTTCTGCTGCATTTTGGTCAATATCAGAAGAACTTGTGATGCAAAGGTGTAAGAGACCTGCCATCTCCAATTATCTGGATGGTACTGAAGATGACCTGTTTTATTATAGTGAATCTCAGGAGCATTCTGGATCCATTAGCAAGTTCTGAATAGTCAGGTGCTTACAATGCTGAGAAGTGACTGACTTGGGGTTTAACATAGCTTGAAGTAAATCCGTCCTTCTGTTTAATATTTGTACTTCTATATTTTAGCCAAAATAAGTACTGATTTATTAATAATTCAATGTTGCATGAATTTTACCTCCATCTGTCTAAACTAGATCAGATTACAGTTTGTCAGTTTTAGCACCAGAGTGTTTGTGGTAGTTTTTCCACTTGTGAAAGTGGTAGTAATTTCTTTAACAGTAATTTGGAGTTCAAACAATTAATAATAAATTTTATTTATACAGTAACTGCAGCATATTTGTAGCAAAATCTGCATCTGTTTATGTGCACTTACACACGGTGGACTAAGTAATGTTCATGAACATTAAGTGGACACACTGCATGGTTACTCATCGGAGCAACCATTAATGAATTTTTCTAGTTACAGTAGCTCCCATCAGCTACCACATCAATAGTCGATTTAGTTAGTGAGGAACTAGTGGTTGAACTAGTAGCTATGGTTGGACCGGGGCCATTTGATTTGTATCAAATCATCTCCCATCAATGCTGCACTGTGGATTTTTAGATATAGAAAGTGACCTAGTGGTACATAGAAGTTTACTTTTCTTCTAAGAACAGTTACTGTCTTCTGCTTCTGTATCCAGCTACTTGTCAAGATGGCGGCGATCAAGAAGTTTAGTGAATTTGTGCATCCAATTATTACGGATTTTCAAATATTATCCACCATCAATAGCAAAAAGAAAATCAACAAAAGTGATTCGCAAAGTTCCGAGAGTAGTTCCATGCAAAAAAATTTGCAGTGAAAAACCATCCAACCTAAAATGTAAGTGTATAACATGTAAAGTCCATCCTGACAAAGCGAAACTAGTTGAAACTATTAACTCACTGCAAGAAATGGTGCGCAGATCCTTGGCATAAAACAAATTGTTAGCTGATACACTCAAATGTCTTGAAAATGGTCATAGAAAACCAAAAACCACCCAGCAGGCAGTAAATAAATTCAACAGAAATAATGTGTATACAGTGAACGACGATTCCGTCGCCATTTCAAGTATTACAAGGCAATCTGTTTGTACCACAGCATGAACATTACATCATCTTCAGTAATAAATTCTCCCGCCATGTTCTAAAAAATAGTAGGCCTATGAACAAAAGATCAGACTGTACACCATCTGAAAGAAGAGCATGTTAAGAAAACTATGGAATCTTGTCAGCCAAAACCGTCACTTGGAACAAAGATAAATTCAACATTCAAGGCAACAGTCAATTTAACAAATGCAGCAAAAAGAACTAATGTATTTTTAATTGGTGATAGTCATTTTAGAGGCCTCGCACATGAAATAAAATGCACAAACAGTAAAGTAAATGCCTCAGGTTTTATTAAGCCTGGCATTCGTTTTGGCCAAATGCTTTCAACTGTGTACAATATTTCACAAAAGACAATGAAGGAAGACTACATTGTAATCTGTGATGATGCAAATGATGTTGCACACAACGATGGTTTGCATGCTGTTAATGCCTTAAAATGTACTCTAAACCACCTAAAGGACTCAAATATCATTGTTCTGGATATTCCACACATGTATGACTTGCCTCAGTACTCATGTGTAAACAGAGCCCGTAGTATATACAAACAGTCAGTATGCAGAAATTTGCAACAGTTATGCAAATGTACAGATGGTTAATACACAAAATTTTAGTAGAGAACTTTACACCACTCATGGCCTGCACCTAAAACGGCGCGAAAAAAGTCATTTAGCATCCGTTATTTGTGAAATTGTCGGAAATGCGAGGAACAATGTGTACTCAAGACATACATTTTCGAAGAATGAATGCTCCAAAACACAAGAAGGCTGCAGGATTAGATATAGACAGAAGAAGTTGGACAATTGGCTGCTAAAAACACCACATAAAGCTTCTCAGTCTCCCAGTACATGGAAACAGACCAACTTGGATAAATGGATAGTGAGTAACACGAAACCCACTGTGTCAACCAATACTTTGTTTTTTAGGGATAACTGTGTAAGAGGCTCTGGAAAACAAGATCTGACTATTTATTATCAAAACATATGTAGCCTGAGCAACAAGATTAACGAACTCTTAATTAATAACCAGGAGCCACAAGGTAAAGATTGTGTCCATGTTCTGTGCTTTAGTGGGCACCACGTTATATCAGGTATTGGAAAACTTAGGCTAGATAATTACTGCTTAGCAACATCTTATTGTAGAAAATTCTTAGAAAAGGGTGGAGTAACAATCTATGTCAGAAACAACATGACATGTAGTGTAATAAATGTACAGAATTTTTGTATACATAAACAAATGTGTGGGTGTGTGTGTTTTTGTTTACCCTCTTTTTTTCCCCCCAAGGTAAGTCTTTCCTGTCCCGGGATTGGAATGACTCCTTATCCACTCCCTTGAAACCCTCATCATTTCCTTTTCCCTCTCCTTCCCTTCTGCCTGACGAAGCAGCTAGGCTGCGAAAGCTTGTATGTGTGTGTGTGTGATTTTATTTATTTTATTTGTTTCTATCGACGAGCCAGTCCTTTTGGTAAGTCATCTGTTTTCTATTTTTATTTTTGTATACATAAACAGTTTGAAGTGTGTGCCATAGAGCTGGCTCTAAATAATTCATCACCTTCAGGTAACTTTAGCATCTTTTTGAAACACTTAGATGCACTCTTAATATACATATTTAAACTTTGTAGAGTTGTCATAGTTGTTGAAGATTTCAATGGAATTTTTTTTAACTAATTCCAGAGACAGAATAGACCTAGAGAACTTTATGTCCACATATAATCTTGCTTCTGTTGTAAAATTTTCTACCAGTATAACTTGCCAAACAAAATAATTGATTGATAATGTATTTATTAACATAACCAAAATTGATGATATAGTGGTTAGGCAAGTCCTGAATGGTCTCTCTGACCATGGTGGACAAAGACTCACCATTAACAATACAAGAAGTATTTGTGAGATTGATAGTGTTCCCAACTGGAAAATTAAAAGGAAATTTACTGATGAAACTATTGATGTCTTTAAATCATGTCTACAAAATGTAGATTGGAGTCAAGTGTATATGTAGAGAATGCCAATTCCAAATACAACCTTTTCAGTGATGAAGTGGCCCTAATATTCGGAAGTCCCTTCCCAAAAAGAACACTAAAAACTCCACCTACAAACCTTGGATTACCACTGGAATTAGGATTACATGCAAAAGAAAGAGAGAGTTGTACATTGCCTCAAAAAAAAAAAAAAAAAAAAAAAAAAAAAAAAAAAAAAAAAAAAAATCAGATGACCCTAGCATGTTAAATCACTATAAAATATTGAATAAAGTCATTCAGAAATCAAAAAGTATGTATCTGTGATCAAAAATTAATAACTCTACAACTAAAATCGAAACAATATGAGAAGTGATACGAAATGAGAAGTGATACGAGATGAGAAGTGATACGAGATGAGAAGTGATACGAGATGAGAAGTGATACGAGATGAGAAGTGATACGAGATGAGAAGTGATACGAGATGAGAAGTGATACGAAATGAGAAGTGATACGAAATGAGAAGTGATACGAAATGAGAAGTGATAAGAAATGAGAAGTGATACGAAATGAGAAGTGATACGAAATGAGAAGTGATACGAAATGAGAAGTGATACGAAATGAGAAGTGATACGAAATGAGAAGTGATACGAAATGAGAAGTGATACGAAATGAGAAGTGATACGAAATGAGAAGTGATACGAAATGAGAAGTGATACGAAATGAGAGGTGATACGAAATGAGAGGTGATACGAAATGAGAGGTGATACGAAATGAGAGGTGATACGAAATGAGAGGTGATACGAAATGAGAGGTGATACGAAATGAGAGGTGATACGAAATGAGAGGTGATACGAAATGAGAGGTGATACGAAATGAGAGGTGATACGAAATGAGACTGGTGCAAATTACCCCAACAGGACCAAAAACATTGCTCTGAACAATGAATGCAAACTAGTTCAAAATCAGGAGATGGTAGCTAAAATCTTTAATGAATACTATCTAACTGTTGCTGAGAAAACAGCATGCAAAGGATCTTCAGACAAGGCAATAAAAATCCTGAAAAACTTCTCCCCAACTCTATAGACATGATAGGTATGGTCCCTATACCTGTACAAGAAGTTAAAAAATATAGTTTCTTTAAAAAGTAAAAATTCATCGTGTGTAGACAATATTTCCAGCAAACTGCAAAAAGCCAGCAGTAATCAGCTCACTAAAGTTTTAGCTCATATGTTCAACACCTCTCTTAATCAAGTTATCTTCCCTAACAGAATGAAGTATGTTACTGTCAAACCCCTTTACAAAAAAGGTGATCCTACAGGTGTTTCAAATTATTGCCCTATCTCTCTTGTAAAAGCATTTTCTAAATCTTTGGAAAATTAATATACGTCAGGATTGTCAACCACCTTGAAAAATTTGCACTAATTAGTAAGTAACAATTTGGTTTCAGATCAGGTGTATCTACAACCAAAGCAATTTTCTCACTTACTAATAATGTCTTAGAATGCCTTGATAAGAGAAAATTGCCAGTTGGCATATTCTGTGACCTGACAAAGGCTTTCGACTGCGTCAGTCATGGAATACTTTTAGAAAAAGCAGCTCAATATGGAATCCATGGACAAATGGGTAACTGGCTCAGATCATATCTTAAGGGCAGACAGCAGAAAATAGTATCATCATGGAATTCCACAAGGGTCAGTTCTTGGTCCCCTGCTATATATAAAAGAGATGACTTATCAAAAGGACCGGCTCGTCGATAGAAACAAATAAAATCACACACAAACACACATACAAGCTTTCGCCACCACTGGCAGCTTCTTCAGCAAAAAGAGGAAAAAAGGGGAGGAAAAAGGGAAGGATATGGGTTTTAAGGAAGTGGAAAAGGAGTCATTCCAATCTCAGGAGTGGAAGGACTTACCCTAGGGGAAAAAAAGGAAGGTAAACAAATACACACACACTCAGACATATCGAAACGCAAACACACCTAGACAGACATTTGTAAAAAGCAAAGAAGTTGGACAGAGATACCACTTGAGGCAGAAGCTCTGTCCACAGAACTGAGGCAAAGATGCTAAAGATGGTGGGCGGGAATTTGAATTTAGACGAGGTTGAGACCAGGTGGGCAACGGGAGGAGAGAATAAGCTGAAGGGAAAGTTCCCATCTCCGGAGTTCTGAAAGGTTGGTGTCGGTGGGAAGTATTCAGATAACCCGGACGGTGTAACCCTGCGCCAAGATATGCTGGTCGTGAACCAAGGCATGTTTAGCCACATCATTACCAACAAACACTGTCTGCCTGTGACCGTTCATGCGATTGGACAGTTTGTTGCTGGTCATTTCCACATAGAACGCTTCACAGTGCAGGCATGTCAGTTGGTAACTCACGTGGGTGCTATAGAAAGTAGCTCTGCCTGTGATCGTGTACATCTTCCAGTTTACTGGACTGGAATAAGTGGTGGTAGAAGGGTGCATAGGGCAGGTTTTACAATGGCGGTAGTTGCATGGGTAGGAGCCAGAGGGTAGGGAAGGTGGTTTGGGTATTTAATAGGGATGGACTAGGAGGTTACGAAGGTTAGGTGTGCGGCAGAAAGACACTCTTGGTGGAGTGGGAAGGATGTCATTAAGAATGGATTTCATTTCGGGGCAGGATTTAAGGAAGTCATATTCTTGCTGGAGAGCCACATTCAGAGTCAGCTCCAGTCCCGGAAAGTAGCCAGTGACAAAAGGGACACTTCTGGGGTTCTTCAGTGGAAAGTTCTGGATTTGGGGGGATGAGGAGGTGGCTCTGGTAATTTGCTTCTGAACCATATCAGGAGAATAGCTGCGGGATGTGAAAGCTGTTATTAGGTTATTGGTGTACTGGTTCAGGAATGGATGGCAGCTGTCATATAGGAGATAGTGTCGTTTATTAGTTGGTTTGATGTGGACCGATGTGTGAAGTTGGCCGTTGGACAGATGGAGGTCGACATCGAGGAACGTGGCATGGGATTTGGAATAGGACCAGGTGAATTTGATGGGGCCAAAGGAGTTGAGGTTGGAGAGGTAATTCTGGAGTTCTTCTTTACTGTTAGTCCAGATCATGAAGATGTCATCAATGAATCTTTACCAAACTTTGGGTTGACAGGCTTGGGTATCCAGGAAGGCTTCCTCTAAGCATCCCATAAATAAGTTTGCGTAGGAGGGGGCCATCCTGGTTTCCGTGGCTGTTCCCTTTAGGTGTTGGTATGTCCAGCCCTCAAAGGTGAAGAAGTTGTGGGTTAGGATGAAGCTGGCTAGGGTATTAAGAAAAGAGGTTTTAGGTAGGGAAGTGGGTGGTCGGCATGACAGGAAATATTCCATCACAGCGAGGCCCTGGGCATGTGGGATATTTGTGTATAAGGAAGTGGCATCAATGGTTACAAGGATGATTTCAGGAGGTAACAGGCTGGGTAAGGATTTCAGGTGATCGAGGAAGTGGTTGGTGTCTTTGATGAAGGATGGGAGACTGCACATGATGGGTTCAAGGTGTTGGTCTAAGTAGGCAGAGATTCGTTCTGTAGGGGCTTGGTAACCAGCCACAATGGGGCGGCTGGGACGTTTGGGTTCGTGAATCTTTGGAAGTAGGTAGAAGATGGGGGTGCGGGTTGTCAGTGGGGTCATGAGGTTAATGAAGTCAGGTGAAAGGTTTTGTAGGGGGCCTAAGGTTTTGAGGATTCCTTGAAGCTCTGCCTGGACATCAGGAATGGGATCACCTTGAAGAACTGTATATGTGGTATTATCTGAAAGCTGATGCAGTCCCTCTGCCACATACTCCCGCCGATCAAGTACCACGGTCATGTAGCCCTTGTCGGCAGGGAGAATGACGATGGAATAGTCAGCCTTCAGACCACGGATCGCTCGGGATTCAGCTGCAGGTTAGTTGGAAGTAGGATTAAGGTTTCTCAGGAAAGACTGGAAGGCAAGGTTGGATGTAAGGAATTCCTGGAAGGTTTGAAGAGGGTGATTTTGAGGAAGAGCAGGTGGGTCTCGCTGTGACGGAGGATGGAAATGTTCCAGGCAGGGTTCAATTTGAATGATGTCTTGGGGAGCTGGATCATTAGGAGTAGCATTATTTTTCTTCGTGGTGAAGTGATCTCCAGCAAAGACTGTGAGCAGACATACTGTAGAAAGCCTTTGACTTTTTACAGTATGTCTGTCTAGGTGTGTTTGCGTTTGTGTATATGTGTCGGTGGATGCGTATTTGTTTACCCTCATTCCCCCCCCCCCCACAACCCAAACCCCCCACCCAAGGTCATCCTTCGTATCCCGGGATTGGAATGGCTCCTCGCAAACTCCCTTAAAACTCTCATCATTTCGTTTTCCCTCTCCTCATCTTCTGCCTGAAGAAGCAGCTAGGATGCAAAAGCTCGTGTGTGTGTGTGTGTGTGTGTGTGTGTGTGTGTGTGTGTGTTTGTTACTATCACTACCTGTGCTCCCTCACCTGGTAAGTAATATTCATCTACTTTTAATACATATTTTTCCTGCTTGGAATTTTTCCTCTATTATATATATAGTGCTCCTAGTAATTTTTTCTCTCTCTAATTTCAGAAAAAACTGAACTATTTTGGTGTAAATATGGTCTTTATGCTTTTAACAGGAAAATCTCATTAAATTATGAGATTCAAATTCCAGTTTTCCTAACTTTGTCTATAAAGTTATGGGAGAGGATCACCTTCCCTCTACTTATTCCCCTTTGATTTCATGAAGTTCTCCGATGCTTGCAGGTAAGATGAAGAAATATGATAGCTTCCCTCTGTACTGTTTTGGTGACTTCCTTTAATCTGACATAGTAATGACCAACATTTTGGCAGTACTCAATGCATTTCACTAGTGTTCTATTGTCTATCTTCCAGGGCATGATTGTGTGTTGCTTCCACACATAGGAGTGGTGGTGATATTTTCGCTTTTGCCAAGAAGCAAGAGTGATGGTTTGTTGTCCATATGGGAGACATGTTGACACAAATTTAACCACTGTGTTTGGCTATCACTGTTGGTGGAATGTACTCACTTGTGCCATAGAATTTTTCAGCTGTGTTGTGTATGCAATGCCCAGAAGTTATGTTATTAGGCCAGAGCCTAGTCATGACAGTATGGCATTTCTCTAAGTATCTTAGTGAAGATACGTGTGTCGGTTTTGGGCTCAGCCAAGAGAGCAATAGGATGACAATAACTTGCACAATTCCTTTTCACAGCAGCATCTCCAGATCAGAGAAGCAATATCCACTGGACCTAAGTTTCAGATAACAAGTGCTCATTGCAGAGAATGTTTCTGTATAACTGACATTGCAAACAGGAATTGGGTGCAGGTAGGGGATTCAGTTATGCTTCAGCCTATAACAAAAGATACGTGGCACCATCCTCTCGTAAAGCAAAAAGAAGCAAGAGAAGTATTCTCAAAAACTTATCTAGGAAGAAGGTTCTGATGTAGAGAATATGTGTAGATTTTACTAATATGTTTCCAAAGATAAGTCCTTGAATTTTAAGAATGAAAGTCTGGATGACGTTTATTAAGAACTACAGTAATGCAGAACTGGCCTAGGATCTTCTCCATGTCACCCCAGGCAGTACCACCATTGCTACATGATGCAAACAGGGCCCAAACGTTTGTGACATTTGAGGCAGGGATCCAACCGGTTCCTGAGTTACAGCAGTGTGTGGTGATGTCGCCTGACAGCAACAAATTTGCTCCACCTGGGCTAGATGCCCGACCTACAAAAGGCAATCATCATTAACTAGAGTGCAGAAGGGGCGCACGCACCATATGAGTAGAACAACTGGTCAGTTAACTGCAGAGGAAGGCCTCCGTCACTGACCTCGGCCAGCAGAGCCACACCTCTGCCGCCACGACACGGGGTTACCCATCTACTGTGCAAGTCAAACTGCCACCACACATTTCACAGAGATGACGGGATTTGAGGGACTCTGACCTCATAAATTAACACTCCAGAATTACGCTACAACACTACGGTATTTCAGACATGAATGAAGAGACATCTGAGGCACGAGGCTGTCTTCACCACTGGACGAGTCATACACAGACACAACTATGTACTAAGTTGCAATGACACTAGAGGTGGTCACTCAAATATCACAACATTTTGAAGAGCAGACATTGACACAGAGAACTGAGGATATCGAGTACCACTCACCTGCACATCAGGTCTGGCCAATGCAACAGTCTACCTGCTGGACACACATGACGATGCACTTAACTGCCAGCTGTCCTGATGCAGCTCTTGAGTGGCTGGGCCCCATTATATTCACTGCTGCTGCTGCTGCTGCTCTACAGACTGAGCCTAGGGGTGACCATCTCCACTACTTTATCTCACTGCAGATTGTTGTTCTGTCACCAGTTACACTCCCAAGAGAGACACCGTGCGAGTGATACGTACTGACAGTAATTTTGGTATTATCAAAATCAATTGCAAAACGGTTGTTTTTATGTACAGTACATTTTCCTCATTGTATTGAGTCAATATTGATTTTGATAGTTCACTGAAATATTTTGACCTTTTGTAGGGAGATTTTAAGTGGTGCCAATTTAAAACTTTTTAATTTATATGATTCTCCTTAAATTGTGGATTCCTTTCCCTGTGTCTTTACTTTGCTTTTGGAGATTATTTGAATTCTTAATATTTATCTTGTATTTTTTATGTTACTGAAAAGTTCCTTTCATTTGTGATGTCCTTTGCATTAATTATGTTTTTGTGACTATAGTTCTTCCATTTTCAATTAGGGGTCCACACACATGTACTACAAACACAAATGCAGTTTGGCAAGTAATATACAGTAGAAAATCAATGCCTAGAACCATTTCTCAGTTGCAGATCCCATGTCTGAATTTGCATTTTCATGGGAAAGTGAAACAGTGTGGGTCTAAGATGACGAATATCACTGAATCTTAGAATTAGTTGGTACTCTACATCTTTACTATACAATTACCAATACTGTCACCAAAGAGATAATGTTTAACAAATATTGCTGTATGATTCCTGCCTACTTGTGAACCTTATATCTCGATATTTACAGACTGGAGTTTCTAGACAAGAAAATAAGCAATATCATGCATCTTCACGTATTTGTGGACACACTGTGTAGAGGGTGAATGTCCTCCAAAGTGACTTGTGTTCAGATTAGGATGTTACGGACGCTGTAATCGGCAAATACAGCACCCTATTTTTCAGTACATTAAAACTCCAGTACTTGTTATTTATGGACATTTCCTCCTATCTGTGTAACATCATCATTTTTTATAATGTTGCATCCATCAAACAAAACCATCCATATGTTGAAGGGTGTGTAAGATGAAAACTTTAAAAGGCTATCTCACACTTTTTCTTGTGTATCATATTGGTCACTCCTATGCCGGCCCCCACCAACCTTTGTTGCATCAATTATAAATTCAGAATAATTAATTGGTTATAAACAATTGAACATGACAGAATGTAGTCTTTTGCAATTGTGTGTTGTGTGTATTGTCTGTATCTTTGTAAGTTAGAATTTTTCCTGTGCTGAGAATAGAGACTGGCGAGGAGAGGTTTTTGACATGGAACTTAGTGATGTGTAGTGAAACTCAGTTGATGGAAGTATGGCATTTGCACATGGGAAATCCTGCCATTGCAGGAGGCTCAGATGACAAACAGTGAAATAACTGCAGCTGGATGGATAGATATGCAGTTTTGGGTGTACGATTATGATGTTATCACTTGAAATAACGGAATAGGAGAGAATGAACAAGTCAAAGGAAAGAAAATCACGGGAGTAAAACCAAGAATGGAAATAAAAGATAAATCTAGCAAAATGAGTGGGAAGCATAAGAAAAACAAAAAAATGGCCTACAAAAGGGAAAGTTGCAGAAGTAGTTTAGACAACTTAGCAAATGAACATGACTGGCTGATCACAGGAATAAAAAACAATGACCACCCATTGTGCTACATAGTAA
Source organism: Locusta migratoria (assembly GCA_026315105.1). Classification (NCBI taxonomy): domain Eukaryota; kingdom Metazoa; phylum Arthropoda; class Insecta; order Orthoptera; family Acrididae; genus Locusta; species Locusta migratoria. The sequence continues at coordinate 456,195,755 of CM048748.1, forward strand.
AACCTCCAGCCTAGAAGCTTAAGGCAAAGTGCTAACAAATCATAAAGTTTTAAAACTCTTATCACACTCCCCTCTTCTTCAGCTAAAACAGAACTCAAATGAGAATTGGGACCCCACTTCAGCCCTTTTGGCATTATATGAAACACATTGTCAAAATGTGGTGCTCAGTTATCTGCTCAACACAAGCATCACAAAATGAGGGATCCACATTACGGGCATATAAAGCTGTGTATGAATTTGCAGAGCCTGGTTTGGAATTGTATCAAGGTCACTTCATCCCACTGCAGTGGTTGCCAAGATGACCGCCACAGTCAGATTGTCGGTTTTACTGATGATAGCTTTTTCTGTCACTGACAACCATTGCTCTTCCCACAACTGCACAGATCTCTGCTGCAATCCACAAAGAACATCCTGCAAGGAAATAAAACTAGTTACCAAATGCTATCTGCAGTCATCCTTGACAGCCTGATTGGCTTCTCCTTTGCCCTGAATCCGCACGTCCTGCAACCCAGCACAATGATGGCTGCCTCCATCATCGCTGAAGTGACAACAGTTGGTCATGTACAAGCTGGGTTACCTTCTCACTGGGTAAAAATGCTGCAAAGATTGTAAGATACTAAGGGAATCAAGAAACCCTATGCCCCCAACACCCGAATTATCACCATGCTCCCCTAGTCAAGCCTTGACCACACCGAGACACTGTAAAACTGGAGCAGACATGTTTTGACTGCAGCCCACAAATTGTAGGTGAGACATTTTTAAAAACCCAGTGCCCAGACACAACCATGTTTTCAAGTCATTAAGGTGTGCAAGCCATGTAAGTTTGGAATCCAATGTGAGGTGGAGAAACCACACTATGTCTTTTAAAGGCAGAAAATTGTTCATCATCATCAGTTCAGGTAAGTTATAAACAGACTGTAACATTTAAAAACACACAAACATATCTGAAAACCAGTTTTCTCTTCCAAGTTGTACAACACTCATAGCTGTAATTGCAACTGGTGTGCTATCATTGCAAGGCTGGAAGAATAACAAAAACAGAGAAATCATCCACGAATAGAAACAATGAACAGGACATTTAACTATGATTGTCATACTCTTAATGGTTATAGCAAAGAGTGATTGAACACTCCACTGAGAGATATCTTTCTCAAGGTGATCCGAGAGGGCATCACCAAATAGATATCTCAAATAACATGACAAAAGGAAGGATGGAATAAAAATGAGAAGATAACCACTAAACCTGCCATGCATAGAGCTGCCTGAGGATAAGAAGCCACCAGGTAGTATAATAGGTCACCTTGAAAAAACCACCCAGAATGTGATGCCAATGCACAAAAGTCCGTAGTATTGCAGCTTCCAGGAAGCCAAGGTTACCAAAAGTGAAGCAATATCTGTTGAACTAACACTAAGTGACTAAGAAACTGCATGGATTCTAAAACGCAGAAAAGACGGAAGTTGACAATCCACAATTTTTTTCACCACAGAACTGTCGATGGCAACAGTAAGATAACTACTTGGGCTACTTTGGTCTTTCCCTGGTTTAAAATGGGGCACTTAAAAATGCTTCTCTCAAAGAGTCGTGAAAGTGTCACACTGCCCAAATAACATTAGAAATGACAAGAATGATTTCTTTGCTTCTGCTTGTAACATGTTTTAGCTTACTGTAATGAATTGTGTCACAGTCACAAGCTGCCCAATACGGCAGAATCAAGCTTCTACAAGGAAAAGGTGGTGGTGTATTCTTCCTCAGTGGTGGACCCGAAGTACAGACTGCCTCTCTACACAACAAACCTGTGGTGTCGATAAGCAGGGTCGTGACCGTCAGTGGAAGTGACTGTGTGGAAGTGTGCCACCATAATTTCGGTAATGACACAAGGGCAGGTTTCTAGTCTGCCATCCCCCATTACAGTAGCTACAAGGCTACATCTATATCTACATCTACATACATACTCCGCAATTCACCGTAAGGTGCGTGGCGGAGGGTACACTGTACCACTACTGGGCATTTTCTTTCCTATTCCACTCCCAAATTGAATGAGAAAAAAAAGAATGCCTATATGCCTCCATACGAGCCCTAATTTCTCTTATCTTGTCTTTGTGATCACCATGCGAAATGTAAGTAGGCAGCAGCAAGATCGTACTACACTCAGCTTCAAATTCCGGCCCTCTAAATTTACTTAATAGAAATTCACAAAAAGAACGTCGTCTTTCATCCAGCGATCCCCAATTGAGTTGCAGGAGCATATCCATGACACTCGCGCATTGGTCGAACCTACCGGTAACAAATCTAGCTGCTCGTCTCTGAACCGCCTCTATGTCTTCCTTTAAACTGATCTGCTGCGGGTCCCAAACACTTGAGCAATACTCAAGACGTGGTCGTACAAGCGTCTTACACGCGGTCTCCTTTACAGATGGAGTACATCTTCCCAAAATTCTCCCAATAAACCGAAGTCGGCTGTCCGCCTTACTCACAACTGTCCTTACATGCTCCTTCCATTTCATATCACTCTGCAATGTTACGCCTAGATATTTGAATGATGCGACAGCATCAAGAAGCTCACTACTAATGCTGAATTCGAACATTATGAGATTGTTCTTTCTACTCATGCGCATCACCTTACATTTTTCTACATTGAGAGCTAGCTGCCAATCTTCGCACCAACTAGAAATTTTGTCTAAGTCATCCTGTATGCTATTACAGTCAGTTACAGACGACACCCTCCCATACACCACAGCATCACCAGCAAACAGCCACAAATTACAACTTACTCTGTCCATCAGATCATTTATATAGATAGAAAATAATAGCGGTCCTATCACACTCCCCTGGGGCATGCCTGACGATACACCTGTCTCTGATGAACACTCGCCATCGATAACAATGTACTGCGTTCTATTACTTAGGAAGTCTTCCAGCCAGTCACAAATCTGTGAACCTATCCTCCGCTCCCAGAAATTCATCTGATGGTCTCACACAGTTTGCTTTTTTTTGTGCAGTGGTTAATGGAATAAAGGAAATATTGCTACGACTACCTCTCACTCTCACAAATAATCCGATAACATTTGGTTCTCTGTAGTTAGCTGACACTTGAGCCCACATAAGGGAATAATTTAGACAACAGGGGAGAAAACGGTGATCTATTCTGTATGATTAATATTACAGAAAACAACAGTCTTGATCACAAAAATTAACAGTTTTTATTTATCTGTTTTGACCTGATGTAGGTCATCTTTGGAACAAAATGTAGCCCATGTAGCCAGTGCTGGACTCAGCTGGGCTGGGCTATCTTGGCTGTTCTGCTGCCAGTAGGCAACTGTTCAAACATCAGGTCGAAACCAGTCAATAAAAACTTAATTTTTGTCATCAAGACTGCTTTTTGTAATATTAATTCTACATAGGGGAGCAGATCGGCATAGGCATAGGCTGCATTTTTTGTCGTCTGAAAGGCTTCATAACATGAGCAGCGTGTGATGGATCCTTTGGGTGATATGATCCACCATCCCTGGACACTGCCACAATTTTAAAGTGCAGCAAGTTGGTTGTGAAGTGTCTCATCTCTCGACTGTGCACCGAATGCAGGGCTGTCTGGAGGGGCTCCATAGTAACTGCCTGGTGGATCTAGACTGATCACTTCCATGAAAGTCCTCAACCAGTTCCCATTGAGTAGCATCTGCAAGGGCTGGAGAGCAATGGGAGAGTTTGATGGTGAACAACCCTGTTGCAGTACACAAATCTGTGCTCTTACCTATATTTAGTAAATGTACCCTCAATGACAAGTGAAGCCTTTCAATTGCCCTACTTCTGTGGCAAATGGTAAAACTCGATGCACAATGTGTGCATCAAAATCATCACAGAGGAGCTGACTAAGTAGGTGTTTGATGGTCTCTTCATTGACTGTCATGAGAGGGCAGTACAGCACTGTTTATCCTCAACAACCATCCATCACATCAGCATGAAGCACAGCTCAGGACTGAGAATATTTTTCATAGGTATTCACTTTCCTTTTGACCCAGGAAGTCAAGCAGAGTGTGTGTGTGTGTGTTTTAGAAAGCTCAGTATGATTCACCGTTGCCACATTTTACTGCTCAGCAGAGCTGCATTGGACAGTGATGATGTGAATCACTGTGCAGTACACTCGAGGGTAGTGCCAAGGTAAGGAAATCATAAATGAGATACCACTAATTGCTCTCTCACATACATTCTTTATAACAGTAGTTTTATTGTTTTATTCATAGTCAGGATGATATCCAGTGTTATTCGGGTAGCATTATCTGCTATAGTTCATATTTTCGGACATATGACGTTTGCCAGTTAGACTTTTAACTAAGTGGACCCAAATTTGACTACATGATTATTGAAGTTGGCTGTAAGAAAGATTTTTCATGTTTCAGTTTATGGAACAGAGAGTCAGTTTTCCCCCATAGTTAGAACTGGCCATCCACTCTTAATTATTTTGATAGGGTGTCATTAATTAAAATAGAGGAAGTCAGTAATTGTAGCAGTGTAATATAATAATAATATTGGTTTCAATTAATTGTCAGTGACTTGCTATTTGAAACTGTCCTTAATGATCAACTGAAAGGCATAACAAAATTTCTTGCATATTACAACCAGTATGTGTGTGTGACAAAATTCAGTAGGCATGGTTATTGGCAATTCTTGCAATTACCTTGCTTCTATCATGATACATATGCACATGTTTGTACACCAATGACTTTCTCAATATTATATGAGATTACATTGTCATTTTGCCCATGCCAGGTTTGTTACTTTATACTCTTTCCCAGTTAACTTTAATCATTATCACAGATCAAGTTAACCAACCAATTGGGAAATGTTTGAAGATTTTTTTTTAAATACTTTAAAGGCCCCAGCTAAGTCTGTCCATGTACTCTCTAGAATGACTTCTGCCACATATACTTACAAATTGCCTGAATTTCAGGACTGAAGCAGTTAAAGCCTCTGGAAAGCAACTTTTTTATCTTCTCCTCATTTTGCTAGTGAAAGAGTAAAATTCATTTTGTTAACAGCAAGGATAGGAATCAGGTCATGTTTGTGGCTGTTGGCAAGTTCAGAGTGACACAATGAAATTATCTGAAGCACCCAAACAGAGTAAACTTCTTTTGAGTAGCCTTCATCCAGAATAAGAGATCTGCTTTCTGTTTAATAGGGACTGTAACCACCTGCACAAATATGAACCACCATTACTCTAATGCCTTATTTTCATCCCTTAGTCTCAAGCTCCTAGGTTGGAAGTCAGCCTACACCACCTCCTCCACGGAAAATTTTAGTCCATAACATTTGTGAACTCCCTTCGTCCCTTTTCATTTCAAAACTGACCTTCCTTCTGGTGTTCAGAAACTATTCTACTCTCAGCATCCTTTAGATACTAAAAGTATTAAGGTTTCTTATGTACCTGCAATGGACCAACAATTAAAATGTGAAATCATACTGAAGAAGTTTAATACATATTTTGCTACTCTTCTGATGTCACACACAGTAACTGTAGCACGAGATCCAGCTCCTGAATTATTCAAATGTAACAAAATTCAAATCTCATGTTACAAAACACTTCCAGAAGACTTTAGTTTAGTGAAATATTAAGTAATTTGTGTCTGCTTAAGTGTGTAAATTCTCTAAACCATTACTATCACCAGTAATTTAGAAAAAGGTTGCGACAAGGACCCTGCACCAAATTTACCCATGTTTCTCTGTATAACTTCCTTTTTTAAAGGAAAAGTAAGTGGTCAACAATCCGAAGATTGGTTTGAACACCACAGTGCTGTACTAGGCATGGTCCTGTTTGGAGGTGCTATGCCATTGCCTTCCTCTGACCTTTGAACTGGCTTACCCAGCCAGTTAAGGAGGGGAGGAGGGGGGGGCTACATCTTAATGTGTATTCCAAACCATGGTGCTAGTCAATATTTTTCACATCAGCAACACCGTCAAAGGTGAAAGAAGTGGAGGAAAATGAGAGAGAACAATCCTGGGAGCTGGCGGGGATCGATACTGGGACCTTTGGATTCGTAGTTTGATTATCTACCACCGTGCGACTTACTCACGCTACTTTCTTTTAAAGTGGTGTAAAAAGCATGTGTTTCAATATGGCTGGAAAAGGTTGTACATTAGTATTTTATTACATGTTTTGCTAATAGTGTACACCAATATTTAAACTCTGGATGGCAGGGTGAAGTGTACAACAGAGGATCTCTATGCAGTACCATTTGTTAGGGCCTCATCCCATTCCAGTGAACTACAGAGTGAGAGAATTGTCACCATTTAAATTCCTCTGTGCAAGCAGTAATTAAACTACAAGGAGCTTCTGGAAAGTTCAGTGAATGGTCTCAGGAAGTGTAAGAAAGAAGAATTACAAACAAGATACTTTAGTGGCCTTCAAACTAATTGACATTGGCTACAATAGACATCTGACATCAGTTGTACAGCTTTTGGAAACTGTCAGCAAACACCTCTTGGGGAATCGCTTGAAGCAGTGAGGTCACGCATTTTTTGGATCTGTGCAAATGATTCTAGTATTTAACTCATCTATTAGCATTCACAAAAACAGCCACTATCATCTGCATGCATCCATTGCACTCATTCTAAGATGTCTGGTAGGGTCGGGTCAACTCAAACAAGGCTTATCCTCGACACCTTCCTTTCTGTCTCTAAAGCATTTAATCCACTCAAACACCCTCTTTTTACTCACTGCTTTAACACCATACACTTTCACTGACATCCCATGGGTCTCTGTTCCTGTTTTGACTAATTTGAAACAAAACATATTGCTCAATTTTGCAATCCATGTTTCAGTAACACGAGTTCTCACACTGACCCTGTTAGCTGGTCATAGTGTGTACCACTGCTTCACTGCAGTCCTTTCCATGGTATGTGGCACTTGCTGACATGCCCCTCAATGTGTATGCAAGGGCACCAGTGTGGTTTGCAAAATATGGGACCATTCACCCAACTTTTCTGATGCACCCGCAATTTTGTCCTCAACTGCTTTGGGAGCAACACAAAGGAGGAGTAAAATGTTTCTAGAGTCATCATTAAAGCCTCTTCTTGAAACGTCATAAGTAGACCGACTTTAACTGTATCCATCTTCAAATGACTGAACATTCAATATTTTACCATTGATCTCTGATAACCTTCTGCAAGTCAAGAAAATCCTGACATTTCGTACTACCCTTTTCTACGGACCTTCAATATCCACAGTTCCTTGTATTTCACATGAGTTTACATACTTGAGCAATATTCTAGGACTTGCATGAATAATTCATCACCTCTGCTGTCTGATTGTATTTCCATTATATTGTACCAGCAAATAAAAGTTCACATTCTTCCATACTTGTCACACACTACTGTATGTTACTCTTCCTTTTCATATCTGTAGTGTGTGTTGCACACAGGTATGTGGGGACCATTGAAATCTTACCAACATTTAGTTTTCATCTTTCATATTGAACATCATTACTGGTAACTCCGTTACCTGTGAAAACTCTGATGTTGCTATTAACATTGTCTGCAAAGTCGTTAAGATACAACAGGATTAGCAAGGGCCCCAACATTTCCCCAGGTCTCGCGCAAAGTTACTTCAACATCTGATGAAAGCTCTTGAACTTAGGTAACACACCATGCCTTCCCTACCAAAATAATCTTGAACCCAGTCACCAATTACTTTTGATATGATGACCAAGAACTAGGCTACTCTTAAAAATTCCACTCAGACCACAGGAGTGTTGCTTTCTGAGATTTTTAAATAATTCTAAAACTTTTGGTTAAGGTAAAAAAATCACTTTACCTGAATCCTTTGAAATGCAGCTTGTTTTCTTGTATGACAGGTATCCAATCAGTAAGTACTTGATCAGTCTGAAACAAAATGGTTTTATCTCAGTTCCATAAGTAAATGAAAATCATTTACAAAAAACAATTTGGAAATGTGACATGACCTGTGTAGGACATATTTCAAATCTGCCTTATAGGAGTTTTAAATTGCAATAGTATCTGTGCATATTTAAATAGAATGGAGACTTGTCAACACAACCCTATAGCTTAATTAAATGTTAAGGAACAAAATTATGACAATTTCTTTGCATGAAATTTGTTTTATTTTTTTATTTATTTATTTATTATTTTTTTTTTTTTTTTTTTTAATTTTTTTAGGTGCCATGTGCACAGTATCGCTCAGTGGCCCGCGGCAGCACTTTAGTATCTTTTGCGTTGTGTTAATGTTTTGTTTAGGTATCAATAAGTTACATATGTCCATAAGTTATATTGATTTTGCAAGTACTAGTGCTTTCTCATCACGGCAGATGGAAGAGACGATACGATTATTTACAATGAATTCATGAACAACTTGTATGACAGTCCAGATGACTTAGCCGATTGGGAAGAACACAATCGATATAAAAAAAAATTGAAGTAAAACAGAATCAAAATAAATTTGAAAATCTCTGGGTCCATACATATTTCCCATAGGTACAGAGAGCATCAAGGATGTCATAGAACTGTATACTTGCTATGATCTATTTGGATATGTCAGCAATGAAACCAACAAATACTACAGGCAAAATAGCAATAGAAGAAACTGAATAAAAAGAAATGCCAAAATTGTCGATGTTGCAGCGCCTGAACTTAAAAAATGGTTTGGGCTTGCCATGCTTTTGAGAATTTTAAGAAAAGCAAGAATTAATGATTAATTATTGGTCAATGAATCCGTTGATAAGCACACCGATATTTCGCAAAACAATGTCCCACAATCGAATTGAACACATATCATTTCTATGGATGAATAATGGCATCTGGCTTTTCAACTGGCAATTCCTAATTATTTATTTTTTGAAAAGTTTAAAGAAAATTTTAGTGTAACTCTAAAGGTCTCAACTGGTTGTTGTGAGTGGTTGCATACCACAGTTTACAATCCGTCCAAAATGACAAAATATAGCATACTCATTCAGATGCTGTAATGCCACTTTAGCACTCAAAGAAAATGATGATAAACGAATTACACAATAAAAAACATAAAAGTGAATTATACCACAATAAATACTTGACGAGTGGATTGGGCAGACCAATATTTAATACCACATATACAGAAAAACCAGAAAATGATCAAAAACAGTTTGTACATTTATGACTTTTTTACTGAAAGTGTGTGATGTGTAAAAAAATATCATGTACCTGCTTCTTACCAAAACTTTGAGGTTGACACTCATCATGATCTTGTTGGACTTTCTGGTGACAGAAACCAACACCAACTTATACTTATTTCCCAAACTAATAAACGAAAAGAATGACAATGCCATGTATGTCTCAATAAATAAATAAAAATAAGAACAACAAACTTAATCTACAGGTCTTGTGGATATGTGATACGTCTTGGAGACTGTTTTGTTGTATTTCATATGAAAATGAAATACTACATACAAAATAAAAAGCAAATAAAAATGTATAAAACAAACAAATTTTGTATTTACGTATATCTTCGAAACTTCATGAAAATAGGGGAACAGGGCTGAGAACTTAACTATGAGATCAGTAAAACTTAATTTCTAATCTCCCAATATTCTTGCTGTTGCAGTGCACACGATGTTCTCAAGACGTCTTACAAGGGGAGGCCGCCAATTGTGGAATTCAGATTCGATTCATACTGCACATAATAAAATCTCATGGCCAGAGGTGTAATTTTGAAAAACACCAAGATGCACTTCTCAGCCGTTGTCGAGAAAATCGACAATTAAAAAAAGCCGTTACGGTGAAATACTCTCTACGATAAGTAATATTGTACAGAGGCGTGGCGTAGCGGTAAGCGCTTGGGTTTGTAATCTCAAGGTCGCTGAATCGAATCTCACAGCATGCGAACTTCTTCATGGAGGATTTTGGAGAACGAGCGTTAAACAGTGGTCCCTTTCATCCATATTGCTGCTATAGGTATGTTGACGATACATTTTTAATCTGGCCACATGGGAAAGAGGCACTGCAGCAGTTCGTGGAACATTTGAATGGAATACACCCCAACATAAGATTTATAGTGGAAGTAGAGAAGGACTGGAAGCTACCCTTCTTAGACGTGTTAGTTGAATGAAAATCAGATGGACGACTTTGACACACCGTGTACAGAAAGCCGACGCATACAGGCTTGTATCTGAATGCCCGTAGCTTTCATCATCCCACTCAGAAGAAAGCTATGCTGAACACCTTGGTACACAGAGCAAGGATTATTTCAGACATAAACCACCTCAACTCTGAGATCAACCACCTGAAGGAGGTCTTCAGAAAGAATGGATATTCCTCCCATGATATTAGGTCCACACTGTGGAGGAAACCTAGACAGGATGCTATTTCAACAGATCAAGAGGACCAACACATTGCGCGGATTCCATTCTGCGGTGCAACAAGCAGTAAAATCGGAAGAGTCCTAAATAGGCAGGGGATCCGACCTGTCTTTCATCCTCCCAAGAAGATGAAAGATATGATACCACTCATCAAAGACAACCTTGTAATGGCAAAAATTACGTGGGGCAGTCAATAAGAACTGTTTCTGAACACTGTGTTGAACCCAAGTGTCACGTGAAATACAGGCATTTAGAAACATATGTGGTGGTTGAGCACAGCCTGTTAAATAAACATCAGATTTTGTTTCAAGAAATGAGAGTACTGGCTCACGCTTCCAACTACTGGGATTCTGCAATCAGGGAGGCGATTGAAATCAGATTATGTGATAATAATATCAATAAGAGACTCCGGATATGCACTCAGCAATGCATGGAAGTGACCACTGGAGAAGAGGAAGGAACAAACACTGGCTTCCAGAACCTTTAGTACTTCCCACAGATTACTGCCTGCTGTGAAAGAGGTGGTTAGATGGCACCACCCAAGTACGCGCCATTACCACTGTGATGTACGCTAGGCAATGAGAAGCCATCTCCTGTTTATATACGAGACAGCCTCCAGTTCACGGCAGTCAGTTTTACCCTTGGCGATGACTATGGAGGATATAGTTGAAAGCTTGGGCTCCTACCCATATTTGACGCGGCAAGAACACCGAGAGTATTTTACGCAAGAACTACGTTGCGAAAGACTTCGTACTCAATGTGTTGGTATGTTTGTAATAATTGCCACAAGTTATATTGCCACCTTTATTCAGGATAGGTTAGTATAATCTCTGAATAAGTTTAATTGAACTGTTGTCTTGTGTGTCTCTTCTGGCTTTTGCACATCATGCACTTCCATGCTGAATCTGTAAAACATTCTGGCATTCACTGCTGCAAAAATTTATTCCATACTTGTTTGGCTTATTTGATATATACTGTCAGATCTGCATCTACCACAGAGCGCTTCTAGTTTTTCCATGAACCGTCACATATTCAGGAACTGCATCAACCTCCTTTACATTTTCAACAAATAGATTGAATACTTGATATGTTTTGCTGTCTTTCAAGTCTTGTTTGTCTACAATCAAATCTGAAGTACTGAAGGAAAAAACAAAATGTGTTTATGACCATTGTGAGATGAAATATAGTAACTCCTGAGCTATCAGTTTGCACAATTCTTGTATGATTAGTCGTTTGCATGCATTAGACTAGCATAGCACAATAATCCCAATAAAGTCTTTATTCCGTTTTTATTAGTTTGTTGGGCATCTCTTTCCCTATACAAGTTTCCCACGGTAATGAATTATGACGTTAGAAGAACACATGTGGGCGTTCTTTGGTGGAGCAAATGATTCCCGTACTGTACCGCCCTTACTGACACACACATTCCTACCCAGCACCACTTCACCGTCACTGAAGTGACACTCAAAATTATGTTGTTTGGTGCCAGAATCTTTTTAATTCTCTGGATCCTCCTTTTCAACAAAATTTTTCTTTGTCTTCAGAAACACCAGCTTCACTTTCAGCTATCACTTATTCGATCACTTGCCTAATTCTCTCTCTCATTCCTCATAAAAATAAACTGGGATGTAGTTGCAGTATTTACTGCACACAAACTACCAAGCAAGGAAACATCCAAACAAACACTAAACAAAGCCAATACATCAAATATGTGCGCAAAGGAACAAACTCGGTGGAGTTAACACCTGTGTAGCCAGCTGGTCTTACAGGTACTACACCTGTGCTACTGTTGAAATAAAAAGTACATCATACCAAACGACTCCTAATAGTACTGAGACAATAGTTTCTCAGAAGCAATTTTCAGGCATTGCACATATGTCAAAATATTCCTCTCTGTCTGATAGATGACCTGTGGGTACAGCCAGATTAACTCAGTGCAGGCACATCTGCACAATACCGAGTACAGGCACTGAGTAATTACACGTGCACTTCACGTCTGCCAATACAAAGGCCAAACAGGATGCTTAACGGCACACGTATTCACACGGTTACGCAGGTACACTCACGCACGGCTGTGCGATGTGAGGTTGTGGCACTTCTGAGTTGTCAAGTCCACCTGCTGGGACATCTTTTGACCTTCCAGATTCCCGATTCAAGATCCCTTACCTCTCAAATAGGCACAGTGAGGAACCGGTGCCTTCAACTAACTGCTGCTTGTGGGGGTGTGTTCAGCAAGGACCACCGATGGAGGGATCATTTCGTGTCAAATCAATGCAGTAAAGTAGCACTTTCAACCAGACCATTTAAGATTTATTTCAAATTTGGTGCATTCAATGATCCAGATAAGAGATGAAAAATAGCCATTTATAGGGCTGTATTACAACTGCAAAGAAAGTTACAGGTCTGGAAAGTTTGGAATTTGTGCAAAATATACATGCGTCTGTTTCTACATAAAAGACTGTAATTATGTTTCTAACTAAGTTAAAGCAATGGAAATGGTATCATTGGAAATCCAATGAATAACACACCTTTACACTGATATGCTACATGGGAGGTTTCTGAATATCATTAGAATAAAGGTCATTGACCTTGACTTTTGACCTTTAACATCTCAAAACACCCCATCTTCAAATTTTCAGGAAAAAATTATTTTATTGTTCCATTATGTTACTATAAATATGGTAAATATCAAGATGCCATACCAAAGGTATCATTCACAAAAATTATTTTGTCAGCATCAACACACTATTGAAATGAAAAAGGTAACTTGCATATATCAAACATAAATTATGATAACATTCAATCCATAAGTAATATTCTACAAAAATATGGTTTGCATTATTATAATGGTATTATTAACCATTTACATTACAATTTAAATGAAAAGGCAATGAAAAGTGATTAGATCTCTCCTCACAATTCTCCGACTAAATTGTTAATGTTCACCAGATCTGATGCAGGGAGATTGCATGTCCTTCCAGTTGGTGTCACTGGATCGACTCTTGTGATGTTCTCACATTTTGTGATGACAAAAGTGTCTGGTTTGGTAGGAAACACAAATGACAGAGACAGTCCATGTGGACACAAGAAGTTGACCTTTACTTCATCTGTTTCTTCACAAGTTTGTAAGACATATGGAACCCACCAATGATCGTCATACCTACAGGCAACAAATCCATGTGTATCTGTTAACTGCATTTCATTCGCCATAGCAATCACTGACTCTCCTCTATTCAGCGAAGAAACAGAATATGTCTTTGTCCTTACTAAACCTCTGTTAATAGGTATTACACAATCAAGCTTATGAGTACCTGGAATTATCCTTGTATTTTTGAAATGATGTTTCAGCTTGGCCGAATATTCATAATGATGGGACATTGATGTATAATGGAAGATACATGAAGGAAATTTTCCTTCTGCTTTGATGTCAGAATATGATTTTCATTAGGTTGCTTGAGGCTGGCAAGTTTTGCTAATCTCTTTACAGTCCCTCCTACTACATCACAAAGTCCTTTGCCATGCACTGTAGCAAAAAAAAAAATGCCATTCTGCTGCATCGTTAAATCATATTTCATTACTACTTGAGTCTCTGTAGTAAGCAACAAACTGGGTGAATTGTAGCCTGTGAATTTTGGAATTCCTGTACCTCATCCTGAATGGTGAAGGAGTAATTTTCTGCAAAGGCACAAAGGACAAGATACTCATTTGAGAACTTCTTTGGTGATTTTACAGAAATGTGACTGCAGCTGGGATATAAATGAGTGAGCCAGGAGCTGTTGTAACCTCGATGTAAACACCTTAATGAAATAATCTGTTGACTGTTACAGCCTCTAGAATTACCCTGCCCATAGTTAGCGAACATTTATATGTAATTTCTAAAATGCAGTTCTTACTAAACAGATCACACTGGCACTGACAAGAACACAGTCGTTTGGCCACAACTCTCAAAATTTTCAGAATCCAATATTTATATTGGAGTATTTATCTTCGAAATAGGAATACAATTCCTTAATGTTTTGCAGCACTAGCTGCTTCTGCTTATGTACTGTAATTTTATTTTCTTTCACAGACACAAAGTCTTTTCTTCCTGGCATCAAATGGCTCATGTCGGGATCATAGTGAAAAGCACGCACACACTGAATGGTTTTCTCACATAATGTCTTACCTGGCTTTGGATTTGCTGTTACCAATATATCATGTTCTGCTACTGTTTTACTTTCTGTATCATGTATTATGAAGCAGAAAATTCTTTCTTAGTTTTCCTTATTCTCAACTCTTTGGAAATACAGTTGGAATTTGTATTTAGTCACACATGTGGTCTGAATTGTGAAACTTATCTTTCAGCTGGGCCATGATTTCACTTTCTCCATTTTCACTCTGTTCTTTTCCAAGTTGTGCCACAAAAGTATGCTCCAACAGAGAAGCTATTCTCTTCTTTTCCCAGTTTTTGCTTTGGGTACTTTTTCTCACCCTGAAGCCTCATTTTCTTCACTCTCTCTGTGCCTTAGAGATTGTATATGTTTACTAAAAGCAATTACATTGGTAATAATTCTGTTAATATCTATCAAAGACATTGGCCTAGCTGTTCTTAAGAGGACCTTCTTTAGTGAATTTGTTTGAATTTCCATTAATTCCATTCTTTCTGTGTTTACTTTCCATTGTGACGCCCATATTTACTGTGGATTTATCACTTGAGGTCAGTTTGGAGCAATCCATCTAGGTGAAGTCAGAATTTACAGTATGCACAACAATATTAAAAGTGGATCAGTCAATGTCCCAAAATGCCCCTTTTGGAAGAACTGCCACTTCGTGAACTAACTTACAATGTTTCCAAGTGAACGACGTTGCTTTTCAGAGCGTTACTGACACAGTGCAATCAGCAGATGTAGGCTGGTGTTCTGCTGCCATTGAGTAACACTATGTCTGTGTGCATCCACTTTTATGGCTTTGTCAATAGCATTCTGAGAAATAATGTTTTTCATTTGAAATATTGTAAGTTACTTAACAAGGCAACAATCCTTCCAAAAAGGAGCATATTGGGACACTATACAATAATATTATGTGGGACAGAAAAAAGTTAATTATTCCATAAGTTCACCATCAGCTTCTGAAAGAGCCTACAGAATCAACGACAACTAATTCCAGCATTTCAGTGAGGGCAAGATAGTCAGGGGATGCAAGGATCCTCCACCTCATCTTCAGAAGCAGATGATGTATGTGGGTGTAGAGTAAGAGCCACAGGTGGTTTGTTTTTCTCCTATTTCTTCTGATTCTTCTTCTTCTTCTTCTTCTTCTTCTTCCTCCTCCTCCTCCATTTGTCTTGCTGTTCCTTAGGCTGGGAGGGCTTCTCTGAAGGGACTTCAGAGATCGATGATTGGAAAGCCCTTCGACCAGCAGATTGTGGATCCATCAGCTGCTAGCTTGAATCCTCTTTTGAACTGGTAGAAGCCTCAGAAGGGAGTGTTCCAAGGGATCCCATCCTAGTGAAAGGGCCCAGAGAAGATTGATGCTTCTCCAGCTGTGGGTTGGGACTAGTGTCCCTGATGTTTGAGGGGAGGGGGGGAGTGTGTACCCACAGAAGGTTTGGGGGGGGGGGGGGAGAAGGGTGGTCCCCAGCCATCAAGGGAATGGGTTTAGAGCAATGGCCCTTAGGGTCCACATATGGTGCTTTATTGTTTGCTACAGTTATCCCCAGAAAGGGTGGTGAAGACCTAAGTGCTGCAACAAATGAAGTATCCAAAGTGTCTGGAGCATTCATATTTTTTATGGAGCTCTTTCACTTGGTCTATTATCTTCTGTTCTTTAATGTAGGATGTTGCAGTCCGATGAACAGGAAGGATGATCGGTGGCAAAGTACATGGAGTGTCCAGATGTGCTGGATGCTCACAGTCCCTACATGTAGTGCTGCAATTACAACGAGAGGACATGTGGCCAATTTCCAGCTCATAGGGGTAAGAATATAAGGCTTTATGTCACATCTACATACATACTCCGCAATTCACCGTAAGGTGCGTGGCGGAGGTATATCACAACCTCCACCTTCTCATGCACCTTTGAAGGCCAGGATGAAATCACTGGTAGCAACCCCTTGATCTTTTGGTTCTCTACAGACACGCCATATGAAGTGGACACCTCATCACTAAGTCAGTGTGCAAATCGTCGGCAGACTGTAACGGAATATTTTTATGGAAAAATTATTCCTTGAACCATGTTAAGTGACTTATGTGGAGTGTTGCTCACTAGGAGATGACCCAGCTTGTCGCAGGAAAGTAATGGCTGTGATTGGCCAGGAATTGCTGCTTCTATGAGCACTGCACCACCTATCTTTGACATACCTAACACTTTGCCATACTTGTCTTCAAGATGATGATGGTGGTTGATGGGTGGATGGGACTAAACAGCTAGGTCATCAGTCCCATGACCTCTGAATAAATACAATCATGGGCATGGTCAGCTAACGACATACCACAATTAAAATAGATGAACTAAAAAGGAAAGTTAAAATCAATTAGAACAGGACCAAAACCAACAAAAAAAGTGGAATTTGCTAAGCAAATTGCTATAAATCTAGAACCCCCATTTACAACAACGATGAGGTACAGGAGAACAGTGTATGTTCATGAAGCAGAGCCTAAAAATGTAAAAAAGGGAAACAAAGTAAATTAAAACCAAACTAAGGGGAGAACTTGAAGTCGTCGGAGGGAGGGGGAGAGCTCCAAACCCTGCTGCTCACACGGATGGTCACAAACCCACCCATCCTGTCCAAGTGTCACAGAAAATCTTATAGCCATGAATAAAAACTGACTTTCACAGAGAAATCCAATGACTATCAGCCATCTGTGAATCATCTGCCAAAATCGAGGGCGATGAGTGCTGAATTCCATATTTGGCACGGAGCACCAAGAGGAGCATACATTCCACTAAAATATGAGCCACAGATTGTAGGGATCCACAACCACAATGTGGGGGAGGCTCCTTTCACAAAAGAAGGATCAGCCTGGAATGACCAACGTGGAGACGATAAAAGACAGTGGATTCCCTTTGAGAAGGGCATGATGGAGAACTCCAAGATGCAGTGGTCGACTTTATGGAGTGGAGTTTATTAGATGGGGCAGTAGCCTGCAAGTTGGTGTTCCAGTCCAGTATGAGTAGCCATCTCATCTGCACCCACAAATCTGCACCTGGAATTTTCCAGGGAAAGGAGCAGGGAGTTATGGCTACTGTAGTCAACTGGTCAGCCTGCTCATTTCCTAGAATACCCACATAACTGAGGACATGGAGAAAAGCAATGGAGCAAGCAGTATATCGCACAACTGCTAAAGTCATTAGCTCCCAAACAAGAACAAAAAACTGCCAGTTAGAATATGAAGAGAAGGCTAAAAACGAAAGATAAAAACAATGAAAAGGGTTAAATATTCTTTGATAAATTGGCCAAGTTGATAAAACGCAAAACTCTAGCAGCTGCTCGTGTGTCATCAGCTTAAATTTCCTCCAGAGTAGACGGAAAGTGAAGGGCTACACGGAGATGATTAAAATTAATGCAAGACAATAAAACGTGTTGAACTGTCAGCAGTTCACTGCAGGAGCACAGCGGTGCAGGGTCGGCGGTTAGCAAATGACGGTGGCTAATACGGCAGTGATCGATCCGCTACCGGGACAGGATGACCACCTCTCACCAAGAGGGGCGTGAGGAGGTCCTCCAAGTGGTCAGGATCGGTTTTACAGTTCGCAATTTATTGTTGTACATTGAAAACCACGCACTGTGCCATTGCGACACGATACTCTGGCGAAGAGCCCGTTGAACATCGTCCGATGGGACGCAAAAGGTAGCCATGCGAGGCAAAAGAGCTGCGGCCTTGGCTGCTATGTCGGCGGTCTCATTCCCGGGCACACCCATGTGGCCAAGGACCCACAAGAAAGAAATGTGACAGCTGTCATCTGCTAGCAACTGGAGGGAGCGTTGGATCCAATACACGAGAGGATGGTTCGAGAAAGGGTCCTTAAGACTCTGCAGGGTACTAAGGGAGTCCGAACATATGGCATAGAAAGGTTGGTGGTGGCGGCAGGTATACAAAACGGCCTGTTGGAGGGTGAAAAGGTAAGCCGTGAAATTCGAGCACAGGTCAGGGAGCTTGTATTGGAAACGATTGTCCCCGACGACGAAGGCAGATCTGACACCGTCAGTGCTCTTGGAACCATCAGTGTAAATAAATATGGCATTATCAAACCGCGAATGGAGTTTGGCAAGCCTCGAGCAGTATACCAAATGCGGGGTGTTCTCCTTGGGCAGCGAGCTAAGTTCAAGGTGAGTGTGAACCTGGGCCTGATGCCACAGTGGCAATCGGCTGTCGCTCAACCGAAAGGTGGAAGGAAGGGTAAAATCGAGCCGCTGTAGCAGGCGGCGAAACCGAACTCCATGTGGAAGCAAGGCTATTGCAGGCAACTGATATTGGCGATCAAGTGAGTCGTCAAAAAATAATCAGTAAGATGGATGGTTGGGCATCAACTGTAGGCGTCATGCATACCGACACAAGAGTATGTCATGCCAAGTGGTCAAGGGTAATATAGCAGCCTCGGCATACAGACTTTCAACAGGGCTGGTATAAAATGCACCGGTCACCAGGTGCAATCCCCCGATGGTGAATAGAGTTGAGACAGCAGAGAATCGACGGCCGTGCAGAAGAGTAAACAAGGCTTCCGTAGTCGAGCTTCGACTGAACAATGGCCTGGTAAAGGTGAAGCAGGTCGGTACGATTCGCTCCCCATGATGTGCCACTGAGGACACGAAGAACATTGAAGGATCGGGCACATCAGGCAGCCAGGTAGGACACGCGTGTGGACCAGCAAAGTTTCCGATCCAACTTTAGCCCCAAGAATTTTGATGTCTCCACGAAAGAGAGAGCAACGGGGCCGAGATGTAGGGATGGTGGAAGAAATTCCTTGTATCTCCAGAAGTTTATACACACCGTTTTCTCAGTGGGGAATCGGAAGCCGTTCGCGATGCTCCAGGAATATAGACGGTCAAGACAGCATTGAAGACAACGCTCCAAGAGACACGTCCGCTGGGCGCTGCAATAAATTGCAAAATCATCTACAAAAAGGGATCCGGAAACGTCAGCTGAAAGGCAATCTACGATCGGATTGATTGCAATGGCAAAGAGCGCCACACTCAAGACGGAGCCCTGTGGTACCCCTTTCTCCTGGCGAAAGGTATCTGACAAAACAGAGCCCACCCGCACCCGGAACTTGCGATCTGCCAAAATCGCTTGAATAAAAAGAGGGAGGCAGCCCCGATGGCCCCATGCATGCAATGTGCGGAGAATGCCCGCTCTCCAACAGGTATCATATGCCTTCTCCAAGTCGAAGAACACTGCTACTGTTTGACGCTTCTTTAGGAAGTTATTCATAATGAAGGTCGACAACGTAATGAGGTGATCAGCAGCAGAGCGGTGTCCACGAAAACCGCATTGGACATTTGTTAGGAGGTGGCGAGATTCAAGGTGACAGACCAACCGAGCGTTAACCATGCGTTCCATCACCTTAAAGACGCAGCTCGTCAGCAAAATGGGGCATTAACTGGAAGGAAGATGTTTCTCCTTCCCTGGTTTGGGGATGGGGACAACAATGGCTTCACGCCAACTTGTGGGAACATGACCTTCAGTCCATAAGCGATTATAGGTGCTAAGTAGGAAACACTTGACCGCAGGAGAGGGGTTCTTCAGCGTCTCAATATGGATGGAATCGGTGCCGGGAGCAGAAGATCAGGACAGGGCAAGAGCACTGTCTAGCTCCTGCATGGTGAAGGAGACATTATAATTTTCATGTTTAAAAGAGTGGAAAGAAGGTGGTCTTACCTCCTCTGCCTGTTTGCGAGGGAGGAAGGCAGGGTGGTAATAGGCAGAGCTCAAAACCTCCACAAAGGAACGGTCCAGTGCGTTGGAAACATCAACGGGGTCCACAAGGACTGCGTTAACGACGGTCAGGCCAGAAATCGGGGAGTGGACCTTGATGCCGGATAAATGGCGTAGGCCACCCCAAATAAACGTGGAGGGAGTAAAGCGGTTAAAAGAACTAGTACAAACAATCCAGCAAGTTTTTTTGCTGTCGTTTATAACACGACGAAATTGCGCTCTCATTCGTTTACAATTTATACAATTCTCCAACGTTGGGTGGCGGTGGAAGGTGCGTAAAGCACGTCACCGGGCTCTAAGCGCGTTGCGGCAGGCTGCAGTCCACCAAGGGACCTGGACACGACGTGGAGAAGAGGTGGTACGAGGTATGGAACGTTCAGCAGCGGTGAGAATCATGAAAAACAGCCATGGAAGAATAAAGCCCCCAGTCGGCTTTAGAAATGTTCCAACTGGTGGGACGAGGAGATGGGGAATGATGCAGGAAGTGGATGATACAAGGGAAATGGTCACTTGAGTACGTGTCAGAAAGTGCATACCACTCAAACCGACCGGCAAGCTGAGGAGAGCATATTGCAAGGTCTATATGGGAATAAGTGTGTGTTGTGTCTGAAAGGAAGGTAGGTGCACCACTGTTGAGGCAGACAAGATTGAGGTGTTGGGCAAGGTCCACCAAAAGGGAGCCCCGCGGACAAAGTGCTGGGGAGCCCCATAGGGGGTGGTGGGCATTAAAGTCGCCTACCAACACGAAAGGTGAAGGGAGCTGGTCAACGAGGTGTAGCACATCTGCCTGAGGAAGGGCGGATGATGATGGCGAATAGATATTACAGAGGCAAAAGGAAAAGGCGGAGAGAGTGATGCGGACGGCAACTGCCTGTAGGTGAGTAATGGGATGGTAATAGCCATCATCCCGAATGAGCATTAGAACCCCTCCATGGGCTGGGGTACCTTCACAGATGGCAGGTCGAAAAGCACAGAAGTGTAGTGGGTAAGTCTGCACGATCACTTGGACGTAGCTTAGTTTCTTGGAGACAAACTAGAAGCGGCAATGCAATCGAAGGAGTAGTTTTAAATCCTCCCGATTTCAACGAAAGTCGCGAATATTCCATTGAAGGAGCACCATGATAAAAGACAAGAGAAGAAAGGAAGATAAAAAGGAACAAGCAGGTGGGGTCACCTCGACGACCGCTGAGGACCGGACGTCGAGGGAACACTACTGTCGCCATCTAAAGGCAGAGTGTCATTTTCCATAGGTTCAAACAATACATCTGCCACCTTCCTGACTTTATCAGGAGGGGCAGCTTCCGCCACTGGTAAAATGCCAGTTGCCTGGCTAACAGTAGTGGGTCCCGGCGAGACAGAAGATGATCAGGGCCGACTACTGTTGGGCGGCGTGACGGATGGGTCACGCCTCGGCGGGGAAGGAGAGGAACTCTTTTTCTTATTGGCTCTTCTCGAAGAGTGATGGTGAGAGGAGGCAGTTGACGGTTGGGAAGCCTGAGAACGCAGAAAGTCCTCACGGATGGGTTCCTTTTTCAAAGTCCGGGCATCTCGTTTAGGTGCCCGCGGTTTACTAGAGGTTGACGAAGACTGTACTTTAGGAGCAGCAGGAGGAAGAGGGGATGTGGAACGGGCGATCTTTGGTCTGGCGGATCACACCACTGTGTCAGCGAAAGTGAAGTCACAGGTCTGGGTACCTGAATGCTTAGTAGGTCGAGTGGATGTTAGGACCTTACTGTATGTGCCCGCTGGGAGGACAGTGGGCTTTCGACTCGACAACAACTTTCGAGCGGCAGATGTTGATACCTTTTCTGTAACCCAAATTTGCTGAATGACCTTTTCATCCTTATATAAAGGGCAGTCCCGAGAGGAAGCCGAATGGTCACTGTTGCAATTAAGGCAGTGAGGGGACGTAGGTGGGCAATACCCCTCATGGGCGTCCCTACCGCAAGTGACACATTTTGCTGCATTAGGGAAAGATTGATGGTTATGGTTGTACCTGTGGCATTGGAAACAGCGCGTTGGGTTTGGTATATAAGGGTGGACAGAGATAACTTTGTACCCTGCTTTGACCTTCGACGGGAGTTCAACTCTGTCGAACGTCAAGAACACAGTACGAGTTGGTGTCAGCTGGTTATCTACCTTTTTCAACACCCTATACACGGCTGTTACACCCTGACCGGACATATAGGTTTGTATGTCTTCGTCAGACAACCCATCAAGGGATCTTGTGACGACTACCCCCAGTGACGAGTTGAGTGTGCGATGCGCTTCTACCTTGACAGGAAACGAGAGTAACAACATAGTTCGTATTAGTTTTTGGGCTTGGAAGGCACTGTCCGCTTCCAGCAACAAAGTTCCATTGTGCTGATGCGAACAGGTTTTAACAGGGCAAGCAATTGCATCAACACCTTTCTGAATGACGAAAGGATATACAAACGTGAAATCTTTACCGTCGTTTTGAAAGACAACATGGAATTTCGGTAGATTAGGCAGAGTTTTCTTTTGTTGAGGCGAATCTATCTTTTGTTTCTGGGTCAAAGTCACAGAAGAAGAGAAGGAAGTCATTGCGGAAGTGTCCCCCATGATTACCAGCGTCTCCGATGGTGCGCTCCTTCCTAGTGGGGGCCTTCTCGGAGGGCTTACCCACCTTAGGTGATTGTTCACACCTCAGGTCACACCTCCCGAGAACTGACGGAGAGACCAATCAGCATGTTCAGAAGGTACCAGCTCAGGTAATCACCCCTCCCTGGGCCTGGCCTTTACCAGGGGGTACGTACGTGCCCTACTTGTCTACCCGGGGCGGGGAATTACGCGTTACCCCGTCACCTGCTACTCATGATAATGCGTGGGTTGGCCTTCAGACACGCACAGGGAGGAAAGAAGAATAGAGGAAGGGAAGAGAAAGAAGGAAAGAAGTGTCTTAAACGCCAAAGCGGAGACTAATGAGGAGGACAAGAAGGCTAGGGAAGTACAGCAAGGAGAGAAAGGCAGAAGCGAAGATTAGGAAAGGAAGAAACCAAGGAATAAGAGAAACCATGACAAGAAACCACCTTAACTCGCAAAGGACGCCCGTCTCCGGGCGAAGGCATAAGCCGGGAGGGAAAGCGTAAGCCGGGAGGGAAAGTGAAGCAGCCTGGGGCAGAAGAAAGGCTGCTTCGGCTTGGGGCCCCGTGCACGCCACACACGTACCCACAAAAGAGCTGTGGGTCCCCTGGGGGGCAAGGAGATCGTGAATACCAATTACCAAAGGATGTGAGGAGTAGCATCAGCCTGCAGGCTGCTCATTTGAATCGGAACAGATTAAAACACAGTCCGTGGCCAACTATTTGATCAAATGAAGTGCCCTACTAATAGGCGTCAGTTCTGCCGTAAACACACTGGACGATTCTGGTAGAGAATGGTATTCCACACCATGTTAATGCATATCCTGTATGACCAGCAAGTTTAGATCCATCAATGTAGGAAATCATGACACCGTGAAATTTTGCAAGTTGTGTGTGCAACAAATGCCAGAAGACAATGGGGAGACTGAAGCTTTTGGCGCTCAGAAGATATCCAATTGGATTTGTTGTTGACAAGGCACAATCTATTGGGGAGAAGGGGGATTTGGAAGTCCTTACAAATGGAAGTGAGCCACACTCCAATAGGTATACCCACTGGAGGGTGAGTATCACAAGATCTAAGACCATCGTCCTCAAAGAGAACATCTACATCTACATGGGATATTCTGCAAATCACATCCAAGTGCCTGGCAGGGGGTTCATCGAACCACGTTTATACTATTTATCTCCCAGTCCATTCTCGAATAGTGCGCAGGAAGAAAGAACACCTGAATCTCTCTGTTCAAGCTCTGATTTCTCGTATTTTATTCTGAAGATCATTTATACCTGTGTAACCGAGAGTCAACAACATATTTCCGCATTTGGAGGAGAATGCTGGCGATTGGAGTTTCCTAAGTAGCCCACATCACAACTATAAGTGCTGTCGTCGTAATGACTCCCATGGCACATCCTGTATCATTCCCATAACACTGTCTCCCCTGTATTGTGGCAATACAAAACTAGCTGCCCTTCTTTGGGCTCTTTCGATGTCCTCCATCAAACCCACCTGATAAGGATTCCACACTGGGCAGCAATACTCCAGAGGAGGACATACAAGGATAGTGTATGCATTTTCTTTAGTAGTTCTGATGCATCTTTTAAGGGTTCTACCAATAAAACTGTATTTGGTTCGCCTTTCCCACGACAATTATTTGTGTGTTCTTTCCAGTTTCAGTCTAAAGTACTAGTAATTCCCAGGTATTTTGTGGATTTTACAGCCTTCACTTTTGATAATTGATATATTTATCTTGTAAACAAAGTTTAACGGATTTCTGTCCGTACTCATATGGACAACTTCACACTTCTCATTATTTAGAGTCAGTTGAAAATTTTTACACCACAGTGATATCTTATTCAGATCGTTCTGCAGTTCATTTTGATCTTCAGGTGATTTTACTGGACAGTAAATGGCAGCGTCATCTGCAAACAACCTAAGAGAGCTACTTGGATTTTCTCCCAAATCGTTCATGTAAATAAGAAACAGCAGAGGACCAATAACCCTACCCTGTGGAACGCTTGATATCACCTCTGATTTAGTCGATGCCTTACTATCCATTACTACCAACTGTGTCCTCTCTGACAGTAAATCCCCTATCCAATCACAAATTTGGGGTGATATACCATAACCATGCAATTTGATTAAAAGCCATTTGTGAGGTACGGTGTCAAAAGCCTTCTGGAAATCAAGAAATATGGAATCGATTTGCAAACCCTTGTCAATAGCACTCATCACTTTGTGTGAGAAATGGGTTAGTTGTGTTTCGCATTAATGATATTTTCGAAATCTGTGTAGACCTTGGGTCAATAGATCACTGTTCGAGAGAATCCATAATATTTGAATGCAGGATATGTTCTAAAACCCTGCTGCAAATTGACATCAATGAAATAGGCCTGTAGTTTAGTGGGTTACTCCTACTGTCTTTCTCAAATATAGATGTGACCTGTGCAACTTTCCAGTTTTTTGGTACAGATCCTTCTTTGAGAGAGCAGTTGTATATGGCTGTTAAGTAAGGAGCTATTGATTCAGCATGATCAGATAGAAATCTAATGGGTATACAGTCCGGACCAGAAGACTTTTTCTTGTTAAATGATTTTAGTTGCTTCACTGCTCCGATGGTATCTACTATGTTACTCATTCTGGCCTCTGTTTTGAATTTGAAATCTGCATCTCGCTAAATTTCAAGCTTCTATGTAGGACCACCAATCCTGGGGATTGTGTGTTCTTTTAAAATTTGCATGCCTTTTCCATTGCTTTTGAATCCCTGTCCTGACCTGTTTTGTATAGCAAGGGGGATTACCAACTACTTTTATTAATTTATTTGGTATAATATTCAATTGCTGTCAATACCACCTCTTTGTATTTGAGCCACATCTGGTCTACAATTACATATAGTGTTGAAAACGAGTGGAATCTGTCTTTGAAGAAGTAATTTATTTTATTTCTATCTGCTTTCCTGAACAAATATACTTTTTGTCTGGTGCCTCATGTCATTTCTGATGACTCCTCATTTAGTAGAAAGGTGACGGTTACATTAAAAAAAAATTAACAAATAAATGATAATATAGTAAGGACAGTTTACAACTCACCGCAAATACATGGCGACGAGCTGCGACAGGCACATAAAAAAGACACACATACAACACTTTCAGCTATCGGCCATGGCCTTCTTCAGAAAATAAAACACTCACACAATCACACAGGCCCACAACCTAATCGTACAACCAACACCTCCGTCCGCCGCATTCGAAGTGTGGCAGCGCGAGTGTTCTATTTTCTGAAGGAGGCCATGGTCGATAGCTGAAAGTGTTGTATGTGTGTGTCTTTCGTATTTGCCTGTCGCAGCTCCTCACCACATCTTTGCGGTGAGTTGTAAACTGTGCTTACTATATTATCATTTATTTGTTAATTTTTTTTTTATGTAGTCGTCACCTTTCTACTAAATGAGGAGTCATCAGAAATGATATGAGGCACCTGATTAGAGAATGAAGAGTAGCTCGTAAGAGAGAGCTTAAATTGTTGCTAATGAAAACAGTATGACTGACACCTACATTATGTCTTGATTTCAGTTATAAATGAGATAAGTGTTACTCGTAATGTCGAAAAGTCCATCACATGACGCGGGGAAAAAATTGAGATCAGGAACAAAAATGTTAGATGACTGTTTCAAAGCACAGTATGGCAGGGAGACGCCATTGATGTGGGAGACGCAAAGACTATATTATCTATCGTCTGTCACAGAGAAGATACTCTGTGGAGTGAGTATTGCATTCTGTCTTCTCTAGGAGTGCTGGTTCTGCTCAACAACGTTAAGCTATAATTGTCAAGTGATATCACTATACAAATATGTGAACTTTAAAATTTAAAGTACCAATTTCCTACAATAATTTTATCACCAGGACAATGAAACTTACATAATTCAAAAGATGGTTTACTGTAGATGTGAACAATACAATAGTCATGAGTGTATACAGCCATTAAGAGTGGTGAAACAGAGTAGATGTTTTCAAATTTATCGATCACTGTGCAATTTCAAATCTCCAACTCTAATAAAAAGGTAATTTAAAAAAAATTGAAGTGCTACTAACAACTGCCCAAGTGATGATCAATATCAGAAGATAAATTGTAACATGAATGTTCAATTCAATGAAACTGATGTATGAAGAGCATTAAAAGGGAAAAGTCTTAGAATATCAGAGTTTTGGGTGCCAAAACGAACAATGCTTGCCAGAACCACACACACACACACACACACACACACACACACACACACACACACACACACACACTAGACTGGCAATAGAATACAGTATTATTAGTCTCCCTGTCACTTTAATCAATGTATCAGCAATTATTTGTGTATGGAACAGGGATAAACTGATAAAATTTCATCACATTTAGAGCTTTGATGTAAAGGCTACATTTTACTTCCGATGGTGGCAAAGTGTGCAAATGTTGGCAATAAAGTGTTCACTTTATGAGGGGTACATACAACAACTTGCCAGCTCCAGACCAGGAACAGAATTAATTATTTAGGCCTCCTTCATGGTCATCATAAAAGACTATGCCCCTCATTCTAGGTGACTGGTTTTCCGAAGTGTCTCATTCGTCAGTCGCTGCCAACCTCTTCACACTATGCCACGAAAGCCGTAAGTAAAATTCCGTCGTGTACTAGACATACTTGTCGATATTTGTGTAGTAATACATTCACTTATCCGCAACTTCTGCATATTATTAAGTACACGTACTGAAGCAAAATACAACACTAACTTGTTGATATTTATTTAGTGATCCACCACAGGTGGCAGTACTATACATGATGAAAGTATTGAAGAGTAACAATGTAATGAACTTTCTGGATTTCCCAAATACTGTTACATCAAACCAAACAAAATAAAACCAGAGAGACAGGGAATGGGGTTTAAGAAAATCCATGCCTGATGTAAGTCCTACAAAAAAAAAACAATACCTATAAAAAGAAATGATATCCCAGCAGAAACATAAAATGTATAAAAATGCAAGTCTCGTGACAAATTTCTTCCACCATAAAAAGTCATGAGACCTAGTGGGAAACCAGGTAGGTTATTTTAGTTACTATTCATTTTTTATCTAATTAGTTAGATACCAACATCTGTTGTGACCAATCAAAAGTATTCGTCTTTATTTCTATAATAAATATAATGACTTGGAAACTGCATGGCAATGTAAACTAATATTTAATTTGATGAAAATTCTCCTCAGAGATGATAGTATTGTTGAAACAAGATAGAATGGCTGGTCAGTACTTATCTTTGTGCTATACCGCCGATAGTACACAAATGAAGAAACAGAAAAAAAAAGGGCAAAAAGGACAAGCTTTCGGAACACAGTTCCTTCATCAAGTGGGAGAGAAGGGAAGAAGAAAGGATGGGAACAGAAGGGAAAGGTAATTCACAACCTAGGACATGGAACACCACCTTCATGACCTAGATCGTGAATTACCGTTCCCTTCCGTTCCCATCCTTTCTTCTTCCCTTCTCTTTTTGTCCTCTTTTTTTCTGTTTCTTCATTTGTGTACTATCAGCGGTAGAGCACAAAGGTAAGTACTGGCCAGCCATTCTATCTCGTTTCAACAATACTAAACTAATATTTAATATACTTTATGCAAATGTGAGGTATTTCATTCCTACGTGATTTTGTTTGGTTACACAGTGAAATATAAATTATTTTTATATGTCGACGTGTAAGTACCCGATTATATGTATTCTGATGTCATTAGTGGAATTGCAAAGTTATTATATGTATTATTGAACTAAAGATGTATTATATTAATATAGTCACAATAAATGTTGGTAGATAAAAAAGTGATAGATAACAAATAAGTGGTTCCATGAACACTAACTAAAATAACCGAATTGGTTTCCCATGAGATCTCATGACTTTTTATGGTGGAAGGAATTCGTCATGAGACTTGCATTTTTGTACATTTTATGTTTTTGATGGGGTAGATCATTAGCCTCACCTTCTCTGGGAGAGTATCCCCCTTAGAGAACAAGATAAATGCACCAGTTCCATTCGATTACACTTAGGGCCTCGCTGCACACAGTAAATAAAATGAACACCTTGCCATTTGAGGTTGGCCCAGAGTTTCTCAGCAGTTTGGAAGGGGAGATCACAATGGAAAATAACTCTCAAAACCATGTTCAATGGCTGATGAGGGATTACTGACACTGGAACATCATGCCAAGATGGTCACAGGCACACACAGCCGTAGATTCAACAGCATAGACCGTTTTAATGAGCATGGATCCAAAACGCATATTGCTCATTGTTTCGACTTCCCCAAACCTGTCTTTTGTGTGTTCAACAAAGAACAATGGCTCAGTGGCGGTGAATATTCCTCCATTTCTCCTGTTGCAGACCAGGTAACATGGAAAGGGTTTCACACCAAGCTAACTTGACTGGCTCCCCTCCCAGGGGGTAGACAGAGAGGGGGAAGGTCCTCTCGTCATAGGTAGTGGCATTATATCTAATCTTCCTGGCTTCTAAGACGGCCGTATTACGACAATTATCTAACTTAACACATTTCATAATGTGAAACATTTGACCCGGTACCACCTACTCCGATCAAGGGCTCACGGGTGTCACTCAGCCACTGCAAAGGCCACCTGGCACAATGGCCATTGCTGGGAGCCACAATACCCCACGAGGACAGGTATCGACTGCACAGCCTGCATGGGAAGGTCGAAGCTCTGGTAACAGCAGTGTGATCCCAGCGTTAGGAGGGAGCTCAGCAAGAAGGGTAAATAACAGCCCCCCCCCCCCACCCACAAGGACTGGCTACACGTGTTGGTGACCTAGTGGGGGTAGGGGGGCTATGGCAAGGAAGTAAATGGGAAAGAAAAGGATAGGGATCCACATTATAGGGGCTAGGTCAGGAGTTCTTCCCCATATGGCTCTGGATTTTTGTAGACGTTGACGAAGAAAAAGAGTCTTAGTTATTGTAAATGAATCACCATCAGTATGTGTGCACACCAAAAATTTGGGAGCGTACAGCACATTCCTATTTTTAACCCTACATTCCTCGCACAGTGTTGCCAGGGAAGGGAACATTTGTGGGTCTTATGTCTAGGCATTGAAGACAATCTTTCCTCTCTTAGAGACGATGGTTACAAGTTCAGCAATGTTTCTTGCACCTTTCTTGGCGTTCCCAAGAGCAGCCAGGGCAATAAAAGTCTACGCAGGCAGAGACCCCCCCCCCCCCCCACTTACCTGGGTAAGCGTGATACAACTGAGGCGCAGCAGGTTTTCCAGAGGTTGTCCGCTAACAACTGTTCTAGCTCAATGCCTATGTATCACCTCGGCACATAGTACACCCCATTATTGAGGTGGTTTTTTTTATTTTTATAGAAGTTTGTACCATCCTCACAACCTGGCAATTAAGCTGAGATCATCTGGCTCATTGAGAGACGTACAGAGCTTAAAGTGTGGAGAACTGTTGGCGCTACTCAGTCCCCAGCTCAAGGCCCCAGCTTCACCGAGCCTGTACTTGGCAATTTACGCCCAGTCCACTGACGGAGCAAGACAGTAGTCAATCCAACAGTGCAAATTTATTGTGTGGCATGAATGCTCCCATCACCAAAGTGTGAAATCAAAGTGTTCAACTCACACTCACAACACCTGAGTAACTGACCACTGATTGGTGGCATCAGGAAATTTCTGACAGATGTTGCCAATCATCAAGTAAACCACCCTTTGCGCAGTACCTCCTTGGAGTTGGTGAGGGCTACGTACCAGTGTATATGCCTAATCAAATTTGAAATCTTCTACTGCAATATTGTAAGCTAAAATGACAACCTAATTAATGATATTCTTCCAAGCTTATGTATCAATCTAGCCATTCCAATCCCAGGAGTGGAAGGACTTACCTTAGGGGACAAAAAGGAAGGTAAACAAATACACACACACTCACACATATCCACATCCAAACACACTTAGGCAGACATTTGTAGAAACCAAACATTCTCTCTTCCCGTTGCCCGCCTGGTCTCAACCTCCGCTAAATTCTAATTCCCGCCCGCCATCTTTAACATCTTTGCCTCGGTTCTGTGGACAGAGCCTCTGCCTGAAGTGGCATCTCTGTCCAACTTCTTTGGTTTCTACAAATGTCTGCCTAAGTGTGTTTGGATGTGGATATGTGTGAGTGTGTGTGTATTTGTTTACCTTCCTTTTTGTCCCCTAAGGTAAGTCCTTCCACTCCTGGGATTGGAATGGCTCCTTTTACGTAAAAAATAGATGAAGAACACTTACCAGGCGAAGGGGCACAGGCAGTAATAGCAACAAATAAACACACAGACACACACACACTCAAAAATGCTAACTTTCGCAGCCTAGCTGCTTCATCAGGCAGAAGGGAAGGAGAGGGAAAAGGAAATGATGAGGGATTTAAGGAAGGGGGTAAGGAGCCATTCCAATCCCAGGACAGGAAAGACTTACCTTGGGGGAAAAAATGGAAGGTAAATAAATGCACATACACCCACACATTTACACAGACACTTATATATATATATATATATATATATATATATATATATATATATATATATATATATATATATATATATATATATTATCTAAAATTCATCTACATTGTAGAAGGAGTTGCCATTCAGAAATTCCTTTAATTTCTTTTTAAATACTAGTTGGCAATCTGTCAGACTTTTGATGCTACTTGGTAAGGGACCAAAGACTTTTGTGGCAGCATAATTCACCCCTTTTTGAGCCAAAGTTAGATTTAACCTTGAATAGTGAATATCATCCTTTCTCCTAGTGTCGTAGCTATGCACACTGCTATTACTTTTGAATTGAGT
This sequence comes from Locusta migratoria, assembly GCA_026315105.1. Classification (NCBI taxonomy): domain Eukaryota; kingdom Metazoa; phylum Arthropoda; class Insecta; order Orthoptera; family Acrididae; genus Locusta; species Locusta migratoria. The sequence goes on from CM048748.1 coordinate 456,227,451, forward strand.
CGGATTGTTAATAACAAATTTTATGAGTGAATATATATATTGTGAAGCTACAGTGAGTATCCCTAGATTCCTAAATAAATGTCTGCAGGATGCTCTTGGGTGGGCTCCAGCAATTATTCTGATTACACGCTTTTGTGCAATGAATACTTTTTTACTCAATGTTGAATTGCCCCAGAATATGATCCCATATGAAAGCAGTGAATGAAAATAGGCGTAGTAAGCTAATTTACTGAGATTTATATCACCAAATTTTGCAATGACTCTGATAGCATAAGTAGCTGAACTAAGACGTTTCAGGAGATCTTCAATATGTTTCTTCCAATTCAGTCCCTCGTCAATGCAAACACCTAAAAATTTTGAATATTCTACCTTAGCTACAGATTTATGTTCAAAGTCTAAATTTATTAATGGTGTCATGCCATTTACTGTATGAAACTGTATATACTGGGTTTTATCAAAGTTTAATGAGAGTCCATTTGTAGAGAACCACTTAATGACTTTCTGGAAGATATCATTTACAATTTCATCAGTTAATTCCTGTTTGTCAGGGGTGATAGCTATATTTTTATCATCAGCAAAAAGTACTAGCTTAGCATCTTAATGTATGTAGAATGGCGAGTCATTAATATATATTAAGAACAGCAAAGGACCCAAGACCGAACCTTGTGGGACCCCATTTTTAATAACTCCCCAGTTAGAAGAATTAATTGTCTCATCTACATCATGTGAACTGCTTATTTCAACTTTCTGCACTCTTCCAGTTAAGTATGATTTAAACCATTTGTGCACTGTCCCACTCATACCACAATACTTAAGCTTATCTAGAAGAATCCACCGAGCGAGGTGGCGCAGTGGTAACGCACTGGACTCGTATTCGGGAGGGCGATGGTTCAAATCCACCCCCGGCCATCCAGATTTAGGTTTTCCGTGATTTCCCTAAATCACTCCAGGCATATGCCGGGATGGTTCCTTTCAAAGGGCACGGCCGATTTCCTTCCCCATCCTTACCTAAAGCTCCGAGCGTTAGCTCCGTCTCTAATGACCACGCTGTCGACGGGACGTTAAAACCCTAAGCTTCCTTCCTTCCTTCCTAGAAGAATCCCATGATTTACACAATCAAAAGCCTTTGAAAGATCACAAAAAATCCCTACTGGTGATGTCCGGTTATTCAAAGCATTTAATATTTCATCAGTGAAGGTGTATATAGCATTTTCAGTTGAAAAGCTTTTTTTTTGTGTGTGTGTGTGTTTGCACGCACGCACGCGCACACTTGTCTCATTTATGCAGCACAATTGTGAAACGGCACCCATTTTTTAATCAGAGACCTGACTTGGCATATTGTGCAAACCACCTTTTCCATTGAAATTCCAAGCAAAAGCCAATACCACAAACTACCTTCAGCGCACACAAAGTTACCATTCTATTTAGAATGCTTGAAGTGGACTTCTTGATCAATATAAATAAGTGTGAAGTAGAAACCTAAAAATTGCAGGTATTCATCTGGCCACCCCACCCTTTGTGCATGGACTGCTCTACGCTGTCACTCATCGAGAGTGAAAAATCTCTACATATACTCGGAGAATAGTAACACTCGAAACAATGTTTACAAAGACATATTTCAGTAGAGTTATGGCTATCTACATTACAAGATGATAATGCCCAATTTACATTGCCAACAGCCATACCATTATTTGAACCCTATCCTGGCACAATTTTTTACTTTTGTATTTGAACGCTTTTGATTTGTTTCCACGAGTAAATGAATGAGTGTTGAGGGACCAGTGTTGTGCCATCAGTATGCTGGGCAACAAGTGGTTCATAATGCAATAACTCAAGGAGAATGTCCGTAATGAAAATTACACATGGATAGTATGTTTTGCCATTAAAATTTCCTTGTAAATGACTGACTGACTATGGGTACCATCATGGGGCACAGCTAATAATATGGCATGTAATAGAACTGCAATCACAATTCAGTAACAAAGCTACTGTAAGAGACAGTAAAAACAAATGGAAGATACAGATGGATAAGAAATTGCTGGAGTAAATGAAAATAGAAGGAGTATTTCTTTTCAAACTAGGAAAGTATAATGTTGTTGAAAAATTTAAGAATGGCAAGAACAACAGATTTCACTGAATGTAATGTTCATCTAACATATCATATAAAAATATCTTTGTAGGATGGCAATTTTGGTCACATCAGCTACTGTAGTACATTTTAAGTGAAAATCTGAAGTATTAATAATACCTGATACTGCAGCTGGTCTTGCAGTGGTGGGGGCTGCTGCTGTGCATGTTCTTCCTGCTGCTGCGGATGGACCTGTTGCTGCTGCTGTGAATTATCTTGCTGCTGCTCAGATCCTTGGGGGTGGGAGTCAGGTGGAGGCAGGGAGTCAGCCTGGATGATCCCCTGTGGCATATCCTCCTGCTGTTCCCCCGATACTTGCAGTTCCTGCTTTAAAACATGTGGTACACTCAATTACTGCATATGTATAGGAGAAATCATTACAAATATAAAGATTTAATTTAGAAGTTTTCAGTGTGAGTACATAAGAAATATTTTTTGGATAAGAGTATATATGCAAATAGTTTATCTCTAGTTCATTCTATAACACCTGCACCTGTGTAACACGAATGCTGACAACCCCCACATTAATGATAACATGGGCAGATACAACAAATGTAATGCTTACTTAGTACATACACTTATGAACAAAGTTCAAATTCAATTCAGGAAATGTTAGTGAATTAAATAGTCATGTATTATTCAAAAGAGCTGGCTGCCCAGTACCTACCTTTTTTGCTGTACTGCCGATAGTCAGACTCAGAAAAAAAGGAGATAAATAATGGGCTTTTGGAGCTGTGTTCCTACTTCAGGTGGAGAAAAGTGAGAAATAAGAAGAAAAAAAAGGGGATGGGAAAGGTATTTCCCGACGTAGGTCGTGAGAATGCACACAGTACCTCTGTCTTCCACAATCCTAACAGCATTCTCATGACCGAGGTCGAGAAATACCTTTACCATTCCTTTTTTTCTTTTTTTCTCCCTTCTCTCCACCTGAAGAAGGAACACAGTTCCGAAATCTAGTTATTTACCTCCTTTTTTTCTAAGTATAACTATCAGCAGTACAGCAAAAAGGCAAGTACTGGCCAACCAATCAATCTCTTTTGAATAATAATTTATCATCTCTGTGGAGAATTTCCATATTAATCAGATAGTCATGTATGTAAGAAACTTAATCATCTGAATTGCCATTCTCTCTTATCTCATAAGTAAGTGTTTCTGCTAAAGGACACATCTAATATTCTACCACCTAACATCTCTTTTTGCTTATCACAGTGTAATACATGGCGAAGTACTATCTTGAGCATATATTATTGACTTTCACTTGTTTCCACTGAGGCACAGATGGGTACTAAACAATAGCTGGTTTTAATGGAACAATGATACACAAGTAGGAACTGCAGTTCCAGTGAGTAATTGCTCAATTTTTAGATGGTAATTAATTTCACTGTCATTCAATGCAAAGTAGAAATATACTAATTGCCACACAAATCACAACACTGCAATCACTGCAATTACAGAGACAAAACCTTTGAGAATCAATTATTATTGCACCTAGATGAGTGAAATTTTCTGTTGTCTGATACTTATGATGTCTCATTCAAATAACACAAAATTATGAAAAATTTGTTTTTGTCATGAAATTATCTGAGATTAGATTACTTCAGGCGGATGTTCAGTTTTAGAGGAGCCAGAGAAAGGGATAAAATAAAACTGTATAAATATTTTAATGGTTTGGAGAATAGTGGGAGAGAGAGCTGTAAGAAGCCTGATTGCTGGAAAAGATCTGAACCTCATACTAAAGCAATGTAGATAAATACTAAAGCTGTTGCTGCTGCTGATCCACCACACCACAGCCATCGTAGATACCATAGCCACCACCGCTACTACAGCCAAGGCTGCAACTGATTATACTCACTTCAGCTGGGGTGTTGAGAGAGTCATCGCTGGCTGGTCCTGGCAATTGACAAAAAAGCAAAAAGTCAAATTACTGTATAAATTGTCCAAATTCACACACAAGTTAGAAACAAAACAAAAAAGAAGCATTGGCTGTTTCAAATTTAAAATTATGAATTCTTATTTTTACTCAACTGGTCAAACAATTATGGGGTCAGTTGAAGTATTTTTCTTGAGTATTATTGTCAGCACATAAAACTAAAATTGTTTGAGTTCTTTCCATCTGCTGTACGGAGTGGACAAAAAGAACATTATAGCAACCGATATAGTAGTAACAGCACAAAGTAGCCGCAAAGAAAGTCGGTACTGACTTGTGTTTAGACTACCAAACTAACTACAGAAGCAGTTCGGTTCACATAGTCTTGTGAGTAGGTAGTTCAATGCAAAACAATGTGGTTTCCAGGAGGCTATGGCATAGACAGCCGTAAAAGGGACAGTCAGAGGGAGGTGGCAGCAGCAATTGGAGTGAGCAAAAGTGAAATTTCTAGGATAAGAATGCGATTTCAGACAATAGGAACTGCTAAAAAGAAGGCAAGGCTAACAGCTTGCGAGACAGGAGGCTGAATGCAACTCTGCTGTAACGCGCCCCTCCAGGCAGCAACAAAAATGGCAATATAAACAAAAATTGTCCAAAATCACGTTTGGGAATGTGACCTCTCTGCGTGTAGGCCTATTGTGCATGTCCCATTACCACCATGACACCATTAAGCCCTCAGAAACTGGGCAGAGTAACATTGGGATTCGAGTCTTATAAAGAATGTCGCTGGATTCAGTCCACACGAGTCAAAATGTTGTATTCACCTGTATAATCACAGTTCCCTCATGTGGAGAGCATGTGGAATGAATGGAGTGGCAAGATTCTTCACCACACTTAAACCAGAATGAGCACGTCTGGGAAGCACATGGAATATCTATTTCAGTCAGACCATCAACACTCCCTATGATTGCAGAGCAGGCTATTGCACTTGTGTAGAAATAGCCAAATATCCATCAAGAGCTGATTGATGACCTCATATTGTCCATGCTACGCAGATGCACAACTGTCCTGGCAGTATGAGTTGATCAGATATCTGATTCGAGGGCAACGAGAATGTGATAATTTTAAATTATTATGTTAGCCCTATGGTGCCTAGCTGTAAGTAAATGCCACATCAACTTTAAGTCAAGAGTTAAGGCAGCAAATTATCATAGTGTTTCAGACACAAATTACAATTGTAACCTATATCTGAATAAAAGACGTTAGCATATGTATACTGTGTATGATTACCTCATCTGATCCTCTGATTCTTATGAACACTGTACATCAGCAATTCCAACAGGGAGGTGAAGGCTCCATGCCCATCGACAATGTGACAGAGTGTATAGTCAATCCACTGAAGTAGCGACCGAAAGCGAACTCCTGGAGCTAACAGAGAAGGCAGACTATCTGCTTACTGATGATCCAGGAAATCATCAAAAAAGACACTATAGGATGGTTCACGCACATAAATGATAACTGGCATGCGTAGTGGTTACGGATGACGTACTGTTGATAGGACAGCGGTAATTCAGCAGCTTCCGCATAGAGGCTCTTGACAGGAAAGGTATATAAAAGCCACTGTGGATCATGTTGAGATGACGTAAGATAGATGAGCGTGCAGTTGTGTAGGCAATACACATGTAGTCTAGTTTTGAACAGACAAGGGATTGGTACAAGTGAAGAAGGGTGGTCTGTTCAGCTCCCCGAGAAGTAACACACAGTGCACATAGTACATTGAGACGGCGTGTATAACGAGCTGCCAGGTAAGAAACATGGGCCGAACAGCAGAGTTTCCTGTCAAATTCTAGCCCCAGGAATTTATTAACAAACTGAATGGAGAGTGGGCCAAGATGAAGGGATGGTGGTTGAAATTCAGTGCACTGCCAGAAATTCGGACACACCGTCTTGTCAGTGGAGATACTAAAGTCATTATTGATGCTCTATGAAAAAGACGGTTTAGACAATTCTGAAAACGCTGCTCAGGTAGGTAAGTTCGTTGACAGCTGCAGTAAATTGTGATGTCATCAACAAAGAAAGAAGCTGATACACATGTGGCACAAGAAAGTCCACAATAGGGTTAATTGCGAACACTGAGCCCTGAGGTACACCATTCTCTCGAGTCTTGAGAGAAAGTATTTGACAGAACTGAACCCACACATACTTTAAAAACGTGAACTTCTAAAAAAAATGAATATAATAAAATGCTGAATAAAAGTGGGTAGGCAACCCCAGAATCCCCAAGCATCATCTAATGTTTGGAGGATACCTGTTCTCTAACAAGTATCTTATGCCTTCTCCAAATCAAAAGACACAATCACCTTTTGGGCTTCTGCAAAAAATTCTTCATAACATGGCTTGAAAAGGTGACAAGGTGGTCAATGGCAGAGCAGTGTCTGCAAAAACACATTGGGCATTAATAAGAAGATTCCGAGATTCAAGTAACTGTACCAACCAACTATTGGTTTTGGAGCTTCAGCTTACTCACCGATTCCAGGTCTGACTGTGGCAAATGAAGTTATAGTGGGCACTGTAGACGCCTCTAATATTCCATCACTTTGTAAATGGTACTGGTGAGGGACGGTACCTGGAAGGCAAATGTTTGTCTTTCCCAGGCTTAGGTAAGGGAATGACTACGGCTTGATGCCATCAACTATGGAATGTACCGTCCATCCAGATGCGGTTATAAATTCAAGAAAGAAACTGTCAACCCTCAGGAGAAAAGTGTCCTCATATTTGTACATGGATGCCATCTGGGCCCAGAGGTGAGCGTCGAGATAAGGAGAGTTGGAGGTTTTTTTTTTTTTTTTTTTTTGATTCCTTGTGATTTTAGGGCACACAACTGCTGAGGTCATTAGCACCCAAATCAAAACTGGTATATATCGAAGGATAATAAGCATATATGAAAAAAGCTAAAACATATGGTAAAATACAAAAAAGGAAAAGTAAAATGTCCTTTGACAAATTGGTCAAGTTGATAAAATTCAAGACTCGAGCAGCAGCCCATGCATCATCAGCTAGAAATTTATAATGTTCAGTGTATTCGGTAGATTCAGTGTAATCTGAATGGGAGTAAAATTTCGAGAAGATAATAAAACATGGCGCAGCAGGTGACCACAGGAACGTATTGGTCAGGGGTTACCAGTTAGCAAGTGGCAGTGGCTGAACCAGCAATGCCCGATCTCTTGAGCGAGGTCTTCCAAGCTTTCCGGGATGAGATGCAACAGGAAAGAGCCCCTTGAATATCATACAATGGGACACAGTACTTAGCTGTCCGAGGTAGGAGATTCGCAGCCTTGGCTGCATCATCAGCAGCCTCATTACTAGGCACGCCTGCATGGCCAGGTACGCACAGGAGGTGAACGCGGGGGCCATCCGGAGCTAATAATTCGAGGGAATGGTTGATTTGGTACACAATAGCATGGGCCAAAAAGGGGTCTCTCAGACTCTGGATGGCGTCGAGGGAGTCAGAGCAGATGACATAGAAAGGGGGACGGTGTCAGCAGATATCATACAGCCTGATAGAGGGCAAAAATCTCTGCTGTGAAATTAGAGCAGTGGTCATGAAGCCTGTACTGTCCCCAATGAAAAACCCACATCCGACACTTCAACTGGTCTTAGAGCCATCTGTATATATGAAGACAGAATTATCGAGCCGCGCATGAAGTTCAAGAAACCTTGAGTAGTAAACAGCATCCGAAGTACTCTCCTTCGGGAGTGAGGTGAGTTCGAGGTGAACGCAAACTTGACCCTGAAGCCAAGGTGCCACTGAATCCTCACCTATTTGAAATTTGGAAGGCAGGGTAAAATCTAGCTACTGAAGCAAGCAACTAAAGTTATCTCCAGGAGAGAGCAGGGCAGTTGCAGACAGCCCATAATGGCTATCGAGGGAATTATTAAAAAATGATGGATACGAAGGGTGGTGGGGCATTGACAGCAGACAGCATGTGTACCGACACAGCAATATGTCACGTTGATATGGTAAAGGTAATTCGGCAGCTTTGGTATAGAGGCTGTCAACAGCGCTAGTGTAAAACCCTCCTATTGCCGGGCGTAGCCTCCGATGCTGGCTCGAGTTTACGTGGCACAAAATGGAAGGCCGTGCAGAAGAGTATACAAAACTCCCATAATCCAGCTTGGATCTGACAGTAGACCGATAAAGGTGAAGCAGGACAGTATGATCTGCGCTCCATGATGTACCACTAAGAATCGTCCACAAACAGGGAGCCTGAAACATCAGCTGGGAGGCAACCCATAATTGGGTTGATTGCAATGGCGAAAAGTACTATGCTCATAACGGAGCCCTGTGGCACCCCATTCTCCTGGTGAAAGGTGTGAGACAAAAACAGAACCCGCTCATACACGGAACATTCAATCTTTTAAAAAGGCATGAATAAAGAGGGGGAGACGGCCGCAAAGACCCCATGAATGCATGGTATGGAGGATGTCCGCTCGTCAAAAAGTATCATAAGCCTTTTCCAAATCAAAGATCACAACCACTGTCTGACACTTCCGCAAAAAGTTATTCACAATGAAAGTCGACAAGGTAATGAAATCATCAATAGAAGAGCGATGCGCTTGAAACCCACATTGGACAGTAGTGAGGAGATGTCGAGATTTTAGTGTCCAAACCAGTAGAGCGTTAACCATGCACTCCATTTCATTACACACACAGCTGGCCAGGGAAATGGGGGCAATAACTGGAAGGAAGATGTCTGTCCTTTCCTGGTTGGGGTATGGGGACAATTGCTTCACGCCAATGAGTGGGAAATTTACCTTCAGTCCAGATGTGATTGTAAGTGCGAAGAAGAAAGCATTTACCTGCAGGGGAGAGATTCTTCAACATCTGAATATGAATGGCATCAGGTCCCGTGGCAGAAGACCGAGAGAGAGGAACGAGAGAGCGCAAGGGCACGTTTACGTGGTGTTCATGACGCCTCCACCTGTTTTCGGGGGAAGAATGCAGGGTCGTAATTAGCTGAGCATGAGACTTCAGCAAAAGATCATCCTGAAGCATTGGAGTTATCAACGGGTTCCATGAGAACTTCGTTTACTATGTTCAGGCTGGAGATTGGGGAATGGACCTTTGTTCCAGATAGCCGGCACAGGTTACCCCAGATGACCAATGAAGGAGTAAATCTGTTGAAAGAACTCGTGAAAGCAGTCCACCAAGTTTGTTTGCCCTCTTTGATGACATGATGGCATTTCACTTTGTAATTAATACAGTTTTCCAAAGTAGACCGACGTTGAAACTGACAGAGCACGTCACTCGGCTCAAATAGCATCACTACATGCTGGGAACCCAACATGGAGAGTTGGAAGTTCGAGGTATGGAAGATTCAGCGGCGGTGAGGATGACGTCCGTGATGTAGTCGACTGTGTCACACCTGGGGTAGTTGTGATCATGGAAAACCGCCATGGAAGAATAGAGCCCCCAGTCGGCTTTGGAGATGTTCTGGCTGGTGGAACATGGAGAAGTCGTATGATATAGTAGAGATATTATACAGGGGAAATAATCACCCAAGTACCTATCAGACAGAACATACCATTCGAAACAATGTGCAAGTGGAGTAGTACATATTTTGAGGTCCAAATGGGAGTAGGTATACGTCATGTCGGATAGTCAAGTTGGTTCACTGGTAGTTAGGCAGACAAGGTTAAGGTGGTTGAAGATGTCAGCCAAAAGAGAGCCCCTCTGACAAGAAGCTGGAGAGCCCCATAGAGGGTGGTGGGCATTGAAGTCGCCAAGCAGCAAATATGGTTTAGGAAGCTGAGCAGCAAGGTGCAGTAAGTCTGCCCTAAGAATGGCAGTTGATGGGGTACAGATATTACGAGAGAAGATGAATGTGGGGATGGTGACACGGATGGCAACCACCTGTAGGGAAGTTTGCAGTGGGATGGGATGATAATAGACGTCTTCCCAAATGGGCAGCATAGCACCCCCAAGCCTGCTTCAACTCGAGGGCCTGTGCACGCCACACACTTACCCACAAGAGAGCTGTGGGCCCTCTGGGGGGTAAAGACCCTGCATGATGAAGTTCCCATGGCGTTGTAGCACTCACCATTTTGAGAGGAAAAAGGTATCATTTCCACTGCCCATTTATGAGGGAGGAAAGTGAAAGGGTAGTGTGTGAAACTGAAAATCTGAGCAAAATGGTGGCCCAGAATATTGGAGGTGTCTACAGTGGACATTACGACTTCATTTGCCACAGTCAGACCTAGAATTGGTGAGTAAGGTGAAGTTCCAGAAAGTCATCTGAGGTTGCACGAAATCCCTTACAGAGGGAGTATAACTGTTTGAAGAGCTAGAAAATGCAATCCAACTAGCCTGTTTACACTCTTTAAACAGGCAATGGCACAGAACATGCAAATTTTTGTACTGGATACAGTTCTCCAATGTGAGATGGCACTGAATGATGCAAAGGGCACATCTCCAAGCTCTGAGAGCATCACGACAAGCACCAGTCCACCAGGCAACAGGGTGTATGTTCTGGCATCATAGGAGTACGAAGGATCTAACATTCTGCAACAGTGATGTGTGTAGCTCGGGGGGGAGCTGTTCGGGGGGTCGGGGGGGAGCTGTTCGGGGGGTCGGGGGGGGAGCTGTTCGGGGGGTCGGGGGGGGGAGCCGTTCGGGGGGTTGGGGGGGGGAGCCGTTCGGGGGGTCGGGGGGGAGCCGTTCGGGGGGGTCGGGGTGGAGCCGTTCGGGGGGTCGGGGGGGGAGCCGTTCGGGGGGTCGGGGGGGAGCCGTTCGGGGGGTCGGGGGGGGGGGAGCCGTTCGGGGGGTCGGGGGGGAGCCGTTCGGGGGGTCGGGGGGGAGCCGTTCGGGGGGTCGGGGGGGAGCTGTTCGGGGGGTCGGGGGGGGAGCTGTTCGGGGGCAGAGAGGTGGAGAGGGACAGAGAGGAAGGAGTAGAGCAAAATATATGCCGTTTCTGCTTCTAACAATAAACTTTTTCTGATCCTCAACTGTTAATAGTACCTTTATTGTATCATTAGTGTCTGACAATTGTTGCTGTACATTGTGAGAAGTCATATACATCAAATTTTTCTATTTCTGTCGACTTATTTGTACATAGAGTAGTTACCTACTTATTTTTACATATTTCATTGCTTTCATCCTTAATAACAAAATAAAAATAGAAGAAAAATGAGAAACAACCACAGTTTGGTTATTACCATTAATATAGATATGAGGGAGCAGTTAACGGTTTCTTCATATAACATGAAATCTTGTCACCATATCAGGATCTGGATCCGTAGTTTTAATGATCATGTAGTCATCATTCCCCTCTCCAACCACAATCCCACCAAGCTTCAAGCAGTATCCTAAAAATCGTCTTATATGCCTACAATAAAAATGCGTGTGACTCACCTCGGGAGAGCGTGTCCTGCTGCAATGTTGCAAGCACATCTCCAGGCCGCCGAGTGGAGCCCTCCCGGATGGCCTTCACTACTACATCTTTTAACACGTTGTAGTGCTGCCAGATTTTATCCATGTAGCTTAATGTGTGACTGCAGCTGTCACATATATAGCTATCAGGATCGATGACAATATCTGTCTGGGCCATTATGTCATCCATTACCTTAAAAAACTCCCTCTTTGTAGTTTTTGTTACTGCGTACAGTGATGAAGCAGTTGGTTGCAACAAATCACTGCACACATAACATAGCTGCAAGGAAAAGCAAATATCTCTCTTATGAACCTTATTTTTCAACAGTCAATTTTTATTGATATTTTTAGAATAAGGATTTGAATCAGTCATGTTTACAAAGCACAGCGATTCAGTGAATATTTGTACAGTAATAAAACATGTACAACAAAGAGGTTATATGTTCTTGAACATTGAAGTATACCTAAACTCAATAATATATCCCTTAGTTAACAGAATGAAATTACTGAAAGAGGAAACATGGTAAATTGTCTAAACAATTAAGATCAAGAATATCTATCACAACAGTCTCAAAACAAATTCAATAGACAAAACAAATTTATATAAACAACCCCTGGCTTATCTGCAGATGCTCATTAAGAGAGCTAAAGGACTTCTCTGGGGTATTTGGATAACAATACTGGGATACCACTGACAGCTTTGATCACTGACGTCGTCAGCAAGTCGTAAAACTCATAACAGGATATCTTAATACTTTGGTATTGTAGATAATAGATAATCCATAGTTATCCTCATAAATTATAGATAACAGAATGTACCATCGATCATAGGTCTCAGCCCAAAAATTTGCGCCTTCGAGACTCACTTGCAAAAATAGACATCTCTCGGTTAACCTACAACAAATCATCAGAGATAAGCTACAGATCACTTTTCAGATACAAAATCATAATCTAATACCCTATGTTCTGCTTATAAATAGTCGTCTTCAACTCAACCACCACATAATTAGTCATGCCTTCTACAAACACACACGCTCCTCACAACTACCGCACTGCGGTGCTGTCGAAGGTCAAAGCTGATGAGCATGGTGGCGTAGCGTGCAGGGTGCCACGGTTTGGGGGGGGGGGGGGGGGGGAGGGAATATTTGGTATAATTCGAAGCAGTGATGAACACCTAATATCATGAGTCTAAAGGTTTTACTCCTAACACTGAATTATCCATTAGACCAAAAGAAGGCACTGATTATTGAGAAAATGAAAATCAAAGTAGAAAGTAAGGCGAAGAGACACAATGAGGACATTAGCCCAGTTCAATTCCAGACTGGTGCCAAAGTCCTAGTTAAGACCGATGAGAGGTCTAGTGAAATTAACAATGAGATCTCAAAATTTAAATTTGTATATAATGGACCTTACGTAATACAAGGGGCACCACACACTAACGATTACTTTCTGGTACATCCGAAACCTTTAAAACCATTGGGCACCAGAAATGTAGTTAATTTAATACCTTATTATGAAAAACAGCAATATAAATGTTTTTGTAAAAGTATACTTTGTACATATCTTTATATTTTTGTATACATGTACAGTTATGTATATGCACAATATTCTAAGACAAGTTTCTAGTTCCAGATGCTTAAATGTAATAAAATCTGTAACCAATCAAATGCAGATAATATAAGGACTGCCTAAAGGCAGCCAGTAAAGATGACTGCCTATATGTAGCAGCCCAATTATTATACTTATGAAGGCTGAAGATGAAGTGGACTGCCATAAAGGGCAACCTGAGGCAGCAACCTTGCTTTCACAAAAGGGCCACAAAAAAGTCAGTATCTATTAAAAGGTCAGTAGGTCAGTGACGTGTGCTAAGTGCCAGCAACAGTGTTGGGTGTTTTTTTTTTTTTTTTTTTTTTTTTTTTTTTTTTTTTTTTTTTTTTTTTATGTGTGTATAGTGGAATAGCCACGGCTACACAAGCAAAGACTGCCTTTGAATGCGTCAGGCAGTGATGGGTATCCCAACCCATTTTTTTAAAGTTATTTGAAGTTTAGAACTGCTTCAATAAAAATCAGCAGAGAATTTCGGTAAAAAAAAAAATTGAAGTGTGTAAATATTTAATTTTTTTTTTCTCATTATGTTAATGTTAGTGTACATTTAAAAATTTTATGTATTATTTTGCCTTGGTATAGAGTTATGTAAATTTTCTTGTTGGGTATTTTTTGTGCATTTAGGTGAGATTGTATAACATGTAAACAATTCCTTTTTGTCACAAATACTTAACCTGATGGATAATGTGACAGGTAAATTTCATGCATTGTTCAGTTGAAAAATTTGTTTCTTTGTATCAAAATTGTGCAATTCTGTTACTTGGGTATTACAATTCTTAACATTGAACATGTAGTAACTGTAATAGGGGCATATATAACGCCATTGCCCAATTTTGACCAATTTTTGGTAATAGTATTTCATTTTTATGCTACGTAAGATACTAAATTTCATTCATGTTACAATAGATTCCACTATTTTGTGGCATGTGATGTCTGTACTTCATGTGCTTTGTATGTTTTATGAATATCGACATCATGTTTATTTTTGCGTAATATTTTTTTACTTTTAATTGGCTTTGATATTGTCAATTTTATTTTGGAATAATTTTATGTATGTGTATATTATGTAAAAATGTAATATCTCATGACCAGCGTGATAAGTAGAAGATGTAGTGATTCCAACGTGAACAGAATTCCGTTGTAAATGAAAAGGTGGTGTTGGCGTGCAGCTAACGCACAGAGATAAGTCAGTACGAGATGAGAGCAGCAGTCAGTCGAAGGTTGGCATTCATAGCAGTCAGTCTGTGGTGAGAGCTCACAGTAGTAGTGAGCCTGAGTTTGGAGTGCACAGCATCAAGACATAGTGGCAGACTCGTGCTACTGTATTCTGGGCCAAATATTTGTTTCACTTGAGGCAGAAGACCAATCTACTTACAATGGCCTCAGTGAACGTGCAGATGCAATGGTAAAACTTATACTGTCTGCATATGGAGCTAAATGGAAGCTACTGGATACTGCTGTTATAATGTTGGCTCACAAACAGCATGAAGATGAAATCTGAGCTGTATACGCTGCTCCGCCACCTCGCCACTACTCCGCATTAATAACAGGTCATAATATCTATTGTTACTGTTTATAAACTGATCGTTGAGAGATTTAACTTATGTTTTGAATAATTTTCTATAGAGGTTACATTTCTGTTAAATGTAGTGTGTACATACCCTAATTTATCCCTAGTCACATAACCTAAAAGGGATCCACTCCTGTAAAGAATTATTAACTGTGTCATCCTATTTTTAATCATCTTAGTACAATATACAGTGATGCAACTATAAATTTCATTGCTCTTGCACAATAGTGTTGGTAGGATTAAGTTACTGTTTTGCCACATAACTAATTTTAATCAGTTCATATAACTGAAATGGTTCAGACATGAACTGTGTGTGATATTAGTCAAAATTTATTACAGTGTTCCTATAAATTGTCATTACAGTTTGAGTGACCTCATTCTAGATTCCAGGCTAGCAGATTTAATTAATGAATCTATTCAGCAAAGTGTTACTTGAAAAAATAGTTAACTGTAACAGAATCATTAGTTTCATGGTAGGGAGAAAGATTTCATTATGTTCAACAAAGTGATACATACTAATCAGTGTCCTTTAGGTAGATTTTTGAATAGAGGCCATAATCATAAGCAATTTCTTACTTATTTGCAAGGAATATTACGAAAAGCACTTACCATAACAGTAGATTTTAATTTTACCACTAACTATAAGCCTTTCAGTAACTTTGTTTCTGAGTGCCACTTGCACTGCAGTACTACATTCCACACTATACTCTATAGTAACAGAAAATAACTGATCAGGTGAGTCTTACCGTTACAATAATTTAAATAATTACTGCTTTCATTTAAAACTTTATTATTTTTGTGATAGATCCCCCCCCCCCCCCCCCCCTCTTATGAAACTGGTGAAAAAAATTTTTCCATCCTATATTTATTCTGCACCAAGCTTCTAAATTAAACTGCATTTGTAATTTATCACTGCTTGGTATTCCTATGCCTCATTACACTGGTGACCGTGTATTAGTTAATAATTTTAATTAGTAAGACAATAGTATTGCAAGATTACCTAAGTTAATTTTTTGTTTTATAGAATCATATTTCTTTTACTGCTATAGGCTACACCTATTTGAAACAGTTATCGCCTTCCACAATTTATTTCGTGTTTGGATAAATCTTTGGGGAGTTTCGGTCCAAGTCTTGTAATTAAGCTAGCACGGGTGCCATACTTAGTGGCCCATGACTGTTCGATTAGTCGCAGTTTTGTCACATTACATATGCAGGAACATTTGTTGAATCTTTCTATCTAGCAGGATGAAGTTGTTAAACTGGAATGGTGCCACCAGGACGTCCACTGGGAATAACTTAGTATGGACCTGCTCTGCTCTGGAACAACCATTCTAAATTCTGGCTGGCCACACACCTCAAAAACGTTCCTACACAGTTGGTGAGACTAATGCTATGATACTTCCTTATTTCTCCCGTTTCAAAATTTTGGTTAAAATATATTCTTTCCATAATCAAGGAAATTCTCCTGTCAACCAAATGTCAATAAAATGTTGGAGGTGGGCCTCCTTCAATTGCGGCTCCAACTGCTGCACTATTCTGTACGTTATCTCATCGTATCTCATCGGATCTCAAAACCAACCCTCTCCTGTGTACTGATACTGCTGGAAGGCTACATTCTGTTTATAAAATGATATTGCAGTGTAAAACTGTTCTGCCATTACTTGAACAATGTCCCTTGGTGATGTCAAGAGATGTCCTAGCTTCGTACAGCTGCTATTGGCGGGCAGGCATTCCGCCTCTAGGTCCTCCAAATGGCGTTCCGTACTTTACTTGCAGCTGTGGAAATATTTATGGAGTTCAAGCACCCTTGCCCAGACCTCTGCTTACTCACGCCCCTGGTACTTCTCACCCGTGCCTTCACAAGTAAAAAATTTGGCAGATTCGTATCTGTAGGGCACCAATGGAATCGTCGCAATGCTGCACTTTTGTCTCTGATCGCAGAATGACAATCGTCATTCTGACAAATGGCAACCGGTCTCTGAAGCGTTGGCTTTGATTTCAGAATGGATGCCTCAGCAGCATTATGAATCACTGTTGTGTATGTCACTCAACCAGTCCTGGACACTTTCACGCCACTCTAAAATATAGAAATGCTTAAACAGAGTCCAGTCAGGTGTCACTGCAGTATGGTAGCCATTTCAGTGGTGTGGTTCTAGTTTATCCCTTTCCTTTTGCTGAAAAGGTGAGGCACTTTTGGAGAGATCGGTAGCAGATGGGCTGCCTGGTTCCAGTGACCAAGTATCCAGATCCATTGTAATGTCCTCCTCATCAGTTACGGCTGCCATCAAAATGTCCAATTATGACAGCGAGAGAGTTTCCACCGAAGGACGTGATCCTTTCTTTGACCTCTTCCTTTTGGAAGAAGCTGAGGGAATGGTGAATTGTGGAGCACTCTGTTCTGGTGGAGCTCACCTGGTGGGGTGTGCACTATTTTTTTTTGGGGGGGGGGGGGGAGAACCTCTGCTGTTGGGTGCCTTCTGAACAATGTATGTAGTTAATCTTCTACATCTTCAAATGGAGTTGCCTGGATTCGAATATATGTGCTGATAGGACCTTGACATGTACAGATGCATGTACAAGTGTGTGTGGTGGATACAGGCAAGGTTTGCATCGAAGTATCTGCTATGGGTGTAAGTTTCTGTACCAATGCTGCATAGGAAGTGGTAAATACTGGAGGTTTAACTGCCTTGTATTCTTTCTTACCTTCTATGTAGGGGATGTGTTAGGTGGCCTTTATCTGCTGTATTTTTCGTTTCTCTAAAAAAAATTGACATTCATAACTCTGGATTATAAGGCTTCCAGAAGATGATACGGCTGGGAAGGGACAGTCAACTCCAGATTCATGGTCTGTCTGACCACACCTCCGATAGGTCAGTTTACCTCAGCAACTCTGTTCTGTATGTCTGAAAAGCTTGCATATGTAACATCTCATAGGGTTCAGAATGTAGGGTCTAACTAAGGTGGAGGAACCCTGCCATAATGTGTTCTAGCAGTGTTTGAAAGTAACAATGAATGTGGCAGTTCTCTCAGTCGCTCCACTGTTCTATCATTTCCATTATTCCACGTCTACTTTACTTTGTAATGCCCATTCATGCTTTCTGAAGTGTCCTTTTCCATTATATTTGGGCAAGTGACCATAACTTTATTGGAGTTAAAAGAATAATGTAATGCAACAGTAATGTCATACTCAACAAGTTTTGTGGATATCAGAAGAAGTTCCATCAGCTTAGATCTATTAGTCTCAACTAGCAAGGAACCATTCAACAGTCTCTTGACAGATTTTTTGAGTTCCAGCTAGTCCTAAGCCTTTATTGATGTAGAAAGGTGACAGTTTTTCAAAAGTCCCCCTCTTCATCTCAAGGTCCAGTATGATTAATATCTCCTTGAGCCCAGTTATTCTAATCTGACCATCAGGATGACTGGCCTCCCACAAGCATTTTTATGTGTCAGTTTGAGTACTCCCAGACTGAACACCCATACCGCCGGTATTAGAAATACTTGAAAGGTCCATCTTGGTCCCACAAGCAGCTAGGGATCGACAGGTTGACCCAGGAAGAGCCCCAGGGCCCAGTACATGAGATGCAACAGTATACCCAGAGGTTGCTCACTAGCAACTGTTCAACTCAAACAGCCATGCTCTCCATCAGCTTGTAGCACACCTTGAGAATGAGATTTGTTTTGTAGAGTTTTGTGACATTTTCACTATCCGTGCAAAGAAGACAAGATCTCCATTTCCTGTGACACCGAATGTTCCACTGCCACACCACATGGTGGTCGCTGAAGAATGTGCAGAGCTTACAGTAATAGAGGACTCACTGCACTTTCTAGTACCCAGCTCAAGGATCCCAGGCTCACAAAGACCTTACTCAGCAAGTTAATCATGAGAATCCTTAGGGATATCTTGCGTTCAAATTGCCCTTCAGTTCTCTGGGAAGATATTTTACATTACGTGACTAGGGGATTTCCACTGTAGTTACATAGAACTAGAAACCTTTTGTAAGTGTTGCATGGATGTTTACATTTCCATTCAGCAGATACATATGTATTCCCTTCATCAAGTCTCTGTCAGGATTTCTTTAAGTGGACTTTGGTTCTTTCCAAGTCCACAATGACTTCTGTAGATGTCCTGCTATTTTTCAGTCAAGCTGTTTGTGTGCAGATTCTATGTTTGGTGGATGGGTGGGAGCCATAGTTTTTGTATGTAGGCGTCTCTCGATGAGATTTAAATGCTAAGACTCGACAGCACAATCACTTCCATGCAATTATTCAATGCAAGTTTTGCCTCTTCTTTTTGGGATGTGCCTACAGCTCTTTCTACCCACGTCTAGTAGAAGTTTTGTTTGTTGCAATCTCTGAGGTCTTTTTGCATGGAATAAAATTGCACCTTTATATGTCTTCACTATGTCTGCCTCTCAAATTCTGTGATTTGTCTTATGATCTCAAAAATATGTAGTGAGTCCCACAAAATTTGTTTTGTTGCCATTCTGTAAAGTTCTCTTCCATCCCATACTTTTTCACATGCAGAATTCCACCAAGGATTTTTCATATTTTTTTCTTACTTTTCTGACAATGGCATTGTATCTGTATATAATAAAGATAACTGCTTAAATGATAAACATATTACAGAAAAAAAGTAAAGTGGGTCCAAAATCACATTTCAGAGGAAATAGCACTGAATACATCGACTATATCAAAGGATGACATATTCAAGCCCCTGTCCAATCATATTAAAGTGAGCACATCCAACCATAAAGTTATGACAATTCGTAGTCACGTAACTAGAAATCTTTCATCAATCCACTTGAACAGGTTTAAATCCACTCGACTACATGAAGTAAATTTTCAGTTTATATTTGTTATCAATAAAGTAGGCAGTCAGGTAAGTCAGTATATTCAATAAGTTGCACGTTAAACATTTTGTATCAATTCATTAACTGTACTGTACACAATTACCACCTCCAAACACTGCAGTAACAGTGACAGAGATATGTCACTTCAATCATTTTAACACTTAATAGTTAAATGGCATTAACCATTTATCCACAATATAAACAAACATTTACATGGATATGTCTGTTGAGGTATCTTCATTTCTCTGATCCAAAGATAAAGTGCTAGTTAACATAGATTCTTAATATAAATTGCATGTCACAAAACTGTTTTTGCTTCGAAATGCTGTCTTCAACTATAGCCAGCTAGAAACACTATATCATAGTGACTGGGGTTTGAATCAACTTTAATCCATCTCCCCCTTTCTATTCAGTTGCCCTTCTATCCCTCATACACCATCTCTCTACCTGTACTGATTATTACTTTCCACATCTGTAGATGTGGACCTATTACCTCTATTTCCTCCTCCCCCTTCTCCTCCTCCACCTCCATTTGAGAAATTGTGATTAACACTCTATATTAATGGTGATCATCAGTCCAACTATCTGCCGTTCTTAGGAAACCCTTCGCTATGCACCATAACATGTCAAAATTCTCTATGAAATATAAACGAAAATTGTAGAGGGAAACTTTCCCGGTGGGATAAACAAAAATAAAAAAATAGAAAAGAGATGACTTACCAAAAGGACCTGCTCGTCGATAGAAACAAATAAAATAAAATAAAATTACACACACACACACATACAAGCTTTCGCAGCCTACCTGCTTCGTCAGGCAGAAGGGAAGGAGAGGGAAAAGGAAATGATGAGGGTTTTAAGGGAGTGGATAAGGAGTCATTCCAATCCCGGGACAGGAAAGACTTACCTTGGGGGGGGGGGGGGGGGGGGGGTAAAGGAGGGTAAACAAATACACACACACCTACACATTTACACAGATGCAAGTACACTTAGGCAGACATACTGTAGAACTGTAGTATGTAGAAAGCAAAGAAGTTAGAAGTTAGACAGAGATGCCACTTGAGGCAGAGGCTCTTTTCAGAACTCCGGAGATGGGAACTTGCCCTTCAGCTTATTCTCTCCTCCCGTTGCCCACCTGGTCTCAACCTCCGCTAAATTCAAATTCCCGCCCACCATCTTTAACATCTTTGCCTCGGTTCTGTGGACAGAGGGTCTGCCTCAAGAAGTATCTGTCCAACTTCTTTGCTTTCTACAAATGTCTGCCTAGGTGTTTTTGCATGTGGATGTGTGAGTGCGTGTGTATTTGTTCACCTTCGTTTTTTCCCCTAAGGTAAGTCCTTCCACTCCTGGGATTGGAATGACTCCATTTCCACTTCCTCTTTTCCTGAAAAAGCGACAAATGATTGTGACTGCTTGAATGTTTGTGTGTGTTTTCATTTGTGTTTTTTCTTTGTGTCTATCGGCGAGCCTGTGCTTTGGGCAAATCAAACAATCTTTATTTTTATACATAATTTTTCCACCAGGAAAACATATACGTAGGGAACATGATGGTGGTCTCTCAGATATGTAAATCATATCATCAGCTACAATAAAAGTGCATTCAAGACACAATTTTTGAATTTTGTCCAAACTATTTAACTTACTCCTATTTTTCCCGAATTTTCCCCAACGAACTCTTCCATGGCCATAATGAATAAAACAAAAAATATATGAATATTATGCATATCCATTGTTTGAATAGTTGATTATGGGTTTGAGCACATGCAAAAATTCCACAGACAGAGGCCCTCAGTTTCTCAAATTTACTGTTTTCTGGGCCACCGTCCCAAAATTTTCTTCCATGATATCCCGACAATTATAAACATAAAAACTAAAGCCAGTCAAAACTGTTAAAACATTCTTTAGTTATGATCTTATCTGCATGTGGCAAATGATTTTTATTCATCTAGAGGGGATAGGTTCCAAATCACCATAAAGATGATAGTTGCATCACTGACAAGTATATACAAATGAGACTCGTGCTCACACAACCTAGTTTTCAGGTATGTCTTTCGTCAGTTACAAGTTTGAAGTTGCAAAGCCACAGCCAGAGATGGTGATTACGAATGTGTGAGTGGTGCCTGCGTGATGCTATGAATGTATGTTATCTCTATTTCTGATAAAGACTGTGGCTGAAAATAATTTGTGTTTTCCTCTCTGTGGATCAAACTAAATATTTGTGTGTGTGTGTGTGTGTGTGTGTGTGTGTGTGTGTGTGTGTGTGTGTGTGTGTGTTTTCATGGTCATGTTGAATCTTGCTAGCGGCCATTTTTTCGCGCACTATATGCAACTGGTGCAGGAAAAGATGTTGTCAGCGGCAGATGTTATACCCTCCACCACAAAGTTTGCACTGGCTTGCAGAAGAAGAACTGCAGACGTCCTGAACACTCGGGGACACACAAAGAGAGATGCTCTAAGGTCTCCCAGTGGTTGTGAAATCCTCAAAGACACAATCTCCTGGGATGCACTGTGGCATCTGGAGGAAAACAATTAATGTAATGGTGGTAGATGTGCAGGAGGGACTGACAGTGGTGTGCGTTGTTCAGTGCTGAGAAATGTTCACTCATGTTTCTTGCTTGCTTGGGATGGGATGGAACCTTCTGTAAAAAAAAGCCCATTTTCTTTTCCAACGCCATGTTCATATGTGGAATACAGGCACTAAGAAACCACCTTGTGAAATAACCAGTACCTTCTCAGTCTGCATAGGAAACTGTGTAATTAGGGTTTACAGCATTGTGTGATTTAGGGCAACACTTTTTGAAGGAGATGGCTCCTACAGATCATGTTAATAAATGCTATCTTTAATGTGTTGATGTCTTGGACATGCTTGAGATGGAAACTGTCTCAGGGTTTCTGAATTTATATTTAAATTGTTATTTTTTTCTTTTTTGCTCTTTCCCCCTTCCCTCCTCCTTCTTTTCTTTTTCTTCTCCCCCCCCCCCCCCCCTCACAGAAATGTCATTCAAAGCTTTAAACAGTGAAGATAGGTGGGTAGGAACATTTTCATGCAGCACAGCACTGCTGCACACATGGCATGGCCAGTGAAGCGGCTGCTGCAGGTGCCTTTCTGAAGAGCTGCAGTTGTCAGCCATCACTTCTACACAGCCAGACTTTCCAAAACACTTGTCAAATCTGTGGAACTTCTGCCAGTGGGGATATTTGAAAGATGCTGTGTTCAGTGTTCTGATTACAAACTCAATTGAAGTAAAGAATCGTGTAATACATTCTAAATGTAACTTCTAAAAGACTACGAAGTGTATTATACAGGAAAAAATTTCTAACAGGAAAAATATAAGTAAAAAATAGATGAAGTCTACTTACCAGGCGAAGGAGCACAGACAGTGATAGTAACAAATACACACACACACACACACACACACACACACACACACGAAATCTAGCTTTCACAGCCTAGCTGCTTCATCAGGCAGAAGGGAAGGAGAGGGGAAAGGAAATAATGAGGGTTTTAAGGGAGTGGGTAAGGAGTCATTCCAATTCCGGGACAGGAAAGACTTACCTTGGGGGAAAAGAAGGACGGTAAACAAATACACACACACACACACACACACACACACACACATTTACACTGGGAGATGCAAGTACACCTAGGCGAACATACTACAGAAAGCAAAGAAGTTAATAAGTTAGACAGAGATACCACTTGAGGCAGAGGCTCTGTCCAGAGAACCAAGGCAAAGATGTTAAAGATGGTGGGTGGGAATTCGAATTTAGCAAAGATTGAGACCAGGTGGGCAACGGGAGGAGAGAATAAGCTGAAGGGCTAGGTTCCATTTCTCGAGTTCTGATGGATTGGTGTCGGTGTGAAGTATCCAGATAACCCGGTTGGGGGTAACACTGTGCCAAGATGTGCTTGCCGTGCCCCAAGGCATGTTTAGCCACAGGGTGATCCTCATTACCAACAAGCACTGTCTGCCTGTGACCATTCATGGGAATGTTGCTGGTCATTCCCACATAGAAAGCTTCAAAGTGCAGGCATGTTAGTTGGTAAATCATGTGGGTGCTATCGCAAGTGGCTCTGCCCTTGATCGTGTACACCCTCCGGATTACGGGACTGTATTAAGTGGTGAACATATTGTACCTCAATTGAAATTGTGGTAGCAAATGTGTGTTAGGAGACTAACACGTTATTGCCCCAATCTCATAACAGTTTAAGCCAATTTAATAGTTGCTTTTTGTGCAGTTTTTTTGCCTTAGGTCAATTAAAATATGATTTCTCTATCTGATTCAGATTAAACCTTCACAGTCTGGTTGAGTAATTCTGATCATCTGTCATTTGTAGCTAAATCCATTTACACACAATGTTTTCCATCTTCTACAGAGTGTGTCTTCAAGTTCATGTTATTATGAGCTGTAGACCTTCACAGTGGACTAAGAACACAGTTAATGAAACTGATGTTATGTGAGTGCACTCTGTAGTTTTCAGTATACATAAATTCAATAAAAAGGGTGAAACGGATTGGCCGAGCACATTGAGGCACTATGCTGCGATGCACGAGGCCGTTCCCTGGAAGGGTTTCGAATCCCCCCCTTTCAGGCATGGATGTTTGTGCTGTCGTTAGCATATGTTAGTTCATAAGTAGTTTGTATGTTTAGGAACTGATGACCCTGCAGTTGAGTCCCATAAGCTTTACAAACATTTGAATATTTTCAGTGCGAGCATGTCGTCCAAAAGTAGGATTGCTGCAGCTCTCAGTGTTAGTCAGTCCACCGTGTGCTAAAAACAAACAAACACACAACTCGAAAATTCCTCCATAGTTCAGAAAATATTCTTATCTATGGATCCCTTCTGTCAGTCAAATTATCCCATTAAGTTCCATAAGAATTTGTTCAGTATATAATAATGGAAAGTCCAGGTTGGAATTATTAACATAGTGAGGTCAGTTTACAACTCACTGCAAAGACGTGGCGACGAGCTGCGACAGGCACATACAAAAGACACATACATACAACACATTCAGCTATCGGCCATGACCTTTTTCAGAAAATAGAACACTCACGCTATCACACAAACACACAACACAGTCATACAACCATCACCTCCGACTGCCGCACTTGGAATCACACTCTGTAGAGAATCGGCGATGGGAGGGGAAAGGAGGGGAGGGGAGGGGAGAGGGAATAGGAAGGTGACGTAACCTTCCTATCCTCTCCCCCGCTTCCCTCCCCTCCGGGCACTTAAGGAGGCTCTAACTTCCGCACCAGTGCTAGCCTTGTACGACGAGAGTGCAGAAACAGAACTTCACACAGATGCCAGTGGTTATGGGATTGGTGCAGTGCTTGTACAAGTTCAGGAAGGTGCCGGAAAAGTGATAGCCTATGCTTCAAGAGTACTCTCAAAGTCCGAGATGAACTACTCTACAACTGAAAACAAATGTCTCGCAGTTATCTGGGCTATCTACAAGTTCTGGCCATATTTATTCGGCAAACCATTCACCGTCGTGACAGACCACCATTCTTTGTGTTGGCTGACTAGCTTGAAGGATCCATCAGGTCGACTAGCAAGATGGGCACCAAGACTCCAAGAGTACGATGTCACAGCGGTATTCAAGAATGGGAGCAAACACAAGGATGCCGACTACCTTCCAAGGAATCCATTAGTGTAACAAAACAGCATTAATGAAATTTCAGCCGTCACTAAATTAGATGATACTGCAGCTGAACAGAGGGAAGTCGACAACCGGTAACCGTTGGATAATAGTCTGCACTGACTACCTCACATCCTAGGCGGTCACCAAACCTGTGTCGACTGCAGAAGCTCCAGATACCACAAAATTCCTTGTACAAGACATTATTTTGAAGCATGGAGCACCACGTGTCATGATATCTGATCGTGGAAAAGCATTCCAGTCAAAACTAGTATCAGAGGTAAAGTCACGGTGCGACATTGTCCACAGAATGACAACTGCATACTATCCTTAGACAAATGGTCTTACGCAATGTTTTAACAAGAGGTTAGCTGACATGCTGTCTATGTACGTCTATGTTGAGCAGAAGAATTGGGATACAATTTTGCCAGTCGTGACATTTCTACATCTACATCTACATACATACTCCGCAATTCACCGTAAGGTGTGTGGCGGAGGGTACACTGTACCACTACTAGACATTTCCTTTCCTATTCCACTCCCAAATTGAACGAGGAAAGAAAGAATGCCTATATGCCTCCGTACGAGCCCTAATTTCTCTTATCTTGCCTTTGTGATCTTTACGCGAACTGAGAATATGCTCCAAAATTCTACATGAAACCGATGTCAATGATATTGGCCTGTAATTGTATGGGACAGTTCTCTTTCCTTTCTTATACATGGGAGTCACCTGCGCCTTTTTCCAATCACTAGGAACTTTGCGCTGAATTAAAGATTCGCTATAAATGCAAGCTAAGTAGGGGGCCAATGCCGCAGAATAGTCTTTGTAAAACCGAACTGGTATTCCATCCGGACCAGAAGACTTTTTCGTATTTAGCTCTCTCAGCTGCTTCTCTACACCGAAAATACCTATTGCTATCTCCCCCATTTCGGAATTAGTACGTTGATCAAATGATGGTATATTTGTGTGGACCTCCTGCGTGAAAGATTTCTTAAAGGTTAAATTTAGACCTTCAGCTTTCCGTTTGCTTTCTTCTATTACTGCCCCGGAATGATCAACTAGTGACTGGACAGTGGGCTTTGACCCGCTTATCGATTTTACATAGGACCAGAATTTTTTTGGGTTCTCGGAAAGATCTTTTGCTAAGGTATGGCTGTGATAATTATTGTATGCTTCACGCATCGATCTTTTTATAGACGCACGAATCTCTACTAACTTTTGCCTGTCATCATTTGCGTGTTCTTTTTTGAATCGAGAGTGCAACAGCCTTTGCTTTCTCAGCAGCTTTCTAACATTATTATTATACCACGGTGGATCTTTTCCATCCTTAATCGTCTTTACTGGCACATATTTCTCTAACCCTTTATTAACAATGCACTTAAATTTAGTCCACAATTCCTCTACATCCATAGTCCCAGAATTAAACGATGCCCATTCATTTTCTAAGTGAATCGTAACATTTGCTTGTCGGCTCTTCCCAACAAAAACACGCTCCTAGCCTTCTTGACTGGTTTATCAACTTTGGTCACCATTGACGCTATGACGATATCATGATCACTAATTCCTGTCTCTACACAGACATCGTTAATAAGGGCAGGCCTGTTTGTGGCTATAAGGTCTAGAATATTTCCCCTGCGCGTGGGTTGCCGGTTTAACTGCTCAAGACAGTTTTGCTTACAATACCGCAAGACAAGACACCACAGGCTTCACTCCATTTTTCCTGCTCCATGGCCGTGAAGCTGAGACGACAATGGATACACTGTTCCCGTTCCAACCGAAGGACACTAAGGATTTTTTTTTTTTTATGTGGTTTTACAGCGCAAAACTTCTACCGTCATTAGCGCCCAGAAAAGAACAGAGATTCGCTACATCTCAAAAAAAATTGGTAACTGCAAGTTAGAACATCAAGAAGAGGCTAAAAACGAAAGATAAAAGACAATTAAAGGGGTTAAATATCCTTCGATAAGTTGGCCAATTTGATAAAACGCAAAACTCTAGCAGCTCGGTGGCCGCTCGGGTGTCATCAGCTAAAATTTCCTCCAGAGTAGACGGAAAGTGCAGGGCCACACGGAGATGATTAAAATTAACAAAAGTCAGTAAAACATGTCACAATGTCAGTAGTTCACCACAGGAGCACAGCGGTGCAGGGTCGGCGGATAGCAGGTGACGGTGGCTGAAACGGCAGTGACCGATCCGCAACCGGGCCAGGATGACCTCCTCCCGCCAAGAGGGGCGTGAGGAGGAACTCCAAGCAGTCGGGATCGGTTTTACAGTTCGCAATTTATTGTTGTACAATGAAAGCCACGCACTGTGCCATGACGACACGATACTCCGGCGAAGAGGCCATTGAACATCGTCCGATGGGATGCAAAAGGTAGCCATGTGAGGCAAAAGAGCTGCGGCCTCAGCTGCTATGTTGGCGGCCTCATTCCCAGGCACACCCACGTGGCCAGGGACCCACAGGAAAGAAACGTGACAGCTGTCATCTGCTAGCAACTGGAGGGAGCGTTGGATCCGATACACGAGGGGATGGTTCGAGAAAGGGTCCTTAAGACTCTGCAGGGCACTAAGGGAGTCCGAACATATGGCATAGTAAGGTTCGTGGTGGCAGCAGGTATACAAAACGGCCTGGTGGGGGGCAAAAAGCTCAGCCGTGAAGTTCTAGCACTGGTCAGGGAGCTTGTATTGGAACCAGTTGTCCCCGACTACAAAGGCAGATCCGACACCGGCAGTGCTCTTGGAACCATCAGTGTAAATAAATATGGCATTATCAAAACGCGAACGGAGTTCGACAAGCCTCGAGTGGTATACCAAATCCGGAGTGCTCTCCTTGGGGAGCGAGCTAAGTTCAAGGTGAGTGTGAACCTGGGCCTGATGCCACGGTGGCAATGGGCTTTCGCTCAACCGAAAGGTTGAAGGAAGGGTAAAATCGAGCCACTGCAGCAAGCGGCGAAAACGAACTCCAGGTGGAAGCAAGGCAATCGCAGACGACTGATATTGGCGATCGAGTGAGTCATCAAAAAATAATCAGTAAGATGGATGGTTGGGCATCGACCGCAGGCGGCACGCGTACCAGCACAAGTGTATGTCACGCCGAGTGGTCAAGGGTAATACAGCAGCCTCGGCATACAGACTTTCTACAGGGCTGGTATAAAATGCACCGGTCGCCAGACGTAATCCCCGATGGTGGATAGAGTTGAGACGGTGGAGAATCGACGGCCGTGCAGAAGAGTACACAAGGTTTCCGTAGTCGAGCTTCGACTAAACAATGGCCTGGTAAAGGTGAAGTAGGACGGTACGGTCCGCTCCCCATGACGTGCCACTGAGGACACGAAGAACGTTAAGGGATCGGGCACAACGGGCAGCCAGGTAGGACACGTGTGTGGACCAGCAAAGTTTACGATCCAAAATGAGTCCCAAGAATTCCGTAGTCTCCACGAAAGGGAGAGCAAAAGGGCCGAGACGTAGAGAAGGTGGAAGAAATTCCTTGTATCTCCAGAAGTTTATACACACAGTTTTCTGAGTGGAGAATCTGAAGCCATTTGTGATGCTCCAGGAATATAGGCGGTCAAGACAGCGTTGAAGAGAACGCTCCAAGAGACACGTCCGCTGGGCGCTGCAATAAATTGCGAAATCGTCAACAAAAAGAGATCCGGAGACGTCGGCTGAAAGGCAATCTACGATCGGATTGATTGCAATGGCAAAGAGTGCCACACTCAAGACAGAGCCCTGTGGTACCCCATTCTCCTGGCAAAAGGTATCTGACAAAACAGAGCCCACCCGTACCCGGAACTTGCAATCCGCCAAAAACGCTTGAATGAAAAGAGGAAGGCGGCCCCGAAGGCCCCACGTGTGCAATGTGCGGAGAATGCCCGCTCTCCAACAGGTATAGTATGCCTTCTCCAAGTCGAAGAACACTGCTACTGTTTGACGCTTCGACAATGTCGACAATGTAATGAGGTGATCAGCAGCAGAGCGGAATCGACGAAAACTGCATTGGATATTAGTCAGTCCATATGCGATTGTAGGTACTAAGAAGAAAGCACTTGCCCGCAGGAGAGAGGTTCTTCAGCATCTCAATATGAATGGAATTGGGCCCGGGAGCAGAAGATTGGGACAGAGCGAGAGCACGGTCTAGCTCCTGCATGGTGAAGGCGAGGTTATAATTTTCACGATTAAAAGAGCGGAAAGAAGGCAGCCATGCCTCCTCTACCTGTTTGCGAGGGAGAAAGGCGGGGTGGTAATGGGCAGAGCTCGAAACCTCCGCAAAGAAGCGGCCCAATGCATTGGAAACATCAGCGGGGTCCACGAGGACTGCGTTCTCCACGGTCAGGCCAGGAATCGGGGAGTGGCCCTTGATGCCGGACAAACGGCGTAGGCCACCGCAAACAACTGTGGAGGGAGTAAAACGGTTAAAAGTACTAGTAAAAGCAGTCCAGCAGGCTTTCTTGCTGTCGTTTATAATACGACAACATTGCGCTCTCATACGTTTATAATTTATGCAATTCTCCAAAGTTGGGTGCCGGCGGAAGGTGCGTAAAGCACGGCGCCGGGCTCTAAGCGTGTTGCGGCAGGCTGCAGTCCACCAAGGGACCTGGAAACGACGTGGAGAAGAGGATGTACGAGGTATGGAATGTTCGGCAGCAGTGAGAATAACCTCTGTGACGTATTCGACCTGACTGTCACAGTTGTGAAAATTCGGATCGTGAAAAACAGCCATGGAAGAATAATGCCCCCAGTCAGCTTTAGAAATGTTCCAACTGGTGGGACGAGGAGATGGGGAATGATGCAGGAAGTGGATGATACAAGGGAAATGGTCACTTGAGTACGTGTCAGAAAGTGCATACCACTCAAACCGACCAGCAAGCGGAGGAGTGCATATTGCGAGGTCTATATGGGAATAGGTGTGTGTTGTGTCTGAAAGGAAGGTCGGTGCACCGGTGTTGAGGCAGACAAGGTCGAGGTGGTGGAGAAGGTCCACCAAAAGGGAGCCTCTCGGACAAGGTGCCGGAGAGCCCCATAGGGGGTGGTGGGCATTAAAGTCGCCTACCAACACGAAAGGTGAAGGGAGCTGGTCAACAAGGTGTAGCACATCTGCCCTAGTAAGGGCAGATGACGATGGCGAATAGATATTACAGAGGGAAAAGGTAAATGTGGATAAAGTGATGCAGACGGCAACTGCCTGTAGGTGAGTATGCAATGAAAGGGGATGGAAATAGACGTCGTCTCGAAGGAGCATCAGAACTCCTCCATGGGCTGGGATACCTTCCACAGGTGCCAGGTCGAACCTGACAGAGGTGTAGAGTTGAAAGTCTGCTCAATCACTTGGACGCAACTTAGTTTCTTGGAGACAGACTAGAAGCGGGCAGTGCAATCACAGGAGTAGTTTTAACTCCTCCCCATTAGAACGAATGCCGCAAATATTCCATTGAAGGAGCACCATGATAAAAAATGAGATATGGATATAAACTAACAAGCAAGCGGGATCACTGCGACGGCCACTGAGGACCGGATTTCGAGGGAGCACTGCTATCGCTGTCAAGGGGCAAAGGGTCGTGATCCCTAGGTTCAACCGACGTGCCTGCCACCTCCCTGAGTTGATCAGGAGGGGCAGTTTCCACCGCCGGTAAAGGGCCGGGCGCCCGGCTAACGGAGCGTCCCGGTGAAACGGAAGACGGCCGAGGCCGGCAACTGTTGGACGGCGTGACAGATGGGTCATGCCTCGGCGGGGAAGGAGAGGAACTCTTTTTCTTGTCAGCTCTTCTGGAAGAGTGACGGTGGGAAGAGGCAGTTGACGGTTGGGAAGCCTGAGAACGCAGAAAATCCTCACGGACGGGTTCCTTTTTCAAGGTCTGGGCATCTTGTTTAGGTGCCCGCGGTTTACTAGAGGTTGATGAAAACTGTACCTTAGAAGCAGCAGGAGGAAGCAGGGACGTGGAACGGGCAATCTTCGGGCTGGCGAAAGTCAGCGAAAGTGAAATCACAAGTCTGGGTACTGGAATCCTTAGTAGGTCGAGTTGAGGTGAGGACCTTACTGTATGTACCCGCTGGGAGGACAGTGGGCGTTCAACTCGCCAACAACTTTAGAGCAGCAGATGTTGATACCTTCTCCGTAACCCGAATTTGCTGAATGATTTTTTCATCCTTATATACAGGGCAGTCGCGCGAGGAAGCCGCATGTTCGCCGTTTCAGTTAAGGTAGTGAGGCGACGGAGGTGGGCAATCCCCCTCATGGGCGTGCCTACCACAAGTGACACATTTTGCTGCATTTGGGCAAGATTCACAGGTATGGTTGTACCTGTGGCATTGGTAGCAGCGCGTTGGGTTTGGAATATAAGGGCGGACTGAGATAACTTCGTACCCTGCTTTGACCTTCGACGGGAGTTCAACTCTGTCGAATGTCAAAAACACAGTACGAGTCGGTGTCAACTGGTTATCTACCTTTTTCATCACCCTGTGGACAGCTGTTACACCCTGATAGGACATATAGGATTGGATGTCGTCATCAGACAACCCGTCAAGGGATCTCGTAAAAACTACCCCCCGTGACGAGTTGAGTGTGCGGTGCGCTTCTACCTTGACTGGAAACGTGTGTAATAACGTAGTCCAGATGAGTTTCTGGGCTTGGAAAGCACTGTCCGCTTCCAGCAACAATGTGCCATTGCGCTGACGCGAACAGGTTTTAACAGGGCCAGCAATTGCATCAACACCTTTCTGTATAACGAAAGGATTGACAGAATTGAAATCTTTTCCGTCAGTGCGAGACACAACAAGAAATTTCGGTAAATTAGGCAGAGTTTTCTTGTGCTGAGGCGAATCTATCTTACGTTTTTGGGTCAACGTCACTGAAGAAGAGAAGGAAGTCATCGCGGAGGTGTCCCCCGTGATTACCGGCGTCTCCGATGGCGCGCTCCTTCCTAGTGGGGGCCCTCTCCGAGGGCTTACCCGCCTTAGGTGATTGTTCACACCTCAGGTCACACCTCCCGAGAACTGACAGAGGGACCAATCGGCATGTTCGGAAGGTACCAGCTCGGGTAATCACCCCTCCCTGGGCCTGGCCTTTACCAGGGGGTACGTACGTGCCCTACTTCTCTACCCGGGGCGGGGAATTACGCGTTACCCCGTCACCTGCTACACATGATAATGCGTGGGTCGGCCTTCAGACACGCACAGGGAGGAAAGAAGAAGAGGATAGGAAATGAAGAGAAAGAAGGAAAGAAGTGTCTCAAACGCCGAAGCGGAGACTAATGAGGAGGAGAAGAAGGCTAGGAGAGTATAAGGAGAGAAAGACAGAAGCAAAGGTTTGGAAAGGAAGAAACCAAGGAATGAGAGAAGCTACTACAAAAAACCACCTGAACTAGCAAAGGACGCCCGTCTCCGGGCGAAGGCATAAACCGGGAGGGAAAGTGAAGCAGCCTGGGGCAGAAGAAAGGCTGCTCCGGCCCGGGGCCCCGTGCGCGCCACACACGTACCCACAAAAGAACTGTGGGCCCCCTGGGTGTGTGTGTGTGTGTGTGTGTGTGTGTGTGTGTGTGTGTGTGTGTGTGTAGTTTTTTTTTATTTGTGTAACAACAAACCCGTGCCTTTTTGCCTAGTAAGTCCAACTTACTTTATTTTTATAAACATTTTTCCAAACAGGATTATTCCCCTATAAATACATGTCTTATTTGTGTTTGGTGGCAGCTCAACGTTCATCTTTAAGGTGAGTTGTTTCCTATACATATTAATAATAATATGAACCTGAAGTAAGGTATTTGTTTTTCGAGAGATTTCATATTATGTCGAAGACTGTAACAGGAGTGTTATTGGTGATTAAAGATTAGAAATTAATTGCTGGAGTTCTTTCTTTATTTGAACATACGCACAAGGACACTAAATTCAGTGATGAGATACACCCCGAGTGTAAAAGATAAGTGCAACTTTATGTGTTACCTGAAATGTGAATCATTGATCAGAATTTATGCTTTGAGAAGAGACATTGTAACGTCAAAACATAGAACCTTGATTGGAATCTACTATTATTTACTACTGGATAGATTATTTCCAGTATACATGAGGTTATTCCCTAGCCAAAGTTGTGATTAAAATACATTTTAATTTATGAGCTAGGTAATCCTTTATTGGGGTAGCAAGTGGCCACAAACATACAGTCATTCTGGTTTCTCAGCCTACACGTATGCTGACATTTATCCAGAGCACTGTAGAGCGTTACAGGTGTTTCCGAAGGCCATGTGTTACATTGTGCTCTCTCTGGGGCCTGCCCCATGCAAATCCAAGCCACACCTGTCTGCACCTGACTGCAGGTACACTGGCCATCATGATGTTAATGTGTGGGCCTGCGTCCAGTTTAATGTAATACTCCTTTGGGTCGACTGCTTATTTCAGATCAATTATCTTTCTCACAAAGCTAAACTACAAATTTGGTAATGGCTCCAGCTCATAAGCATTTTGTTGAATGAAGATAAACTAATCTGTATTTTTGGACTACAATTTACTCTTAATCTTACTTGCTAAAACCATATTACTGTAATTAATTAGTACTCTGACAAAATAATTAAATGTGTACTCACATTCTGAGCTGCTTGTGATGGTCGTGGTGGTGCTAGGGAAGAAATTGTCTGTAACAGAAAGGAAAGTTCATTTTATTGTCATGTGAAATCATTAGAACAACACAATGATTTGGGACAGATGGAAACAAAAATACTGCATTATCCTTTACTTTAAACGTTTTTCCCCCTTTTTTTGTCCAATGATGGAGAATAATCTTATGAGGAGGCAATTTTTAAGTGGTTCTATAACCTTTCATTCACCACTTTCAGACAATGAACTCTTAAGCACTATCTATCTGACTTGTGTGGATATTCTGTGTAGCCATACTGTAGCTCTGTGTGAATGTTGGCATGTTATATGACTCAGTAAGTACAATATATACTCTAAGCAAATGGAGAATTGGGCATATGACGCTAATTGAGATTATTACATTGCCAAGGTAGGAATGCAGCCCACAGGATCAGTTCATTGACAATAAATTAACAAAAAACCTCTTGGTTCACCAGTGCTGAGCCAATCACCACCAATGACTGCAGACAGTAGGGCAGGTGGGATCTTGCATCCCTACCCTGGTCACAGAAATTGGCTCAAGTGTAACATGGCTGTTACGGCATTAATAACTACTGTATATTTCCACAGACAAGTTGACCATGTACGACTAGGTACAAATTTTCACCAAAATTTTATCGTTTAAGCATATATCTGTCCTATAAGATGATCCCCAAGTTACCTTATCTACCCAAACGCGAGCCACTCTTTTCCCCAGTTTTCAGGATCTAAAATTTTGCCTGTGGCTTAGTTTCGGATACAAAGCTTCAGAAGTTCCGAAAAATGCAGCTAGAAGCTGCCATGAGTAGGTTTCATGTGGATTTCACCCTTTGCTGCAGTTTTAGGGACTGCAGCAGGCTACCATATGTTTGTGCATGTTGCATGTGAGTGCTTCAGTGAACGTGAGTGTTTGTGTGTCTGCCTGTGTGGGTCCTGGTGTTCCGCCAAGGGTGCTGTGTTTCGTGTGTCGTCCAGCGCATTTATTCCTTGTTAGTGTATATCAATTAGTCTATACTTTCATATGTTTTATTATTGCTGTGTTCTAGATGTTTCTTTGCCTAATTAGGTGTCAAGTTTTAGTAATGACTGGCTTACATATAGTTACAACTGCAGGCTGTACAGAGTCGGGGGACCTGATGAAAGTACCTCAGTGGCCACACAGTGTTTTTGGTCTACTTTTGAAATTTTGTGCATGTAGTACTACGTTGTATCCAATCATGATTTTTTTTTATTACAGCGCAAAGTTCTAGGCAAAAGTAATTTATTTCACTGAGACAACATTTAATCGCGATGATGCACATATTATTCGGGTGAAAACACACGAAATTGCCTAAGAACAGAAGATAAAGGACTTCAAAGGAAACTGCAATTGTTGCGTATAGCTCCGAAATATTTTAACGCTTTCACTGATCGGTACATAAATATATGCTAATCATTTCTGAGTATATCCAGAGTCTCACTGATTTTTTTTTTAATTTATTAATTACGCAATAGGTTTTCATAAATCTTTCCTCCACTATGTAAATTTCAGACTAAATTTCAACAGACAAGATAAGTCCAGTAAACAATGAAGGAGACAAAGGCCAAAGAAAAACTGAACAACAAACTAAAGAAATGCTTTAACTTCACAGATGGAATTAACATGGAAATGGTCTCTCTGGAATTGTGTTTAACTTGCCACTGCACGGCTGATAAAAAAAATCGATAAGAGATGAACAATAATGATGAGATCCAGCCAGATATGTGCAAATGCTGATAATATTTCAGGCATAGCAAGGGTTGTAAATACCATTGAGGAAAAACATTAAATAATGGAAGCAGGAGGAGCTAAACTTTTACTTACTGCACATAAAAACAAGGTAAGATACAGTGTTTGTATGGAACATCACATGACCTGAAAGCATCTGATAATTTTTTTTTCAATGTTAGAGTGCTACAAGTATCTAGGTGTCTTCTCAAATTTCCACAATCCTCAGACATCATCTCATGACCTAGGTCACAATGAAATCCAGTCTCCTGTGGAAAAATGAAATCTGGGACTTTGTAGGCAACATAAAAGGTTAACTGACTGCAGGAATTGAGAAACACAGTAGTAAGGGATCTTTTCCAAGAAGAAAATCCAGAATATTCACATGATGATTCAGATCTATATGGCTATATAGACACTGTAGGAATACCGTATCTGCGCGAATGTAGGCCGCGTGCAAATATAGGCCACACCAAAATTTTGACACGGGATTATAGAAAATAAATTTAAAAAAAAAAAATCGACTATAGGCCGCAAGTTTTTTAATTTTTATTTTATTTATTTTTATTTACCGTTTTGTATAACCAAACTTTTTCGTAATCAGAAACACAATGTTAACAAAATAATGTTCTCTTTTCAATAAACTCAAATCAAATAAGCAAAACTGTAAATCTCAACGAATGAGAAAGTGAGATCTCAGGTCGATCCGGGCGCCCCAAGTGAGAGGACGCCAAACCAAAGAGTGTTACCAAGCATTTCAAGTGTTGTATAGCGCTGGCCTGTGCTGCGAAACTATATTTTTTTCGGTGTGTGTGTGTGTGTGTGTGTGTGTGTGTAAGACTATGTTTTAGCTTGTAAGTGGTAGCGGGAAACGAAAGTACGAATTACATCACCAAGTGTAAGTTTCAGGTTGCCCAGTCACAGTAAAAACACATGGAAAACAAAGTTCGGCGTGCTATTGAATAAAAGTTCGACAATAATGTATAAATGAGGACATACTATTGAAATGTTCAAAGAGTCGTCATGCATTTCAAGGGCTAAAATGTACATATCCCCATGTTTGCTTGACTTTGTAATTCAAAAAAGGAACTGTGGTTTTGCTGTTACAACAGAAATCATTTAGTTGCAGCCTGCAGAATAGATCCGAGTTCCATGTACATCGTAATGTGAAACCAGTGAATCTGGTTGTAGTAAAATATGTTATTTTAAAAAGTAGCATTGGAACTCAACTTCGGCATTTGCTACACAAATCAGTTGTTCTGCTTGTTAACCACCTATCACCGGTCACAGTACGCATTACCATACCGCAACATAAATGTCACGGTAAAATCTCTCGCAACGTACACTAAACTTTCATCGCGAAGATTAGCTTCATTGACTACATCAAATTAACATCATTTGTGTGCTTAGGAAGTGTTTGTTATGTACTATTTTTGTTTAGGGCCGTGCAGACGTGTTAAAAGACAGTCGTCGGCTTTTGTTGGCTGCGGTACAGAATTCAGTTTATATCGAAATATCAACTTCCACGAATTTCTGCGCTGTTTCCGTAAATGTGTACAAAAACTTAGATTCAGTTCTGTGAAACTGTTACTGTAGCATTTTTGAAGAGTATCTAGTTTATTACATTTCTCAAGCCAAAATAAAAGTGAGCATGTCATTTTTGAAACTAATGACTTTGGGAAAAGGACTGGTTGGGAGGGGGGGGGCAGCAGGATTGAATCTTGATTATAGGCTGCACCACGTTTTTGTACCCCAAAATTTGGAAAAAAAAAGTGTGGCCTATATTCGAGCAAATACGGTATTCCAAGTACTCCTGCTCAACTATGTTGATGATATCAATCTTTTCGTCAAAACTGACAAAAATACAAATCAAGTACGAGTTATCTGGCAGATATGATGTCAAAGATCTTTCTGCCAGAAGATACTCTGTGCAATGATGTGAATCAATGTGTTGACAAAAATCATATGTTAAAAAATGGAAATCTGAAGTTTTACACTGATTTGGTATGGATGACTGCAAGCAATCAAGAACTCCTTTAGTGACTGCAATCAAACAAAAAAGTTGGATACTATAGCTACAAATACAAAAGACAAACGCAACCATTCATAGAACTGTTTGCAGTGTTGTACATTGCCATCAGTACTCACCATTATATGAGCTATGCCACTAGTGATGTAAGCCAGTACTACACCTGTAATTTTGTTCACTGGGAGAGAGCTAAGTGAATCCTTAATACTTCAAAGGAATAATAGACAAGAAACTGACAAATCAAGGTTAAGGAGCAATCTTTGGTTACACATATGAAGATTGGTGAAGTTCCGACACTCGTAGGGAGTCTTATACATGACAATTTCATGTTTTTCAAATCAGCAACCTTGCTGTGTTCATGCAAACTTTATAAACTGAATCTGAGTGATTTGTAAAGGATACAATTGTCCATCATTGGTTGGCATTGACAGGTGTATAGAACATGCACCATGCACGTCAGCAAGCGCGAATAGCGTTGCTATATGCCACAGTTCACCATGGCACTGGGACTATGTGGAGAACAGGAAATACACGGTATGGAATATTTGACAGCAATGAGAATAACTTCTTTGAGGTATTCAACTTGACTGTTGCAGCTGGGGAAATTCTGATTGTGGCAAACTGCCACAAAGGAATAAAGCCCCCAGTCTGCTTTCGAGATGTTCCAGCTAGTGGAACACGGGGATGGGGTATCATGAAGGAGATGGATTATACAGGGAAAATGGTCACTCCAGTAAGCTTCAGAAAGAGCGTACCACTCAAAGCCCAAGTTGAGCAGTACATGAGGTCCAAGTAGGAATAGCTGAAAATTGTGTCTGAAAGAACAGTTGGTGCACTGGTGTTTAGGCAGTCAAGATTAAGATGGTTGAAAAGGTCCACTAAAAGGGAGCCTCTCCGACAAGAGACTGGACAACTCCACAGAGGGTAATGGGCGTTGAAGTCGCCAGTCAACAAAAAAGGGGTAGGAAGCTAAGCAACCAATTGCAGCAGATTTGCCCTAGTAAAGGCAGACGACAATAGGGTATAGATATTACAAAGAGAAAATGAAAAAGTGGGGAGAGTGATGTGGACAGTATCTGCTTGTAGGTGAGTGTGCAATGAGATGGTACAGTAATAGATATATTCTCAAATGAGCAACATAACCCATCCATGGGCTGGAATACCTTCCACATGGGGTAGGTCATAGCACAAAGAGGTATATTGTGAGAAATCAATGTCAGCATGTGGGTCTAACTTCGTTTCTTGGAGACCGACTATGAGCAGATGGTGCAATCTAAGGAGTAGTTGTAATTCCTCTTTGTTGGAATGAATTCCTCAAATATTCTATTGAATGACATCCATGAAGGAAGTGAGTGAAAAAGAAGGAAAAAGCTACTGGTGATCACTTCAATCACCGATGATGGCCAGACTACTACAATCGATAGGTGGAGAGTCATGTTCCATTGTTTCATCTCAAGTTTCTGCCACCTTCCTGGGTTTATAGGCAGGGGCATCTTCCTCCACCAGTGAAAGGCCAACTGATGAGACAGAGGAAGGCCGGAAGTACCTACTGGTGAGTGGAGTGATGGATGAGTCACGCCATGTTGAGGAACTTTTTTTCTTGTTTGCTTTGTTGCAAGAATTTCGGTGAGATGTACGTGTGG
Source organism: Locusta migratoria (assembly GCA_026315105.1). NCBI lineage: Eukaryota > Metazoa > Arthropoda > Insecta > Orthoptera > Acrididae > Locusta > Locusta migratoria. The sequence goes on from CM048748.1 coordinate 456,266,560, forward strand.
TTGATGGTTGTGGAGGCTCAGTTTGGAAGAATTCTTCATGTGCAGGTTCTCTTTCTTTCGAATTCCTGGCATCCAGTTTAGGTGCCCATGATTTATGAAAAGCTGCTGATAATTGGGTTAGAGAGAGAGGAAGAGAGTGGGGAGGTTGAACGGGCAATCTTGGGGCTGGCTAATCTTACAACCATGTCACTGCAAGCAAAATCGCAGGTCTGTGTGCCTACATCCTTAACCTACTAAGGAGAGGTGACGACAGTGCTGTATTTACACATTGTGAGCACAGTGGACTTCCTACTGGCTAATATCTTCAGACCAGCAGAGGTTGATACTTTTTACTTGCTGCAACACTCCTGGAAAACACAGTTGTCTTTGTAGACGGGGCAGCCACTTGAAGAAGCAGCATAGTCACCCAATCAATTGATGCAGCAAGTGATTGGAGGTGGCAATTCACCCTTTATGAGTGTGCCACAGGTGACTCATTTGGCAGCATTGGTACAAGATTTATGGGTGTGACTGAACCTATGACATTGGTAACAGCACATAGGATTTAGTACATACAGGCGAACTGAAATTATTTCATATCCTGCTTTTACCTTCAAAGGCTTATCAACTCTGTCAAATGTCAAAAATACAGTAGTATGAATTCTTTGTCACCATTTTTAATCATTTTATGGACAGCTGTTATTACCTGATCAGACAAGTAGTCACCAATTTCTTCATCTGACGACACGTCAAGGGACCTAGTGTAGACTACCCCCAGTGACGATTTAACGGTGTGATGAGCTTCCACTTTGAAGGTGTACAGGAGCATGACTCTCATCAGTTTCTGTGCCTGAAAGGCACTGACCATTTCCAGCAACAAGGTTCTGTTTCGCTGGTGTGAACAGGCTTTTACAGGACCTGCGATTCCATCGACACCCTTCTGAATGATAAAGGGATTTACTGTAGAAAAATCTATACCATCAGCTCTAGAAACCACTAAAACTTAGGAACATTTGGTAAGGTTTTCTTTGACTGAGGTTCATCTAGCTTTCGTTTCCGGGTCGACGTCAAGGTTGAAGAGAGAGAGGTCATTGCGGAAGTATCCCCCACGATTACCAGTGTCTTCAATGGTACGCTCCTTCCTAATGGGTGCCCTCACTGAAGGCTAACCCACCTTAGGTGATTTTTCACACCTCAGGTCACATGTCCTGAGAAAAGGATGGAGGAACTAATCGGCATAGTCGAAAGGTACCTGCTAGGGTACTCATCCCTCCACGGGCCTTGTTAGTCACCGAGTTGCCATCCTCTAGTGCACACCTCACCAGCTGCAGCACATTTTTAGTTTTAAGTGTAACTGCCTTCTCACCATAAGCTACAGATTTTGACTATTCTGTCCACTTTACTATGTGCTCACGTTTATACTTGATTCTTCTTAGCGTTAAAAATCTGATGAGTGTATTTTTCCTCCATGTGATTCACATGAAGAGTGTCATTTGTCTTCCATTTCCATTTTATTTCTACAATATGTTCACACGTCAGCAGACAGCAGATCTTTCAGCTTTCTCCAGTTAAACTGGTTCCTCAGCAGAAGCAACTTATTCCAATTTTTCTATGGGTTTTCCTGTTCTTAAATTTCCGTATGCTCGTGACTTAATTTAGCTTCAGATTCACTTTAATGAACAGTCTAGTGTACCCTCTCACTCATTTATTATTGTTTAGAAGGTACTTACAGTTTTTAGTCCTACACTTTCATTGTTCTTTGGGTTTAGTATGGCTAGGGACTGTGATTGCCGCCTGTGGATGCAGGCCAAGTTGGTGACTGTTCCAAGCTTCAGGCGGTATTGGCTGTGGTTGTGAAGCTCAAGGCTGCAGTGCATGGACACTCCTCCCATCAGTCAGTCGCTAGGGTCCAGCATCGCCCTGTGCGGCTGATGGTCCCACCAATCGCCCGGCAGCTCTGGTTAGTCTGATCACTGCACGGGTCGAAGTCACTGCCCCGTCTGTGGTGGATTGGGAGGTCTCCCCGATGCGTGGTGTACAGTGTAAGACATTTCGTGTGACCAATTGTGAGGCTTCCCATCCATCTTACATACAGGTTTCAGGCACTGTCAGCGCAAGATCCAGGCAGTATCAAAGGGTGTGATTGCTTGTAGTAGGGAGATCCAGTTTTAGGCAGATAATGGGGCCCTTTAGGGATTTGGCCAGTAAGGAGGGGAAGAAAGCCGATGTGCACTCTGTGTACATACCGGGGGAGTCATTCCAGATGTGGAACAGGTCCTTCCAGATGCCATGAAGGGGACGGGGTGCCGCCAACTGCGGGTGGTTGCTCATGTCGGTACCGACAACATGTGATGCTTTTGGTCGGAAGAGAATCTCTTTGGATTTGAGCGGCTATCTGAGGTGGTAAAGACTGCCAGTCTTGCTTGTCACATGAAAGCAGAGCTGACCATCTGCACTGCAGCATCATTGACAGGAATGACTGCGGTCCTCTGGTACAGAGCTGAGTCGAGGGTCTGAATCAGAAGCCCATGCAGTTCTTTGACCATGTAAGGCTACAGATTCCGTGACTTGTGCCAAAGGGAGTCTACTACATGCAGGAAGCATCTACACGGGTAGTGGCATCCATGTAGCATGGACTAGGCTGTTTTTTTAGGATAGAGGGCTTCGGGGGAAAACAAAATGGGCAGTTTCAAATGGTGTTTCGCTGTTAAGGTCCAAATTGTCAATAGCCTTATACACAACAGCGCGAGTTCTTCAGCTGCTTCTGCAGCACGGCATCTTAAAAAAAACGTACTTCACAGCAGCGGCGCGGCGACTATGTCACTTCTGGGCAGCACAGAGACAAAGTCTGACGCCGAGTTATTATCCAAGATACACACACAAGTTTTTTTTAGGTGCGTGCGTCAGCTGGTGCATCCTTATATAACCTAGTTGTGGCGATATGACCTTCAGTGCGGCTGATTCAACACTTACATAAGCAAACAGCTCGGTGCGTGTTGCCTGTGCGGGCAGCATACAATGACAGGCGCATGCCAACACAATATACATACAGTTGTCAATAGCATATTTACACCTTGTTAAAAAGAAAAACACACACTTCGTTATTTATGTCACACTGTTGCATCCTCGAGTCCCTGGTTCTCAATGCCCCCTGTTGCTATAAGGTGTAACAGATTTGGTCATTGTTCAAGTATCAAAATTATTGGTGATGTAACACACTATTATAGCAATTGAGTAAATGTGTTTGATGACTAATATGTGTTAATTATTTGTGAACCCCCTCCTTCCTATTCACAAAATGAAATGATTAAATATAATAATGATCGCTAGCGTCAGCTGAGAACCGCTGTCCCATACATCGAGAACCAGGTGGTCAAGGATCCAACAGTGTGACAAAAATAACAATATAGTGTGGGGGGGGGGGGTTGAAGGGGGGTAAATATGTTATTGACGACTGTATGTATGTTGTGTTGGCATGCGCCTGTCAGCGTATGCTGCCCGCATAGGCAACGCACACCAAGCTGCTTGCTTACATAGGTGTTGACTGAGCAGTGCTGAAGGTCATATCGCCAGAGCTCGGTTATATAAGGACACACCAGCAGACGCGCACACCTGAAGAGGCTAGAGCGCACATTCAGGATAACGACTTGGCATCGGACATAGTCTCTGCACCGCCCAGAAGTGACGTAGTTGTCGCCCCGCAGCCGTAAAGTAAGTTCCTCTCAAAGATGCCGCACTGCAGAAGAAGCCAAAGATCTCAAACTGTTGTGTGTAAGGCTATTGACAATTTGGACCTTAACAGCTAAACTATTATTGGTGCTCAAGAAATACCTAAAGGACCATCTGTGTTTTGAGGATGTGTTTTGAATTTTTCCATTTTCTCCAAGAGTGCAACTCCTCTACCCGGTAACGGTTGGTTAACAGTGGCAGTGTTGTGGTGTAATGGATCAACAGTGAAAGCATTGTCTGGACTTGAGAGTGCAAATAGTCGAGATGTAAATGCTTACCGTATGTGGAATGTATTTTCTGGACTGCTTCTAATATAAATGATGACTAATATGTGTTAATTATTTGTGACCCCTCTTACTGTCCGCAAAATGAAATGATAACATAATAATAATCGCTAGTGTCAGCCAAAAAACCGCTGCCCCATATATCGAGAACCAGGGGCTCAGGGATGCAACAGTGTGACATAAATAACAAAGTGTGGGGGGAGGGGGGGTTTAAAAGGGTGGGGGAGGTAAATATGTTATTGACGACCGTATGTATCTTGTGTAGATCTACATCTACATCTACATACATACTCCGCAATTCACCGTAAGGTGCGTGGCGGAGGGTACACTGTACCACTACTAGGCATTTCCTTTCCTATTGCACTCCCAAATTGAACGAGGAAAGAAAGAATGCCTATATGCCTCCGTACGTGCCCTAATTTCTCTTATCTTGTCTTTGTGATCTTTACGCGAAATGTAAGTAGGCGGCAGCAAGATCGTACTACACTCAGCTTCAAATTCCGGCCCTTTAAATTTACTTAACAGAAATTCACGAAAAGAACATCGTCTTTCTTCCAGCGATCCCCAATTGAGTTGCCGGAGCATTTCCGTGACACTCGCACATTGGTCAAACCTACCGGTAACAAATCTAGCTCTGAACCGCTTCTATGTCTTCCTTCAAACAGATCTACTGTGGGTCCCAAATACTTGAGCAATACTCAAGACATGGTCGTACAAGCATTTTATACGCGGTCTCCTTTACAGGTGAAGTACATCTTCCCAAAATTCTCCCAATAAACCGAAGTCGGCTGTCTGACTTACTCACAACTGTCCTTACATGCTCGTTCCATTTCATATCGCTCTGCAATGTTACGCCTAGATATTTGAACGACACGACCGCATCTAGAAGCTCACTACTGATGCTGTATTCGAACATTATAGGATTGTTTTTTCTACTCATGCGCATCACCTTACATTTTTCTACATTGAGAGCTAGCTGCCATTCTTCGCACCAACTAGAAATTTTGTCTAAGTCAACCTGTATGCTATTACAGTCAGTTATAGACAACACCCTCCCATACACCATAGCATCATCAGCAAACAGCCGCAAATTACAACTTACTCTAGGAAGTATCAGTTTAACAGTTGTAAATTGTCATAGCTGTGTCAGGAAAGTACCAGAACTCCGAGCATAAATAGAAAGCACCGAAGCACACAACATTATAGGCAGTGAAAGTTGGCTCAAGCCTGAAATAAGTTCAGCAGAAGTTTCTACAAAAGATCTAATTGTGATCAGAAAGGATAGATTAAACAAAATAGGTGGAGTCGTGCATGTCACCAGCAAAAGTAGTCTATCGTATAGTGAAGATGAAGTTGATAGTTCCTGTGGGTTGTTATGGGTAGAGGTAGCACTCGAAAAATGTAAAAAGTTTATAATTAGTTCCTTTTACCGGCCCCCCGACCCTAACGATACAATATCAGGAAGGTTCAAAAGAAAACCTGTATCTGCAAGCACATAGCCAACTCTCACAATAATAATAGGCGGCGATTTTAATTTACCCTCAATGTGTTCGCTACATAATATTTTCGAATCAGGAGGTACGCATAGAACATTATGCAAAATTCTACTCAACGTATTCTCTGAGAATTACTTCTAACAACTAGTTCATGAGCCAATGAGAATTGTAAATGGATGTCAAAACACTCCCAGGAATAAATAATCCTGAGCTCATTATGAACATCAAAACAGATACAGGTATTTGTGTACACAGAACTGTCATAGTGGGATTGTTACTAAAAATAGATGAAAAGTATATTTGTTCAGAAAAGCAGGTAGAAATGCAATACATTGCTTCTTGAAACACAGTTTCCACTCGTTCCTAACACTAAACGTAAGTGTAGACCAGATGTGGCTCCAATTCAAAGTAGTAGTAGTATTGGCAGCAATTGACAGTTTTATAACAAATAAGTTAATAAAAGAAGGTTGTTATCCCCCTTGCTACACAAAACAGGTCATAACACTGTTGCAAAAGCAACAGAAAAGGCATGCTAAATTTAAACGAACACAAAATCCGCAGGATTGGAAAATCCCACACGGAAGCTCGAAATTTAGATAGGATTTTATGCGAGATGCCTACAATACTTTTCACAATGAAACTCTTTCTCGAAATTTGCCTGGAAACCCTTAAATATTTCGATCATGTGTTAAATATACTAGGGACAAAACACAAACATTACCTTCACTGTGTGACGATAATGGCGATCCTGTCGATGATAGCGCTACTGAAGCATATTTACTAAACATAGCTTTAGGAACTCATTCACCAAAGAAGACGAAACCAATTTTCAGATTTTGAATTACAAAAAGAGGCCAGAATGAGTAACATTGAAGTAGGTATCCTCGGAATAGTGAAACAACATAAATCACTTAACAAGAACAAGTCTATGAATTATCTCTAACAAAATGATCTATTGGCCCAAGGTCAACAGATTTAGAAAATATTGTTCATGTGAAACAACTAGCTCTTTACTCACATGAAGTGATGAGTGCTATTGACAAGGATTCACAAATTAATTCCATATTTCTTGATTTCCAGAAATGACACCATACCTCACAAATGGCTTTTAATCAAATTTTGTGGTTATGGTATATCATCCCAAATTTGCGACTGGATAGGGCATTTCCTGTCGGACAGGACACAGTTCGTAGTAATCGATGGTAATGCATCGACTAAAACAGAGTTGATATCCAGCGTTCTACAGGGTAGTGTTATTGGTCATCTGCTGTTCTTTATTTACATAAACAATTTTGGGAGAAAATGTAAGCACCTCTCTTAGGTTGTTTGCAGATGATGCCGTCATTTACCGTCTAGTAAAATCATCTTCAGATCAAAACCAACAACAGAATGATCTAATTGAGATATCACTATGGTGTAGAAGTTGGCAATTGACTAAATAAAGAGAAGTGTGAAGTCGTCCACATGTGAACGAAAAGAAATCCGTTAAACTTTGTTTACAAGATAAATCAATCAAAAGTGAAAGCCATAAGCTCCACAAAATACCTAGGTATTACCATTACTTCAGACAAACTGGAAAAAACATGTAGATAATGTCGTGGGAAAGGAGAACGAAAGACTGGCAGAACCCTTAAAAGTCTCTAAAGAGACTGCATACACTACGCTTGTCCATCAATTTTTGAAGTATTGCTGCCCAATGTGGGATTCTTATCTGATGGGTTTGACGGAGGACATCGAAAGACTCGAGAGGTAGCTGATTTCGTATTGTCAGGATACGGGAAGACAGCGTTACAGAAATGATACAATTTCTGGGATGGGAGTCATTACAACAATGGCGCTTATTGCTGCGGCATGAGCTACTTACAAAACTCCAATTGCCAACATTATCCACTGAATGCGAAAATACATTGTTGACTCCCACTTACATAGGTAGAAAAGTTCATCAAAATAGAATATGAGAAATTAGAGCTTGGATGGAGAGATTCAGGTGTTCTTTCTTCTCACGCGCTATTAGAGAATGGAATAGGAGATGAATAGTATAATGGTTGTTTGATGAACCCTCTGCCACACAGTTAAAAGTGATTAGCATAGTATCCCATGTAGCTGTGTATGTACCAGGGGCTATGTACAGCCCTACTTGTCTACCCAGGGTGGAGAATTACGCATTATTCTGTCACCGGCTATGCATGAAAACACGTGGGTGAGCCTTCAGACACGCACAAGAAGGAAAGAAGAATAATAGAGGAAGGAAAGAAGGACAGAAGGATAGAAGAGGGAGAATCTCAAAGGACTAAGTGGAGTTGAGTCCGAGGCAGGAAGAATGGAGCAAGGAGAGAGCTGAAAGAATGAGTAAAAGAAGAAAGGTCATGTGTGTGCCTGAAAGTGTACTAGTGAATGCTGTATTGTGTGGTTTGTGTGCTTGTAGAGTGTGAAAAACAAATAGGTCAAATGCATTTGCAATCTGTCTTACTAATTGTAACTGGATGTGTGACAACTGTAGCCCGAGGTCGTTCTATGTAGCTCTGAGGACACACAACTTTGATTGGATTCTACTATTATTTACTACTGGATAGATTATTTCCAGTGTACATGTTGTTATTCCCTAGCCAAGGTTGTGATCAAAATACATTTTAATTTATGACCTAGGTAATTCTTTATTGGGGATGCAAATAGCCACAAACATACAATCATTCTGGTTTCTCACAGTCTACATGTATGCCGACAATTATTCAGAGCTCTGTAGAGCACTACAAGTGTTCCTGAAAGTTGCATGTGACATTGTACTCTCTTTGGGGCCTCCCCTGTGAAACTCCAAGCCACACCTGTCTGCACCTGACTGCAGGTACACTGGCCATCAGGAGGTTAATGTGTGGGCCTGCGTCCGGTTTAATGTAATCCCCCTTTGGGTCAACTGCTTATTTCAGAACAATTATGCTTAACCCAAAGTCTTGTGCCAACATCTAAAAGATTAAATATTAGTCTTTCTGCTTATTAGCAACACACACACACACACACACACACACACACACACACACACAGAACAAGATTTTTTTGCTGTAATTAATGTAAATATTGTCCAAAATACTTGGTGAGTCAGCAGGAAAGGAGATGTGATCGTGGTTGGACCGGTGAGGGTATCATGGGATAGGGGGCAGGGTGCGCCATTAACAGTCAGGTTGGCTATGGTATACAAAACAAATACTATTTTCACAATCTACACAAAATAATGCAGTTTGCTATGGTGCACATTTTGCTCTCTTCTCTTAGAAGTTACAACATGTAGCTCTGTTGAAGGAGCTCAGTTTGGGAAAGCCAAATAGAAATCTAAAGAGCACAATATTATTAACATATGCAGTTTATGGGTGCTTTACAGTATCACGAGTAACTCGCTTCTGCATGAAGACCTCCAGACTTCAGAAACAAACAGAAAAATGGTTATGATCATGTAAAGAAAGGAAAAAATAATACCTATATTGCTACAATTTGGATCCCAGTGCACAATAAAATTTTGTGTTGGAAAGAACAAAGGTAGTGTGAGAGGTTAATCACTTAACAACATCTTCATATGTATAAAATTTACCTTTGCAGACGAACTGCTTCTTTCCGTCACCTCAAATAATGTTCCTAGATCCTTTTCTTCATGATTTTCAGGACGTGCAGGACTTGCAGGACTTTCAGGACTTTCAGGGCCTACAGGATCTACAGGACCTACAGAATAAAGAAAAAATTATGATAATTCATGTTACTAATGGAATAGTAGTAACAAAACTTGACATTTAAATTTACTAGTCCCTGCAAAAATACATAAAATAGCAACAACAGTAAGTACATAAGACAGGGTGAAAAATGAACACAGTAGACTACAGAGATCCTCCTTTAATTACACGTTTGAAGCTCAGATCACAACATTTAGAGTAAGGAAATGTTACAGAGCAAAATAGTCAAAAGAAAGAATGGTATACTTTCCAAAGTTTACACTGGAAGTAATTATTGACACCTGATAGTGATGGTAATAACTGTTCTGGACACTAGTAAACATTCAACACCATGCCAATATTGTGATGATTGGACACTGAGCCGTCACATGTTTCAGTGTCATCGTTTGATTCATTACAGCAAATGTGAGCAACAAATTGTGTGAATACTTTTCCGCTCTGTCCGTCCCTGCAGCTCAGACGGCAGTGTCACTACTACACAGAGAGCCCAGGTTTGATTCCCAGCAGGGGACTTGCTGTTGTGTGATAACATCAACATGCAAGTCACTGAATTGGAATCAACTAAAATAGACTTGCACTATGCGGCAGATCAATACCATACGGTATCTTCAGGCGAAAAAGTACTCCATCACTTCAGTACATGCTCTATAGCATCACATGCACACAGCATGTCTGGTGCCAAATAACTAACAGAGATTTTGCATGAAGTAGAACCTCGTTTTTACGTTTTTCAAGAGACTTCAGTAAAATGGTGTAAAATGCAGGAAAACTTAAAATGCAGGAAATAATGTTTTAAAAGGTAAAATATGCTTACTGGATCAGCCTTGCATTTTTGTAGTTTATTTGTGATTTATGTACATAATTGCCATCTAAATACTCGCCAGGAAGTTTATTATACAATAAAGTTTATCCAAATTATTGCTATTTTAAGTGCAGGGCAGTACTGGTAAATTTTATGGAAAGTAGAAATTTTTGACATAATTTTATTCATTATAATCGAGAACGCCGCTGCTGAGCTATGTAAAACATCTTCAAAATTACCTGAACTGCTTTGATAGATATTGTTTGGATGCTGCTGCCAGGCTATGAAACATCTACAAAATTACTGCCTTTTAATGGCATTAATTATTTATGTAGTAAAACTCATAAATTTCTGTTCTTTTTGTATTTTTCGATGTTTCACATGACAATATTAGAGAATTTATCTGTGTTCTCGAGTGTAAACATATGCATAAGTATTTTTGTGACGTTTGCATAGAATCGGCATCTCACACTATTATTGATTTTTTGAGGTTGTGGGTATTATGATACTCAACTTTGGCAGATAACATTCTTTATTGATCAGAAATATGTATCACAAAAACAATGCAACTCTTTATTCTCACATTAACAAAGCAACTGGTTCTGTTTGAGTACACACCAGCCGCTCTGGCAAAGAAGCTAACAGAAAGAGGAACTGCACTGCCATAAATCACCGTTATTCTTGTCAACAAACCATTCAAGTCAGTAAATGGATCAGAAAACCATGTCCACACACACAGACAACGGAATTGAAACAGAGGACGACTCACAGAAGGTTTAAATACTAAATGTCTTCTTCAAAAGCTGTTTCATAATATAAAATTGGCATGTAGGAGATCATCTTAAATAAGCACACATACAATGAAGTAGCAGATATGAAGTAAATGTCAGAGGGATAAAAAAGCAGTTAAAATTACCATAAAGAGGGAATACTGTTGCACTTCAATGATACCATTTTCAGTTTACATGGAGTATGAGAAAAGTATGAGAGTATGAGAAGCAAAGCGAATCGGCAAGCTGTGTACGTGTAAATCAATACAGAACAGATCAGACAAGACTGAGGACTCTTGCGTTCAAACTCCGTTACCGAGCAAAAGACGAAACTGTGAAAACATGCATACGCATAATCCAGTAAAAATAGTTGTAAGAAATGAAACGTAGTAATTCTGTAAACTCCCGTGTGCAAACTCCATCACTGAGAAATAAACAAACCAGTAAAAATTCACATGCGCAAATCCCAGGAAAAACATTGACAGAAGATGAATCATGTGGTAAATCTGTAAGCAAATATAACTGGAAAACTGCGTCATATAAGAAAAAAGATAAATGTGAAAGCAATCTAACAAAACAGATCGACAAAAGGGATTTCTTTGTTATTGGCGATTCCGTGTTAAAAATGTAGTGGTTCCGAAGTGCAAAGTCGATGTTCGCCCTGGAATCCGACCACAGCAGATTGTGAAACACTTCAACAACATTATAAACACAGAAAAGTCCAACCAAAGCAACAACAATGATTTTATCACAAATTTTAAAAGCGTGATAATTCACTCAGGGACCAACTGCATAAGAAGCAGCAGCCAAGAAGAAATCATAAATGATATTCATAATTTAATTCAGTCAGCCAAAGGTTTGTTTACAAGCTCCAAAATTCTCATCAGCAGAATTCTGCAAAGAATATCAGTGAGTAACGCTTATATAAATAAAATAAACACTGGCATTAGGGAACAGTGCAACGAACTTGGTGTAGTATTTGTTGACCCAAATAAATTTCTCACCGAGAAATGTCTTGGTAGGGATGGCCTGTACCTAAACAGACTAGGTGCAATGACTTTCAACAAAATGCTCCAGGGCATTTGCAAAATTATTACAAATAAGGGAAACTAATAGCATTATCAGGAATAACTATCCAAGAATAACACAGGAAAACAAAAAACATGAATGTAATCTCAATAAGGAAGCAACTGAGCGCACACAGAACGACAATAAAAAAAGTGGGTATGCAAATAGTGTTGGCGAAAATAACTTAACAGTTGTTCACCAAAATATATGTTCTCTAGCAAACAAAACCCAACAGTTAGAAGTGGAGCTGGAGTCTACAGGGTGCTCAGTTGTTTATCTCACTGAGCACTGGTGCAATGAGGCTGAAATCAATCAAGTAGTCTTGCAGTCTTATAATTTAGCGTGTGCATACTGTAGAACTTTTATGAAGTGTGGAGGGTGTTGTATTTCTGTAAAACAAAATTATCAGTATAAGGACAGAAGTGATTTAGGAGTAATCGGTGAAGAGAACATTTTGAACTGGCAGCAATTGAAATCGGGGACAAATACAGGTGTAGGAATTTGATTATTTTATGTATATACAGATCTCCTAGTGAAGATTTCAACGTCTTTTTGTCCAAACGTAATCATGTTCTTGACAAGAAACATTCACTTCTCATATGTGGAGACCTAAACATATATAAACTTAATCCTAATGCTACATGGAACTCATTACTAAGGCTCACCGAAAGTTTCAATCTAACTCCAATCGTTAGCAGTGCAACAAGGATAACAAAACACTCAAAGACAGCTGTTAAACAGGTGTTAACAGATTTAGGCAAAGAAAACTGTAGGGTGTTGCTAGCAGAGCTACGATTATCTGATCACTCAGGTCAAATCCTAAATATAAAACTGGCTCTAGTCGAAACAAAGAAAATGCATACTTACAGACGAATATTTTATAAACAAAATAGATATGAGTTTGCCAAACAGATTGCAGGTCAAACATGGGAATCAGTATACTCAGAGGTCGATGCAAATGAAAAATTAGAAATTTTCATGACATTGTTGAAATTAAATTTTGAAGAATGATTTCCTAAAGTTTTATGTCCATTATCTACAATAGGAAAAAACAAATGGGTCACAAAAGGCATCAAAAAAACATCTGAAACACTGAATTACCTGATCTCTATTGAAAACAGCCAAACTGATCCTGCTTTCTCACATTTTTTATAAAAGGTATAGGAAAACATACAGGAAGGTATTGCTTGCAGCAAAGAGAACTCATAACTCCAAACTGATGCTCTCTGCTGAAAACAAAAATAAGGCAGTATGGAAGATTGTAAAGCAGGTACCTGGTAACAGGAAAATGAACCTGTCAAACTTGAAAATCAAAGATGAAGGGACTCCTAATTAAATGACCCAATATATTTGGCAAACTACATAAATGACTATTTTAGTAGCATAGGAATAAAATTACAGGAAAAATTTCAAACAGCCTCTCAGGTCAAAAAGCTAAATAATGATGTATCACATTCAATTGTGTTATTCCCTACAACACAATAAGAAGTCTACAAAGCAGTCAGTAACCTGATAAACAAAAATTCTGCTGGCCTGGATGAAGTCCCCATTTTTCTAATTAAGGAGTGTATCAAGAGCCTACTTCCCCCTTTAGTTGATATTATAAATCAATCTTTCAAGCAGCACTACTTTCCAGACTATTTAAAATATGCTAAATTACTACCTCTTCAAAAAAGGCAATGCAGGAAAAATTGAAAATTATAGACTAATTTATCTACTCTCATGTTTTGCAAAAATATTACAAACTATTATGAAATTATATATAAAAAATAGACAAAGATTACTCACCAGGCGAAGGAGCACAGGTGTGACAGCATCACAAATAAATAAACGAACACACACACACACACACACACACACACACACACACACACACACAAACAAATGCAAGCTTTCGCAACCCAGTTGCTTCTTCAGGGCGGAATTTTTCGTCTAAAAAACTATTATGAAAGATAGACTAATGAATTATTTAAATAAATACAACTTTCTATCCGTTGACCAGTTTGGATTTTGATCAGGAAAAAGCACAGAATCAGCAACAGCACACCTCACAAAATATATTCTAGAAGCATTAGATGAAGCAAACTACACAACAGGTATATTTCTTGATCTAAGTGAAGTGTTTGATACTGTAGATCATAACATATTGTTAAATAAGTTGGATGAACTGGGAATAAGGGGAATTGTGAAAAAGTGGTTCCAGTCATATTTAAAAAATATGAAGACAGATAACTGAAATCTCACATATTTTAAGTTGTTCAAACTATATTGTAAAGTACCATTCAGACCCAAATTATGTAGATATAGGAGTCCCACAGGGTAGTGTCCTTGGCCCAATACTTTCCCTCATTTACATAAATGACTCCCACCGATCATCAACCATGGACAAATAATATTGTTTGCAGATGACTCGAATGTTCTTATCAGTGACATATCACCAGAAGTACTGAAAGAAAAAGCCGAACAAACACTAAACAGTGTATGCGAGTGGGCATCCACTAAATCTAACACTGAACTTTAAATTTAAAAAAATGCTGTTAACCTTAATGTCTGCAAAAAAAACACAACATAACAACTTCAAGTTAAGTGAATGTGTAGTCTACACAGAATTTCTTGGCATGCATGTTGGCAGTTAAAGTGGGAATAACATATAAAAATAATTAGTAACATGATAGCTACAGCATGCTATGCTCCTAGAATTCTGACTGCAGTATGTGATACTACATGTGTCAAATCTGTATATTTTTCTTATATCTACTTTGACATTACCTAAGAAATAATATTTTGGGAAGTAAACAGTAAAAATATTCAAATAGTTTTCAAATTACAGAAAAGAGCAATATATATAATTTCCAAGAGTGGAAGTAGGACTCACTACCTGGAACATTTCCAAAAGCTGGAAATCCTAACTGTCCCATGTGAATATATTTTTCAAAGTATTATGTATGTAAAAAAAAAATAAAAAATAAATATTGACTGCTATGTCAAAAATTATTTAGTACACAACTGTGAAACTAGAAACCAATATAATCTGCATCTCAAGAGCAAAAATAAAGTTGAAGCTCAGCAGAGTTTCTTGTACAATGCTATTAAATTATACAATAAATTACCTCAAAATATAAAAGACATTGGATACATTTGGGCTGTTAAAAACTAAAAAAAAAATTACTAAAGAAAAATTAGTATACTGTAATGGACTATCTGAATTAAAACGTGTTGTGTAATTAAAGACGCCTGCATTGTAATATGTGAGGATATAATTATAAGATGTAATCCACAATTGTACAGTAGTATAAGAAAATTATATAAAGATGCAAAATAAATATATTAATATACTTTAAGAAGGTGTGTAAAATATTAATTTTATGTGCCTCAACTGTAGGTATACTATATTGGATTGGATATGATTTTGCTGACAAAATCCACACAATGTTAATTGTTACATGGATTAATAAAGAAATCAATCAATCAATCAAACTTGCCCATGTTTTAGTATCAGCACACCATATGCCTCTCAAGGAAGAAAGCATTCCCAATGATTGGTAGAGCCCAGGTGCAAAAATGCATCATTGAGTTGAGCTCCGGGTGAGGTCCATTCCTTTGTTTTGGAGGTGTGGCCAACTCAGTTGCATGTTGCCTTCTGCAACGCTTGCCATATGGTTCGGTTGTAAGTTGGCTGTTAGCTGAGCCCTACGATCAGTAGGCAACCCACAACTGAGGTGGCCGCCACTCCATAACAGAGGAATGGACTCACCCAATGCGTAAGTCGAGAAAGCAGGGGCCATTAGTACTTGCAAGAGCTCTAAAATGTGCTGGTCATTCTTATTTTAAAGAAGTGTCTTCAACTAGAAGTGCGCATATCACCTGCACAGTACCCCCGTGCCCAATCTGCTCACAAACTGATGTAGTACCAATCAATGGACGTATTTTTTACAGGTCTCACCAATGCCTCCAACGAACTTCTCTCTCCACCTGAACCTCATACCCCCACTTTCTACCTACTCCCTAAAATCCATAAAGAGAAACATCCTGGCCATCCCATCATAGCAGGCTTCAAAGCCTCAACATAACGTGTCTCAGCTCTGGTAGACCAACATGTCCAACCTATAACCTGCAGGTTTCCATCCTACAAAGACATGAACCACTTTATGGAACGCCTCAAATCCACCCTTATACGCCACCCATCTCAAAACATCCTTGTCACAAAATATACATCACTCTACACCAATATCCCCCAAACCCACGGTCTATCAGCCCTGGAACACTATTTTTCCCAACACCCACCTAGAAGCCTCCCAAAAACTTAATTCCTTGTCACACTTTCTAAGCTCATCCTCACCCATAATTACTTCACCTTTGAAGGCAAGATCTACAAACAAATCAGGACAGCTATGGGAACCAGGATGGCCCCTTCCTATGCCAACCTCTTCATGGGCCACATGGAAGACATTTCTTAAGACTCAGAAGTTGCACCCCCTGGTTTGGTTTAGATATCTTTGTGGTCAGGACTCATGGTGAAGAAACCCTACTGAACTTTTTTCAAGACCTTAACTCCTTCTCCAACCTAAAATTCACCTCGTTCTTCTCTAAAAATCAGCCTCCTTCCTTGATGTTGACCTTCAACTTGTTGAGTCCCACATCCTCACCTCTGTCCATATTATACCCACAAACAAGCAACAGTAACTCCGTAACACCAAACAGACATTCACATTTATATAGATTTTTATAAAAATTTCTTAATATTCCTTTGTATATCTGCCTTTCCATCTAAAGCCTTGTTAAATAAAAGATTGACTGCAAACATGGGCTATTTTTTCTTTTTTTCTTTTTTTTTTTTTTTCTTTTTTTTTTCTTTTTTGTGGTTTTAGGGCACACAACTTCTATGGTCAATAGCGCCCAGCCAGGAACATAGATTCGCTATAATCTCAAAGAAAAAAGGTGACTGTCAGAACATCAACAAGAGGCTAAAAACGAAAGATAAAAAACAGTTAAAAGGGTTAAATATCCTTGGATAAGTTGGCCAAGTTGATAAAACGCAAAATTCAAGCAGCTGCTCGTGTGTCATCAGCTAAAATTTCCTCCAGAGTAGACGGCAAGTGAAGGGCTACACGGAGATGATTAAAATTAAAACAAGACAGTAAAACATGTCACACTGTTAGGAGCACTGCAGGAGCACAGCGGTGCAGGGTCGGCGGTTAGCAAGTGACGGTGGCTGAAACAGCAGTGACCGATCCGCAACCGGGCCAGGATGACCACCTCTCGCCGAGAGGGGCGTGAGGAAGTCCTCCAAGAAGTTGGGATCGGTTTTACAGTTCTCAATTTATTGTTGTACATTGAAAACCACGCACTGTGCCATTGCAACATGATACTCCGGCGAAGAGCCCGTTGAACATCGTCCGATGAGACGCAAAAGGTAGCCATGCGAGGCAAAATAGCTGCGGCCTTGGCTGCTATGTCGGCGGTCTCATTCCCGGGCACTCCCACGTGGCCAGGGACCCACAGGAAAGAAACGTGACAGATGTCATCAGCTAGCAACTGGAGGGAGCGTTGGATCCGATACACGAGAGGATGGTTTGAGAAAGGGTCCTTAAGACTCCTCAGGGCACTAAGGGAGTCCGAACATATGGCATAGAAAGGTTCGCGGTGGCAGCAGGTGTACAAAGCGGCCTGGTGGAGGGCAAAAAGCTCAGCCATGAAACTCTAACACTGGTCAGGGAGCTTGTATTGAAACCGGTTGTCCCCGACGAAGAAGGCAGATCCGACACCGGCAGTGCTCTTGGAACCATCAGTGTAAATAAATATGGCATTATCGAACCACGAACGGAGTTCGACAAGTATCGAGCGGTATACCAAATCCGGAGTGCTCTCCTTGAGGAGCGAACTAAGTTCGATGTGAGTGTGAACCTGGGCCTGATGCCACGGTGGCAATGGGCTTTCGCTAAACCGAAAGGTGGAAGGAAGGGTAAAATCAAGCCGCTGTAGTAGACGGCGAAACCGAACTCCCGGTGGAAGCAAGGCAATTGCAGACAACTGATATTGGCGATCGAGTGAGTCGTCAAAAAATAATCGGTAAGATGAATGGTTGGGCATCAACCGCAGGCAGCATGCGTACCGACACAAGAGTATGTCACGCCAAGTGGTCAAGGGTAATACAGCAGCCTCAGCATACAGACTTACAACAGGGCTAGTATTAAATTCACCGGTCGCAAGACGTAAACCCCGATGGTGGATAGAGTTGTGACGGCGAAGAATCGACGGCCGTGCAGAAGAGTATACAAGGCTTCCATAGTCGAGCTTCGACTGAACAATGGCCTGGTAAAGGTGAAGCAGGACGGTACGGTCTGCTCCCCATGACGTGCCACTGAGGACACGAAGAACGTTAAGGGATCGGGCACAACAGGCAGCCAGGTAGGACACGTGTGTGGACCAGCAAAATTTTACGATCCAACATGAGTCCCAAGAATTTCGTAGTGTCCACGAAAGGGAGAGCAACAGGGCCGAGATGTAGAGAAGGTGGAAGAAATTCCTTGTATCTCCAGAAATTTATACACACAGTTTTCTCAGTGGAGAATCTGAAGCCGTTTGCGATGCTCCAGGAATATAGACGGTCAAGACAGCGTTGAAGAGAACGCTCCAAGAGACATGTCCGCTGGGCGCTACAATAAATTGCGAAATCATCAACAAAAAGAGATCTGAAGACGTCGGCTGAAAGGCAATCTACGATCGGATTGATTGCAATGGCGAAGAGCGCCACACTCAAGACGGAGCCCTGTGGTACCCCATTCTCCTGGCAAAAGGTATCTGACAAAACAGAGCCCACCTGTACCCGGAACTTGCGATCCGCCAAAAACGCTTGAATGAAAAGAGGAAGGCGGCCCCGAAGGTCCCATGTGTGTAATGTGCGGAGAATGCCCGCTCTCCAACAGGTATCGTATGCCTTCTCCAAGTCGAAGAACACTGCTACTGTTTGACGCTTCTTTAGAAAGTTGTTCATAATGAAAGTCGACAACGTAACGAGGTGATCAGCAGCAGAGTGGTGTCGACGAAAACCGCATTGGATATTAGTCAGGAGGAGGCAAGATTCAAGGAGCCACACCAACCGAGCGTTAACCATGCGTTCCATCACCTTACAGACGCAGCTCGTCAGAGAAATGGGGCGATAGCTGGAAGGAAGATGTCTGTCCTTCCCTGGTTTGGGGATGGGGACAACAATGGCTTCACGCCAACTTGTGGGAACATGACCTTCAGTCCATATGCGATTGTAGGTACTAAGAAGAAATCACTTGCCCGCAGGAGAGGGGTTCTTCAGCATCTCAATATGAATGGAATCGGGCCCGGGAGCAGAAGATCGGGACAGGGCGATAGCATGGTCTAGCTCCTGCATGGTGAAAGCGACGTTGTAATTTTCACGATTTGTGAGGGAGAAAGGCAGGGTGGTAATGGGCAGAGCTCGAAACTCCGCAAAGAAACGGCCCAATGCGTTGTAAACAGCAGCGGGGTCCACGAAGACTACGTTCTCCATGGTCAGGCCAGGAATCGGGGAGTGGACCTTGATGCTGGATAAATGGCGTAGGCCACCCCAAACAACCGTGGAGGGAGTAAAACAGTTAAAAGATCTAGTAAAAGCAGTCCAGCAAGCTTTTTTGCTGTTGTTTATGATAACACGACATTGCGCTCTCATGCGTTTATAATTGATGCAAGTTGGGTGGCGGCGGAAGGTGCGTAAAGCACGGTGCCGGGCTCTAAGCGCGTCGCAGCAGGCTGCAGTCCACCAAGGGACCTGGACACGACGTGGAGAAGAGGATGTATGAGGTATGGAACGTTCAGCAGCGGTGAGAATAACCTCTGTGAGGTAGTCGACCTGACTGTCACTGTTGGGAAAATTCTGATCGTGAAAAACAGCCACGGAAGAATAAAGCCCCCAGTTAGCTTTGGAAATGTTCCAACTGGCGGGACGAGGAGATGGGGAATGATGCAGGAAGTGGATGATACAAGGGAAATTGTCACTTGAGTACGTGAGGAGTGCATATTGCAAGGTCTATATGGGAATAAGTGTGTGTTGTGTCTGAAAGGAAGGTCGGTGCATCGGTGTTGAGGCAGACAAGATTGAGGGATTGGAGAAGGTCCACCAAAAGGGAGCCTCTCAGACAAGGTGCCAGAGAGCCCCATAGGGGGTGGTGGGCATTAAAGTCGCCTACCAACACGGAAGGTGAAGGGAGCTGGTCAACAAGGTGTAGCACATCTGCCCTAGTAAGGGTAGATGACAATGGCAAATAGATATTACAGCGGGAGAAGGTAAATGTGGATAAAGTGATGCGGACGGCAACTGCCTGTAGGTAAGTATGCAATGAAAGGGGATGGAAATTGATGTCTCGAAGGAGCATCAGAACTCCTCCATGGGCTGGGATATCTTCCACGGGTGGCAGGTCGAACCACACAGAGGTGTAGAGTTGAAAGTCTGCTCGATCACTTGGACGCAACTTAGTTTCTTGGAGACAGACTAAAAGCAGGCAGTGCAACCAAAGGAGTAGTTTTAAATCCTTCCGATTGGAACGAGTGCCGTGAATATTCCATTGAAGGAGCGCCATGATAAAAATGAGAAGAAATAAGGATAAAAACCAACTAGCAAGCGGGGTCACCTCGACGGCCACTGAGAACTGGATTTCGAGGGAGCACTGCTATCGCTGTCTAGGGGCAAAGGGTCGTGGTCCATAGGTTCAACAGACGCGCCTGCCACCTCCCTGAGTTGATCAGGAGGGGCAGTTTCCACCGCCGGTAAAGGGCCGGGTGACCGGCAGACGGAGCGTACCGCTGAAACAGAAGACGGCCGAGGTCGGCAACTGTTGGACGGCGTGACGGATGGGTCACGCCTCGGCGGAAAGGAGAGGAACTCTATTTCTTGTCAGCTCTTCTGGAAGAGTGACGGCGGGAAAAGGCAGTTGACGGTTGGGAAGCCTGAGAATGCAGAAAATCCTCACGGACGGGTTCCTTTTTCAAGGTCCGGGCATCTTGTATAGGTGCCCGCGGTTCACTAGAGGTTGATGAGGACTGTACCTTAGAAGCAGCAGGAGAAAAGCGGGGACGTGGAACGGGCAATCTTCGGGCTGGCAGATCGCACAACTGTGTCAGCGAAAGTGAAGTCACAAGTCTGGGTACTGGAATCCTTGGTAGGTCGAGTTGAGGTGAGGACCTTACTATATGTACCCGCTGGGAGGACAGTGGGCTTTCGACTCGCCAACAACTTTAGAGCGGCAGACGTTCATCCCTTCTCCATAACCCGAATTTGCTGGATTACCTTCTCATCCTTGTATACAGGGCAGTCGCGAGAGGAAGCCGCATGGTCACCATTGCAGTTTAGGCAGTGAGGGGACGGAGGTGGGCAATCCCCCTCATGGGCGTCCCTACCACAAGTGACACACTTTGCTGCATTGGGCAATGCTCACGGGTATGGTTGTACCTGTGGCACTGAAAACAGCGCGTTGGGTTAGGTACATAAGGGCGGACGGAGATGACTTCATACCCTGCTTTGACCTTCGACATGAGGTCAACGTCAAAAACACAGTACAAGTCAGTGTCAGCTGGTTATCGACCTTTTTCATTACCCTATGGACAGCTGTCACACCCTGGTCGGACATATAGGATTGGATGTCTTCATCAGACAACCCGTCAAGCGATCTCGTAAAGACGACCCCCCCATGACGAGTTGAGTGTGCAATGTGCCTCTACCTTGACAGGAAACGTGTGTAACAGTGTAGTCCGGAGTAGTTTCTGAGCTTGGAAGGCACTGTCCACTTCCAGCAACAATGTGCCATTGCGCTGACATGAACAGGTTTTAACAGGGCCAGCAATTGCATCTACACCTTTCTGTATAACAAAAGGATTGACAGAATTGAAATCTTTTCCGTCGGTGCGAGAGACAACAAGAAATTTCGGTACATTAGGCAGAGTCTTTTTGTGCTGAGACGAATCTAACTTATGTTTCTGGGTCAATGTCACTAAAGAAGAGAAGGAAGTCATCGCGGAAGTGTCCCCCGTGATTACCAGCGTCTCCGATGGCGCGCTCCTTCCTAGTGGGGGCCCTCTCCGAGGGCTTACCCGCCTTAGGTGATTGTTCACACCTCAGGTCACACCTCCCGAGAACTGACAGAGGGACCAATCGGCACGTTCGGAAGGTACCAGCTCGGGTAATCACCCCTCCCTGGGCCTGGCCTTTACCAGGGGGTACGTACGTGCCCTACTTGTCTACCCGGGGCGGGGAATTACGCGTTACCTCGTCACCTGCTACGCATGATAATGCGTGGGTCGGCCTTCAGACACGCACAGGGAGGAAAGAAGAAGAATAGAGGAAGTGAAGAGAAGGAAGGAAAGAAGTGTCTCAAATGCCGAGGCGGAGACTAATGAGGAGGAGAAGGAGGCTAGGAGAGAAAGACAGAAACAAAGGGTAAGAAAGGATGGAACGAAGGAAGAAAAACGACAACAATAACCATTGTAGCTCACGAAATATGCCCGTCTCCGGGCGAAGGTATAAACCGGGAGGGAAAGTGAAGCAGCCTGGGGCAGAAGAAAGGCTGCTCCGGCTCGGGGCCCCGTGTGCGCCACACACGTACCCACAAAAGAACTGTGGGCCCCCTGGGGGGGGGGGGGGGGGGCTATCAGTGTACCAACCCAGTCCTTCCATGTCCTCTCAGTCTGTCATTTCTGAGCATTTGTTATGAAAAAAATATTTTAATATTTAAAAAACAATCCCAATCCCATTACAGTATAACTGAATGATTTGGAAATGTGTCATGGATATGGGATACAGACAGTTAATTCTAAGTTTGACTTCTTATCACAGAGTGTCATTCTGCAATGTTCACTTATCTCCATAGGGAGATTAGTTTATTATCTATTTATTCAATTTCATCTTATTTCCATTTAACCATTTTTATGACAAACTAAGCATTCCAAAAATAACCTCATTACCATTCTTTCATAGTTACCTTGAAAGGAATCTGTTGTGTGTTTTAACAGCTTCATTTCTAAATTTAAAAAGAAGACAAGCAAAATACCAAAAAAGATACCAATAACCTGTGGTTAAGTTGATAAAAGTGCTCAATTACTTACGAGGTGGTATGATCAGCTCCTCTGGCCTCAGTTTCCTGGGCTTTGTCAGCTGCAAAAGGGGGAAAAACAAGAATTAACTGAATATATTCACAGTAACTGATATCAAATGTTGAAATATCATTGGTGTCTCTACACTGCATGTGCTCATCTCATCTTGAATTATAAATAAATTAAAATAATTATGCATGGACAAATCAGGTGTTAAAACTGACTACGGGAACACAGAAGGGGACAGAAAAATAGTCCATTATAAAAAAAAAGAGTAATGCAGGAGCAGGTCACTAATGGACACAATGATCAGCAACTTAAACCATTATAATTTTAAAAGAATTAATACCCCTAAAGTGGATGGTATTGAGTGTTTCTTTGGGAAGACAGTGTCTGAGGAGACAGTGGACATATGACAATTGTTGGATTCGTATCTGTCTTTAGACTAAGATTTTTTTCTGTCATCATAATTGTCAAAGAAAGTACATCCACATACACAGAGAATTTAAATGGTGTTAAGAAACTTTCTTTCTTTTTTTTTTTTTTTTTTTTTTTTTTTTTTATTTGTTGTTTTAGGGCGCACAACTTCTACGGTCATTAGCGCCCAGACAAGAACATAGATTCGCTAGCTCTCAAAAAATAAAACAAAATTTGGTGACAGGCAGAACATCAAGAAGAGGCTAAAAACAAAAGATAAAACACAATTAAAAGAGTTAAATATCCTTGGATAAGTTGGCCAAGATGATAAAACGCAAAACTCTAGCAGCTGCTCATGTGTCATCAGCTAAAATTTCCTCCCGAGCAGACGGAAAGTGAAGGGCTACACGGAGATGATTAAAATTTACACAAGACAGTAAAACATGTCGCACTGTCAGCAGTGCACCGCAGGAGCACAGCGGTGCAGGGTCGGCGGATAGCAAGTGACGGTGGCTGAAACGGCAGTGACCGATCCGCAACCGGGCCAGGATGACCACCTCTCGCCGAGAGGGGCGTGAGGTGGTCCTCCAAGCAGTGGGGATCGGTTTTTCAGTTCTCAATTTATTGTTGTACAGTGATAACCACACACTGTGCCAGGACGACACGATACTCTGGCGAAGAGCCCGTGGAACATCGTCCGATGGGATGCAAAAGGTAGCCATGCGAGGCAAAAGAGCTGCGGCCTTGGCTGATATGTCGGTGGTCTCATTCCCGGGCACACCCACGTGGCCAGGGACCCACAGAAAAGAAACGTGACAGCCGTCATCTGCTAGCAACTGGAGGGAGCGTTGGATCCGATACACGAGAGGATCGTTTGAGAGAGGGTCCTTAAGACTCTGCAGGGCGCTAAGGGAGTCAGAACATATGGCATAGAAAGGTTGGCAGTGGCGGCAGGTGTACAAAACGGCCTGGTGGAGGGCAAAAAGCTCAGCTGTGATTCAAAATGTTCAAATGTTTGTTAAGCTTAAGGGACTTACCTACGGGGTTATCAGTCCCTAAACTTACAAACTACGTATGAACTACTTACGAACTAGGACGGCACAAATATCCATGCCCGAGGGGGGATTCGACCCCGGACCGTAGTGGCCGTGCAGACCGTGACTGGAGCGCCTCAGTCTCCTCGGCCACCGTGGCCGGCGCCGTGAAATTCGAGCACGGGTCAGGGAGCTTGTATTTGAAACAGTTGTCCCCGACGATGAAGGCAGATCCGACACCGGCAGTGCTCTTGGAACCATCAGTGTAAATAAATATGGCATTATCGAACCGCGAACGGAGTTCGACAAGCCTCGAGCGGTATACCAAATCCGGAGTGCTCTCCTTGGGGAGCGAACTAAGTTCAAGGTGTGTGTGAACCTGGGCCTGATGCCACGGTGGCAATGGGCTTTCGCTCAACCGAAAGGTGGAAGGAAGGGTAAAATCAAGCCGCTGTAGTAGGCGGTGAAACCGAACTCCAGGTGGAAGCAAGGCCATCGCAGACAACTGATATTGGCGATCGAGTGAGTCGTCAAAAAATAATCGGTAAGATGGATGGTTGGGCATCGCTCGCAGGCGGCATGCGTACTGACAGAAGAGTATGTCACGCCGAGTGGTCAAGGGTAATACAGCAGCCTCAGCATACAGACTTACAACAGGGCTAGTATAAAATGCACCGGTCGCAAGACGTAAACCCCGATGGTGGATATAGCTGAGACGGCAGAGAATCGATGGCCGTGCAGAAGAGTATACAAGGCTTACGTAGTCGAGCTTCGACTGAACAATGGCCTGGTAAAGGTGAAGCAGGACGGTACAATCCGCTCCCCATGACGTGCCACTGAGGACACTAAGAACGTTAAGGGATCGGGCACAACGGGCAGCCAGGTAGGACTCGTGTGTGGACCAGCAAAGTTTACGATCCAACATGAGTCCCAAGAATTTCGTAGTCTCCACAAAAGGGAGAGCAACAGGGCCGAGATGTAGAGAAAGTGGAAGAAATTCCTTGTATCTCCAGAAGTTTATACACACCGTTTTCTCAGTATAGAATTGGAAGCCGTTTGCGATGCTCCAGGAATATAGACGGTCAAGACAGCATTGAAGACAACGCTCCAAGAGACACGTCCGCAGGGCGCTGCAATAAATTGCGAAATCGTCAACAAAAAGGGATCCGGAGACGTTGGCTGAAAGGCAATCTACGATGGGATTGATTGCAATGGCAAAGAGAGCCACACTCAAGACAGAGCCCTGTGGTACCCCATTCTCCTGGCAAAAGTTATCGGACAAAACAGGGCCCACCTGTACCCGGAACTTGCAATCCGCCAAAAACGCTTGAATGAAAAGAGAGAGGTGGCCCCGAAGGCCCCATGTGTGCAATGTGCAGAGAATGCCCGCTCTCCAAAAGGTGTCATATGCCTTCTCCAAGTCGAAGAACACTGCTACTGTTTGACGCTTCCCTAGAAAGTTATTCATCATGAAGGTAACTAGGTGATCAGCATCAGAGCGGTGTCTACGAAAACCACGTTGAACATTAGTCAGGAGGTGTCGAGATTCGAGGAACCAGACCAACCGAGGGTTAACCATGCGTTCCATCACCTTACAGACGCAGCTCGTCAGAAAAATGGGGCGATAGCTGGAAGGAAGATGTTTGTCCTTTCCTGGTTTGGGGATGAGGACAACAATGGCTTCACGCCAACTTGTGGGAACCTGACCTTCAGTCCATATGCGATTATAGGTACTAAGAAGAAAGCACTTGCCTACAGGAGAGAGGTTCTTCAGCATCTCAATATGAGTTGAATCGGGCCCGGGAGCAGAAGATCGGGACAGGGCGAGAGCACGGTCTAGCTCCTGCATGGCGAAGGCGACGTTATAATTTTCATGATTAAATGAGTGGAAAGAAGGCGGCCGTGCCTCCTCTACCTGTTTGCGAGGGAGAAAGGCAGGGTGGTAATGGGCAGAGCTCGAAACTCCACAAAGAAATGGCCCAATGCGTTGGAAACAGCAGCGAGGTCCATGAGGACTGCGTTCTCCACGGTCAGGCCAGGAATCGGGGAGTGGCCTTTGATACCAGACAAACGGCGTAGGCCACCCCAAACAACTGTGGAGGAAGTAAAACGGTTAAAAGAACTAGTAAATGCAGTCCAGCAAGGTTTTTTGCTATCGTTTATGATACAACGACATTGTGCTGTCATACACTTATAATGTATGCAATTCTCCAAAGTTGTGTGGCGGCAGAAGGTGCGTAAAGCACGGCGCCAGGCTCTAAGCATGTCGCGGCAGGCTGCAGTCCACCAAGGGACCTGGACCCGATGTGGAGAAGATGAAGTACGAGGTATGGAATGTTCAGCAGCGGTGAGAATAACTTCTGTGAGGTATACAACCTGACTGTCACAGCAGGAAAAATTCTTATCGTGAAAAACAGCCATGGAAGAATAAAGCCCCCAGTCAGCTTTAGAAATGTTCCAACTGGTGGGACGAGGAGATTGGGAATGATGCACGGGATATGGTCACTTGAGTACGTGTCAGAAAGTGCATACCACTCAAACCGACCGGCAAGCTGAGGAGTGCATATCGCAAGGTCTATGTGGGAGTAAGTATGGGTTGTGTCAAAGGAAGGACAGTGCACCAGTGTTGAGGCAGACAAGATCGATGTGTTGGAGAAGGTCCACCAAAAGGGAGCCTCTCGGACAAGGTGCTGGAGAGCCCCATAGGGGGTGGTGGGCATTGAAGTCGCCTACCAACACGAAAGGTGAAGGGAGCTGGTCAACGAGGTGTAGCACATCTGCCCTATTAAGGGCGGATGACGATGGCAAACAGATATTACAGAGGGAAAAGGTGGATAGAGTGATGCGGACGGCAACTGCCTGTAGGTGAGTATGCAATGTAATGGGATGGTAATAGACGTCGTCCCGGATGAACATCAGAACCCCTCCATGGGCTGGGGTACCTTCCACAGGTGGCAGGTCGAAACGCACAGAAGTGTAGTGGGGAAAGTCTGCACGATCACTTGGACGCAACTTAGTTTCTTGGAGACAAACTAGAAGCGGGCAGTGCAATCGAAGGAGCACTTTAACTACTCTCGATTAGAACGAATGGCGCGAATATTCCATTGATGGAGCGCCATGATAAAAAATGAGATAAGAAATGAGGGTAAAAACTAACAAGCAAGCGGGGTCACCTTGACGGCTGCTGAGGACCAGATTTCGAGGGAGCACTGCTATCGCTGTCTAGGGGCAAAGGGTCATGGTCCATAAGTTTGACCGACGTGCCTGCTACCTCCTTGAGTGGATCAGGAGGGGCAGTTTCCACCGCCGGTAAAGGGCCGGGTGCCCGGCAGTCGGAGCATACCGGTGAAACAGAAGACGGCCAAGGCCAGCAACTGGTGGGCGGCGTGACGGATGGGTCACACCTCGGCAGGGAAGGAGAGGAACTCTTTTTCTTCTTGGCTCATCTCGAAGTGTGATGGTGAGAAGAGGCAGTCGACGGTTGGGAAGCCTGAGAACACATTAAATCCTCATGGACAGGTTCCTTTCTCAAAGTCCGGGCATCTTGTTTAGGTGCCCGCAGTTTACCAGAGGTTGATGAAGACTGTACTTTAGAAGCAGCAGGAACAAGCGGGGACGTGAAACGGGCAATCTTTGTGCTGGCAGATCGCACAACTGTGTCAGCGAAGGTAAAATCACACGACTGGGTACTTGAATCCTTAGTAGGTCGAGTGGAGGTGAGGACCTTACTGTATGTGCCTGCTGGGAGGACAGCGGGCTTTTGACTCGCCAACAACTTTAGAGCGGCAGATGTCGATACCTTTTCCGTAACCTGAATTTGCTGGATGACCTTCTCATCCTTGTATACAGGGCAGTCGCGAGAGGAAGCCGCATGGTCACCGTTGCAGTTAAGGCAGTGAAGGGACGGAGTTGGGCAATCCCCCTCATGGGCGTCCCTACCACAAGTGACACACTTTGCTGCATTTGGGCAATGTTCACGGGTATGGTTGTACCTGTGGCACTGAAAACAGCGCGTTGGGTTAGGTACATAAGGGCAGACGGAGATGACTTCATACCCTGCTTCGACCTTCGACGGGAGGTCAACTCTGTCGAACGTCAAAAACACAGTACGAGTCGGTGTCAGCTGGTTATCGACCTTTTTCATCACCCTATGGACGGCTGTCGCATCCTGGTCGGACATATAGGATTGGATGTCTTCATCAGACAACCCGTCAAGGGATCTCGTGAAGACTACACCCCGTGACGAGTTGAGTGTGCGGTGCGCTTCTACCTTGACTGGAAACGTGTGTAACAATGTAGTCCGGATTAGTTTCTGAGCTTGGAATGCACTGTCCACTTCCTGCCACAATGTGCCATTGCGCTGATGCGAACAGGTTTTAAAGGGCCAGCAATTGCATCTACACCTTTCTGGATGACGAAAGGTTTTACAGATGTGAAATCTTTTCCATCGGTGCGAGAGACAACAAGAAATCTCGGTAGATTAGGCAGCGTCTTTTTTTGCTGTGGCGAATCTATTTTATGTTTCTGGATCAACGTTACAGAAGAAGAGAAGGAAGTCATCGCGGAAGTGTCCCCCGTGATTACTGGTGTCTCCGATGGCGCACTCCTTCCTAGTGGAGGCCCTCTCCGAGGGCTTACCCGCCTTAGGTGATTGTTCACACCTCATGTCACACCTCCTGCGAACTGACGGAGGGACCAATCGGCATTTTCGGAAGGTACCAGCTCGGGTAATCACCCCTCCCTGGGCCTGGCCTTTACCAGGGGGTACGTACGGGCCCTATTTGTCTACCCGAGGCAGGGAATTACGCGTTACCCCGTCACCTGCTACGCATGATAATGCGTGGGTCGGCCTTCAGACACGCACAGGGAGAAAAGAAGAAGAATAGAGGAAGTGAAGAGAAAGAAGGAAATAAGTGTCTCAAACACCGAGTCGGAGACTAATGAGGAGGAGAAGAAGGCTAGGAGAGTACAAGGAGAGAAAGAAAGAAACAAAGGGTAAGAAAGGAAGGAACGAAGGAAGAAAAACGACAACAAGAACCACCGTAGCTCACGAAATATGTCCGTCTCCGGGCGAAGGCATAAACCGGGAGGGGAGGTGAAGCAGCCTGGGGCAGAAGAAAGGATGCTCCGGCTCGGGGCCCTGTGCGCGCCACACACGTACCCACAAAAGAACTGTGGGCCCCCTGGAGGGGTTAAGAAACTGGAGCCTATATTGCTTTCTGGCAATTTACACGGTCTCTGAGCATGATAGGTTATGACCGAAGCTCATGCTACATGGTACGGCATCACTGACAGTCTAGTTGGTAAAATGCTGGGGGCCCAAATCTAGTGCATACCTCATTGTTTATTGAGATGAGGCTCAACAGCCATATGATATTTGAGGAAATGCATACTGTAAATCATCAGCTGTTTATTATTTTTCCAAACTTCTACCGGTTTCGGTAATCCATCTTCACGGAAGAGAACTAGACAGACTGATTAAACAGGTGCATTATATGCCTCCTTATGCATACTGGTATGCATGTCACACAATAAAAATAAATAAGACGCACTAGGCATCAAGTCTTGGTTAAAAACATGAAAGCAATGCCAGGTCTACTATTGTTACGCACACCCCCAAAGCACAGAGGTGGCAGCTTCCATCAGAGAAAGCAGCCAACCACTTGATTTGATTTGATTCTTTCAGGGAAGAACAGTCTTGGTCTAACCCGCCACTGCCCGCACCGAAACTAAGTTTATTGTGCGGTATCGATTCCTCTATGTCTAGTAAAACCAACCAATGCCCTTGAACAGTGCAAGGGGTCCCTTTACCAGTTCTTTATTAGACACAATTTCTTTGGGTCTGGTTGTCCCAAATGTTCTGTGCCTTTTACTCTCCAATGCAATGCATTCGAAGATTAGATGTGATGCAGTTTCATCATCGTCATCACAGATCCTACATTTAGGTTCCTCTTCTGTTATTCCCATTGTATGTAGGCGTTTTTCAAAATTCCCATGGCCTGTCAGCAATCCAACCATGAGTCTAATCTCTCTCCTGTTTAGACCCAGGATTGCAGAGCTTCTTTTAAAACAAGGCTTTGGCATCATTACCTTGCCATGTTTTTGTTGATGGACTTTGGTCCAATATTCTATGTGCTGTCTTCTGAGCCAGTTACGTAGCTCCAATTTAATCATTGCCTTGGTGATTTTCAGGACAGGTTCCGGTCCAATAAATGGAGCCTCTGCCCCCATCCTGGCTAATCTGTCGGCATGTTTGTTGCCACTGATCCCCGAGTGGCCAGGGACCCTCAATAGGTTTACTCTATTGCTTTCCCCTAGCTCCACCAGAACCCTGTGACGTTCTGCAACAATTTTAGACCTTGTTGTAGGAGCTTCCAGTGATCTCAGGGCTGCCTGGCTGTCTGAATAGATATAGATGCTACGATCTTTGTAGCACCTATGCAAATTCTCCTCCACACATGCCCTAATGGCAGTGATTTCAGCCTGGAATACTTGAGGTCATTTCCCTAGAGAGAGAATGCCCTCCAGTATTGGCTGCACCCCATATACCCCGGCCCCAACACCTTGGTCAGATTTTGACCCGTCAGTGAACAAGACAATATCCCCTGTACGTTGTCAAACTATTTTCTCCCACTGCTCCCTACTTCCAATTGTTATACTGAAAGGCTTGTTGAAGCAGTATGGGGTTATAATATAGTTGATTGGCATTTCCCCAATCTTTCCTATATTTACCTCACTCACTATTTTAGTGTGAGATTCTGGATATCCCAAAGAGTTCCAGTTGTTGACAGATTTGTGTCTGTAGGCACCAGCTGCCGCCTCCATCTTGATCCAAAGGTGTAATGGGGGCATATCCAGCATGGTTTCCATCCCAGCAGTTGGTGTGCTGCTAATTCCGCCTGTTATGGCTAAGCAGGCTAGTCTCTGCACCTTACGAAGCTCCTTAGCAGCAACCTGCTGTTCTACTTCTTCCACCACACGAACGCCCCATAGGTGATCCTGGGTCTAATCACTGTGGTGTATATCCAGTGCATACCCTTGGGGCTCAGGCCCCAATTTTTGCCACAAGCTCTCCTGGTACTTACTAAAGTACCTTTTGCCTTGGATCAAATATTCCTAATGTGAGGGGTCCATGTCAGTTTCTCATCTAGGGTAACCCCTAGATATTTCACTGTCCCCTTCACAGGTAGTGCTTCATTGAAAAGCTTTAGATTCCAACTTGAGTGTTGGATATGTTTCCTTGTGAATGGTACAACAACAGTCTTCTTAGGACTAACCCCCAGATCCTGTTTTCTGCACCAGTCTTGCACAATGTCCAAGGCACCTTGTGCTATATTCTTCACTGTGTCAGCAAATTTGCTAAGTATTACTATGACAAGATCGTCAGCGTATCCTTGGCAAAAGTACTGCCTAGAGTGTAATTCTCCAATGAGATCATTCACCACTAGATTCCACAATAAAGGGGAAAGAACTACTACTTGCGGGCAACCCCTAGTAGCGTTGATTACCATTTTTTTTTCATTCATCATGGTAGCCTCTACCTTTCTTCCACTGTGCATGGCCCTAGTCCACCTACATATAGTGGTCCCTAGGTCATGCACCTCTGCTGCCTTAACCATGGAATCGAAGGTCGTGTTGCTAAAAGCCCCCCTCAATGTCCAGGAAGATACAGAGGGCTATCTCCTGAAAGTGTAGTGCTTTCTCCACCTTCCCAACAAGTTGGTGGAGAGCTGTCTCACATGATTTACCTGGTTGATATGCATGTTGGTTTGAATGTAGAAGAGCCCTACTTAACCTCCTTTCTCCAACATGCCCCTTAACCAGCTTTTCCAATGTCTTAAGAATGAAGGAGGACAGGCTGATTGGTCTCATATCCTTGGCCTTGGTATGATCAATTCTCCCTGGCTTTGGAATGAAGACAATCTTCACTGCCCTCCAGGCATTGGGAATGATTCCTGCTGCTAGGCTAACTCTGAATAACCTGCATAGGAATCTAATAAGATTTTCTCCCACTTGTTGCAGGTGACCTGGAAAGATTCCATCAGGGCCAGGTGACTTGGAACGGTTGAAATGTTCCCACCTCCCATCGGACCTTACTGAAATCGACACACTCCTTGGCCAGATCCCAGTCCTCTTTGCGAATACCTGAGAACCGTTGTCTCTCAGCAATCGCATTCTGGTCTGAGTTATCCCCCAGAGTATATTGAGGAAAGTGAGTCTTGAGGAGCAGTTCCAGCATTTCATGTGCTGTCTTTGTATACTCCCCATCCTCCTTCCTCAATGTTACTCTTGGATTAGTTGGTACCCGAGTGAGGATTTTATGAAGTCTCGCTTGAGCAGCCATGCCCTCCACTTCCTCACAGAATACCTTCCAGAATGCCTCTTTTGCCTGTCTGATGGCAAGGTTGTAATTGACAAGGGCCACACAATATTTTGCCCATTGTCATTTGCGCCTCGCAAGGTTAAACAGTCTTCGTACCTGTGTCCTTTGCATTTCCAGGTTATTATTCCACCAAGGCACACTCCTATTTGTGCACTTCTTGGTGATTGAGCAGTTGTCCTGGTATGAGGTCACTACAGCAGAGGTTACGGCCTCTGCTACTTCCTCAAACTCTGCTGGATTCCTTATTGAAGTTTTAATTTCCGATAGGCTGAAGTCAAGGTCTCTCCTATATGTCTCCCAGTCCGTTTTCCTGGGATTCCTATAGGTCATGATCTGTCTGGTTCCCATTTCAACCTTGAATTTAATATACATGTGATCTGACGAGGATGGCTCCAGGACCACATGCCACTGTTTGACATAACTTCCCATCATGGAACCAAAAGTTATGTCAATTACTTCTTCCCTTCTACTATTCCTGAATGTAGGTTCATCACCCCTATTCAGGATCTCCAAGTTGTTAGATAGGAGAAATTCAAGAAGGTGCTCACCTCTACTGTTGGTGTCCTTGCTGTCCCACGATAGATTGTGGGCATTGGCACCACATACCACCAACAGTTCGTTACCTTGCTGATGGCAGGCTTCCGTCAGTCTCCTCACTTCCAAAGGAGGAGGAGAGCTGTCTTCGTAAGGAAGGTATGCTGAGGCCAAAACAATTTCCCTCTTGATACCTTCCTCACATTGCTGCATCCTGATGGTCACCAGGTCCCTGGAACAAAAATCCATCATTGGTATGCAAGGTATTCCATTTCTAACAAATGCATGTTCTGGAGTTTTTTAGATTTCTGGCATAAATCAGCTTACCTCCAGTTCCACCGAGGCCCGATACACCCCCTTTGTATAAATAGGGTTCTTGTATCAGGGCCACGTCTGGGTTCTTTTATCAGGGCCACGTCCACCTCCTGTCTCCCCAGGCGACGGCTCAGGGCAGCAGTGGCCCCTTTACTGTGCTGCAGGTTCATCTGCAGCACTTCCAGTCCCCATATTGCTGCCATTATTGCCTTTAAGATCTTTGATTACCCTGACGGTGACCTGCGAGAACCCTAAAAAAAGTTTCGACCCTTTTGGGGGTCTTGGGCTCAAGCCCTTTTGATTCCCTCCACTTATCTTTAGGAAGCCATTCTTTTCCTTCCTTTTGCTTCTGTTCCTTGAGAAGTTTCCTCCTCTGAGCCCCAGACATGGCCTTAATCCTAATCTGGTCCAACTTCTCTGTTACAGTTCCCATTTCTTGCTCACATCTAGACCCTGACTGAGAAGTAGGAGTGCACTCCATCAGTCCTGATCCCGATGTTTGAGTATCTGAGGTCTCAGATTGCCCCTCAGATTCTTTAGAAATATATATAATTTTCGTGTTCATCTTAGTCCCACGAGATTTGGGGATTTATATGGTCCACACCACGATAACCCCACACGGTGCAAGGCAACTTACTCAGGGAGGTCGCCCGGTATCCCTGGAGCTCTGTTCGAGACACATCCACCCATGAGCCACGCATCCCTCAGCACAGGTCGCACCACACCTTGGGTTGGGAGGCAGTTTAACATCATGCCCGGGACGAAGCCAACCACTTACTTCGAGCTTGTGTAGTTGGTCACCGCCTTGGTGCCCTCGCTCACGGCATGCTTGGCCAGCTCGCCAGGCAGCAAAAGGCGCACAGCGGTCAGGATCTCGCGGGACATGATAGACCTTGGTTCACCATCAGACAGCCTCACATTGCTTTGATGTTTTTTAACCAAGACTTTATGCCTAGTGATGTCTTATTTATTTTTATTGTGTGACATGCATGCCAGTATGCATAAGGAGGCATATAATGCACCTGTTTAATCAGCCTGTCTAGTTCTCTTCCGTAAGACTTACTGGCACAGATTATGTTCCACAGATACCTTTTGAAAATTCAAATACAAGAGTTCTATGGTGCAAACAGCCAATAATAATAATAATAATAATAATAATAAACTCGCTGTTAACCCTTCAGGTGCTCCGGGCGTGTTATACCTATCCCAGTGTGCTGCCCTTCCAGCCCCTGTGCGCACGTGACATGTTGAGACAAGCTGCCACTTTGTCCCTGTGTGCTCCAGATGTTTTCATGTGTGAGAAGTATTTCCACAAGTGCTCAGAGCCTGCTCGGCATTTGGCCAGCTCAGTTGGAGTCTTGTTTCACTTGTCTTATGCTGTTTGTCTTGGGGGAACAGAAGTATTTTGAATTAAGAGCCACAATCTTATCTCTGCAAAAATAAACATTGAACAGCGAGTTGCTGATTACACTTTGTATATTCACAGCTTAACGACATCTTTGATTCTTTTGACAGGGAACATTTGAATTTAAAACAAACAACATTCCTTCATGTCTATAGATGCTCCAATTTACATAAGAATTCTTTGCAAGGAAAGTGGAATTTATGTAGTAACCTTTCAGATTTAGGTGTATCCTCATTACATTTTGAGTGTGTTCTGTTTAGGAATGCCTCAAAAACGCCATTGTACAGGAAAGAACATAGGCGACAGTTACATAGTAGACGAAATAACTAATTATGACGTTGCTGTTTTTTTTTCCATTCTCGTAACTATGGTGTAATGCACAACAAGATGGGGTACAATTTTACTTATGGCAGCGGCGTTGTGTGCTGATGTTGGCAATGGCCGTTGAATGCTGTTTCAAAAATCAGTCACGTAGAATAAGGAGAATATTCCTTTATGTTCAAGATGAAATAAATAATTTATGCTGTTCTGCTCAGTAAATTATTCATCCTCCTAAAGTGAATAGTTTGTTGCCAACGATAGCAAACTCAACCGCAGCACTGCAAGTAAAGTTTAGCTCAGGTAGGACGACAATTTTTTTTCTTCCTAGCTGTATCCTATACGCTTTGCAATGTCATGCAAAGAAAGTAAGTGCATCTTTCGATGGGTATAGCCACTAAATTATACATACAGTAGAAATATCTATTGAGTGAGCATTAGATTCTGTGTGTCTTCTCAACATTAAGCTGGAATTACCAAGTGTTATTGCAACAAATGCACTTTTTCCACACATTTATTTGCTCTTACGACTGATTTGTACCACATTGGCTGCAAAGAAGCTCCAGCTCCTTTTAGCAGAGCAACCACATAACATGAAATAATATCTGAATAAATGTGTGTCAGAAGCAACAAGAAAGTTGAAGTGTCGCTAAAAGGGCCAATTACACAGTCATCCATCTTCACCGAACAAAGAAGGACCAAGATAAAGTCTTTGATTAGTAGATCTTTCCCAATATCAGGTGATATTTCCACTTTAATGTTGAGGGCAGAAAATCTGTTCTGTGCATCTGAATGTTCACTCCAGAGATATTTCTGCTCCGTGCCTGCCACTAGAGATAACATACTCGCGCAAGCAACAAACTCATCAGAAACCTCCCTGCTCACATAATTGTTCAGTACAATACTGTGATTAAAATTTCTAATGATTTGCTTTTGTTGCAGACTACATTAAGATAGAGAAAGACGTCTTCTTTTGCAGAGACAATTGTACTTTGAGTTATAATCCGACTTCTGAATATATAGTTCTATTACACAAGATAGACTTGAACTTCGAGCTTTACGAAGTAATCACTGGGGGACGTGGGGACATGTATTAGCTAAAAGAGTGGTCGATTCTGCTAACACAGTTAAGACAATTCACTGGAAACACCGTATTTAATGGAAAGTTCTGAACAGACGATCAGCCGATGCCATTCCTTCAGCAATTACCCAGACTTATTTTACCGCACATTGACACCACCATGACGTCTTATTTAAACAAGACATGAACTCTTTCAGTATTCATCGACTTTTCGATAATATGGAGCACTGCAGACAAAATAACTACATAGTCCTCAGTGCATTACTGCAACATTCTAATACTTCAGCATACACTTATTGTGAGAGATAAAGAGATAAATACTACACCATAGAACCAATACATGGTGCTGTTATTTTATTATTATTATTATTATTATTATTATTATTATTACTACTACTACTAATTCTCATCTCAACAATGAAAGTGTTTTCAGAAGTTTATGCAAAACAATTACAACCACAGTCTTAACTTTATGAACACAAACTAACATTGAGTTACATCGTTTCGGAGTACGGACTTAAATAAATTTCACTTTTCCTATGAAATCTTTATGAACATTCATTGTTTTCGACAGTGACTTCTACTTAAATTTGACATTTTAGCTAGAAGAACCGAGTTTATTGACAGATAAATCCAACAAGGATTAGATTTTTGCTGAGCTAGCTCCAGAACCCTAAGAAACCATGATATACACAGGTCCCTGTTTAACAACCATTGCAAAGCACGGGCATATAAGCTAGTTTCAATACATTGTTACAAATATTAACTGAGATATAACAGTTTAAATTCCCCAGAAATTCACGCACACACTGCGCAATGTCGCACAAAGTCAAACAAGTGACTACCTCAGATCCAGTGTAACATCGATGATTGTTTAACTTCACAAATGTTCATAGTGGACATGAGAATGTTCACATAAAATTACTTTGAAATCCATTTTAGTCTATTGGGAAAATGTTCCAAAATTTATTTATATGACATGGAATGACCCATAAGCAGTTTCAATGCAAATACTGTCTGTTCAGTATTTCAGCTGCAGTAATCCTTCTGCCACGGAGGAAGTATGCAAATAGCGTACATTATGTGTTGGTGATCACACTCAGAAGGTGGCACAGCCAAGACCATCCGGGCTCCAGAAATATTCAGCACAGGGCAAGTTCAGACGAGTGACGGGCTGAGTGGCAGACGACAGGCCGAGGGGAAGCACAATAGCACAGGTGCGGGGGTTGGGTGGCCTTGAGGGCACACACGACCTGACCCACTGGATGTATGGTTGAATCTGAGATTGCAGTGAAAGATCTGGTTACGAAAGGAAAGCAACTTTGACCAAAATTATTGCACACAAGGTCAGAGAATGGATACTGCAAGAAACAGTACACAGGAAACAAGAGGGATTAACCCTGATGAAATAATATTGCAACCTGGACAAATTAGAGTTAAGTGACTGACAAATGACTAAATGTTCCCTAAATAAATTGTGTAATATACAGCCTCCATCACATTTGCAGATACAACTCATATAGACTTTATTCCCTTTTCAGATCTATATGATGAAGTGAAATAAAGACAGTTAATTATTTGTAAAACATGACACTGCTATATACAAATGGAAAAATTCAGTGAACAACAGAGGACACACAGCCCTTAACTGTATCCATTAACAATGTATATTGTCACTGAGAAATTATTAACTTGCATAATTGGTAGAGTGTAATCAAGAATAGAGTGATGTGTTAATATTTATTGCTTGTACGTATGCAAGATACAACTTTTGGCAGAAGAGCTATCTCCAGGTGTACTACATATTGCTGCAAGAGACCACATACACCGACTGCCGGCGTGGCGCAGGGGATAGCGTCACGGACTGTGGTGCAGAAGGTCGACGGATCAATCCCACCCACCGGCAAAAATTTATTTCTTTGTAATTAACAATTCCAGAAGGTTCTACATCTTTCTTATGTTCACTTGTAAATTCTACTTGTTTCTTATGTTAACTGTTCTTCTAATTTCTGGTAAATTCTGTCTGTGTATAAATAGCAGAGCACTCTGCCCGAGAGGGGCAGTCAGTGTTGCGTGTATGTTGAGTTCGTAATAAACGTGCTTTGAGTATAAGTGCAGTGTTCAGTTGCCTTCGAAGTCAAGCCTGCTTCCATTGCATTTTAATTGTCTTATTTTAGCCATTACTGACTCCTGACCTCTGATATACCAGTACACTACTATTCAGAAATCCTACGCTGGAAATATGAAGGTTAGTATCTTGTGTAAAATAGTTAAAGTTGAAGCAATATATGTGTGACGAGTTATGAGACACTTAAAATGTATTTACGAAATATGAGAAGAGCACAGAACCTATTAAGTAACAGCTAAAATAACAGCCCATCAGAGTATCAGTACTACACCTGCACACAGCTCTCTTACTAAAATGTTTTGCTTGTGTAAGCACACTGGTTTGAGATTCGAGATTGGATGCATAATGGACAAATCCTACTGAATCCCAAATCCAAAGTGTGATAAGGAAACCTTCAGTTAGGAATGTTGCAGTTTACTTTGCATAACAATGCACTTTCACTTGCGTTATTTATTTGTCATAAATCCACTGATAGATGTGATGTCATAAAACAAGACGATCTAACTTTGAATTTATTCAAGTGAAACCACTATGAAACTTCCACAGTTGTGTGGCTATTGTGAAAACAATCTACCGTATTCATCCAAATCTAAGTTGCACTTTTTTCCGGTTTTTGGGATCCAAAAAAGCGCCTGTGGTTTCAGATGAGTACAAACTGAATGATGTTCTGAAAACTGGCACTAAGCGCCGCCACAAGTAGCTTTTCCAGTCAAATATTAGCAGTAATACCTAGGCTTGCTTTGCAAGCGCAAATATAAATACTGGCGCTAAAATGTTTGCGCTCATAAAAAAAAGGAAAAATTAAAAAGGAAAGCAAGTAATTTCCTTGTTATTTTCGAAGGAAATAGTACTTCAGTATTGCTCAACTTCAAATGTAGCAGCCTTTGAAATATTAGTAGCAACAACAATTTCTTTATGTAAATAACAACTATACAATAAAGCTTTAGGATTCTTGCACGAGTTGCCTCATTCTGATTTCACGTATAGTTTCGTCGAATTTTCTGAAGTGTTGGGGTATGTGAATGGTAATGAAGCACTAGGATTTCAAGAACAAAATTATAATATATTAAGTGGAAAAAAAATTTTAATCATGTGTCATCCAGGCGGGATGACATCAATTCAGCAACCACATGACATCTGTTTCATAAATCATTTAAGGTCAAGCTTAAACACACGAACATGGATTATTTAGGTTCAAGACTTGAAAGAATCAATTCGAGTTCAGAATTCGGCACGTTTTATTTATGATTCGGTTTTCGGATTCAATTCAATAACATTGGGGTTCGACACATCCCTAATAAATATTAAACAAACATTTGACTGTTCTGAATTCTAAACACACAATTATGTCAATCTATAAAATCACTTACACCATTGGCCCAGGATGTAAAGATTTAAAGATAATGTCTCTCGGGGAGTGTGCCATCATATATGCAGGATGCAAGTTTTAACTCTTTGTAACCTACCACAGTAGTGGAAACACCTAAGCTGCAGTGTGTGTGCATTTCCATTATTTTCTCGCTATCAGGTGCGGCACAAACAGAATGGATATATTTCCAAACATGGGATACAATTCCTGAGATTACGGCCTGAGAAAGGCCACCAGTGGTACAAGGAAGGTGATCGTTATGACGGGTAGAGTAGGAAAACGAGTCCAGGGGGCTGCTGAGTGGGGATCGTGCTATCAGGTTCAGAGTCTGTCACAGAGAGGGAGTTTTACTTTCTGTAATGATCTTGCAGCTAGTCAGTGACCTACGGAATTGCACATTTTGTGCTGCAATCGGCTAGGATCCGCAGTAAGAACTTTGACACAGGTGCCCTAATCGGCGGTTATGCGACTGCAGTAGCAGGGGTCACGGACATGTACCAGTTACCGAGCATAAATTGTCTCTGGCCAGTGAATGCAGACAGAAAAATGTGATGAGCACGATGCAGATGTATGACAGGAGTCATCAGTCTCCCATTATCCTAGGGAAGGTGCCACAAGGCATGGCAAACCATGTCAAAAAGTCTCCCCACTGGTGTACAATTGTTCCTGGAGAAAAATGAACAGGACACTTTTGTACCAAATTTAATGTACTTTAATTTTGAAACAGGCCACAAATTTCTAGTAATTTAAGGGTAATGTAGACAGAGGTAACCTTCAAATGCACCCACTTCTATGCATACCTACTCCAGTATGGATGTTTTGGTCATTTCAGTTCCTCCTACAAATTTAAAACACTTATACCAAGCCATATGAAATATTATCCATATTTGGCCATTCCTGGTTGGCTGGGATTGGGCTATTACACCATCTGGTTAGTGACCTATTTCGCAAACATTATTAATTTTTACTTTCCCCTGAATGTAATGACAGCAAAAATGACTCTTACAAATGTTATAGAAAAAATTATTACAATCACAAACTGAGAACAACTTAACCCTTTCAAGTACATTAGCTTTGTAGTAAGAAGGCCGTACGAACAAACCAATTTAACTCTTAATTTCATGTTGTTACAACTCAAAATAATTTAAGGCATAACTTACACAAATTTATTGTTTTCAGTTTGGAACTCTAAGACTAAGCTGGTGGCATAATAATAGCCCAGACAATGAAGAACAGAAAATGTCAAATATATTAAGCAATTCATGAACTTGCAAATTTTTGTAAATGTACATACATCACATGACTTGCCATCGGTCATGTGTTTCTCAATTTGTCAATTACATGGAACAATTTTTTGTTACAGACAACAGTTTTAGAGCAAAATATGCAGTAAACTGGAGTGCAGTTTTGTTACTGATACTAAAAATAGTGACCAGAGGGAGATGGGAGCAGGGGAGGGGGGACTGGTAGGTCGGGTGCATTTGAAGATTACTTTTTGCAAATTTTTCTTGAACAATAATGTATAATTTTTGTTCTCTTCTCACTAAAACACACTGAAATAATAAGTTTTACATCTTATGAAAACATATTTTATATCTGTATGTCAGATTTGATTATTTTATTTTATTTATTATTATTTTTTCTTCACATGTTTGATGAAATCTTTCCATTACTTTGTTAAGCACAAATGTATTTGTAACTGGCACACTGCTTCCTTGCTTAGTATGTCACTTTAGCTCAATTTTGAAGAAATTTCAAATCACTTGAAAAGTAGTCATCTGAAAATTTAGAAATACACATGTCGTGCAATTTATTTAGAGGACACAAGTCTACCAACAACAGCTG
The DNA here is from genome assembly GCA_026315105.1 of Locusta migratoria. NCBI lineage: Eukaryota > Metazoa > Arthropoda > Insecta > Orthoptera > Acrididae > Locusta > Locusta migratoria. Next base: position 456,308,327 of record CM048748.1, read on the forward strand.
TATGAGCGAATAGGCCCGAATGATGGGAATGCTGGTTGTGTAACTCATTTTTGCTGACGCTCCGAAAAGGCACATGCTATAGTCCTGTCCCTGGCCATTCTTGTTTTGAGGGTCTCACTCTTTCTGTGTCCACGACAACTGCCACAGACTCTGGAACCGTGAATGATCTGTAGCTGTCTGCAGACAGGTGCCGCCATGAGGCCTGGAGCCCAGCCACATCAGCCAATGAACACCAGAGTAAACAGTGTTAAATGTAAATTCTAATGCCGCAATCCTCCTATCCTTGAAGCTTTACAGTTTTCAAACGACTATTCTCTGACAGTTGGCTGAAGTAACTGAAAATTTATATGAATAATGGAGGATAGGTAACAACTCACCGTAATGAGGATTGCTGACAGACACGAAAATAGATAAAACATTCACACAAATGTTCAGCCATGCCTTTGTCAGAAAAAGAAATGCATACATTCACACAATCACTTCACACACACACACACACACACACACACACACACACACACACACACACACACACACACAGCTATTATGTCTGGCCTCTCCAGCAACACAAGCATGTAGTCTAGTTGTCTGAGTAATTGTGTGAATGTATGTGTTTCTTTTTCTGAGGAAGGCCATGGCCAAAAATTTAAGTTGTGTGAATGTTGTTATCTATTTTCATGTCTCTCAGCAGCTCAGAAATCCTCTTTATGGTGAGTTGTTACCTATCCTCCATTATTGACATTCCTATCGGATTTTCCATTGTTGAAAATTTATATGTATTTAAATAGAAATGCTCATAGTTACTTTTACTTTGGTGGGAGTTTGGATGAGGGAACACAGTCCTAACCCTCTTCATCCCCCTCTTAAGAGATGACAATAATAAAAATCCATAATTTAGTGTGTATTAAAAGACACTTGTTTCAACATTTTAGGGAATTCAACCAATAAGGTGGTAAAATAGGGGATACAAAAAATTGATTTTCAAAAATGTGTTGCTGTGAACTCAAATTTTAAGCTACAACTACAAAACTTGGGATATAGACTCTTGATCAGGATTAAAGAGACACGAGTTTTGGTATTTTTGGAAATTCAACAACTAGGGGGTAAAATAGGGGATCAAAAATTATTTTTGAAAAAACATTGTTGTGAAGTCAATTTTGAAGCTACAGCTGCAAAAATTGGTATTTGTATTATTCATTAGATTAAAAAAAAAAAAAAAAAAAAAAAAATACATGTTTCGGTGATTTTGGAAATTCAACCATCAAGGATGTTAAATTGGACGACGGATGTTTTTCGAAAAATTTTTGCTATTAACGTAATTTTGAAGCTACAACCACATAAATTGGTATATGTTTTCTTTATCAGAATTAGAAAGATACGTATTTTGGTATTTTCAGAAAATTCATCATTTAGGGGATGAAATAGGGGATGAAATGTTTTTCAAAATACATTACTACTAAGCCAATTTTGAACACAGAATTATGACAATTGCTATTTGGATACTTGGTTGGAAATTCCGATATGGACTCTTGGTCAGGATTTTAAAAATACATGTTTCGGTCTTTATGAAAATTCAACAACTAAGGGAGTCAAATAGAGGAACAAAAATTCTTTTTCAAAATACGTTACTATTTGAGCTACAGAAATTAAAAAAGAAAAAGGAAGTGTTTTGGTATTTTTGGAATTTCGTACATCAAGGGGATGAAATAGGGGATGAAAAATGTTGCTATTAAGGGAGTTTTATGGACACAACTACATAAATTGGTATATGGATTCTTGGTTCGGTGAACAGCAGCATCACCGCAGCATGGCGCTTCAATACACATGGCCATTCTGCCGCAGCTACAAGTAGTATCACAACAACTGGCGCAGACCAACCAGCCAGCGCATGCGAAGCAGCGGGCATTAAGCTAGTCAATAATAAAAACTATGCTAACAAACTTTTCATTACTGATGAAACTCACCAGGTCTGAGGTTGGTGTAGTACCTCCATCCACCGATGTACCTATTTGGCAAAAATTACATGATTTGAAGTTACTTTAACAAGGTTTTACTATCAAACATATAAAACATCACAAGTTACTAGTCCCTGCATACACACAGCACATGCAACAATTAGAACATCAAACACATTGAACCATAAACAGCCTAAGACTAGAGGAAGGTAAGTGAGGAGATCGGAACGAACTAATGCAGTAGTGCAAAGAAGGAAGAGAAACAAAACATTTAAATTATCTACAGGTTAGTACCGTAGACCCCAGTTGGGTAAGTCACAAAATTTCTTTCACAAATACAAAGAAGATCCCCTAACTTTGCTCCTGCATTGTAATACTCTCGGTATAAATCTCTCTGTGCAGGATGGAGATGAAAAAGAAGATTTCGAGAAAACTGCTACCAGAATGCTCCAGAAACCCATTAAAATATGTACCATCTTGTAATGAATAGCAAATGTTGATGTTAAGATTAGAAGAATAGCAAAAGGCAACTAGTTTCAGATATTTCTGGAAACCTTCATTCCAAGGCTTTTGAGTGTTCCAGATCCAAAATGGATGAAAGTTTAAACAAGACTATGTATCACAATAGTGATAGATTTATTGTTGTTGTTGTTGTTGTTGTTGTGTGTTTAAAGGGGACTCAACTGCTGGGTTATCAGTCCCCTGTTCCCAGCTAAGAGTAAACTTTGAAAGTTTCCTTCTGCCGCTTAGTACTCGAAGTCCAGTATACTCCCAGTGCAAAGAGACAGTCAATGGTAAAAGGACGTAACAAAGAACAAGACAAGTGTTGACAAAAGAGACAGAAAACTAAAACAAGGCAGCGGAATCGTGTGGCTGGCCGATCACAAGGATAATACAGGATGAGCCAGCCACTCTGCAGACTTTAAAATCTTTAAATTAAAGCAAGTCGTAAACCGTAAAATGACAGCGGCCTATTGTTCTGGAGGGGTGAAGCCCGACAAGGTGGGCCTATAGGCCCCACCATTAAATAGACCAATAGAAGCCAGTCGCACGAATAAAACCTAAAACACGATCGATCACAGAGACATCGTCAGATAAAATCAATGGGAGCTCACAAGGCAGCCTAAAAGCCTGCCTCAAGTCGGCTAAAAGTAAGCAGTCCACCAGAATGTGGACCACAGTCAATGGGGCACCACAACGGCAAGTTGGTGGGTCCTCTCTCCGTAGAAGGTAGCCGTGTGTTAACCACGTATGTCCGATACGTAGTCTGCAGAGGACTACAGACTCCCTACGAGAGGCTCGCAGGGAGGATCTCCACACAGCTGTGGTGGACTTGACGGTACGCAGCTTGTTCGGAACGTTCAAAGCATCCCATTCCGAGGTCCAAATCCCTAGAACCTTACGGGTTAGTTGTAATCGTAGGTCCCTTTCTTGAAGTCCTATCTTCAAGGGCCGTGATGTGGTGGCCTGCTTGGCGAGGCAATCAACCCGTTCATTTCCTGGGATGCCTACGTGGCCTGGGGTCCAAAGGAAAACCACCGAACGTCCTGATTCGCTGAGGGTATATATGGTGTCCTGAATGGACCGAACCAACTGGTGCTTTGGCATAAACTGGCCTAGCGCCATCAGCCCACTCAGGGAGTCACTACAGACAACTATGGACTCCCCGGGGCAGTTGCGGAAATGTGAAAGAGCGCGCGAGATGGCCACCAGCTCAGCTGTGAAAACGCTCGACCCACAGGGTAGGGAATGCTGCTCAGTGTGGTCACTATGAACATACGCGTACCCAGCACGTCCGTCCACAACGGAGCCGTCAGTGTAGACGACTTCTGCACCACGGAAAGTATCTACGAGTGCCTGGAACTTTCGACGAAGGACCATTGGCGAAACTGAGGCTTTCGAGTCACTGGACAAATCTAACCGAAGCTGGAAGCGAGGTACGAACCATGGAGGTGTCGGTGAAAGGTATCGGAATGTGGTAGGGATGGGAAGGGATGCGATGGACGAAAGAAGGGAACGAACACGAACCGCAATCGGGAGACCCGACCGTGGACGTCGTCGTGGGGAAGGGAGGACAGCAGCTGGGAACAGAAGCCTGTGGTTCGGGTGGTCAGGTGAGGCATGAAGACGGGCGACATATGAAGCCAGTAGCTGCTGCCGGCGGATTCGGAGGGGGGGAACCCCAGCTTCAGCAAGGAGACTTGTCACGGGACTTGTACGGAAGGCACCCGTCACTAGACGGACGCCACTATGGTGTACTGGGTCCAAGGCCTGCAATGCGGATGGGGCTGCCGAACCATACACAAAGCTCCCGTAGTCTAACCGTGATTGTATCAGCGCTCTATAGAGCTGCATAAGACTCGAACGAGCGGCTCCCCAACTAGTGTGGCTGAGGCAGCGTAGAATGTTAAGGTACCGCATGCACTTCTGCTTGAGCTGGCGAAGATGGGGCGCCCAAGTGAGCCGGCTGTCGAAGAGCATGCCAAGAAATCGGTGAGTCTCTTCGACACGAAGAAGTTCATCATATAAATATAGCTCAGGGTCCAAATGGACAGCTTGACGGCGGCAGAAGTGCATAACCCGGGTTTTAGATGGAGAAAACTGGAACCCATGGGTTGAGGCCCACGACTGCGCTTTTCGAATGGCTCCCTGTAAACGCCTTTCAGCTACCCCAATGCTGGCTGAGCTGAAGTATAGGCAGAAGTCATCGGCGAACAAGGAGGAAGAAACCGACGACCCCACTGCCTCAGCAAGTCCATTAATGGCAATGAGAAATAGGGGTACACTAAGGACAGAGCCCTGTGGGACACCGTTCTCCTGGACGCGAGAGGAGCTGAGAGAAGTACCAACCCGTACTCGAAAGGATCGGAGGGAAAGGAAGTTCTGAATAAAAACCGGCAGCGGACCTCTCAAGCCCCAAGCGTGCAGTGTAGCCAGAATGTGGTGGCGCCAAGTGGTATCGTAGGCCTTCCTGAGGTCAAAAAAGACGGCAACAAGGTGCTCACGCCTGCTAAATGCCGAACGAATGGCGGACTCCAGAGCCACTAAGTTGTCAACAGTGGAGCGACATTGGCGGAAACCCCCTTGGCGTGGGGACAACAGACCCCGATGTTCAAGGACCCACATAAGCCGCCGGCTCACCATACGTTCAAATAGTTTGCACAGAACGTTGGTGAGACTGATTGGGCAGTAACTATCAGCCACCTGTGGATCAGCACCAGGTTTGATCACGGGAAAAACGATGCTTTCTCGCCATTGTGACGGGAAAGCCCCCTCCACCCATAAACGGTTAAACATGGCGAGAAGCTGGTGCTGAAACTCCACGGAAAGGTGCCGAAGGAACTGGCTGTGGATCCTGTCTGGACCTGGAGATGTATCGGGGCATGCAGCAAGGGCAGTGTCGAATTCCCATTGACTAAAAGCAGAGTTATACGATTCTGTTCGACGTGTGTGAAATGACAGCCGTCGCTGTTCTACCCTCTCTTTCAGTGCACGGAAGTCTGCACTGTATGCCGCAGTTGCGGAATTGCGAGCATAATGCTCCGCCATATGCTCAGCAATGGCAGTGGCGTCAGTGCATACAGTACCCCTGATCCGTAAGCTGGGGATCGCTGCTGACGTGCGGTACCCAAAGAGGCGTCGAACGTGGGACCACACCTGAGATGGTGAAGCATGAGAGCCGATGCTGGCTACATACCTCTCCCAGCTGTCCTGTTTGCTCTGGCGAATGAGCTGTCGAGCTCGGGCCCGAAGCCGTTTGAAGGCTATCAGGTTGTCCAAGGTGGGGTGGCGTCGATGGCGCTGTAGCGCTCGCCGACGCTCCCGGATGGCTGCAGCAATCTCTGGCGTCCACCAGGGCACAGACCTGCGCCGAGGGGTGCCAGAAGTGGTGGGAACAGTGGCCTCAGCGGCGGAAACGATAGCAGCAGTGACTTGACCAACCGCTATGTCTACATTGGCAGGCAATGGTGCAGGAAAAGTAGCAGTGGACGTATAATCCCGCCAATTAGCTCGACAGAGGGACCATCGAGGTGGGCTGCCTGCAGGTTGGAAGTGCAGGTGCGACACAAGGATAGGAAAATGGTCGCTGCCGCAAAGGTCATAATGGGTCCTCCAGCGAAAATGTGGGAGCACAGTCGGACTACATATAGAGAGGTCGATTGCCGAGTAAGTGCCTCGCGCCACGCAAAAATGCGTGGGGGCCCCAGTGTTTAAAAGACAGATGTCCTGCTGGGACAGAAGTGTCTCGACGTCTCTACCACGAACCGTCATCTGCGTTCCACCCCATAACGGGTGGTGGGCATTGAAATCCCCCAAGAGGAGAAATGGTGGGGGCAGTTGCGCTACCACTGTAGCAACATCAGTAGTGGAGACGGTTGCATCCGGGGGAAGGTAAATGGAACAGACGGTGAATTCCTGTCCCGCTCGGATGCGAACAGCAACTGCCTCTAAGGTCGTTTGGAGAGGCACAGCAGCGCTAGGGACAGTTGCGAGGACATAAACAGCGACACCACCCGAAGCCCTATCGCATATATCGCGGTTACGGTAAAAGCCCCGATAGCCTCGAAGGGCTGGGGTCCTCTGAACAGGAAACCACGTTTCCTGCAGTGCTATACAAAACACCGGGATGTGGCATAACAACTGCTGCAACTCAGCTAAGCGGTGGAAGAAACCGCCGATATTCCATTGGAGAATAACCTTGTCATCTAGCTGAGATGCCATAAATAGTAGCTGAGGAGCAGGTTATTCCATTGCATCGCCGTCTGCCTTGTGTTCAGCATCAAGAGAGTCGTGATCCATACGTTCTATTGGATCTGTAAGTGCAAGATCCTGGGGGGAAGCGAGGATCTTGACTTCATCCTCTGAACCGGAGGATGAGGGTATATGTGGCTTTGGAGCCACAAAGGGTTCTTTTTTCCTTGTGGATTTTTTCTTAGCCTCTCGCTGGCCCTTGGGTTTTAAGGGCCGGGAGGGCTTCTCAGGCATGGTCTCGGGGGCTGACGAAGAGCAGGAGGCCCTTCGGTCAGCAACAAGAGGATCCTGCAGCAATTTGCTGGGATCCTCTTTGCCATGTGGAGAAGCCTCGGAAGGGAGTGTCCCAAGGGACCCCTTCCGAGCGAGAGGGGCCGGAGAAGGCTTCTCCTTCTCCGACTTAGGGGTGGGGACTGGTGTCCCCAATGTTTGTGCGGTTGTTGCTCCCACTGTGAAAAGAGTGGGAGCCACCGAAGAGGAAGTGCCCCCAGCTGGTAAGGGGGCAGGGGTAGTTGACTGGGCGTGGGAGCCCACTTGCAGTGGTTCAGTACGCGGTACTCGAGGCACTATGGATGATGATGAGGCTGCTGTGGCATAGGAAGTGGTCAGATGAACGGGGTGGAGCTTTTGATATTTCCGTTTTGCTTCTGAGTAGGTCAGTCTGTCCCGGGTCTTGTATTCCATAATCTTCCGCTCTTGCTGCAATACTGAGCACGTAGATGAGCAAGGGGAGTGATGCTGGCCGCAGTTTACACAGACTGGAGGAGGGGTGCAAGGGACGTTTGGATGGACTGCACGTCCGCACTCCCGACACGTAGGATTGGCATCGCATCGGGAGGACATGTGCCCAAACCTCCAGCACTTGAAACAACGCATAGGGGGAGGGACGTAGGGCTTTACGTCGATCCGGTAGACCATCACCTTGACCTTCTCGGGCAATGAATCACCCTCGAAAGCCAAGATGAAGGCACCGGTCGCGACCCTATTCTCCTTCGGACCCCTATGGACTCGCCGAATAAAATGGACTCCCCGGCGTTCCAAGTTAGCACGTAGTTCTTCATCGGACTGCAGCAACAGGTCTTTATGGAATATTATCCCCTGGACCATATTCAAGGTCTTGTGTGGCGTTATTGTTACGGAAACATCACCCAGCTTGTCACAGGCAAGCAGGGCCCGTGACTGGGCTGGGGATGACGTCGTAATTAAGAGTGACCCAGAGCGCATCTTGGACATTCCTTCAACCTCACCGAACTTGTCTTCCAAGTTCTCCACGAAAAACAAGGGCTTCGTGTTCTTAAACGATTCTCCATCAGTACGGGTACAGACAAGGTATTTCGGAGCATAAGCCTCACCCTTCTGTTTTGCCCGACGTTCCTCCCATGGTGTAGCCAGGGAAGGGAACGTTTGGGGATCATACTCTACCGCATTAAAGTCATTCTTACCACGCTTTGAGACGCCATGTTTGCGTGTGGCGACGCTATTGAGTGCTCGTTTCATGTTCGTCCCACGAGCAGCTAGGGAACTAAAGGTCCACCCAGGCAGAGCCCCGCTTGCCTGGGTAAGCCTTATACAACTGAGGTGCGGCAGGTTCCTCAGAGGTTGCTCGCTAGCGGCTGTTCAACCTCAACAGCCATGCATCTCCTCGGCACGTAGCACACCTTGAGATTGAGGGGTTTTTTATAGAGATTTGTACCGTCCTCGCGACCCGGGCGATGAAGCCAAGATCCCCGGGCTCTGAAACGTACAACGTTCCACCGTCGCGCCGAACGATGGTCGTTGAAGCACGCACAGAGCTTACGGTGTAGCGGACTGTTGGCGCAACACAGCCCACAGCTCAGGACCCCGGGTTCGCCAAGCCCGTACTCAGCAAATTAATGCTGAGCCCCTGAGGGGGATAGATTTATTAAACATTGTATGGTACTCATTCAGTTCAAACAGCTGTAAATTAAAGCTCAGGAAGGAACTGCAAAATTGTTATCCTATTTATCATTCTTCCACCCCACAAGGTAATAATATGATGAGACACTCGATTCAATTGTGGCTGCTGCACTGGGTACGTTTAGCCACACTCTGTAACAACATTAAAATGGCATCCTGGCACATCACCATTAAGCCCAGCAATGCCTCAAATATTTAGCCTGGCGACACCTCAAATAATGAGATGTCAAAACAGGAATGCAAAAAGAAAGAAGTATAATAAGAAAAGGGAAGATAAAATTTTGAGAAACATCAAAGAGGGTTAAATTCACATTGAAACATTGAAACCCAATTTCAACACAACTTTCGCCAACACCCATTAGTTTATCAGGGTCAAATGACAGGAGTGCAGCATTGTTATGGGGGTCTGCAGTATATTTTAATTTTACAGATCAATATAATTTTTTATGAGGATAGGCTGCTACTCGCCATACAGATATCTCGAGCCACAGAAAGCCACAGAAAGGTGCAAAAAAAAAAAAAAAAAAAAAAAACCACACACACACACACACACACACACACACACACACACACACGAGACTACAGCCTCACTGCTGTGGCTAGTCTGTGGGACTCAGCACAGCAGAGGAGAAAACAACCACTGGTGGAGATGAGGAAACGGCATGAAGAGGAAAGCAGGAGGGGAAGGGATTGGATGGGAGGGCTGCACTGTCAGGGTGGAGGAATGTACAAGTGCTGCTGATCAGGGGGGACTGGAGTGTGTGGGATGGGAAGGCAGCAACTAGACAAGGTTTAGAAGATTGTTGGGAGGGTTCCCACCTGCACAGTTCAGACAAGCTGGTTTTTACAGGGAGGATTCGTACAGCACGGGTCACGTAACAGATGTCTAAGTTAGTAACGATGTACGGGGCCGTTAAGTTCTAGGGCAGGATGATCCGACTATCTCCTGGCCACAGTTGAATGGACCATTTATCTTGACAGACAGCTTATTATTGATTGTACCCATGTAGAAAGTTGCATAATGGTAGCAGCTCAGTTTGTAGGTAACATGTAAGTGCTTTCACAGGTTGCCCTGCCTTTCGTGGGATAGAAATTTATCTGTTTCTTATAAATGAGTGATTTGCCTATTTTCTGATCAGTAGGAACAATTACTTGCTCGAGGCACTGACGGTGAAGTACGGAAAAGAATGGGACTACATCCGGTGGAGATTCCGTGTAGGAACTGTCGACAACTCCGTCGTGCTCGGGAGCTTCGTTGTGCTTTGGGGATTTGAGCTGTATTTCGACACGACTATTAGTAATTGTAATGTCAATCATAAATTGTCAATCTGCAATATTTACTGATGTTTTATTGACATTCCTATCTAAACTTATCAAGATTCCTGTCTAGTCAAAGAATAACTCTATACTTATTTTTTGCCACCGACAGCTTTCACATATCACAAAAATGAGTTAGGAAGTGCTTCTTTCATAATGCTCAGAAATTACTGAAAGCTTCAGGCACTGCCTTTCTAACTGCCATTTGCATTTTGCCTATCTTCATGATATGACTTGCCTTGTTTTTATTTTGGAGAATACACATATTAACATGTTTACTAATTTGGATTCTTTACCATGGTGACACATTCTAGTATCAAAACCTTTTGAATGAAATAACATTCACAGCATTAGTGCAATTTGGAGCTCTATTAAGAGAATGTTATTACAATGTCCATTCACTGAAAACCCCTTCCAAAATCACATACTGGTTATGCTTATGAACAAGGATATTACATAGGTTTGGTGGGTAATGGAATATCACAGTAGAATGGGTGAAGAGGATATTGGGTAGGTTATTTCTCATTTCAGGGAAGGCTGAAAGGTAGTCAAAACCTTTGCAGGGGATGTGGTTTAACTGTGCCAGTCGTGGCTGCTACTGGGCTACAAGAGGGGTGATCCTATGTGGCCAAACGGTGCGTGTAAGGGAATTGATGGTAACTGGACATACAGGGCCCATGAGACCTGTTTCTGAACGAGGTTTGTAGGGTAATTACGGCCTGTGTAGATTTTGCCATATTTGAAGATGGACTACTTGTCACTGTAGATGCAATGACCATGGGTGCTAGTCTGTACAGAAGGGACTTTTTGATGTGGAATGGATGGCAATTGTCTAAATGGAGGTATTGTTGACAGAGGTACTGATGAGGATATCCTTGAGGTGGAGGTCAATGCTGAGGAAGGCAGATTGGTGGGTTAAGTATGACCAGGTGAAGTGAATGGAGGAGAAAGTGTCGAGGTTTTGAAGGAATGTGGATAGTGTGTCCTCACCTTCAGATTATTAAAACATCATTAATGAATCTAAACCTGATAAGGGATTTGGGATTCTGGGTAGTCAGCAAGAATTCCCTTTACATATCCCATGAATAAGTTAGCATAGGAAGGCAGTCAATGGCTGTACTATTATTTAATTTGTAAACGATGCCTGCAAAGGAAGAGAGATTGTGGGTGAGGGTGGAAGTGGTCACTGTGATGAAGAAGGTTGCAGGCTTGTAGGTAGTCAGGTGTTGTAAAAGGTAGTGCTCAACAGTGGAAAGACCAAGAGCATTGGGGATGTCAGTGTAGAGGGAGGTGGCATCAAACCATGATGAGCATGGTAACAGGTGTTAAAAGAACAGTAACAGTGGAGAAAATTGTTGGTGGCTTTTGGAGCACACAGATGGTAGGAGTGCGGGACGTAGGATGGGTGAGAAGAGAAAGATTCTGGGGAGAAGTCCTAAGAAGGGCCTAAGGCTTTGAGGAGGGACTGGAAATACTATTGGACCTTTTGAACGGGATCATTGTGGAAAGGAATGTAAGTGGAAGGATCAGAGTTGTGAAGACCTTCTGCCATGTAGTCCTAGCAGTCTAGAGACATGGTGGTGGAGCTTTTAGTGTGTGCCTTTCTGCAGCTGATCGGGATATGTGTGTGTTAAGTAGCAATGAATCCTCCTCAAAAATATTGTTTAATCATCCTTTGAATTCCAATAGTTTTATTTTACAGGTCAGTAGTATGAGTAGCCTCTCTGAGAACAAATTGTACTCTTATCGTATGAAAGACAAAATAGTAGTATGTTAATGAGATGCATATCTGGTTTCTATTTCAAAAATTATTGTTATGAATGTGCTTATTTAAGATTTCCACAGATTAGGAAATTTAAACCCATATTTATGAAAGATTGATCAATGTCTTGGGAAATTGTATGATAAAATAGAAATGTGTCCAATGTAGGCCTGCACTGTCGTTTGGAGAATGGTTAATTTACCCCCTCCCCATCCCCTGCTATATGTGGTGTGTTTAGGGCATTGGCTTTCCACACAGGGTTAAGGCCTGCTGACTCAACTATATGTAGCCTATATTTGGACAAAATAAAATAAATAAATAAATAAAACAGAGAGGAGTGCCCCTCAACTGACCCAGAGCCTGCATCGAGGATTTTACACAATTGAAAAGCATTCTGAAATCTGCACTTGTCCTACTCCCTCCTATCCAAATGTATATTGGTTCTGGGGGCAAGGTACATGCCTGTAGCATTGTGGCTATTTTGGTGCACATTAATGACTATGTCTAAACAGTCAATTGCATATGTACTGACATCATTTACCCAAACATAGCAGATCAACTATTAGATTGTAAAGGGCACAGATCTTAGTGTTTTCCATTTTTTTTTTTTTTAAATATGAATTTACATGCTGATCCTGGGGTGCCTAATTGTACTATAAACTTGAGTCCCCCTGGAGGTAAGTGTGTATCAATTTTGGTCTTAAATTTGCCTTTCTTCTCTTTACTCTCTTGCCTTAGAATCAACTACATTTCCCTCTTTTTTAATTGCACATTTCTAACCATTGTTTGATAGTTATCTTGAGACTGTTTTTATATGTATTATGTACTATGCCATGTCTTCCCAAGTTCTATCAAGTGTATCATTTTTGAACTTTAGCATTTCAATGTGCTTGTAGAAGTAAGTAATAATGATGTAAAATTTAAGATGTTTTAAAATTTCTAATATCTGCAGTGTAGCTGCTGAGAAAGAGGGATCTCTTACCTGAAGTGCCAGGTTGAGGCTCTCCCTGCAAAATAATAATAAAAAAAAACATTAAATTAAAATATGTAAATATAACACCTTGAGACATGCTAGAGGTAAGTCATCCTATTGCACAGCCTCTGAGCATTAAAATACTGGAAGCAAGGGATGTGGTGCAACATTAGTCAGTTATTGTATTTATAATCTTCAGGCCCTGCCGCACATATAATTTAACTGCAGTTACTGCTATAATTACTATTTATTTTATGATACTGGGAATTTTGTCTACACAGACATTCTCTATTTTGTTGAATCCTGTTCTCCATCCAAGTACCAACATTGTTTTATATACTGAATATTCTGATACATACAAAAGTTATTACCTTGATAACTTGACCACAATTCAAGTGAAGAATCATGAGATATAAGAGGTCTAAGGGGAGATGGAAGGCAATTTTTATCCCTATCCCGCCAATGCTATTTTGCCCTTTGATAGGTACACTTTTCAAAGAACTATAAGTGACAAAACAACGAAATTTTTAGTGCATATATATAACATACATGTCTCATTTGACAAGTAAAATGTACATAATAATTCTAATGGTTGTGAAGAATTTTTTTTTTTTTTTTTTTTTTTTTTTTTTATTCTTTAACCAGTAAAATTTAATTTTTTAGTGCATTAATTATTATAAAACAGTTGATTGTTTTGTTGTTCTCAATTTACTTGTAATGATTTATTACCATCTTCAGTACAAAAAGACCAAATTTCATCTTTATAATCCCATTAGTTTATCAAATAATGGTACCTGTAAGTTAAAAAAAATGTAGTTTTGAGAAAAATCAATTTAAAGTTTAATATTGCAATTTTAGTACAGTTATTGATGAGAATTACTTACCACCAATATTTTCCTGCACCATATTGAGCATCATCTGAATCATACTGATCTTTTCTTCTCTTGGTCCCTCTTCTTTTCTGTCTAGCTTCCTTTGTGCATTTTAAATTAGCAATATCGGCTTTGCGGATTCTATTTGCACTAAGGATTTTGCAGTATTTCCATTAGATTGTATGCCCAATAATTTAAAAACATCCAATTTTCTAGTTACAGCATCATTGAAGGATAAAGTAGCATCATAAAAACCAAATTTTAGGGTTATGATCTGAACAAATACAGTTTTGGTAACCGGGTCCAAATGACAGAATTTACATATTCATTTAAATTTTGGGTTTACAATGAAGACATTTCTTCAACAAGGTATCTTTACACAGGTCTGTAAATATAGGTTTAATTTCATTCATTACTGCTGCAGAAAAAGAATGTTTGTGGTCATATGTATCACTTCTCCTGTACTTGCACCAAGTGTCAAGACCATTAGGGCAAAGAGAGTGCACGGGATTTTCATTTGTGGATAGCTTATGGAAATAGATAGCCCATACAGCTTTTTTCATGTTTTCTAAATTCTCTGCATTCCTTCTTATTGCCAAGCCATAATAATTATGTAATCTGTGTATCTCAACATTTGTCATGCAACATTTGCTACCTATCTTCTTACCAACTTTCAATACTATTTTTTACTTTTCTTTCAATAATCTTCTTAACCTAGAGCCCATTCTCTTCCGGACATGCCCAAATGCACTCTAATTTAGAAATTGTGACATTAGGACCATAGGGTTGTTCTGCACATACCCAGTCATAAGCCTTGCTGTCACCATCCCCTCAATACTGTGTGTAAATACTGTGTGTATCTGACACCTCTGTTTGCCACTGAACGATTAAAAATCCTGAGAACTCCTGCTACCTCCATGCCACCACTTGGACCAGTATAATTCATATGACAGTAATGTTCATCCCGTTTCTCAGTTCCACTGCCACAAATCTGACAGTACTTGCTTAGAAGCTCTACATCAGTTACCTTGCTGGTATCAAATGATGTAGCTGTCACGGCACCATTTAGTGAAGTGTGGCCACGTCTCTGCCAGCTGCCATCGAAACATGCGCAAATATCACTACTTTCACTGTCATCACTTTCCTTGAGTGCTTCTTTAGCTGCTTACTTCATTGAATTGTTACAAACTTCAGCAACAGCAGTTCCAATAACATTATCGTAAGTCTTAAATTTTGCAGGATGATTTGGAATGACAAGTAATGCACATATGAGTTTGCCTGCCTCATCCCTTTACCAATAGATCTGAGACCATAGACTAGCCTGATGATGTTCTCATACAATTTAATATTTGCCATTTTTTATGTCACTGTTGTAGCGACTGCACCACATTTTGTACAATTCAACATCAGGTTTGACACAATCCCTTTACGAAGACACTGATTCTCACCAAAAGATACGTCACCACCACATATTCTGCAGACAGTATTTTTGGAAATTAAATCACGGAACATGCTAAGATTGACCACAATATTTCCAAATGAATGTACATTTCCACAAGGTGACTGGGGGAAATGCCTTGAAGACACTGTAGTTTATTTCTTGATGTGCTGATTTTCTTTATGTCTAACATTCTCGGCTCCTTTGATCCACTGACCTAATTTATCTTTATGTATTTATAGCCTCTGAATTTTAATTTAGGCGAGTATTTCTTTATTCGTGGCATTTTTATGGAAACATGCGGGACCAATGAAAATACAAATCAAGACTTACTTCACTCACAACAAACTTCAAGTTCAACCAATAACATTTATCTTTAATAACAAACATGATCGGAACAATAAGTATTGATAGTAGATACAGGGTAGGAAACATTGAAGCGATAAAAACAATAGAAGTGTGAAATAATATACAAGGAGTAAAAGAATGCTGTGTGCACTTTCTCCACATGGCGCAAATGGAAGGCGTGGCCAGATTGCACAGAGTGTCAGAGAAACCATCATAACTCACGAAAAAATTGTCAGATTTATATAAAACAAAAACTGTTTGATGCAGGAAATAGCAGGCATTTCAAATACACTAAAATCTAAAAATTGAATTTTTGAGCCCAGTTGACTTTCGTCTCCCCTTAAATGGCCTTCTCAGGAGCAACATATACAGGGTCAGGAGGAAGGGCTCAGGCGTACTAACTATGCCAACTGCTGAAAGCAACCCAAAGGACAGGCAATGCTGCTGTAATAAATAAATAAATAAAATTAAAAAATCCCTCCCACCTCCCCGCACCCCCCACACTTTGTACAAACTGCCCACTATTTGTGTCCCCGAGTAATTCCGCCCATTTCTGTTGCAAATGTAAAGTTTGCAAACCAAATGAACATCCCCTGCACCAGTGAAGAGTTATTGTAAACTGTTTATTTCAAAATTACTAAAAATTTCCGGGCTGTTATGCCATGGTCTATTCGACTTATTATTAAAACCCAACATTTCGTCCCCGACTGCAGAGGACATTCTCAAGGGGGAGCGTGGCAGTTTTGGATGTCCGATTCACACCCTGGCTCACTACTGACAGTCAGTAGTGAGCCAGGGTGTGAATCGGACATCCTAAAGTGCCACGCTCCCCCTTGAGAATGTCCTCCGCAGTCGGAAACTAAACGTTGGGTTTTAATAATAAATCCACTAGACCACGTCATAACAGCCCGGAAATTTTTAGTAATTTTGACCATTCCGGCCGTGAAAGTTTACATTTTACAAACTGTTTATTTTAAAGAGACAAACATCTAAGGACCTCTCTTAAATTTTAGAAATACTGTTGGATTACCATAACTTGCTATAACAATATTTCAGCACGGTCAAACTATCTGCAGGGCATAACTGACGTCAGATGCCCTGAGCTCATGAATTTAAGACCCTGCTACCACATGCGTAATGAATTCTGCTAGCATTACTCAAGTGGATGTGTGCACTCTCTGTGATGAAGGTTTGCCACGTCAATTTCAGGTTGCCTTCACATTTGAAAGAAGTTTAACGATGCCCGCTATGCAGATCACAAAGTTTCCACAATAGGTTTCCATACAGAATTTAGCTGGAAGCTACTATCTTTATTGATAAGGGTCCAACAGTCTTTCTTACACTGATTTGTGGATGATGGTGAGCCAAAGGTGTGTTGCACTGGCCACAATTTTTGTATATACACCTTTCATCAGATGACTGGTGGAGATTTAATGCTTGGTGAAAGCAGACTTAATGGCTCAAAGCAAGTGAGTATGCCAGTGTTCCTTATACAATCCTGTGTAGTACACATTGTCAGCCCTATATAAGATTTTCTGAATTCACACATGTTGTACACACCTGCTTTGCCAATTCTAAGTATTCTTTTACAGATCACAGGAGAGCGGAGATTTTGGGACAGCAAAAAAATGATTCTTTTCTCAATATTCTCCACATTTGCCCTGGAACACGGCACAGTGCAGTGACACACACACACACACACACACACATACACACACACACATGAGTGCATATGCTGAAGGACTATCAGCAGAATATACCACACGTGGTATATTAAATACATAAGTCCAGAGCATCTCTCATCAGTTATCACCTAAAGATGATTGAAGGCAGTATGCCCAAAATTTCATGGAGCAATCAGTAAACTGCACAAGTCCCAAATTTCACATATCAAGATCTAAGAACTAAAAATGATACGAACGAAAAATTACACGATAACTAGAAAGAGATTGCAAAGTAAGCAAAGCGTAATATGACAAAATAAAAAGCAATTTTCAGCAAAAATAAAAAATTATCCATTTTACATTTAAATAACCCATGAACAAAACCTATCGTCCGCCAAATGAAAACCATAGTAATTCTGGAGACCATAATGTCATTGTGCCTCTCAGATCTGTCAAATTTAGTTTTTCTTTCTTCATTAACTTTTTGTGCTCTTACCTGATGATGTGTGCTCATCTTTATCAAATTTCATGTAGTTTAGTTTACTTGAAGAACCGTGTTTCATATATCTCCTGGGAAAATTCCTTAATGACCTACAAGATGCATAGTTCCTTAAATGCCAGAAGTTGCAGCCCAAAATGGTTAGGACATTAGTGAGGTGGTTTGCTTTTCCATTTTGTGACATAGCTGTTGACCTCATGTGGATCATTAATAGCCATGCAAACAGATACCAACACTTCACTCTCATTGTCTGCACAAACATTTACAGATTTTGGAATACAGATTTGCTTTCACATTGATTTGGTGACAGACTGACTGACTGCCTTTGCCTCTAAACTGTTGTCTGCAACTCAGTGTCATTACTCATAGATTGATAAAGAGGGCATGTATGGTGTCACCATATTTCATCATTACTTGCATGGTACCAAGTGTACACAGCAGAAGTCCATGCAATCCTTATTTCACCCAGTGAAGTCGATTCCCACTCGCACGGCTCTCAAATTATAACAATTGCCATTGTTGCAGTAACAGTACGAGGTTGTATGTTGTCCTACAGCTCAGCATGGAAATGCAGACACTGTACTATCTTCCGGTAGACCCCGATACAGATTTTGACGCTTCTGCAGCATCTTTTAAGATCGATGCTCAGGACTTTGCTTTGGTACACTCTTTCTCTTTGGATTATCAGAAAAGTGATCAGGCCACAGTAGCTGATCCAGACTTGTGCTATTAAACTACATCCATACAGCTTGGCTCCGTACTATGCAACAGTCACAACTCAATAGTGTGTCGATACTTTGCACGTCAGCACGAATTCTCGATACACAGTGGCGTTATCCTCGTTTCTGATGACAGTGGACAGTCTGGTGTAACAATCGCTCCACTTTTTCAGAGTGAAGTATTGACCTCGCTCCATCAGGGACATTGGTGACAGTCAGTACAAAGCAATTAGTGCAGCGACACTGTGCTTTACCAGGTATGTCGTCACAGTGTCATGTCTGTGCTACTAACCAATGTACCCCACCCCTGAAGTTCTTTTCATCACCTAAGATGACATCAGCATGACAATGTGTGCACCTCAACTTTGCTGGACTGTTTCAGTATACACGATTCTTAATTGTGGTAGACATTCATAGTGGCTCTCCTTTCGCTGTGCCCACATCCCATAGCACTATTTGGGCATTATCCTCCACTTTTTGCCTCAGGAGTCTTTCCAAAGTGCTCACTTCTGACAACAGCTCTCAGTTCATGTCCCAAGAAATTGTAATGTAATGACATACAGCAACTAACCAGTGCACTCTTTCCACCTGCAATCGAACAGCATCCCAGAACAATTTGTTACAAACACTCCAACAGCAGATGTCCAAGCTTTGTTCCACGAACTCCCAGGAGGTAGTTTTGCAACTTTTCCTCATCTCATACCATTCACATCCTCGAGACAGATTGTCGCCAGTGAAGCTCTTTCACAGTCGCCATCATTGTACACTGCTTCATTTGTCTGCCCTCCACAGTGTCCTGTGTTGCTGACTGGACCTAAGTATCGCTTTGGGGGGGGGGGGGGGGAGGAGAGAAATGTTTCCTGGTGGATGCAGGCTGAATAGTGGGGCACAGCCAGGATCATCACCCCTGTAGCTCCAAGTCCTGACCATTCAATAATTTCACATTCCTGCCTAGTCACCCCCCACCCACCCACTGAACCACCCATTGTTGAGCTCCTTACATGGCAAACTTTGGAGGAGGGATGTCGTGGTGTGAATTTTGCACCCCTACGCTAAAAGTGGCAAGTGGCACTCACAAGAGAGAAGGCAGCAGGAGAGTTGGCAGCCGATCTCACATCAGTGCACCCCCTTCCACACCAGTAACTCATATGAGCAACCTTGTTATGACGTCTACTGAAACGTGACACACTTCTGGTTGTGGGACACTTGTTTGCAGCACTCCAAGTGGAACAAAAAGACGACGACTCTAGAGCTCCATAGTTAGGGAGAGCAACGGAGTTCATATTGTTTATCCAGGCAGCAGTTGACCTAACCAATGAATAGCAATTATGTAAAGTTAGCCTCTCTAACAATCAATACAATTATTATTGTATCAACATAACCCACGATTAAGTACTTTTGTATTTTGTTTGTAAAATAAAATCTTTTGTTCTAAAGTGTCAAGCTTTTTTCTAGTTACCTGAGCTAGGCAGGATCCTAGAGACAACAGTTGTGACACAGTTATAACATCATTGGGAAAGATTTTCTTCCCACTTATATTCTTCATTTTTATATCTTCTCTACTCCAACCATGAAAATTTTAATTGCTGCCAAAATACTGAAAGTAACTTATTACCTTTACTGCCTCATTTCATAGCCCATTTCCCTTAGCAAATCATGATTTCTTAAGCTTACATTACTCTTGTTAACCTTATACCCTGCTTTCTTAACGTACAATGTGCGAATCTTGTAGGTCCTCAGTGGCTGAACATTTATACTCATGTCAGTAATGCACTTTAGTATAGCAGACAAAAAGAATGTATTATACCTGCTTCAAATCATTATCCAACCGAGTTTTACTACTGCCATAGAAAAAAAACATTTGTATAACTTTTTAACGGAGGATCCGTCATGCTATAATGCATAATGTTATCTGAGAATTTTCCACAAAACTTTTATGTAATGTTATTACTGTCTTTCCGTTATCTCCCCAACAGATAATAAGACAATGGTATGTTTAACTACAAATTTGATAATTGCTCCAGCTCATAAGTATTTTGTGGAATAAGAAAAACTGATCTGTATTTTTGGACTACAATTTACTTTTAATCTTACTTGCTAAATACAATATTACTGTAATTAATTAATATTCTGAGAAAAAATTAAATGTGTACTCACATCCTGAGCTGCTTCTGGTGGTGGTGGTGGTGGTGAAGACATTGTCTGTAACAGAGAGGAAAGTTCATTTTACTGTAATATGTAATCATCAGAATAACACAATGATTTGTGACAGGTTGACAGAGCAAGTAAACTGAGTATTTTTTATACAAGGATTCCGCCGCGAAAGACTTTGTAGCCAAATGCAAAACAGTTTCTAAAATCCATTCACTCAGGTCCACTACACAACATAAAAAAACTTACATGTAATTACAACTGGCTGTGGTACTTTTATATAAATGTACCCCCCCTCCTCCTCAGCTTACGTGTGTACCTAGTGAATCTGACATGAAATTGACAGTATGTTAACAACACTGCCCCCCCCCCCCCCCCCCGCCGCCCAGCTGTTTATGCTCTCCAGTGGACAGAAATGTTTGCAGTTGAGCATAATGAAAAGGGAAGAAATCTAATGAACTCTGTTGCCAAATCTATCAGTTTCACTGCTACATACCAAAGTAGCCTTACCATCCTAAACCTCTTTATAGTTGCACTGTCTTCGTCATACAAATGTTATACACTTCAGGGCAAATGAAAACTGTACAGGCATTGTATGCAAAAACAGAGATATGTGAACATTCAGAATGGCGTTGCAGTCAGCAACGCCTACTGTCGTCTGTCGCAGGCATCGGACCCGTGGCGATATTCCTGAAAGATTATTGCGAGAATGCACTAACATCACTGTTGACAGAAAAAATCCTCCAAGAATGGGACTAACAACAACTGAAGATAATCGATCAGCTTGACAAAAGTGCAACCATTCCTCAAATGCCAGTAGATTTCAATACTGAACCATCAGCATGTGAATCACTTGACGAAACATTGCTACAGGCCTTACTCCTCGCCTGGGCCACTACACACAAGCACTGGACTCTTGACAAATGTAAAAGTGTCACATGGTGTGCCGAGTATCTCTTCCAATTGTACTGAGTGGTTAAATATGTACTGGTACCGAGATAACCTCACGAATCTGTGGCCCCTGCATGTCATATGGGGAGTGCTCGAGCCTGCAGTGGCTCTGTAAAAGTTCAACAGGCCTGCTGTTTGAGCAATACGGAACCCATCATATGTTTAGGTAAGACAGCTTATGCGTATGTACGCATCCTGGCTCATCACCTGTGTCCACTCGTGTCCGGAAGTGCTGTAGGGTGCTGTAGAGGCGCCCCCCCCCCCCCCCCCACACACACACAACCAAAATGTGGAGAGGCTCATTACGCAAAAGAGAACCATGGGTCAGCCTGGAGTGACCAATGCGGAGGTGGGCGTAAGGAAGAACTCCAAGCTGCAGCATTCAACTTGACGGAGCGTAGTTTATTAGTCAGCAGTGGCCTGCCAGTTTGTGTTTCAGTCCTGTGTGAGTAGCGATCTCATCTGCACCCGCAAATCTGCGTCCGGGATAACCCAGGGAAAGGGGCAGGGAGTTACAACTATTCTAGCCAACTGGTCAGCCTGTTCATTTCCTAGGATAACCAAATGACTGAGGACACAGAGAAAGGCAACAAGCAAGCGGTGTGACGAAGATCAAAAGGAGATCATGAATATCAATGAGCAAAGGATGTAAGGACTAGCATCAGTCTATGGCCTGCAGGCTGCCCATTGAGTGAGA
This sequence comes from Locusta migratoria, assembly GCA_026315105.1. Taxonomy (NCBI): domain Eukaryota; kingdom Metazoa; phylum Arthropoda; class Insecta; order Orthoptera; family Acrididae; genus Locusta; species Locusta migratoria. The sequence goes on from CM048748.1 coordinate 456,330,363, forward strand.
ACAAATTAAAACACGGTCCAGGGCTGTTTGATAAAATGAAGTGCCCTACTAACAGCCGTTAGTTATGCCGTAAACACACTGCACGATTCTGGCAGAGAATAGCATTCCACACCAATGGGAGACGTAAATGCATATCCTGTATGACCAGCAAATTTAGAGCCATCAGTGTAGAAAATCATGGCACCATGAAAGTCTTCAAGGACAGTGTGCAACAAACGCTTGAAGATTATGGGGGAGACTGAAGCTTTCGGGGGTGGTAGAGATCCAGTAGGATTTGCAGCCGAGGCACCAACCAAGGAGGGGTTCGTGGTATAGCACGATGCATACAGTCAAGGAAAGGGAGGATGAAGTCTCTACAAAGGGAAGCAAGCCGCAATCCAACAGGTAAACCCACCCGAGGGCAATTATCATGAGTTCTAAGACCATCGCCCTCAAAGAGAAAGTGGTAAGTGGGAGAACCAGGAATTTACGAATAGCAGCGGCATAAGACACCAAAAGCTGATGGCGCCTAGTCTGAAGGGGAGGATTCCCACTTCAGCAAGGTGACTCTCTACAGGGCTGGTCCGGGAGGTGCCCGTAGCCAAGCAGATGCCACAATGGTGAATGGGGTCCAACAGTTTCAGGGCAGAAGGAGCTGCTGAATCATAAACCTGGCACCCATAATCAGGACTGAATCAGAGCACGGTAGATATGAATTAAAGTAGTTCGATCTGCAACCAGCAGGAGTGAGCTAGGAAACGGATGGCATTAAGTTTCCACATGCAGCTTATCTTCAGCTGCTGAATATGGGACAGCCAAGTCAGTTTTTTTTATCAAAAAGGAGATCCAAGAAATGGTACTGTGCCACAACTTCTAGGTGTTGAGTACCCAAGAAGAGTTCTGGGTCATGGTGGACAGTAGTAAGATGGCAGAAATGCATTACTCGCATTTTAGAAGGGGAAAACTGAAAACATGGGAGAGAGCCCATGTGGAAGATCGCCAAATGGCACTTTGGAGCTGGCGTTCAGCCGAGGCTACTGAGTGGGAACTGTACCATATGCAGAAGTCGTCTACGTACAAATCTGGGGTGACAAGCGACCCAACAGAGCTCACCAACCCATTAATGGTGATTAAGAAGAGTGTATCACTTAACACAGAACCCTGTGAAACGCCGTTCTCCTGGATCTGTGAGGAGCTGAAGGAAGAGCCAACCATCACACGTAACATGCGGCGGGATAGAAACTGACTGATAAAAATTGGTAGGGAGCCTCGTCAGCCCCAGTCATGAAGGGTACATAAAATATGATGACGCCAAGCAGTGTCAAACTTAAATCAAAGAAAACAGCAAGAAGATGTTGATGTTTTGAAAGGGCCTTTCTGATTGCTATTTGCAGTCAAAGTAGATGGTCGATAGTAGACCTGCCCTGCCAGAACCCACACTGATGAGGTGACAGAAGCCCACGTGACTTGAGTACCCAACATAGTTTGTGGCAACCACCCGTTCGAGCAGTTTACAGGACACAATTGTCAGGCTAATTGGCTGGTAACTGTCCAGGGATGACTGTTCCTTACCAGGCTTAATAAACATTAACAGTATTGTGGATATCTGCGATGCCTCGCAATTTCCTGTTAAGAAGGGACTACCTGCTCCTCTTACTCTTGCAGATTCACGAACAGCTCTGCAGAATGCATGGTGTAATTTCCCTCCGGCACTACTTCGGACATCAGTTGAGTCCACGCCATGCCGTGTTGTGGCACTCCTGCATGCCTGCGGAGGCCCTGCACAATCCTAGGCGAGTTCGTCGCCAGTTTCTTTGCCACTTTGATGTATATGTGAATGTTCCGCACCATTATTGGTAGCGTGTGTCCGGACAGATTATAACTGCAAATAAACAGCTCTCCACTATGTCCATACAGTACTCTGAGATGAATGTACTGGGTATTACTTGAATGACATGGAAAAATTTGGTTACACAGCAAGAAATTGTTGCAAAGAAATGCAAACCTATACCACATCCAACCACAACAAAAAGTACTTTGTCTCTTCTATTACTAAATCATCTGGTGATCAAAATAAATGCTGTAACTTATTTAGAGCATGTGTTTTATCAGAAAAGTATGATAAAGAGATTACATATTCAAATAAGTATTTTAAAGTGCTACAACTACAACACCAGAACATACACTCTCTAGAAAATAAGTTACTACAATCTGAATTATTATTAAACTAAATATTGATGTGCCATGTGTAATTAAAGAGTGGTTACACAAAGATCATATTATGCCAACCTCAGTTCCTCGAAACAATTTAGAATCGACAGTCGTGGAACAGCTGTTTTTGTGAAACAGCTAAAATTTTCAGCTTTTAAAAATAATCAGAACTTAGAAAAAGACAATAACTTTTAATTATGGATAGATGATATGACATGGGTTCATATATTACATGTAACAATTTACAGATTTCTTGACTGGAAAATGATTTTTAAAAACGTAAATGTGAACGAGCATAATAATGTTGTGGAAGTGTCTTAGTAGCATAATTGTTTCTGAACACTGTTGTCAGAAATCTGTGGTAATTTTAACAAAAACAGAACATGTTAAATATAAAGAGGTATATGATTAGCATGACAACAACAACATCAATATGTAATAAATACATACTTACAATTTGGGATAGAAAGAATACATTAAAAAGATAAGTGAACAGTATATAGTTGTAAGTGTGTGAGAAACACATCTTAAAGATGCTGATGAGACATAACACGCCAAACTTGGGGGGGTGAGGGGGGGGGGGTCAGCGCAGTGAGTGTGGTAGGTGGTGTATGGGGGGCAGATGTTGCAGGTGTCAAATTTACAAGTTTGGATAAACTATCATTTCTGTACACATAGTAATTTTTTTTCATAAGTTTTTCAATACTTAGTAATGTAGGTTTCACAGTGGAAAATAGCTAGAGGCTTTTATGACACTAAGTTATGTCACAAGTATGTAATGGAAAAATGTACAAAGTATTAGATAATATCTGTAAATTCATGTGCTGTTGACCACACCATAAGCCAGCGTGAAAAAGGGAGAGGGGGGTGCAAGTCCATGCATGTGACTGACTGCACAAAATACCAACCGAGGAACAGCACGACATCTCAAAAACCTTAATGCTTCCCACCTTGACATTAGGCAATAAACAATCACCTATTATAATTAACGTCCCTAATTTAATATCGGCATGATAGTTTTAGTTATAAAAATCAATCAATAACCATAAAAAATACCAAGGCACCAACCAATAATACATAATTCACACTGAAAAATGAAAGAAGCAGACTAATAGATGTGGGGGCAGTGTTGGTGGTAGGGAGGTGGGCTAAAGGAAGGTGAAATGCCAATTACTGATGATGTGATCCTGCTGGAAGTCTACATGCATATATTTAATGTAAATGACAAAACCCAGTGGCATTTGTGTGGGAAAGCAAGGGTGCAGGGGGAGGAAACAGACACAGAGGTGCAATTACTTGAGGTAAGCTATCCTAGTCTGAACTGAACATTCAAAACTCGATATATATATATATCTTGAAAGATAAAGGATTTACATACGGGTGTAGACGGAGGAGGGGGAAGGGAAGGAAGAAGTGGTAGAGGGTCCATTTTATATAGACCTAGTGATTCATATTCAACAATAACTGATACAATGAGATAAGAAATCTAATATATAAAATGAACCATGTGAAGATATACAATGCCAATATTAATGTTACAATGTACATTTCATGTGAACTGCGGTAGTATGTTCAAGGATTACAGTCTCCTTTTTTTCCCCTTTACCAACCTACGTTAAGATTACAATTTGAGAGTGGCAATAATAGAATATCAAATGCTTGTACACTAAAGCAGAAAAGTACATAATGAATTATGTTGTTCCAGGAGAAAACATTTTCATAAATATTAATAGGGGCTCTCATAGTACAGTCCTCAATGTGGATGTTGCGAGGGGAGGAAGGAGATGAGAGAAGCAATAGTGATCAATTATTCTTAAGTTAATGCATTATTAAGTTACAATTAATAGATGATTCCATGCACCTCATAATATACAGACTACTATAATGAGGCAATATATCTGAACAAGAATGCAGTGGCATACTGTGGTACAGTGAGTGTAGTGTTGGGGAGGGGGGAGAGATATATTAAAGGATTTTAATGAGTATTTCAAGTAGTTGCAAATATAATAATGAAATAACAATAAGGAGTATGACAAATGCTTAAAGTTATAAAAATAGTCATCACTGATAAAAAACAATCTGCTTTTTATCAGCTGGTTTTTAATTTTATTTTTATTATAAATGGGTGCAATTGTCATGGGTAAGAGTATAAAACCAAACAGAAGAGTTTCTAAAATATTTTTAGTTCGACTTTTCTGATATTTAAAGTGGAAAGATGAGGTGTGGTGTGGTGCTTGTGGTGGGATGTAGGCTGTAGGGTATAATTTGAGATTGTGAAAATGGGGTGTGGGGTAAGAGAGGGACAATCATGTGCTGATGAGAGGGGTATGAGGGAATGTGCATAAGACTAAGATTTTTAGGGTGTCCTTAATAGCTCAAGTACCAGTGTCTGTTAAAGACTTCTTGCCAGTTCGGCATGCAGTGTAGGGCCTACATACTCGTGACCAATATACACCTTTGCAGAAGATGAAACGTGTTTTCTAAATACCGGTACTGGCCTTAAGTAAAATTAAAGTAATCTCCCGTACGAGTAAAAAAACGGTACAGGAAACTGCTGCCAAGGTGAAATCAATCTGTGAAAATGCCAAGTTACCAAAATCAGAGCAAACAGAAACAGTGAAGGTTAATAAAATACTACATTCCCAAACCATGGCACATAGCTTTAGGCATGCTAGTAATAACATACTAAAGGGAACCAATTTCAAGTTGCATGATTAAGAAGCATGAATCTCCAATACAGACAAAGGCACCTCTGTCTATTTCATCACTAATACTGTCGTATTTTAACAAAGCAGAAATCATAAAAATTAAATGTGACATGACAAAAAAATTCCTTGAGAAATTAAAAACTTGTGAATCATTACAATTGCTTGTTTTCAACAACACGTGACAATAGATGTGTTACAATGACTAGGCCTAATCCTGAAAGCCCGAATTTACAATCTCAAATTTACATTAAAAAATTTGCCAATATGACTTCTTGTGAACAATTTCTGAAGCCCAATTTACAACATCAATAGGTTCCTTAATAGCAAAATTTAATACATTACCTTTGCTAACACTTACACATCCAAAAATTCCGATGATCTTCTTTTAAAAATTTCAAGTACTTTGAAATACCACCAGGGGCCACAGCTGACAGATATTGTCAAATTTATACAAATGTCCCTGTAGATGAAACACTAGCTGTAATTCAAAATATTCTGTTACACTATGAAAAAGTGCTGGGGGAAGCAATCAAGTTGAGAGACTTGTTGAAAATCTCTAGTCTTTCTACTCCTTTGCATTTAACAATAAGATATAGTCTCAAGAAACAAGCTAGCCCACAGAATTTCAGCCTTGAGATTTTTGCTTCCAGCAATGTGTATTAGCGATTGTGATTGTTTATGGTGTTCTGGATACATCTGTCTGTCTTGCTTGTGTTTGGCAGTGTGGAATTTTCAAAAACCATTGAAATGCAGGATTTTGCAGTCTTGAAAAACTGCTTAATTCTCTTTCTTTCCATATTAACTGGCTTTTTCCCCCTGTAATAAAAGAAAAATGTGGGTTATGGCATAAAATGTAAATGGCAGGGCTAGCTAGTAGGGCCTACACGTTTGCATTTAATATTTAAAAATACGCCTATTTTACGTGTCATGTGAACCTTCAGAACACTTTCACCCATGTCTCCCATGTTTAGCTCTTTCTCGCAGAAGATGCATATTGCCTTCGTCTTGCAAGAATGTGACTTTATCCATATTCTGTATTCTTTTGTAGTCCATAATATATTAAAAACACACTGACCGCCAGGCATACTTAGCAAACCAATAAAACTAAATTATCATCCTTACATAAATCGGCATACACCAACAATTTGTGTTTCGAAATACGGATTTTCGCGCCGTACATTTCGTATTAAAAGTTCGCTGCTTGACCACCTGGAGCGCTGCAGTCGGTCTCTATTGTAAAGGGTAACAATCAGCTCACCACACTTGGGAAAAACGTGATGTCATTTTGACGACAGACGCTGTACCTAAACGGCATATTACACGGAGCGTATTTGGTCGCTTGTTGCTGGTGTCTGTTGTCACTCGGCGTATGAGCGAATAGCAAATGAATATGCTGACGCAATGACACGCAGCGACTTCAGACGCTAGCGTCTTCGTAAAAACAATTGAAACACGATGTAGTATATGATACATTGTTTTGGAGGTTAGGTGATACCAAACAGTTCTGTTTCCCAAGGTGCGACATGGTCGCTAATTTATATGAGTGATCCATTTTGTAATTACTTTGAATATCTTCATTTACGTCAATCACAAAATTTCTCATCGTTTTGACGACCGGTTTCCATCTGTGACGACCATTTTTAAGTCTACAGCAAATCGGAAACAACAAATTTAGTAATAGACTACAGTACCTTATAAAACATAAATAAGGCATTACAGTCATCAATGTAAAAATATTATACATAATACCTGTTGTTACATTCCTTAATGAAGATAAACTTATGCTGTGATGTTGCCATATGACTATATTACATGTATTAATGACTGTAATGCATTATTTGTTTTCTAAGGTAGTCTAATACTTAATGTATTCTTCTGTTTCTGATTTGTTGTAGACTTGAAAATGGTCATCCTGACCTAAACAGGTCATCAAAATGAGGAGAAATTTTTTGATAATTGACGTAAATAGAGATATTAAAAGTTCTGTGTCCCACCAATTGGAATCAAATTTCTGAAACTTTATCGAAGTTTTCCAGTATTATGGGACATTAAAAATAGCGATTATTTAAATTTCTATTCTTGGAGAGATCGCCATCGTCATGCATTGTTGTAACAGTATAATTTATTGAATACTCATGGACGGTACAACAGATATGCAAAGGCACGGTACTGTGGTGGCAAGTCATGGACACAGCTATGTTTACATGTGAGACCGGCGAGAGCTACACATGAACTGAGGTATGCCTCACACACCGCGTGCTCGCCCGGTTGTGGCGGCGCTGGAGGACCTCAGAGGCGGCACCATCATGCGGCGGACTCTGCCGTGGCACGTCTTTTAGATGCCGTGGACAGCGGACGGGACGCGGTTTGCAGTGGCGCGCTCCAACATCCGTGCCCTCTTCCGGGAAGCCAACATCACAGGTGGAGGCGGAAGATGGCCGGCAACGCTGGATTGTAGCGGCCACGGGAATCACCCACGTAACCCTGTGGCGGTGGCGATCGCGGCGAGCACCTCCATCACCTCATCTACGTCCGATGTGACTTCGTCAGCATGTCGCTGCACTCCCAACCAGTCCAGGGGCACGTACGGTTGGAAGTGCCCACGCCGGTGGCGACCAGGTCGTGGCAGGGTCCCCGCTAGCACAGGTGACAGTGGAGGAGAGGCTGATCACATCTCCCCTGCCAGCGCTCCCCCCACCACCGGTGCGGGAAACGACATGGCCACATCCGTAGCATGACCCGAGCAGGCAGGAGGCGGGTGCGACGGAGGAGCACTGGCCGGAGCGTCGACCTGTGGGGACAGAGGGTGCATCTCGACGTCATCAGCAGCAGCCGACTGTTGGCATTGTGGATTCCCATCCGTAGCACCACTTCCCCGAGCCTCGTCGAGCGTTGACTCCGACAGTAAGGTGGCGGCATGGTGGTTGGAAGGGGACGAGAACGCAGCAGAGGCTGCTATGCGACAGGAGGAGGCCAGTGCCACCATGATGTTGGATGGATTCCTCTCTCGGCCTCCGAATGTACTGAGGGGTATCCGAGAGTCACAGTCGTGAGGTCTGAAGGCGGTGGGGTGGGGCCCCACCAAGGACGTAGTTGGTTGAGATGGCGGGAGATCGTCACCCCGTCTACATCTACCACGCACATGTCAACCAAGCGAACGCCGTACTACCCCAGGCGTCCAACCTGGGCGGTGGCCATAGGTGATCTGGTGCGAGTGTGTGTGGGCACCTCAGGTCGGGGCTCCAGGCACAGCAGGTGCAACAGCGTCCGGAGCTGGCGGCCGTGGAGGACCTCGGCTGGGCTTCGACCATTAATTGGTGTTGTCCGATAAGTACTAAGAAATAAGGGGAGCGCTGCGTTGGCGGATAACTTTTCCAGGCACTTACGAAGTTGTGATTTAAAAGTTCGCACCATATGCTCTGCCTCCCCATTGGATTGAGGGTGGAAAGGAGCTAAGGTGACGTGAGAAATACCATTATTAGTGCAGAATTGTTGAAAATAAGAAGACATGAATTGTGTGCCATTATCAAAGACAAGCATCCGAGGAAGGCCTTAAATCGCAAAGATCTGTACCAGGGCTCTGACCACATCTTCTGCTGTAGTGGAGCGCATACACACGACATACGGATAATTAGACAGTGCATCTACCACCACAAAACACATTGACTGACAAAGAGCTGGCCAAGTCCACATGAAAGCGGTCCCAGGGGTGCTCCAGAGTAGACCATGGGAAAACGTGCACCGGGAGGCAGCTTGCTGGGTAGCACACTGAGTGCACGTATGAACCAACTGCTCAATAGCGGCATCGATTCCTGACCAATAGACAAAATGGCGTGCAAGTACCTCCATGCGTGTGATATCCCAGTGACCCCGATGTAACAGAGTTAACATACGAGCCCTTAAGTCGGACGGAATAACGGCACGAGGATCGTCGGAATCGGCACTGAGGAGGAGCACACAGCATTGGCATGGTGCGACGAAGGCCGATAATGAATTTCGTAGTGATAGGCACTAAAAAAGAGAGCCGTTGCGAAGTCCGAGCTAGAAGTTGAGAATGCGGACCAAACAGTGCCACCAGGGGTTTGTGATCCATGATAAGGTAGAATTTAATGCCATAGAGGAACACAAACTTCCGAACAGCGTAAACAATCGCCAAAGCCTTTTTCTCAACCTGAGAATAATTACGTTGGGCATCTGACAACGTCTTAGACGCGCAGGCAATGGGCTGCTCGGAACCATCATCCAGTATGTGGGCCAACACCGCTACAATCCCATGCTGAGAAGCATCTGCAGCTAGGACTAGCTGTCGGCCTGGTGTAAATGTGCCGAGACAAGGTGAAGACTTTAACATTGATTTGATGCGTGCGAATGCTGCCTCACAAGCGGCAGACCACACAAACGGAACACCTTTCTTTCGAAGTGCGTTCAAAGGATGTGTGACCTCCGCCACGTTAGGAAGAAATTTGGAGTAGTAGCTGACCATACCCAAATAGGACTGGAGTTCCTGCAAATTCATAGGACGAGGAAGATTGTCAATTGCCGTAACCAATTCCGACCTCGATGGCTGCTGAGGGCCTGACTTCAAGGAGGCACTGCTACTGCAATCTACAAGTGGAGAGTCATGTTCCATTGGTTTGTCTGGAATTTTTGCTGGCTTGCTGGGTTTATCGGTAGGTCAGCTTCTTCCGCTGGTAAAGGGCCAGCTGATGGGCTAGCAATAGTGCACACAGGCAAGACAGAGGAAGATCGTGGGCTGATACTACTGAGTGGTGTGGCAGATGAGTCGCGCCATGGCGGGTAAGGAGAGGAACTCTTTTTTGCTGTGTGCCTTTTTAGAAGAATGTCAGTGCGACTCTCTCTCTCTCTCTCTCTCTCTCTCTCTCTCTCTCTCTCTCTCTCTCTCTCTCTCTCTCTGTGTGTGTGTGTGTGTGTGTGTGTGTGTGTGTGTGTGTGTGTGTGTGTGGAGGCTCACATCTTAAAAAGTCTTCATTGACAGGCTCTTTTTGTAACTCCGAGCATCTGGTTTAGACACATGTGATTTGTGAGAGAAGCTGCTGAGGACACTGTTTTTTAATGAGAAGAGAGTGGAGAGGAGGAACGGGTAATCTTGGGGCTGGCCGATGTTACGACTGTGTTGCTAAAAGTAATGTCACACGTTAGGGTCCTAAGTCCTTAGTAGGTCGAGGAGAGACAAGGACAGCATTGATTTAACCGCTGGGCGCTCAGCAGGGGTCCTACCAGCTAGTATCTTCCGAGCAGCAGAGGTTTACACTTTTTCCTTCACTCTGATTTCTTTGATAACCCGCTCGTCTTTGTATACAGGGCAGTCCCGGAAAGCAGCAGCATGGTCGCCCATACAATTGATGTATCTAGGGGCTGGCGGTGAACAATCACCTACATGAGTGTCTCTGCCACAGGTGATGCATTTGGCTGCATTGGGGCAAGACTGACAGGTACGATTAAATCGTTCATATTGGAAACAGCGTGTAGAATATGGTACAAACGGGTGAACTGAAATGATTTCATATCTCACTTTTACCTTGTAAGGAAGATGCACACTCTCGAATATCAAAAACATGGTTCGGATTGGTATGAAGTCTTTATAAGCCTTTATTACTCTCTAGACGGCTCTGATGCCCTGATCAGTCAAGTACTCTGATTTCTTTATCAAATAACCTGTCAAGGGATCGAGTGCTGACTGCACCCCCCCCCCCATGACGAGTTAAGGGTTCGATGGTATTCCACTTTGACAGGAAAGGTGTGCAGGAGTGTGGCTCGAATCAGTTTCTGATCCCCTTTTTTGTGGTTTTAGGGCGCACAACGTCTCAGGTCATTACCGCCCAGAAAAGAACAGAGATTCGCTACATCTCAAAAAAAATTATAACAGAGTATCAAGGGAAAGCTAGAAACGAGAGATAAAAACAATTAGAAGGATTAAATATCCTTTGATAAATTGGCCATGTTGATAAAACGCAAAACTCGAGCAGCGGGTCGTGTGTCAGCTAAAAGTTCCTCCAGAGTAGACAGCATGTTAAGGGCTCACAGAGATGATTAAAATTAGGTAACGACAGTAGAACATGTCGTACCGTCAGCAATTCACCACAGGAGCACAGCGGTGCAGGGTCAATGGTTAGCAAATGACGGTGGCTGAATCGGCAGTGACCGATCCGCAACTGAGCCAGGATGACCTATCGCCGAGAGGGGCGTGAGGAGGTCCTCCAAGCGGTTGGGATCGGTTTTACAGATCTCAGTTTATTGTCGTGGAGTGAGAACTACGCACTGTGCCAGGACGACACGATACTCCGGCGAAGAGCCCGTTGAACATCGTCTGATGGGACGCAAAAGGTAGCCATGCGAGGCAAAAGGTAGCCATGCGAGGCAAAAGAGCTGCTGCCTTGGCTGCAATGTTGGCGGTCTCATTCCCGGGCACACCCACGTGGCCAGGGACCCACAGGAAAGAAACGTGACAGCTGTCATCTGCTAGCAACTGGAGGGAGCGTTGGATCCGATACACGAGACGATGGTTCGAGAAAGGGTCCTTTAGACTCTGCAGGGCACTAAGGGAGTCCGAACATATGGCATAGAAAGGTTGGCGGTGGCAGCAGGTATACAAAACAGCCTGGTGGAGGGCAAAAAGCTCAGCCGTGAAATTCGAGCACCGGTCAGGGCGCTTTTATTGGAAACAGTTGTCCCCGACAGCGAAGGCAGATCTGACACCGTCAGTGCTCTTGGAACCATCAGTGTAGATAAATATGGCATTATCGAACCGCGAACAGAGTTCAACGAGCCTCTAGCGGTATACCAAATCCGGAGTGCTCTCCTTGAGGAGTAAACTGGGCATGATGGCACGGAGGCAATGGGATCTCGCTCAATCGAAAGGTGGAAGGAAGGGTAAAATTGACCCTCTAAAGGAGGCGGCGAAACCGAACTCAAGGTGGAAGCAAGGCTAACGCAGACAACTGATATTGGCGAGCAAGTGAGTCGTCAAAAAATAATGGGTAAGATTGATGGTTGGTCATCAACCGCAGGTGGCAAGCATACCGACAAGAGTATGTCATGCTGAGAGATCAAGGGTAATACAGCATCTTCGGCATAAAGGCTTTCAACAGGGCTGGTATAAAATGCACCGGTCGATAGGTGTAATCCCTGATGGTGAATGGAGTTGAGACGGCGGAGAATGGATGGCCGTGCAGAGGAGTATACAAAGCTTCTGTAGTCGAACTTCGTCTGCACAATGGCCTGGTAAAGGTGAAGCAGGACGGTACGATCCGCTCCCCATGATGTACCACTGAGGACACGAAGAACATCAAGGGAGGCAGAGGAGGCACAGCCACCTTCTTTCCACTGTTTTAATCGTGAAAATTATAATGTCTCCTTCACCATGCAGGAGCTAGACCGAGCTCTCACCCTGTCCCGATCTTCTGCACCCGGGCCCGATTCCATCCATATTGAGATGCAGAAGAACCTTTCTCCTATGGGCAAGTGTTTCCTTCTTAGCACCTACAATCGCATATGGACAGAAGGTCAGGTTCCCACAAGTTGGCGTGAAGCCATTGTTGTCCTCATCCCCAAACCAGGAAAGGACAAACACCTTCCTTCCAGTTATCGCCCCATTTCTCTGACGATCTGAATCTGTAAGGTGATGGAACACATGGTTAACGCTCGGTTGGTCTGGTTCCTCGAATCTCGACACCTACTGACTAATGTTCAACGTGGTCTTCGTAGACACCGCTCTGATGCTGATCACCTCGTTACCTTCATTATGAATAACTTTCTAGGGAAGCGTCAAACGGTAACAGTGTTCTTCGACTTGGAGAAGGCTTACGATACCTGTTGGAGAGCGGGCATTCTCCGCACATTGCACACATGGGGCCTTCATGGTCGCCAATCTCTCTTTATTCAAGCGTTTTTGGCGTATCGCAAGTTCTGGGTACGGGTGGGCTCTGTTTTGTCAGATACCTTTCGCCAGGAGAATGGGGTACCACAGGGTTCCGTCTTGAGAATGGCTCTTTGCCATTGCAATCAGCGATCGTAGATTGTCTTTCACCCGAAGTTCCGGATCCCTTTTTGTAGAAGATTTCGCAATTTATTGCAGTGCCCAGCGGACATGTCTCTTGGAGCGTTGTCTTCAACGCTGTCTTGACCGCCTATATTCCTGGAGCATTGCGCACGGCTTCAGATTCTCCACTGAGAAAACGGTGTGTATAAACTTCTGGAGATACAAGGAATTTATTCCACCATCCCTATGTCTCGGCCACGTTGCTCTACCATTCATGGAGACAACAAAATTCTTTGGGCTAATGTTGGATCGTAAACTCTGTAACGTAACGAGGTGATCAGTGTCGACGAAAACCGCATTGGATATTAGTCAGGAGGCGGCGAGATTCGAGGAGCCAGACCAACCGAGCGTTAACCATGCGTTCCATCACCTTACAGACGCAGCTCGTCAGGGAAATGGGGCGATAACTGGAAGGAAGGTGTTTGTCCTTCCCTGGTTTGGGGATGGGGACAACAATGGCTTCACGCCAACTTGTGGGAACATGACCTTCAGTCCATATGCGATTGTAGGTACTAAGAAGAAAGCACTTGCCCGCAGGAGAGAGGTTCTTCAGCATTTCAATGTGAATGGAATCGGGCCCGGGAGCAGAAGACCGGGACAGGGCGAGAGCATGGTCTAGCTCCTGCATGGTGAAGGCGACGTTATAATTTTCACGGTTAAAAGAGCGGAAAGAAGGCGGCCGTGCCTCCTCTATCTGTTTGCGAGGGAGAAAGGGAGGGTGGTAATGGGCAGAGCTCGAAACCTCCGCAAAGAAACGACCCAATGCGTTTGAAACATCAGCGGGGTCCACGAGGACTGCGTTCTCTATGGTCAGGCCAGGAATCGGGGAGTGGACCTTGATGCCGGACAAACGGCGGAGGCCACCCCAGACAACCGTGGAGGGAGTGAAACGGTTAAAAGAACTAGTAAAAGCAGTCCAGCAAGCTTTCTTGCTGTCGTTTATGATACGACGGCACTGCGCTCTCATACGTTTGTAATTGATGCAATTCTCCAAATTTGGGTTGCGGCGGAAGGTGCGTAAAGCACGGCGCCGGGGTCGAAGCGCGTCGTCGCAGCAGGCTGCAGTCCACCAAGGGACCTGGACACGACGTGGAGAAGAGGAAGTACGAGGTATGGAACGTTCGGCAGCTGTGAGAATAACCTCTGTGAGGTAGTCGACCTGACTGTCACAGGTGGGAAAATCCCGATCGTGAAAAACAGCCATGGTAGAATAAAGCCCCCAGTCGGCTTTGGAAATGTTCCAACTGGTGGGATGAGGAAGTGGATGATACAAGGGAAATGGTCACTTGAGTACATGTCAGAGAGTGCATACCACTCAAACCGACCGGCAAGCTGAGTGCATATTGCAAGGTCTATATGGGAATAAGTGTGTGTTGTGTCTGAAAGGAAGGTCGGTGCACCAGTGTTGAGGCAGACAAGATCGAGGTGGTGGAGAAGGTCCACCAAAAGGGAGCCTCTCGGACAAGGTGCCGAAGAGCCCCATAGGGGGTGGTGGGCATTAAAGTCGCCTACCAATACGAAAGGTGAAGGGAGCTGGTCAACAAGGTGTAGCACATCCGCCCTAGTAAGGGCAGATGACGATGGCGAATAAATATTACAGAGGGAAAAGGTAAATGTGGATAGGGTGATGCGGACGGCAACTGCCTGTAGGTGAGTGTGCAAGGAAATGGGATGGAAATAGACATCGTCTCGAAGGAGCATCAGAACCCCTCCATGGGCTGGGACACCTTCCACGGGTGGCAGGTCGAACCGCACAGAGGTGTAGTGTGGAAAGTCTGCACGATCACGTGGACGCAACTTAGTTTCTTGAAGACAGACGATAAGCGGGCAGTGCAACCGAAGGAGTAGTTTTAACTCCTCCCGATTGGAACGAATGCCACGAATGTTCCATTGAAGGAGCGCCATGATGAAAATGAGAGAAGAAATAAGGATAAAAACCAAGTAGCGAGCGGGGCACTGCTATCGCTATCTAGTGGCAAAGGGTCATGTTCCATCGGTTCGATCGACGCGTCTGCCACCTCCCGGAGTTGATCAGGAGGGGCAGCTTCCACCGCCGGTAGACGGCCGGGTGCCCGACAAACGGAGCGTCCCGGTGAAACAGAAGACGCCCGAGTCCGGCAACTGTTGGATGGCGCGACCGACGAGTCACGCCGCGGCGGGGAAGGTGGGGGCTGTTCTTTTTTGGGAGCCTTCTTAGAAGCATGATGGGTTGAAGAAGCGGTTGACGATTGAGAAGTCGGAGTCTTGAGAAAATCTTCGCGGACGGGTTCCCTCTTTGAACTCCGGGCAGCAGATTTGGGTGCCCGGAATGTGTGTGAACTGGTCGACGAATTCAGTGTAGAACGGGTAGAAGGCATCGGAGAGGTGGAACGAGCAATTTTCGGGCTAGCCGATCTGACGACAGTGTCACTGAACGTTAAATCGCAAGTCTGAATGCCCACCTCCTTAGTTGATCGAGGGGAGGCGAGGACCTGGCTGAAAGTACCTGATGGGAGTACTGCAGGCTTCCTACTAGCTAATAACTTCCGAGCGGCATAGGTCGAGACCTTCTCCTTCACGCGAATCTCTTGGATGACCCGCTCTTCTTTATAAACGGGGCAGTCCCGTGAAGAAGCAGCATGGTCACCCATGCAATTAATGCAGCGAGGGGATGGAGGTAGACATTCACCCTCATGAGCGTCCCTGCCACAGGTGGCGCACTTGGCTGCATTTGGACAAGATTTACTGGCATGATTGTACCTTTGGCAATGGAAGCAGCGTGTAGGATTTGGTATGTACGGGCGGACGGAAATGACCTCGTAGCCCGCTTTCACTTTCGATGGCAGGTCAACCTTGTCAAAAGTCAAGAAGACAGTACGGGTTGGCACGAGTTCATTGTTAATCTTTTTCATCACGCGATGAACATCCGTGACTCCCTGATCGGACATATAGTTCAATATCTCCTCGTCCGATAACCCATCCAGTGATCTAGAAAACACTACCCCCCGCGAAGAGTTGAGGGTGCGGTGAGCCTCCACTTTCACAGGGAAAGTATGTACAAGGGTAGCTCGAAGTAACTTCTGCGCCTGGAATGCATTTTCTATTTCGAGCAACAAGGTCCCGTTGCGCTGCCTAGAGCAGGTCTTCAAGGGACCAGCGATCGCATCGACACCCTTCTGAATAATGAACGGATTTACTGCAGAAAAATCCTTATCGTCAGTACGTGATACCACCAGGAACCTAGGAATGTTTGGCAATGCTTTCTGTGGCTGAGAATCATGTTTCCGCTTATGGGTCAAGGTTATAGATGATGTGGAAGGTTTCATAGCGGAGGTGTCCCCCATGATTACCGGCGTCTCCGATGGCGCGCTCCTTCCTTGTGGGGGTCCTCACTGAGGGCGCACCCGCCTTAGGTGACTGTTCGCACCTCAGGTCACACCTCCCGAGAACGGATGGAGGGACCAATTGGCATGTTCGGAAGGTATCAGCTCGGGTAATCACCCCTCCCTGGGCCCGGCCTTTACCGGGGGGTACGTACGTGCCCTACATGTCTACCCGGGGCGGGGAGTTACGCCTTACCCCGTCACCGGCTACGCAGAGCGTGGGTCGACCTTCAGACACGCACAGGGAGGAAAGAAAGGAGGAAGGAGAGAAAGGGATGAAGGAAGGAGAATCTCAAACGCCGAGGCGGAGATTAAAGGGTGAGTCAAGAACAAGGAGAAAGGAAAAATAGGAGAAGGCTGAAGAACAAGAAAGGAAGAGGACCAAGAAGAGAAGACAGGAAGCGAAAAAGAAACCTTTGACTGATGAAAAACGCCCGTCTCCGGGCGAAGGCACAAACCGGGGGGGAAAGAGGGAAGCGGCCTGGGACGGAAGAAAGGTCGCTTCGGCTCGGGGCCCCGTGCGCACCACACACGTACCCACAAAAGAGCTGAGGGGCCCCTGGGGGGGCAGCGCAGGAGAGAAGGAAGGCTACTTCGGTTCGGGGCCCCATGCAGGCCCCACACGCACCCACAAAAGAGATGCGGGCCCCTGGAGTGACAATATAAATTTGTCGGGGCACTTTCCCCCGGCGCCAATCGCAGAGGTGTGCCAAATTGCCTCTTTGGACATGGAGAGGAGGGGGTAGACACCATAGCTCCGAGTGGGGAAAAAGGGTCGTCACTATCGAGATCAAGCCCAAAGTGAACCCCAGTCATGTGAAGCATCAGCTGCCACTGGCTGAAACTGTTCTTTTTGCTTTATTATAATTACATTAATTTTATTTAATTTCTATGTATTAAAATGTGTCTAGTGGTGGAATGCAATGTTTGTATGACATACCACTTTTTACACTTGCGTATTAATCGAAGTGTGTTTCATGCAGTTCTGAGTATACAGTATCTCCTCAAAGTGCGTAGTGACCAATCATATGAGATACGACAAATGTCAGAATTTTTGACAAATGTCAGAATTTTTGTTTACGATTGCTGTTCAACTCACTTGTCCAGTTGTTCTGTTGCGCGTATTCTTCTTGGCGCTGACCCTCGATGGCTGCGGCGGCGGAGCCTCAACACCAGAGGTGGAGTCTCGACACGGCGGCGGCGGCGGGTGCACTGAAGACGACGACGACAACGGAGTAATTCCTGGAAGAAACAATTTTTTTACTTTCGTATTTAGTCACTAGAACAGTAAAGTAATGCATTTCATAAGCCACTCTGTGGAAATGATTAAATGATTAACAGTGATGGTGATGCTGGCGAGTACGGGAGCAGGGTGCACTACATCGAGGTCTTTAGTGCCCGGACAGAAACGGAGTGAGACAAGTGTCAAACGAGATAAGGAACATAATTAAATGAGGCGATAAAATCATTCGTATCACAGTTACCGAGAGAGGACTAGGTAGGTTACTACGGATGGCTGACAAAGCAAGGAGGAACTTAGCCAGCCTCTCAGCTTCAAATCAGAATCTCCAACCTAGAACCTTAGGACAGAGTGCAGACGCTTCACAAAATCTTAAAACACTCATCTCTTCACCAGCTAAAACGGAGGGCAGATCACCACTAAGATTGACTTCTGCCCTCGCAGCACGGTATAAAGTGCACTCGATTGAAGTGTGGCGTTTATTAAGTTGCACACCACAGTCATCACAAAAAAAAAAAAAAAAAAAAAAAAAAAAAAAAAAAAAAAAATCTTATTGAAGTAAAAATTGTGGCCTCGTGAGGTTCGCCATGGCCGGACAGTCTGTTTCACCGACCGCAGTTTATTGCCTTCACTGACAGCAACGTGTCTTCCCACAGCTGAGAGCACTTATGCCAAACGACAGAAAGGACGAATTTCCACATGCCCAGGTACCCAGCAGAAATGACATCTGTTTACCCTGCCGCTGGAGGGAGTGCCGTTGGTCCTGAATGAGCTGTGGCATCCTCTCATCTTGGTTTAGGCTGTTCTATGATTGTAGTGCACTGAGTGAATTGGAGCTGATGATAAACTGTGTGTTCCGAACACGCCACATTTCCTGCAATGCCATCAGAATCGTGTGAAGCTCTGCTGTGAAGACAGAAGGCTGTTGGGACGCGAATCCTGGGAACACCATGGAACAGCCGAGGGAATCCCAGAGCTTGGAACCATCGGTGTAGGCCACCGTAAAATAGTGATGTCCATCTAAATTTTTTAAAAATTCAGAGTGATATGTAAAATCACCTTACTTATAACTGGCTAAGTCTAAAACAATGTTGGGCTGCCGAAGCAGCCAAGGAGGAAATCTTCTCCAGCCCCCATCTAAGACATTAAAATCAGGTACACCCATCTGTGAGAAAATCCTTCTTGAGAATCCCCAATGGTCGTGTTGCCATTTGCCGAGTACAAAACAACCCGGCCATAGGAGGCCGAGCTTCACTAGGTATGCAGGTACGTGTGGCATTGACAACATTTTGTATCCCTGTCGCCCCAGGAGAAGTTGTCGCTTGATGAACAGTGGCAGCTAGGCAGCCTCAGCACAAAGTCTCGAAATGGGGCTAGTTCTAAAGGCCCCAGTAGCCAGCCGAATCCCTTCATGTTGCACCATTTCCAGCATCTTCAAATAAGAGGGTTGGCAGAGCCATACACCATGCGTCCGTAGTCAAGGCGAGATCACACGAAGCCGCGATAAAACCGAGGCACACTGGTTCTATCTGCACTCCATGAATTGTGGCTAAGACATTTTAAAATACCCAGTGCCTTGAGGCAACGTTTCTTCAGGTCCTGCTGGTGTGGGAATCACTTGAGTTTTGTGTCAAACTTTAGACCCAAAAATCTCGCTGTTTCTTTAAACTGTTGGATAGTGACCCTCATTCTCAGATCTGGTAAGTTTAAAATAGAATAGGAACGGTTAAAAAGAACACACACGACTTTTCGGTCGGAAATTTAAAACCACTTAAAAGCTGCACGCGTGTTTTGGAATGTTGAACCTTTCGTTAAATCAGACAATAAATTGTTCATTAACACAGCTATTTGGTTTAATTATGGCCCTGATATTGATGTACAAGAAACAGTGCATTAAACTGATTATGTGCGCAACGGATATTTTAACAAAACAACTGTGACATGTAACCTTTTGAAACAGACACTGACTATACTCAAAAATTTTGACTGCGAGATAGATATAAGAAAAACCACAAATCACTTTCTCAATGCTTGACTGTGAGAATTTATGTCGATCAGTAATTATTGAAATCCAAATCAACTATTATCTTACTATGGCACCAATAATGAAATATGTTCAATAATGTTATTCAAATCAACACTCCACTAAATCAAGTAATTATCAAATGAAGGAAGTAGGTTAATTTTCTAACTACGTAAATGAAATATGAAACAGGGTTAAGTTACTTATTATTGATAAACAGCATTACATTACCTACATAGTACAACTTCTGACTTGCTGGCAAAGCAGCCTCTGCTCTACATCGGAGCCATACACACAACCCAACCGCTCTCTAAGCGAGCTGAACCACTAGTGCTACTCTCTCTCAGTGCGAGCTACAATGCTATGCAATACATGATCTTTGCCAGAGATGAAACTTTACACATATCGATACATACAGTAGAAGCGATATTATACATTTTCTTGCAAGCAAGTTACTCGATACAAAACAGGAGGCACAATATTAGACATTTTCTTATAAAAAATAATTTTTTATGGACACGTTTCATCACCCCCCTCCTACCTATTAAAATTTTGTAGGGTGGGTGATGCCAATGGCATTGCCTAGCCAGCAAAATTACTGAATTTCAAGTCCAAAAATCCATTAATGACATCCAAAATATAACAAGATCAAAACAACAGATGGAGTACATAGAAAATTTAAAAAAAAAAAAATGTGACAGTCATAAATACATGCCATTTTACAGAACAGTACCATCAAAAGTCACGCATGGAGAGGTACAGGGTGTGACAGGCATAAGCAAATGTCAAAATTTACAGAACATCAGCAATAAGTGGAATATATGACAATTATACATAATGGTAAACATAAATATATATATAGAATTTCAGAAAACATAGTTTGACAAATAATATAGTGGAGAAAATGAGATAGCTAGAAGTAATACACAAATGAAAAAAAATATACAATAATAAACATGAACATATACAAAGTTTTACAAAAGTTATTTTAACTAATGTCATCATTCTTTAAAGAAAATGTGGTAATTACAAGTAATACACACAGTAGTGTAAGTTCCATGGGTTTACATTTTGTACAAGAGATCAGTATTTTTGGGAACATAAAATGAACATTTGTATCTTGTGCACAATGTAGTCTATGTAAATTTTTAGTGCACTTAGTATAAGATAAAGTGTCAGTTTTGTATTCTGTGATGCATTTAAAATGCTATACTTTCATGGATGCTAGAACATACATGTAAAATTTTTGACTACATAGGCTTCTGATCATGTACAAAATAATGTTACTGCTTCAGCACAATAGGATTTCAATATAACGTTTGTCAATCGAATAGGCACAATGACATTTCAGACTAAGTATATGTATCTATCAAGAGCACAATTTTATTTTGGTCACTGACTGTGAAAGAACCATGAAATATACCTAAACACTGGTAATGAACCTGTGGACAACGTTTGCAATGGGAGGCACTGAATAGTATATGCACACGAATAGCACATTAGCTCCTAACATTCATTTTAGGTCTGCACACGAACACAAAACACTGTAAGATTACACCACACTGTAGGCGGGCTGGCTGGTTGCATTGAAGTGGAAGTCATGGGGAAAAGGTTCTGATGTATTCCTCCATGCAATTCGACAACCAAGTGTGCTCCAACCAACAGAGCTATTAGCAGACTGCATCAGCATAGCCAAAATTAGAGCAAACTGGTGGTGGGTGGCCAAGGCTGCAATGGACAGTACTGTGTGGCCAAACATCATCCAACAAACATCTTCATTAAAAGGCCCAAAATCAGTGGTGTATAGTAACTCGTCCATTGTTCTGTGTGCATTCTGGAATCTCGTGTGCGAAATCGCCACTTCCCATGCGTGTCCAAAGTACATGAAATAAAGCATTTTACACACAAATTAGTAACATAGTCATGATATTTCAGTTTAGACTGAAAGAAAAGTCATTGATTAGAACATATCTACAGAAATATTTTCCCACAAATTCAAGTGGTACAAATGGGGTCATGGTATTAAACCATATTTTTACATTACAAGTAGTGTATTGAAGACGGATACATTTGAATACTAATGAGTAATTTAATTCTTATTTTAGAGTATCTACAACATTAGTGTCATTTCATATAAGCACAAGGCTGTACATGCTATGTACATATTGCTTTACAAACACATAATCGTATGAAATACATTGAGGGTGCTTGTCATCAATTTGGCATGATATAACTTAAATTGACATTCCAATTACCATTAGTTCATATCTCTTTAAATTAATATATATCACTATGGTGGTGATTACATTACCACAAATTATAACACTTAAATTACATAAGTTGCCATGGCCAGGCTTTTGTCTCAACTGAGCTACATATTTCATTGCCTTAAGGTATAACACATCAGGGTAGTTTCGTGAGAATATCAAAAGAGGTTCAAGTCATCAGGTCATGTCTGTGTCTGTCTGAGTCAACAGTAGGGTCAAACAAAACAATTAGTGCAAATTTTGGCACAGTACTAGATGTACATCACAGTAAATCATCCAATAACATAAACACAGACGTAATATTCGTTAGGCATAGCTGCAGATTTTCATCAACAAGATCATCAATAAAATTTGGAAGATAGTAGTAAGCAAAAGCAAAATACTTCTGTGCATTATCTTTCTAGACTTAACTAGGCGCAATTTATGGCATAGCTGCAAGTTTGCAAGATAGATGGCTGTGTGCAACGTATAAGCATAACCATACATTGTCATTGAGCTTCATTATAAAATTAATTAGCATAGTGGTAGGGCTTAGGTATATAATTAGTGAGCATAGCGGTAAGCTTTGATTACAAGAGCAATACGCATAGCTGCAAGCATAATTAGAAATATTCATTACACATAATTACAAATAATTACAGATCATCAGAAGGATATGAATCTCACCAATCACACATGCCATTGAAGGCACAATGCATCAACATACAAAATGGTGCACATAAGCACAAAGAGAAAACACAAAAGGGCAGTGCGAGTAAGCACATAAGAAAAGAACAGAACATAGCATCATTAGCAACATAGCGATACTCCTCATAATTGCTTCATAATCATTGTATAATCTCGTCATCATTAGCAACATAGCGATTCTCCTCATAATTGCTTCATAATCATTGTATAATCTCGTCCACATAATTACATTTATCAAACATCTTTGACTGTTACCAATACCTTCCTTACCATCATTTATCCATAAACAATAATGCATTTTAAAGACCACCATGACATATTGTGTATTGCCTTACTCATCATCCTCCATAATGTTCTTGGCTTACCAAATGCTCATGTCAACTCAAAATCTTCTTCACTCGCTCAGAACTTCGTAAGTTATGCAATTAGTAACACAGAAGAGAAATCTGATATTTTCTGAAACATAGGAACTTGATTAGATTACACAATCAAAAATTTCCATTAATTTTATTTGTCTTGCACAGCCACAGAGTTCGTTATATGCAAATTGCAAGATAATCAAAGTTTCGTATGACAATATCCCAGCGTAGCACAGAGCATAAGTATTCAGAGTTAGAGAAAAGTAACAGTGAGAAAAAGAGGTAGATAGAGCGCACTAAGGAAAAGCGAAAGAATAGTGACACTCAGCTCGAGAACGGGGCACCAATCGCCACTTGGTGTGTCCAAAACAGATTAATGGACTCTCTACCCCAAATTTATGCCTTGAAAATTTTAATATTGGAAATGTGGTGTATGCCTTTCGCCTTGTGCGTCTTTAAAGTTTCATTAGTGAAAGAATTACCTTTTGTTTGGTTCTCGTGCTCTGGATGACGTTTAGAACGCGGCGGGTTTTGTTGCGACCGGCGATCATATTTGTTTGTTTCAAAATATCGACTGCGCGAGGAATTTTCCTCGTCTTCTTCTTCTAAGTCTTGTAAGAGATTTCTAAAGGCTTCAATATCATTCTTGCATCGTGCCGCAATGGCAATTTGACGCAAGTGTAGAGGCAATTCGTTCAAACAAATTCTGATTAATTCCGCAGGGCAGTAAGGCGCCGATAAAAATTGATTTTTGTATACTAAGTTTTGGAAATATTCCACAGGGCTCGAGAAATTTGATCGCTCAAAAGTTTTGAATGTCACAATACTGTTTTTAACGCGGTCTTGTGCCGCTTCCGACCAGTATGCGGATAGAAATGAGCGTCGGAACTGATTCTCGCTATAGCACTCTTGTGCAATAGCTCTCATTCTGGTGGCTGGCTCGCCTTCCAGATAACCACATATAAATTCTAATCTGTGCTCAAGTGGCCAATTTGGGGGAAGACAATAATCGAATTGCTGCAACCACTCTTTAGGGTGCAAGTCATTCGGAGAGTTTTTAAATGTCTTGAATTTACGTACAGTCAGGAAATGCTTGTAGTCAAACGCTTCCTTTCGCCCGTGCGGCGTAAGTGAGCGTAAACTACGCACTGCGTCTTCATTGTTGTTACTATGAGGTACACTTCGTTCACGTACCAAGCGACCTACTTGGCTCGAATCATCATTGTCATTTTCGTTCAAATTTTCTTCCACATCTTCGTATGGATTTCCACAAGTGTGGTCAAATTTCCTCTCTATTCGCGCCACACGATCATCTAATTTTCTGACCTCAGCCTTGTATTGCTGATTAATGGTCATTTGATCTTGTTTGAAACGGTCAAGGGCGAGATATTCATTAGTTTCATTAAACGGGGTAGGATGCGTTACATCCGAACTTTTGTCAGTGTTATCACTAATTTGGGTAATCTTAACAGTAATATCCTCAAACTGTTTATTAATTTTATTGATCTGTTCCGTCGTGACTGACTGGAAGTTCTGCAACTTTTCAACAACTAGATTACTCTGTTGCTTCAATTGAGCGAGTTCAGTAGTTTCCATATTTTCGACTCGTGACGCAAGGCTTTCCATATTTTCCACTCGTGACGCTAGGCTTTCCACTACCGGGTTAATCTCGTCGCGAATATCTTGTCTTATTTGCTGAGATTCACGTTTGAAAGTATTGAGCAGTTGTTCCCTGAACCGATTGTTGTCCTCGTTTATCTTATTAAAACTCCTTTGAATACTCACAAACCTCGAATCGCACGTTTGTTCAATTTTCTCAAGTTTTTCATTTAATTTCTGAGATTGTTCCTCAAGTTTTTCATTTAATTTCTGAGATTCCTGAGATTGTAATTGACTATTCTCATTTAATTTAGAGAGCTGTGACAATAAAATTTGTATGAAATCATTTGGTAATACGTTTTCCATAGCCGTCGCACAAGTATTTTTTGTAGCAGAGCTAGGCGGAACCGATGCATTATTTTCCGCAACCACGTTACAAGAATCGGAATTCTGTATTGTCGAATCCTGTACTTTGTCATTATTCATATTGTCTGTTCCCGAACTAATCTGTTCCGCGTTTTTGGACACGGTGTTTACTGTCGTATTTGTATCAGTGCAGTGAGAAGACTCTTGTAAAAATTCAGTTTCTCTCCTTGTATCATTCAAGGTCTCATTTTCGGAAGCAGTTTTAGCATCAGCGCGGACTCTCCTATTCTTCGACATTGTTAACAGAATTTTGCAGTAAAGTGACCAATAATATTTATTTTCACCTACTGCTAATTTTTTGAAAATTACACACGGTAATTATGAGAGAACAATAGGTTGAATCGGGCTAGTGCAACATACAATCACAATTGAGATTACGCAAACCGTTAATTATCACACGAGTTCCGCGGTACTAGAACTTTCATCACAACAAACATCAGACAATATAAAAGAGAGGCTTGTTCAGTAGTAATGCAATTATTTGTATATTCAATTCATCTACTATAAACAATACTACACAATCTCAAGAATGGTAAGTAACAGACTACAGAAACAATTACTATGCTACTGTTGCTACAACAGAGGATGGTGCTACAAAAATTAAATTAAGAGCCAAAAGGTAAGTTGGTTAGTGGAAAAGACAAACTAACTGAAATAAGACTACGTATCTAACTACGTCACGATCCTGTTTGTGAACTATCCTGGAAGAAAGGGCGCCAGATAAAAGCTGTACGCGTGTTTTGGAATGTTGAACCTTTCGTTAAATCAGACAATAAATTGTTCATTAACACAGCTATTTGGTTTAATTATGGCCCTGATATTGATGTACAAGAAACAGTGCATTAAACTGATTATGTGCGCAACGGATATTTTAACAAAACAACTGTGACATGTAACCTTTTGAAACAGACACTGATTATACTCAAAAATTTTGACTGCGAGATAGATATAAGAAAAACCACAAATCACTTTCTCAATGCTTGACTGTGAGAATTTATGTCGATCAGTAATTATTGAAATCCAAATCAACTATTATCTTACTATGGCACCAATAATGAAATATGTTCAATAATGTTATTCAAATCAACACTCCACTAAATCAAGTAATTATCAAATGAAGGAAGTAGGTTAATTTTCTAACTACGTAAATGAAATATGAAACAGGGTTAAGTTACTTATTATTGATAAACAGCATTACATTACCTACATAGTACAACTTCTGACTTGCTGGCAAAGCAGCCTCTGCTCTACATCGGAGCCATACACACAACCCAACCGCTCTCTAAGCGAGCTGAACCACTAGTGCTACTCTCTCTCAGTGCGAGCTACAATGCTATGCAATACATGATCTTTGCCAGAGATGAAACTTTACACATATCGATACATACAGTAGAAGCGATATTATACATTTTCTTGCAAGCAAGTTACTCGATACAAAACAGGAGGCACAATATTAGACATTTTCTTATAAAAATAATTTTTTATGGACACGTTTCACACTCTTCTTCGTCCAATCATCAAAGAGTGAGTTACAACTGACGAGTGGTCGTTGCAAGGCTAGAAGAAAAACTATCGAGAAGTCATCAACAAATAACGAACACTGAACAAGACTTTTGATGACAGACGTAAGATTGTTAATTGCTATGGCAAACAAAGTCATGCTTAAAACGCTACCCTAACGAACACCGTTTCTTGGATGGATGGATGGTTTGATTTTTAAAGGGACTAAACAACTGCAGTTATCAGTCCCTTGTTACAACCGTAGAGAATAGAATAAAAAGCACTACAATGTAGTATAAAACGATGTGTTAAAACTCACTAAGAAAAGTGTGTAACACGTCGAGAAATAAAGTAAAAACTGGTAAAAGAAGAGAAAGGCGGAAAGAGGATACCAGAGTGTCCTGGTCAAGTGGCCATAGACAAGGAAGCAGGGCGTCTGGCTGCTTTTGCACATTAAAACCACCTGCCTAAAAGCGGTAGGCAAGCGGAGAAGAAATATATAATGAACTCAGTACTAAAAATCAAATAGATCGAAACAACGCACTCACACGAATGAAGTTTAAATCAGCGTCAGCCATTGAGGCATTGTCAGCTAAAACAAGTTTAAAAACGTCAGGGACATTAAAATACCTTCTCTGAGTGGCTAAATCCAGGCATTCAAAGAAGAGGTGGACGACTGTCAGACGTGCACCGCATCAACACTCTGGAGGATCCTCGCGACGGAGAAGATGACTGTGCGCCATTCACTACTCCACAAACCGAGAACTTTACGGAATAGTGTAGAACGGAGATCAGCAGATGGGATGCCTATATTGAGGACAGGCGTTTGATTCTCTTTTTCTTTCTTTTTTTTGTGGTTTTAGGGCGCACAAATGCTAAGGTCATTAGCGCACAGACAAGAACAGAGATTCGCTATGATCTCAAAAAAGTTGGTAACCGCCAATTAGAATATCAAGAGAAGGCTAAAAACAAAAGATAAAAACAGTTAAAACGGTTAAATATCCTTTGATAAATTGGCCAAGTTAATAAAACACAAAACTCGAGTAGCTGCTCGTGTGTCATCAGCAAAAATTTCCTCCAGAGTAGACGGAAAGCGAAGGGCTACACGGAGATGATTAAAATTAATACACGACATTAAAACACGTCGCACCGTCAGCAATTCACCACAGGAGCACAGCGGTGCAGGGTCGGCGGATAGCAAGTGACGGTGGCTGAAACGGCAGTGACCGATCCGCAACCGGGCGAGGATGACCACCTCTCGCCGAGAGAGGCGTGAGGTGGTCCCCTAAGCGGTCGGGATCGGTTTTACAGTTCTCAATTTATTGTCCGTAAGTGAGAACCACGCGCTGTGCCAGGACGACTCAATACTCCAGCGAAGAGCCCATTGAACATCGTCCGATGGGATGCAAAAGGTAGCCATGCGAGGTAAAAGAGCTGCTGCCTTGGCTGCTATATCAGCGGTCTCATTCCCGGGCACACCCACGTGGCCAGGGACCCACAGAAAAGAAACGTGACAGCTGTCATGTGTTAGCAACTGGAGGGAGCGTTGGATCCGATACACGAGAGGATGGGTCGAGAAAGGGTACTTGAGACTCTGCAGGGCACTAACGGAGTCAGAACAGATGGCATCAAAAGCATGGCAACGGCGGCAGGTATATAAAACAGCCTGGTGGACGGCAAAAAGCTCAGCCGTGAAATTCGAGCACCGGTCAGGGAGCTTGTATTGGAAACGGTTGTCCCCGACGACGAAGGCAGATCCGACACCGGCAGTGCTGTTGGAAACATCAGTGTAAATAAATATGGCATTATCGAATGGCGAACAGAGTTTGACAAGCCTCGAGCGGTATACCAAATCCGGGTCGCTCTCCATGGCCAGCGAACTAAGTTCAAGGTGAGTGTGAACCTGGGCCTGATGCCACGGTGGAAATGGGCTTTCGCTAAACCGAAAGGTGGAAGGAAGGGTAAAATCGAGCCGCTGTAGTAGGCGGCGAAACCGAACTCCAGGTGGAAGCAAGGCAATCGCAGACAACTGATATTGGCGATCGAGTGAGTCGTCAAAAAATAATCGGTAAGATGGGTGGGTGGTGGGTGGGTGGTGGTGGACATGAGGGACCAAACAACGAGGTCATCAGTCCCTTCAACCTCAAATTGAATACGCCATGGAACTCGACAAAAAATAGGTGAAAGCCGAAAGACCATTACACTAGGAAGTAAAATCGACTCGTCAACAAGACTAAGACCAACCCAGGGCAGCAAATGCTACAGTGTCCGAACCCACAGCTCTGGAAGCGACCTCCAGCCTTAACCACAAGGTACTAATGGCACAGTGGTCAACGTATCATAGCTCCAGAGCAGGGAGAAATAAAACTACATTAAAATGTAAAAGAGTGGGGGGGGGCTGATGGGGATAAGGCTCTAAACCCCACAATCAGCCAAGAATCACAAACTCACTCTCCCCGAACAAGCGAGTCCTAGAGCTGACAATAAAATCTACTTTCACGGAGGAAGGCAAGGACGCAATCAACCATCCGTGGGTCATCCACCAAAACTGAAGGCAATGCAGGCGGTAGGCCATAGTCGCCACGGAGTGTGGAATGGAGAGGACATTCAGTCAGAATATGAGACACGGATTGTACGGCTCCACAATCACAATGTGGTGGATTGTCATTTCGTAAAAGAAATTCATGGGTCAGCCTGCAGTGTCCAAGACGGAGGCGACAGAGGACAATTGATTCTCTCCGGGAAGGGCGTAAAGATGAACTCCAAGCTGCAGTCGTATCCTTGATGGTGCGGAGTTTATTGGAAGGGGCAGTAGCTTTCCAACTGCTATCCCATGAGGAGTGAAGCAAAGATCTGATCTGCACCCGCAGATCCGCACCCGGAATTTGAAAGGGAGACGGGCAGCGAGTAATTTCCGATCTAGCCAACTGGTCAGCTACTTCATTCCCTGTAATACCAACATGGCTTGTCACCCAGAGAAAGGTAACTGAGCAGGCAGCACGATGAAGGTCAGCAAGGAGTTCATGGATGGAAATAACTAAAGGATGGGAGGGGAAACAACAATCAATGGCCTGCAGACTGCTCATGGAGTCAGCACAGATTAAACCACGTTCCACGGCAGAACGTTTAATAAAACAGAGGGTTCTATAAATCGCCATCAGCTCTGCCGTAAACACACTGCATGCCTCTGGCAGAGAATGGCATTCCGCCCCAACAGGAGATGTAAAAGCATATCCGGAGTGGCCCGCTGTTTTCGAGCCATCAGTGTAGAAGATAGAGGCTCCCTGAAACTCTTCTAGTACTGGGCGCACCAAACGCCGAAAGACCATGGGGGAAATTAAAGATTTTGGGCCCTGGAAGAGATCCGTCCGAATTAGTGGTCGCGGCACCATCCACGGAGGTGTGCGTGCAGTAAAATGGGGGGCGCAATCTAGCGAAGGGAAATGGAAATCCCGGCAAAGAGAGGCAAGCCGCAGTCCGACGGGAAGGCCCGCCCGCGGCCGGGTATCAGGGGGTCGAAGCCCTTCATATGTAAAAAGAACCTGGTAAGCGGGATGAGCAGGATATTGCCGGATGGCGATGGCACAAGACGCCAGAAGCTGATGCCGCCTGACCTGAAGAGGGCAGATTCCCGCCTCAACAAGGAGACTGTCGACCGGGCTAGTCGGGAATGCACCTGTAGCCAAGCGGACACCATAATGGTGAACCGGGTCTAATAATTTCAGGGCAGAAAGAGCTGCCGAGCCATAAACCTGACACCCATAGTCCAATCGGGACAAGATTAGAGCCCGATAGATACGGAGGATAGTTGTTCGGTCTGCACCCCAAGATGAATGAGCAAGGAAACGTAGGGCATTGAGTTTCCTCATACAACTAATCTTTAGGTGGCGAATATGGGGCACCCAAGTCAATTTTTTGTCAAAGAGAAGACCCAGGAAACGATGCTGTGCTACAACTTCCAGGCGCTGATTACCCAAGAACAGTTCTGGATCAGGGTGAACTGCAGTACGACGACATAAGTGCACCACCCTCGTTTTTGATGAGGAAAACTGGAAACCATGGAACGTAGCCCACACTGAAGCCCGCCGAATGGCGCTCTGGAGCTGACGTTCAGTAGAGGCTAATGAGTAGGAGCTGTACCATATGCAAAAATCGTCGACATACAATGCCGGGGTTACCAGTGACCCAACAGAGCTCACCAACCCATTGATGGCGATTAAAAAAAGTGTAACACTCAACACTGAGCCCTGGGGGACACCGTTCTCCTGTATCCGAGGGGAGCTAAAGGAAGAGCCAACTCTGACACGCAACAGGCGGTGGGATAAAAACTGACGGATAAAAATTGGTAAGGAGGCTCTGAGGCCCCAGTCATGAAGAGAACGTAAAATATGATGATGCCAAGCAGTGTCGTACGCCTTATGCAGATCGAAGAAGACTGCTACCAGATGATGTCTTTTAGAGAAGGCCTGTCTGATCGCAGTCTCCAGTCGAAGTAAATGGTCAATAGGGGATCGTCCCTCCCGGAACCCACACTGGTAAGGTGAGAGAAGTCCCCAGGATTCAAGAACCCAGCATAATCTGCGGGCTACCATCCGTTCAAGTAGTTGACAGGGGACACTTGTCAGGCTTATTGGTCGATAACTGTCCAGCGCCGACGGGTCCTTGCCAGGCTTGAGGGCAGGGACCACAATACTCTCCCTCCACTGGGAGGGGAACACCCCTTGAAGCCAAATACGGTTAAAAACTTTTAGGAGAAATTGTCGTTGTGAGGGGTTAAGGTGTTTCAGCAATTGATTATGGATATCATCAGGGCCAGGTGCTGAATCACGAGAAGAGGAGAGGGCCAGCGACAGCTCCCAGTCAGTAAAAGGTTCATTATATGGTTCCACCTGGTGAGAAGTAAAGCCTAATTTGAAGGTTTTGGCCTGGTGTTTCTGAAGGAGAAAGGTCGCCGGATATGAATTTGTCGCCGAGACATTGGCGAAGTGAGTTGCAAGATGTTCTGCAACAACAGATGGCTCCGTGCAGACCCCATCAGGCAGGGCAAGACCAGGGACGGAAGACGGCCGCCAGCTACCTTGGATAGATCGGAGCATAGCCCACACTCTTGTCAAAGGGACAGAAGAACCCAACGAGGAGACAAAATGCTCCCAGCATGTCCGCTTACTTTGTTTGATTAAGTAACGAGCTCTGGCACGCAGACGTTTGAAATTTATTAGACCAGCGAGCGATGGGTGGCGCTTAAGATGTTGCAAGGCCCTTCGGCGCTCGCAAATGGCTGCGGCAACAGTTGCATTCCACCAAGGGACAGGCCGGCGAGAAGGAGGGCCTGTCGACCGGGGAACAGCGGCGTTGGCAGCTTGGGTGATCATGTTGGTCATTTGGCTTATAATATCATCTATACAGCCTGAGGGGGAAGATGGGAACACAACCTGGGATGTATATAGCGGCCAATTAGCACGACGCAATACCCAGCGGGATACCCTGGCTCGTGGTAGGCGTGAGGCGGCATGCGTACCGACACAAGAGTATGTCACGTCGATTGGTCAAGGGTAATACAGCAGCCTCGGCATACAGACTTTCAACAGGGCTGGTATAAAATGCACCGGTCGCCAGACGTAATCCCCGATGGTGTATAGAGTTGAAACGGCAGAGAATCGACGGCCGTGCAGAACAGTATACAAGGCTTCTGTAGTCGAGCTTCGACTGAACAATGGCCTGGTAAAGGTGAAGCAGGACGGTACGATCTGCTCCCCATGACGTGCCACTGAGGACACGAAGAACGTTAAGAGATAGGGCACAACGGGCAGCCAGGTAGGACACATGTGTTTCCGATCCAACATTAGCCCCAAGAATATTGTTGTCTCCACGAATAGGAGAGCAACCGGGCCGAGACGGAGAGATGGTGGAAGAAATTCCTTGTATCTCCATAAGTTTATACATACCGTTTTCTCAGCGGAGAATATGAAGCCGTTCGCAATGCTCCAGGAATATAGGCGGTCAAGACAGCGTTAAAGACGACGCTCCAGGAGACACGTCCGCTGGGCGCTGCAATAAATTGCGAAATCGTCTACAAAAAGGGATCCGGAAACGTGCTGAAAGGCAATCTACGATCGGATTGATTGCAATGGCAAAGAGCCACACTCCAGACGGAGCCCTGTGGCACCCCATTGTCCTCGCGAAAGGTGTCTGACAAAACGGAGCCCACCCATACCCGGAACTTGCGATCCGCCAAAAACGCTTGAATAAAATGAGGGAGGCGGCCACGAAGGCCCCATGTGTGCAATGTGCGGAGAATGCCCGCTCTCCAACAGGTATCATATGCTGTTGTTGTTGTTGTTGGGTATTGAGGGGACTAAACATCTAGGTCATCAGTCCCCTGTTACTAGCTCAGAGTCCACTGCCAAGAACGACAAAATTAAACAAAGCTCTAAAAATGATCACGCACATAAGGGACAAGTGGACAATGGACAAACCTCTGATAACTTAAAACGAAGACACACAGAAATGGTAAAAGAAAGTCAGGAATAAAATGGGGATAGCAGAGTACCTTGGCTGGCTGATCAAAAAGAAAAAACAGGATGAGCCAGCCATACTGCATACACGAAGAACCCCTAAGGGCGGAAAAGGTAAAAAACGGGATTGGTGGTGGCCTAAGATGTCAGGCCACAGCACCTACGGTTAGATCGAGTCATAAAAACCAGCAGCGCGGATAAAACGTAAAACTTTGGTAGCCATAGAGGCGTCGTCTCCTAAAACTAAAGGTAGTGCGTCTGGAAGAGTAAAATAGTGCCGCAGGTCGGCTAAAAGTGGACAGGCCATCAAAAGATGGGCCACTGTCAATACAGTGCCACATCGACACACGGGTGGAGCCTCACGCCGAAGAAGATACCCGTGGGTGAGCCACGTATGTCCAATCCGGAGGCGACAGAGGACAACTGACTCTCGGCGGGTCGGCCGCAGTGAAGATTTCCACAAAGCCGTGGAGAGCTTTACTGCCCGAAGCTTATTCGGTGCAGTCGCCGTAACCCACTCGGTGCTCCAAGCCTCGCGCACCCTCCGGTGCAACACCAGTTTAACATCTTGTTCCGTGACACCAATTGTGAGAGGTGGTCCCATAGTGGCCTGCTTGGCCAATCGATCTACATGCTCATTCCCTGGTATGCCAACATGACCTGGGGTCCACACAAAGACCACAGAACGGCCTGATTGGCATAGGGAGTGAACAGTGTCCTGGATCGACCGCACTATTGGGTGCCGAGAGAAACACTGGTCGATCGCTTGTAAGCCACTCAGGGAGTCAGTACAGATGACGAATGACCCCCTGGGGCAGGCTTTGAGATGTTGGAGAGCTCTGAGAATAGCGACCAGCTCGGCGGAGAAGATGCTACTCTCACAGGGCAGAGAATGCTGTTCTATGTGGTTGTGATGTAGAAATGCATACCCAGCACGGCCATCTACTACGGAACCATCTGTGTAAATGGCGTCTGCGGCACGAAACGGCTCGAGCATTTGCAGAAACTGGTGACGGAGATGTGTGGGAGAAACCGAGGCCTTCGAGACATGGGACAGGTCCAGACGGAGCTGCAAACGAGGAATGGACCAAGGAGGGGTGTGAAAGGAATAGTGGAAAGTGGTTGGAAGTGGATAGGATGTAAGAGACGAAAGAAGGAGACGAACACGGACCGAGATCGGGTATCCCGACCTTGGCCGTCGTGGAGGGATAGGTAGTGCAGCGTCTGGAAAAAGGAGCCGGCGGTTCGGGTGGAAGGGTGAGGCCTGAACACGAGCAACATAGGATGCCAGCAGGTGTTGCCTACGGAACCGCAACGGGAGGACTCCAGCTTCGACAAGGAGGCTTGTCACCGGGCTCGTGCGAAAAGCCCCCGTAGCTAAACGGACACCACAGTGTAAAATTGGGTCCAACGCCTGCAGTGCTGATGGCGCAGCCGAATCGTAGACTATGCAGCCATAGTCTAGGCGTGACTGAATGAGGGCCTTGTAAAGTTGTAGGAGCGTTGGGCGTGAGGCTCCCCAAACCGTGTGGCTGAGACAACGCAGGATGTTGAGGTGTCGCCAGCACTTTCGTTTCAGCTGGCGAAGGTGGTGCACCCAGGTGAGACGGTTGTCGAACAGCATGCCTAGAAACGTGTGTGTTTCTACGACATGTAGCAGGTCTCCAGCTAAATAGAGTTCGGGTTCTGGGTGTACTGCCCGACGTCGGCAGAAATGCATGACACGGGTCTTCGACGCAGAGAACTGAAAACCGTGGGCAAACGCCCACGACTGCGCTTTTCGAATGGCCAGTTGCAACATTGATGCTGGTGGAGCTAAAATACATGCAGAAGTCATCGGCATACAAGGAAGTGGATACCGATGACCCCACGGCCGCCGCAAGGCCGTTGATGGCGACTAAAAATAAAGGGACACTGAGAACGGAACCCTGCGGGACTCCGTTCTCTTGACAATGAGGTGAGCTAAAACAGGAACCAACACGAACTCTAAAAGAACGCAACGCCAGGAAATTCTGAATGAATATGGGAAGCGGACCCCGTAAACCCCAGTCATACAGCGTAGACAGGATATGGTAGCGCCAGGTAGTGTCGTATGCTTTCCGCAGGTCGAAAAATACGGCAACCACGTGTTCGCGGCGACTAAATGCAGTACGGATGGCCGACTCCAGTGACACAAGATTGTCAACAGCGGAGCGACCTTGACGGAACCCACCCTGTTGTGGCACCAAAAGTCCCCGGTCCTCGAGGATCCACATGAGCCTCCGACTCACCAAGCGTTCGAGAAGCTTGCATGGAACGTTGGTGAGGCTGATTGGGCGGTAACTATCAGCCACCTGCGGATCCGCCCCAGGCTTTATCACTGCAATGATAATGCTTTCCCGCCACGAGGACGGAAAAACACCCTCCAGCCATATCCGATTAATCAGGGCGAGAAGTTGGCTCTTGGCATCCGCTGATAGGTGTCGGAGGAACTGACTGTGAATGCGATCGGGTCCAGGGGAGGTATCGGGGCATGCAGTAAGGGCACCTTCAAACTCCCATTCAGTGAACGGGACGTTGTACGGTTCCCGACGTCGCGTTCGAAATGAAAGCAGATGTCTCTCTGCTCGCCCTTTAAGGGCGCGAAAGTCTGCACCATAAGCAGCAGTCTCTGAGATGCGACAAAAATGATCCGCCAGGTGCTCAGCGACGGCGACGGGGTCAGTACAGAGCGAACCCTGAACGCTGAGACACGGAATTCCCGCCGGTGGGCGGTGCCCAAAGAGGCATCGAACCTGCGACCACACCTTGGAAGGAGAAGCGCGGGAACCAATGGAGGCGACGTACTTCTCCCAGGAAGCCCTCTTACTTTCCTGTATCAGTCGCTGGGCTCGTGCTCGGAGACGCTTGAAGGCCACGAGATGTTCAACACAAGGGTGGCGTCGGTGGCGCTGTAGAGCTCGCCGACGTTCCCGGATGGCCTCAGCGATCTCCGGTGACCACCAGGGCACCGATGTACGACAGAGCGAACCGAACGTGGTGGGGACAGAGCTTTCGGCTGCAGAAACAACGGCCGCTGTGAACTGCTCAACGGCGGCATCAACATCAGCTGGAAAGGTTGAGGATAGTACAGCAGCTGCGGAATTGGCTGGCCAGTCAGCCCTACGGAGGGACCAGCGAGGCAGGCGGTCGGCAGGCAAACGCTGTGGGAGCGACAGGAAGATAGGAAAATGGTCGCTACCACACAGGTCGTCGTGGACCCTCCAGGTGAGATGTGGAAGAAGGCTAGGGCTGCAGACAGACAAGTCTATTGCAGAATATGTACCATGCGCTGCACTAAAGTGAGTAGGAGCACCGGTGTTGAGAAGGCAAAGATTCTGCTCTGATAGTAAAGACTCAACATCCCTACCCCGAGCCGAGGTCTGTGTGCCACCCCACAGAGTGTGGTGGGCGTTAAAATCCCCCAAGAGAAGAAAGGGTGGGGGAATTTGGGCGACCAAGGCAGCGAGGTCTACGGGAGAGACGACATCATCTGGTGGAAGGTAGACAGAGCATATCGTAAAATCTCGTAATAACCGGAGCCGTACAGCGACTGCCTCTAGAGGTGTTTGCAGAGGCACAGCAGCACTGGGGACTGAAGTGTGAACATAAACACACACGCCGCCGGAAACTCTGTTGTAGGAGTTTCGATTCTTAAAATAGCCTCGATAGCCTCGGAGGGCTGGGGTCCTCTCGACGGGGAACCATGTTTCCTGCAAGGCGAGACAGATAGCAGGGCAGTGGCAGAGTAATTGCCGCAGCTCAGTCAGACGGCGGAAAAAACCGCCGCAATTCCACTGCAAGATGTCTTTTGCAGCGTGCTGAATATCCATTATTGAAGATGTTGAATTGTTATTCAGCAGTGGCACCTGCTGCCAACTCCGCAGACTCTGCAGGGTCCAGAACCATCGGTTCTGG
The DNA here is from genome assembly GCA_026315105.1 of Locusta migratoria. Lineage (NCBI taxonomy): Eukaryota > Metazoa > Arthropoda > Insecta > Orthoptera > Acrididae > Locusta > Locusta migratoria. Next base: position 456,367,234 of record CM048748.1, read on the forward strand.
CGACCCAAGTATGGCGAGATCCTCAGGCGACGCGAGGATCTCCACCTCATCTTCAGAGGCCGAAGATGTGATGGAGCGTTCCTTCCGAATCGCCGAGGAGTCCTCCTTTGGGTCAGTCTTCTTCTTCTTCTTCTTGACTTTCTTTTTGCCCTCCCGCTGGCCCTTTGGTGTTAAGGGCTGGGAGGACTTTGCGGGGGTGGCATCAGGGGTCGTTGAAGAGCCAGAAGCACTTCGACCAGCAGGCTTCGGATCCTTCAGCCAAAGGCTGGGATCCACTGGCGCACCCTGGGACTCCCCAGAAGGGAGCGTCCCGAAGGACCCCTTCCGAGGGAGAGGTGCCGGAGGAAGCTGTTGCTTCTCCGGCTGGGGGTTGGGGACTGGTGTCCCCGATGGTTGTGGGGAAGTTGCCCCCACAACAGGTGCTGCAGCAGCAGATGGAGTATTGCCCACACCTAACGAGGGGGCAGTGGTAGTTTTGTGGCCTCTAGGGCCCACAGGAGGAAGCGATACCTTGTTAGACGTCGTACCCGTAGTGCGCGGGGACGACGTTACTACAGCATAGGTATTATTCATAGTCACCGGATGGAGACGCTCGTATTTCTTCCTTGCCTCATTGTATGATAACCAGTCCAGGGTCTTAATTTCCATAATTTTCCTTTCTTTGTGTAGGACTTTACAGTCCGGGGAGCACGGCGGATGCAGCTGATTACAGTTCACACAGACGGGAGGTGGCGTGCAGGGAGTGTCCGGATGAGCTGGACGTCCACATTCCCTGCACGCGGGGCTGGAAGTACACCGGGAGGACATATGCCCAAACTTCCAGCACCTGAAGCACCTCATAGGGGGCGGGACATACGGTGTGACGTCGCACCGGTAGATCATGACCTTGACCTTCTCGGGCAGTGTATCGCCCTCAAAGGCCAGGATGAACGCACCGGTGGCAACTCTGTTATCCTTAGGTCCCCTATAAATACGTCTAACAAAGTGAACTCCTCTGCGTTCCAGGTTGGTCCGTAACTCCTCATCGGACTGCGACAATAAGTCGCGATGGTAAATGAGACCTTGGACCATATTGAGGGTCTTGTGGGGCGTGACACTGACAGGAATATCACCCAGCTTGTCACAGGCCAATAATGCCCTGGACTGGGCTGGGGATGCCGTCTGTATCAGAACAGCCCCACTTCTCATTTTTGAGAAAGACTCCACCTCACCGTACTTGTCCTCGAGATGGTCAACGAAGAACTGCGGTTTGGTGGACAAGAAAGAATCTCCATCGGTCCGGGAAAAGACAAGATATCGCGGCGTGTAGGGATCTGAACTCCGTAAAGTTTTGCGCTCTTCCCATGGCGTAGCCAGGGAAGGAAACGTCTTAGGGTCATATACTGTTGCATCAAAATCGGACTTTCCTCGCTTAGAAACGGCGTTTTTGCGACCGCCCACGCTAGTTAGTGCTCGTTTCATTTCCGTCCCACGAGCAGCTAGGGAAAAGAGGTCCACCCAGGCAGAGCCCCGCTTGCCTGGGTAAGCCTTGTACAACTGAGGTGCGGCAGGTTCCTCAGAGGTTGCTCGCTAGCGGCTGTTCAACCTCAACAGCCATGCATCTCCTCGGCACGTAGCACACCTTGAGATTGAGGGGTTTTTTATAGAGGTTTGTACCGTCCTCGCGACCCGGGCGATTAAGCCAAGATCCCCGGGCTCTGAAACGTACAACGTTCCACCGTCGCGCCGAACGATGGTCGTTGAGGCACGCACAGAGCTTACGGTGTAGCGGACTGTTGGCGCGACACAGCCCACGGCTCAGGACCCCGGGTTCGCCAAGCCCGTACTCAGCAAATTAATGCTGAGCCCCTGAGGGGGGTATCATATGCCTTCTCGAAGTCGAAGAACACTGCTACTGTTTGACGCTTCTTTAGAAAGTTATATTCATAATGAAGGTCGACAACGTAACGAGGTGATCAGCAGCAGAGCGGTGTCGACGTAAACCGCATTGGACATTTGTTAGGAGGCGCCGAGATTCGAGGAGCCAGACCAACCGAGCGTTAACCATGCGTTCCATCACCTTACAGACGCAGCTCGTCAGAGAAATGGGGCTATAACTGGAAGGAAGATGTTTGTCCTTCCCTGGTTTGGGGATGGGGACAACAATGGCTTCACGCCAACTTGTGAGAACATGACCTTCAGTCTATATGCGATTGTAGGTACTAAGAAGAAAACACTTGTCCGCAGGTGAGAGGTTCTTCAGCATCTCAATATGTATGGAATCGGGCTCGGGAGAAGAAGATCGGGACAGGACGATAGCACGGTCTAGCTCCTGCATGGTGAAGGCGACATTATAATTTTCACGATTAAAAGAGTGGAAAGAAGGCAGCCGTGCTTCCTCTGCCTGTTTGCGAGGGAGAAAGGCAGGGTGGTAATGGGCAGAGCTCGAAACCTCCGCAAAGAAACGGCCCAATGCGTTGGAAACATCAGCGGGGTCCACGAGGACTGCGTTCTCCACGGTCAGGCAAGGGATCGGGGAGTGGACCTTGATGCCTCAAACGGCGTAAGCCACCCCAAACAACCGTGGAGGGAGTAAAACGGTTAAAAGAACTAGTAAAAGCAGTCCAGCAAGCTTTTTTGCTGTCGTTTATGATACGACGACATTGCGCTCTCATTCGTTTATAATTTATGCAATTCTCCAATGTTGGGTGGCGGTGGTGGGTGCGCAAAGCACGTCGCCGGGCTCTAAGCGCATCGCGGCAGGCTGCAGTCCACCAAGGGACCGAAACACTACGTGGAGAAGAGGAGGTATGAGGTATGGAATGTTTGGCAGCGGTGAGAATAACCTCTGTGAAGTAGTCGACCTGACTGTCACAGCTCGGAAAATTCTGATCATGAAACACAGCCATGGAATAATAAAGCTCCCAGTCAGCTTTAGAAATGTTCCAACTGGTGGGACAAGGAGATGGGGAATGATGCAGGAAGTGGATGATACAAGGGAAATGGTCACTTGAGTACGTGTCAGAAAGTGCATACCACTCAAACCGACCGGCAAGCTGAGGAGTGCATATCGCAAGGTCTATGTGGGAGTAAGTATGGGTTGTGTCAAAGGAAGGACAGTGCACCAGTGTTGAGGCAGACAAGATCGATGTGTTGGAGAAGGTCCACCAAAAGGGAGCCTCTCGGACAAGGTGCTGGAGAGCCCCATAGGGGGTGGTGGGCATTGAAGTCGCCTACCAACACGAAAGGTGAAGGGAGCTGGTCAACGAGGTGTAGCACATCTGCCCTATTAAGGGCGGATGACGATGGCAAATAGATAATACAGAGGGAAAAGGTGGATAGAGTGATGCGGACGGCAACTGCCTGTAGGTGAGTATGCAATGTAATGGGATGGTAATAGACGTCGTCCTGGATGAGCATCAGAACCCCTCCATGGGCTGGGGTACTTTCCACAGGTGGCAGGTCGAAACGCACAGAAGTGTAGTGGGGAAAGTCTGCACGATCACTTGGTCGCAACTTAGTTTCTTGGAGACAAACTAGAAGCGGGCAGTGCAATCGAAGGAGCAGTTTTAACTACTCTCGATTAGAACGAATGCCGCGAATATTCCATTGAAGGAGCGCCATGATAAAAATGAGAGAAGAAATAAGGATAAAAACCAACTAGCAAGCGGGGTCACCTCGGCGGCCGCTGAGGACCGGATTTCGAGGGAGCACTGCTATCGCTGTCTAGGGGCAAAGGGTCGTGGTCCATAGGTTCGACCGACGCGCCTGCCACCTCCCTGAGTTGATCAGGAGGGGCAGTTTCCACCGCCGGTAAAGGGCCGGGTGCCCGGCAGACGGACCGTCCCGGTGAAACAGAAGACGGACGAGGCCGGCAACTGTTGGACGGCGTGACTCATCAGTGGCGTGGAAGGAGGGGGGCTATTCTTTTTGTGAGCCTTCTTTGAAGCATGACGGGCAGAGGAAGCGGTTGACGATGGAGAAGACGTAGTCTTGAGGAAGTCTTGACGAATAGGTTCTTTTTTTTAATTGCGGGCAGCGGATTTAGGTTCCCGGGATGTGTGGGAACTGGCCAACAAATGTACTGTAGAACAGGCAGAAGCAATCGGAGAGGTGGAACGAGCAATTTTGCGGGCTAGCCGACCTGACAACAGTGTCACAGAATGTTAAGTCGCAGGTCTGAATGCCTATCTTCTTAGTTGGTCGAGGTGAGATGAGGACCTGGCTGTAAGTACCCGATGGGAGTACAACGGGCTTCCTACTCACTAATAACTTCCGAGCGGCATAGGTTGAGACCTTCTCCTTGACACGAATCTCTTGGATGAACTGCTCTTCTTTATAAACGGGGCAGTCCAGCGAAGAAGCAGCATGGTCACCCATGCAATTTATGCAGCGAGGGGATGGAGGTAGACATTCACCCTCATGGGCGTCCCTGCCACAGGTGACGCACTTGGCGCATTCGGACAAGACTTACTGGTATGGTTATATCTCTGGCAATGGAAGCAGCGTGTAGGATTGGGTACATACGGGCGAACGGAGATTACTTTGTTGCCCGCTTTCACCTTAGGTGGTAGGTCAACCCTGTCGAAAGTCAAGAAGACAGTATGAGTTGGCACGAGGTCGTTGTTAACCGTTTTCATGACGCGATGGTCTGCCATAACGCCCTGACCAGACATATAGCTGAGTATTTCCTCATCGGATAACCCATCCAGGGAAGAGTTGAGGGTGCGGTGAGCCTCCACTTTTACTGGGAAAGTGTGCACGAGTGTAGCCCGAAGTAATTTTTGTGCCTGGAATGCATTCTCAATCTCAAGCAACAAGGTCCCATTGTGGTGCCTGGAGCAGGTCTTCAAGGGACCGGCGATCGCATCGACACCCTTCTGAATGATAAACGGATTTACAGCAGAAAAATCCTGATCGTCAGTACGCGATACCATCAGGAACTAAGGAATGGTAGGCAAGCCTTTTTGTGGCTGAGAATCATCGTGTGTCCGTTTATGGGTCAAGGTTAGAGAAGATTTGGAAGGTTTCATAGCGGAGGTGTCCCCCATGATTACCGGCGTCTCCGATGGCGCGCTCCTTCCTTGTGGGGGCCCTCTATGAGGGCGCACCCGCCTTAGGTGACTGTTCGCACCTGAGGTCACACCTCCCGAGAACGGACGGAGGGACCAATCGGCCAGTTCGGAAGGTACCAGCTCGGGTAATCACCCCTCCCTGGGCCCGGCCTTTACCGGTGGGTACGAACGTGCCCTACATGTCTACCCGGGTGGGGAGTTACGCCTTACCCCGTCACCAGCTACGCAGGGCGTGGGTTGACCTTCAGACACGCACAGGGAGGAAAAAAGAGGAAGGAGAGAAAGGGCGGGTCGAGGACAAGGAGAAAGAGGGGAAGGCTAAAGAACAGGAAAGGAAGAGGACCAAGAAAATAGGAAGTAAGAGGAAACGAAAAAAGAAACCTTGGACTGACTACAAACGCCCATCTCCAGGCGAAGGCACAAACCGGGGGGAAAGAGGGAAGCAGCCTGTCGACGGGAGAAATGTCGCTTCAGCTCGAGGCCCCGTGCGCGCCACACACGTACCCACAAAAGTGCTGTGGGGCCCCTGGGAGGAGTAGTGTTCCATTACGCAGGCGATTGCAGGTCTTAACTGGGCCGGCAATGGCATCAACCCCTTTCTGAATAATAAATGGGTTCACCGACGAAAAGGATTGTCCTTCCTCAGTACGGGTCACCACAAGGAACTTTGATGTCTGTAAATTTTTTTGTTCAGAGACACTATTGTCCAGTACGTCAATTTCTAGAGACTCTTTAAATTTTCTTTTTTTTTAGAAGTATCGCGGATGTATCCCCCACGATTGCCAGTGTCTCCGATGGCACGCTTCTTCCTGCTGGGGACCCCCAAACGGAAGCACACCCACCTTGGGTGATTGTTTCCACCCCAGGTCACACCTCCTTATCTACAGACGGAGGGACCAATCGGCGAATAGGGAAGGTATCAATGCAGGCAATCGCCCCTCCCCTGGCCTGGTCTTAACCAGGGGGACCAGAGGGTACGCAGGCACCCTACATGCCAGCCCGGGGCTGGGACTTACGCATTACCCAGTCACCCATATGGGTGGCCTTCAAGTGCGTACAGGGAGAAGGAAGAGAGAAATAGTAGGAGGAGAAGCCTCAAACACAGACGCGGAGGCAAAGAAAGAGGTGAAAGAAGAGCTTAAGCCAAAAAGGTCAGAATTTCGGTTCCCTGAAGGATGCACAGACTCGGTCCCCAAGAGAGGGGAAAAGGACTGTAGAAGAAGCGTCGTGTAGCACAGAAAGGAAAGAGTGCTGGGGCCCTGTGCTCGCCACGCACGTACTCACCACAGAGCGGTGAGCCCCCTGGGGGGATCTTGTTTAGGTGCCCGCGGTTTATTAGCGGTTGAGGAAGACTGAACTTCAGCAGCAGCAGGAGGAAGTGGGGACGTGGAACGGGCAATCTTCGGGTTAGCCTATCGCACAACTGTATCAGCGAAAGTGAAGTCACAGTCTGGGTACCTGAATCCTTAGTAGGTCGAGCGGAGGTGAGGACCTTACCATATGTGCCCGCTGGGAGGACAGTGTGCTTTCGACTCACCAACAACTTTCGAGCGGCAGATGTTGATACCTTTTCCGTAACCCGAATTTCCTGTATGACCTTTTCATCGTTATATACAGGGCAGTCCCTAGAGGAAGCCTCATTGTCACCGTTGCAATTAAGGCAGTGAGGGGATGGATGTGGGCAATCCCCCCCATGGGCATCCCTACCACAAGTGACATTTTGCTGCATTAGGGCAAGATTGACGGATGTGGTTGTATCTGTGGCATTGAAAACAGTGCGTTGGGTTAGGTACATAAGGGCGGACGGAGATGACTTCATACCCTGCTTTGACCTTGGACGGGAGTTCAACTCTGTAGAACGTCAAAAACACAGTACGAGTTGGAGTCAGCTGGTTATCTACCTTTTTCAACATCCTATGGACGGCTATTACACCCTGATCGGACATATAGGTTTGTATGTCTTGACAACCCGTCAAAACTACCCCCGTGACGAGTTGAGCGTGCAATGCTTGATAGGAAACGTGTGTAACAACGTAGTACGTATTAGTTTTTGGGCCTGGAAGGCACTGTCCACTTCCAGCAACAGTGTACCGTTGCGCTGACGCGAACAGGTTTTAACAGGGCCAGCAATTGCATCAACACCTTTCTGAATGACGAAAGGATTTACAGAATTGAAATCTTTACCGTCGGTTCGAGAGACAACAAGAAATTTCGGTAGATTAGGCAGAGTTTTCTTTTTCTGAGGCGAATCTATCTTTCGTTTCTGGGTCAACGTCACAGAAGAAGAGAAGGAAGTCATTGCGGAAGTGTCACCCGTGATTACCGGCGTCTCCGATGGTGCGCTCCTTTCTAGTGGGGGCCCTCTCCGAGGGCTTACCCGCCTTAGGTGATTGTTCACACCTCAGGTCACACCTCCCGAGAACTGACGGAGGGACCAATCGGCATGTTCTGAAGGTACCAGCTCGGGTAATCACCCCTCCCTGGGCCTGGCCTTTACCAGGGGGGTACGTACGTGCCCTACTTGTCTACCCGGGGAGGGGAATTACGCGTTACCCCGTCACCTGCTACACATGCTAATGTGTGGGTCGGCCTTCAGACACGCACAGGGAAGAAAGAAGAAGAATAGAGGAAGTGAAGAGAAAGAAGGAAAGAAGTGTCTCAAACACTGAAGCGGAGACTAATGAGAAGGAGAAGAAGGCTAGGAGAGTACAGCAACGAGAGGAAGACAGAAGCAAAGGTTAGGAAAGGAAGGAACCAAGGAATAAGATAAACTACAACAAGAAACCACCTTAACTCGCGAAAGACGCCCGTCTCCGGGCGAAGGCATAAACCGGGAGGGAACGTGAGGCAGCCTGGGGCAGAAGAAAGGCTGCTTCGGCTCGGGGCCCCATGCACGCCACACACGTACCCACAAAAGAACTGTGGGCCCCCTGGGGGGTTTAATTTATCCGCATACTGTCAAACAAAACCATCCGTGCCAACTGTCTCCTGGCAAACTCATAGCAGATGCCATAGCTACCTACTTCAAGAATATCAAGTGACATCACAAAACCAAAGAACATTTTCTTCAATGAAATTATCAATTGTTCTAAAATTATGGTAAAATTTTAAATATAGATAGAACAACTTATTTGTAAATTACTTCAAATTTTGTCATCCCATAAAGTATATAATAAATTCTGAAGCCGCATCAGCTTTTTTTAAGATCATTGCTCTACAGGTCCACGACCGTTTTCACATTGTTAAAGACCCATCTTCAGGTGTTAATTTTTTCATATGAATATTCATTATAGTGACCCAAGTTTCTAATTGCTTTCACCTGTCATGGGAATAAAATTTCATTAATTAGGACTGGATATATGGAACCAGTCAAACAGAAATTATCACTGTCATTCAGAATAAAAACCAAGGACGTTAAAATGTGGGACAAATAGTCGCGTAAGTTTGATTATTGTATTTTCCATGAAACCAGTAGATTGACGACGAAGTGAAGGAGTACAAACTAAATAAGATTGTCCAAAGAATCGAAGAAACCGATAGATGGATTTGTAGTTTGTTCATCTTTGCATTTAGTATTACGGTAAGGTAAAAAAAACTTACGAATATGCACAACCACCCACATTCACTGTTTTGTTTCAGCTTCACGAGGAGTAAATTCAAAACATGCTTGTGTAAACATGATTTGATTATAATACTCAACTGCATCGATGCTTTGGGTGTATTTCCATAATAGCTGCTCATTTAGGTAATATTCCTTGAATGTGAGACGCGTATGACAAGACTCAACGTAGGTAGAGTCCGTCTTTGGACAACAGTGCCTAGTATCATTGCAGAATATGATCGTTCGCATTACTTTTTATACAAAAAGCTCTCACTGAAGGTTGGTGAGGGTAACTTATAAATTCATTATTTCTCAATCATGTTGTCTGCTTGCTATCAGACTGAAGCCTTTCCTTATGATGCCATTTGCTAGCACGACATGGCTAAGAGCCAGTTGAGGCAAGATGCTTGTAGGATTGGGGATATTGTGAGCTGTCGCTTTCAAGATGTGAAGTGTTTGATAACTTACTGTTAAGTGACGGATGGGGCAACGTTCATTTTTTCCAGTAACTTTTCATGGAAAAAAATATTGAAAACCTTGTCACAACCTAACAAAGTAATTGTTTAGTCTTTTTTTGGGAGGAGGGGGGTGAAACTGTAATCGTGATGGATGTTTACGTACCTCAGTCTTTGACCTATCATATGTTGCAAGCACAATATCAGTATTTTTAACTTCTCCAGTCATTTGCTGAAAATATAATGCTGTAAAGCTTCAAAAGATTTAATAGCTGGTTTCGGCCTCATCGGATGAATTACATATCTGCATCCTAAATCTGATGATGGAATCTATCAGGAGATAGCGACGCGTATTAACCGAAATGCTCTCTCCCCTCTGGAAGCCCGTATGGGACGAGCGCGATTTCGCGTCGCTTATCGCTACACAGGTCTTCCTAGTACAGCTAAGAACTGACAACATCGTTGCTGATATTTGGCAACACTATGACAATGCAGTTACTTCCGCAAGTGGTACTGAATTGTCTCGCTAAGTTCACTTGACATTCCTCTTCTACTTTTATGACTCATGCTGTATAATGACAACGTGATATGAGAGACAGAAATTTAACTTTTGCATTCAAGGAATGCAGTTATTCGTGTAGGTGACTTTCAGTTTACCTTTCGCGATGTGTTAGAGACTCAGCATTGAATATGTGAGACTGAGGGCACGATGCCACAGCGTGTGGTTGGCTGTGCGGTTCTGCTTGTGTCTTGTGATGCAACCCTGGTGTGAGGCGGCAGTTCTAATCCTGGTTGGAGAGAATGCATTTGGGGTTGGAATTTCGTCTTATTTTACTTTATACGCTGCAGATTGCAAGAAAAAACTCTAACAGAATCAGAAGAAAAGCTTTATACAATAAGTCTTTCAGAAAGGTCGACTCCAAATTATGGAAATGGTATTAGATGTCTTCTTTGCTTCACCATACAAACGCCTTTGAAGAAATTCGAATTGACCTCCATTGATGCGAAATATCTGCTGTAGAAATGAGACATGAAGACACGAACCTTGCAGTGTGCTCATACATTTACCGTAAGGAATTAAACGACGCAAACATTTTAGTGAGTTACGCATTCTGCCTTGATGAAAACATATGAACTGGTGACAAATTACATGAAGGGCTTTTCTGAAAGGAAAAGGATCGAGATTTAAACCACAAATAAGTGTTAACCGTCGTAGAGTGCCATTGGATTGAATCAACGACTATGACAATATTTTGCCTCTCTAATGTATTATGTATTAGCGTAATAAATATGCTCATCATTCAAAATGGGTTGTCTGCTCCGCTTGTATCGTGTCTGAAATACACATCGCCACCTTTTTTGTGATTCGCCACTCAGCAACATACAGCATTTTACGTATCGAGGGCGATGAGCGGCAGCAGGCGCTGTGGGCAGAGGGCGAGGCAGCGCTGCGTAGCGCCGCCACCGCTGCTGCCGGCGAGTGGGCCGCGGAGAGCTGTGCCAAGTGCTGCAGCCAGAGGCAGCGATGTTATTAGGCCGAAATGTTATTACCAGTGTATCAAAAAATGAAATACGTTACGCATATGCTCCCCTTACACATGTGGCATCAGCATGCACGTGGAACGTGAATTAAAAATTTTTGTGAACAGTCGGTTTCGATCGCAAAGACTCGGACGTAAGCGGGCACTTTACCGCAAGACCACGGATGTAGCTGACTTACAGACCTTCTAACAGCACACAAGAAGTACTGTACGAACTCCCGCAGTCTACAGTGTTGCCAGATTGTGCAGATAGCTGGACTTTGAGCGAATCAGCGCGGCCACGTTTATTGTCCCACGTCGCGATCGGCTCGGACTTAGGCTCAGCGGCGGCCGGCCATAGTGAACGGCTCCCCACTAGCTGCTCGGCCGCTTAACCTGCAGCGGTCGCCACGCGCGCTGCAACGGCGCGATGGCAGCTGGTGGTGGCCACAGTGCACAGCCAACCGCGCGCCGGCTGATGCCGATACACGACCAAAATTACTTTTCGATTTTCTTGCTGAAAAAATTACTGCATGTGTATGAAACAAAGCTACATTGCATTCCGGTGTCAGTTTTTCGATAAAAATTCTCCTTCTCCTATAAAAGAAAATAAAAACCACTTCTTTTCCGGTTCTGTGCGTTTTCCATGACGTAGGATACTTCTCACTCGATTCTGAGAAAACTAATTGCCATACCTCACTGAGTTTTGCACATCTTGTAAGATAACATAGCTTCATAACGGAGTGTCTGTTTTTCCGGTATTCGGCATAGATATTAAGATACTTAATTTCCAGTTAACTTATAGCATAACATTTGAAGTTTTTGCAGTGAAAAATATAGTCGCTGACTACTTTCCTTTTGGTTAACTTTGGGTTATACATTACTGCGTACGAAATGTAGCCAACATTGTGAAATTGTTTTTAAAGCTGAAAAGAAAGCGATACATATAGCGAACTGGGTGTTGGCGCGCCATGTGCACAACCCCTGAACCTCTAGCCTGCAGCTCAGTCAGTCAACCTTCGTAATAAAGCAAATGCCCGAGCCACCAGAAAATGAATTTAAAAATAGCAAAGTTTACCTGGGACAGATGCTAGTTCTCTAACTCGTTTTAAAATATCGGATAAAAAAAAAGGACAGTAAATCTAGTTCTATGTCTTAAAGTAACAAATATTGGATTTCTGTCACTGACGGAAAAATGCAAGTTCATAATGGTGACTGTAGGGTTCTAAGGAAAAGAGAATACTACTGTTTTTGTTGAATTTCCCTTCTGACATGCAATAGAAATGGGAAGACTAAAATTACTAGAAGCATTTTTGACAGACTTTCTCCACAAAAAACAGTGGGGAACATTAAAGATGTTTACAACGGCACTGTTAAGTTGGAATATGCAGTTTGTATGAACAGCTTAAGTGCATCTTTTCTGTAGTTGAGTTTCATGCAAGTAAATCAGTGGCGCTATAATGAAACTGCTGTTATAACTTGCCACCACCCTCGTTTTTTTTTTTTTTTTGTTTTTTTTTTTTGTGGTTTTAGGGCGCACAACTTCTATACTTCTATGGTCATTAGCGCCCAGCCAAGAACATAGATTCGCTATGATCTCAAAGAAAAAAGGTGACTGTCAGAACATCAACAAGAGGCTAAAAACGAAAGATAAAAGACAATTAAAAGGGTTAAATATCCTTGGATAAGTTGGCCAAGTTGATAAAACGCAAAACTCGAGCAGCTGCTCGTGTGTCATCAGCTAAAATTTCCTCCAGAGTAGACGGCAAGTGAAGGGCTACACGGAGATGATTAAAATTAACACAAGTCAGTAAAACATGTCGCACTGTCGGCAGTTCACCGCAGGAGCACAGCGGTGCAGGGTCGGCAGAGAGCTAGTGACGGTGGCTGAAACGGCAGTGACCGATCCGCAACCGGGCCAGGATGACCTCCTCTCGCCGAGAGGGGCGTGAGGAGGTCCTCCAAGCGGTCGGGATCGGTTCTACAGTTCTCAATTTATTGTTGTACATTGAAAACCACGCACTGTGCCATTGCGACACGATACTCCGGCGAAGAGCCCGTTGAACATCGTCCGATGGGACGCAAAAGGTAGCCATGCGAGGAAAAATAGCTGCGGCCTTGGCTGCTATGTCGGCGGTCTCATTCCCGGGCACACCCACGTGGACAGGGACCCACACGAAAGAAACGTGACAGCTGTCATCTGCTAGCAACTGGATGGAGCGTTGGATCCAATATACGAGAGGATGGTTCGAGAGACGGTCCTTAAGACTCTGCAGGGCACTAAGGGAGTCCCAACATATGGCATAGAAAGGTTCGCGGTGGCGGCAGGTGTACAAAACGGCTTGGTGGAGGGCAAAAAGCTCAGCCGTGAAGTTGGAGCACCGGTCAGGGAGCCTGTATTGGAACCGGTTGTCTCCGACGACGAAGGCAGATCCGACACCGGCAGTGCTCTTGGAACCATCAGTGTAAATAAATATGGCATTATCGAACCGTGAACGGAGTTCGACAAGCCTCTAGCGGTATACCAAATCCAGAGTGCTCTCCTTGGGGAGCGAATTAAGTTCGAGGTGAGTGTGAACCTGGGCCTGATGCCACGCTGACAATGGGCTTTCACTCAACCGAAAGGTGGAAGGAAGGGTAAAATCGAGCCGCTGTAGTAGGCGGCGAAACCGAACTCCAGGTGGAAGCAAGGCAATCGCAGACAACTGATATTGGCGATCGAGTGAGTCGTCAAAAAATAATCGGTAAGATGAATGGTTGGGCATCGACCGCAGGCGGCATGCGTACCGACACAAGAGTATGTCACGCCGAGTGGTCAAGGGTAATACAGCAGCCTCAGCATACAGACTTACAACGGGGCTAGTATAAAATGCACCGGTCGCAAGATGTAAACCCCGATGGTGGATAGGTTTGTGACGGCGAAGAATCGACAGCCGTGCAGAAGAGTATACAAGGCTTCCGTAGTCGAGCTTCGACTGAACAATGGCCTGGTAAAGGTGAAGCAGGACGGTACGGTCCGCTCCCCATGACGTGCCACTGAGGACACGAAGAACGTTAAGGGATCGGGCACAACAGGCAGCGAGGTAGGACACGTGTGTGGACCAGCAAAGTTTACGATCCAACATGAGTCCCAAGAATTTCGTAGTCTCCACGAAAGGGAGAGCAACAGGGCCGATATGTAGAGAAGGTGGAAGAAATTCCTTGTATCTCCAGAAGTTTATACACACCGTTTTCTCAGTATTGAATCGGAAGCCGTTTGAGATGCTCCAGAAATATAGACGGTCAAGACAGCGTTGAAGAGAACGCTCCAAGAGACACGTCCGCTGGGCGCTGCAATAAATTGCGAAATCGTCAACAAAAAGAGATCCGGCGACGTCGGCTGAAAGGCAATCTACGATCGGATTGATTGCAATGGCAAAGAGCGCCACACTCAAGACGGAGCCCTGTGGTACCCCATTCTCCTGGCAAAAGGTATCTGACAAAACAGAGCCCACCCGTACCTGGAACTTGCGATCCGCCAAAAACGCTTGAATGAAAAGAGGAAGGCGGCCCCGAAGGCCCCATGTGTGGGAGAATGCCTGCTCTCCAACAGGTATCGTATGCCTTCTCCAAGTCGAAGAACACTGCTACTGTTTGACGCTTCTTTAGAAAGTTGTTCATAATGAAGGTCGACAACGTAACGAGGTGGTCAGCAGCAGAGCGGCGTCGACGAAAACCGCATTGGATATTAGTCAGGAGGCGGCGAGATTCGAGGAGCCACACCAAACGAGCGTTAACCATGCGTTCCACCACCTTACAGACGCAACTCGTCAGAGAAATGGGGCGATAGCTGGAAGGAAGGTGTTTGTCCTTCCCTGGTTTAGGGATGGGGACAACAATGGCTTCACGCAAACTTGTGGGAACATGACCTTCAGTCCATATGCGATTGTAGGTACTAAGTAGAAGCACTTGCCGCAGGAGAGAGGTTCTTCAGCATCTCAATATGAATGGAATCGGGCCCGGGAGCAGAAGATCGGGACAGGGCGAGAGCACGGTCTAGCTCCTGCATGGTGAAGGCGACGTTATAATTTTCACGATTAAAAGAGCGGAAAGAAGGCGGCCGTGCCTCCTCTACCTGTTTGCGAGGGAGAAAGGCAGGGTGGTAATGGGCAGAGCTCGAAACCTCCACAAAGAAACGACCCAATGCGTTTGAAACATCAGCGGGGTCCACGAGGACTGCATTCTCCACGGTCAGGCCAGGAATCGGGGAGTGGACCTTGATGCCGGACAAACGGCGTAGGCCACCCCAGACAACCGTGGAGGGAGTAAAACGGTTAAAAGAACTAGTAAAAGCAGTCCAGCAAGCTTTCTTGCTGTCGTTTATGATACGACGGCACTGCGCTCTCATACGTTTATAATTGATGCAATTCTCCAAAGTTAGGTGGCGGCGGAAGGTGCGTAAAGCACGGCGCCAGGCTCTAAGCGCGTCGCGGCAGGCTGCAGTCCACCAAGGGACCTGGACACGACGTGGAGAAGAGGATGTACGAGGTATGGAACGTTCACCAGCGGTGAGAATAACCTCTGTGAAGTAGTCGACCTGACTGTCACAGTTGGGAAAATTCTGATTGTGAAAAACAGCCATGGAAGAATAAAGCCCCCTGTCGGCTTTAGAAATGTTCCAACTGGTGGGACGAGGAGATGGGGAATGATGCAGGAAGTGGATGATACAAGGGAAACGGTCACTTGAGTACGTGTCAGAAAGTGCACACCACTCAAACCGACCGGCAAGCTGAGGAGTGCATATTGCGAGGTCTATATGGGAATAGGTGTGTGTTGTGTCTAAAGGAAGGTCAGCGCACCTGTGTTGAGGCAGACAAGATCGAGGTGTTGGAGAAGGTCCACCAAAAGGGAGCCTCTCGGACAAGGTGCCGGAGAGCCCCATAAGGGGTGGTGGGCATTAAAGTCGCCTACCAACACGAAAGGTGAAGGGAGCTGGTCAACAACGTGTAGCACATCTGCCCTGGTAAGGGCAGATGACGATGGCGAATAGCTATTACATAGGGGAAAGGTAAATGTGGATAAAGTGATGCGGAAGGCAACTGCCTGTAGGTGAGTATGCAAGGAAATGGGATGGAAATAGACGTCGTCTCGAAGGAGCATCAGAACCCCTCCATGGGCTGGGACACCTTCCACGGTTGGCAGGTCGAACCGCACAGAGGTGTAGTGTGGAAAGTCTGCAACTTAGTTTCCTGGAGGCAGACTAGAAGCGGGCAGTGCAATCGAAGGAGTAGTTTTAACTCCTCCCGATTAGAACGAATGCCGCGAATATTCCTGTGAAGGAGTGCCATGATAAAAATGAGAGAAGAAATAAGGATAAAACCAACTAGCAAACGGGGTCACCTCGACGGCCGCTGAGGACCGGATTTCGAGGGAGCACTGCTATCGCTGTCAAGGGGCAAAGGGTCGGGGTCCATAGGTTCGACCGACGCGCCTGCCACCTCCCTGAGTTGATCAGGACGGGCAGTTTCCCCCGCCGGTAGAGGGCCGGGTGCCCGGCAGACGGAGCGAGCCGGTGAAACAGAAGACGGTCGAGGCCAGCAACTGTTGGACGGCGTGACGGATGGGTCACGCCTCGACGGGGAAGGAGAGGAACTCTCTTTCTTGTCAGCTCTTCTGGAAGAGTGACGGCGGGAAGAGGCAGTTGACGGTTGGGAAGCCTGAGAACGCAGAAAATCCTCACAGACGGGTTCCTTTTTCAAGGTCCGGGCATCTTGTTTAGGTGCCCGCGGTTTACTAGAGGTTGACGAATACTGTACCTTAGAAGCAGCAGGAGGAAGCGGGGACGTGTGACGGGCAATCTTCGGGCTGGCGGATCGCACAACTGTGTCAGCGAAAGTGAAGTCACAAGTCTGGGTAATGGAATCCTTGGTAGGTCGAGTTGAGGTGAGGACCATACTGTATGTACCCGCTGGGAGGACAGTGTGCTTTCGACTCGCCAACAACTTTCGAGCGGCAGATGTCGATACCTTCTCCGTAACCCGAATTTGCTGGATTACCTTCTCATCCTTGTATACAGGGCAGTCGCAAGAGGAAGCAGCATGGTCACCGTTGCAGTTTAGGCAGTGAGGGGACGGAGGTGGGCAATCCCCCTCATGGGCGTCCCTACCACAAGTGACACACTTTGCTGCATTTGGGCAATGTTCATGGGTATGGTTGTACCTGTGGCACTGAAAACAGCGCGTTGGGTTAGGTACATAAGGGCGGACGGAGATGATTTCATACCCTGCTTTGACCTTCGACGGGAGGTCAACTCTATCGAACGTCAAAAACACAGTACGAGTTGGTGTCAGTTGGTTATCGACCTTTTTCATTAACCTATGGACGGCTGTCACACCTGGTCGGACATATAGGATTGGATGTCTTCATCAGACAACCCGTCAAGGGATCTCGTAAAGACGACCCCCGTGACGAGTTGCGTGTGCGATGTGCCTCTACCTTGACAGGAAACATGTGTAACAGTGTAGTCCGGAGTAGTTTCTGAGCTTGGAAGGCACTGTCCACTTCCAGCAACAATGTGCCATTGCGCTGACGTGAACAGGTTTTAACAGGGCCTGCAATTGCATCTACACCTTTCTGTATAACGAAAGGATTGACAGAATTGAAATCTTTCCATCGGTGCGAGATACAACAAGAAATTAGGTACATTAGGCAGAGTCTTTTTTGCTGAGGCGAATCTAACTTACGTTTCTGGGTCAACGTCACTAAAGAAGAGAAGGAAGTCATTGCGGAAGGGTCCCCCGTGATTACCGGCGTCTCCGATGGCGCGCTCCTTCCTAGTGGGTGCCCTCTCCGAGGGCTTACCCGCCTTAGGTGATTGTTCACACCTCAGGTCACACCTCCCGAGAACTGACGGAGGGACCAATTGGCACGTTCGGAAGGTACCAGCTCTGGTAATCACCCCTCCCTGGGCCTGGCCTTTACCAGGGGGTACGTACGTGCCCTACTTGTCTACCCGGGGCGGGGAATTACGCGTTTCCCCGTCACCTGCTACGCATGATAATGCGTGGGTCGGCCTTCAGACACGCACAGGGAGGAAAGAAGAAGAATAGAGGAAGTGAAGAGAAGGAAGGAAAGAAGCGTCTCAAACGCCGAGGTGGAGACTAATGAGGAGGAGAAGAAGGCTAGGAGAGTACAAGAAGAGAAAGACAGAAACATAGGGTAAGAAAGGAAGGAACGAAGGAAGAAAAACGACAACAAGAACCACCGTAGCTCACGAAATATGCCCGTCTCCGGGCGAAGGCATAAACCGGGAGGGAGAGTGAAGCAGCCTGGGGCAGAAGAAAGACTGCTCCGGCTCGGGGCCCTGTGCGCGCCACACACGTACCCACAAAAGAACTGTGGGCCCCCTGGGGGGGGGGGGGGGGGAGGGGGGGGCACCATCCACGGATGATGATGAAAAAAAATGTTTTGATCGCAAATGGCATAATATGCCAAAACTGGAATTACTAGTTGATGGCATGGGGTAGTAACCGTTCGAACATGACAGGGAAAAAGCTTTAACTGCTGTCCTATAATCTGAATATACATACAAATGTAACTGTGTAAGGTTTTCTATAGTCCATGGTGTGGCTGATACAGCAACCAGTCAAATTTTAATTTCAAGTAAAAACAGCCTTGGTTGCAAAATTGTGTTGTTAATTACCAATGACTCGTTTCGCCCTCACAGCAGGGTATCATCACATTATTTGCATGACAAACGTTACGCAAATTACTCCAACAGCCCCTGTTTCACTACTTTAAATGTTGTAGTAATTCTTATGTAACGTTTATGATGCAGTTAAGATGATGGCCTGCTTGAGCGCAGAACGCTTCATTGGTAATTAATAACACCCTTTGCAACCAAGACTATTTTTACGTGAAATTACATTGTAACCGACAGTGTACCGTCTGTCACAGTGAGATTATAGTAGGACACCAATTACAATTATTTCACTGTCAAGGTTCCTAATCACATACCGACATTTTATACCACTCACATTGTTGGTAAGGTAATGTGACATGGAATGGCAGCAAAGTAATTATGAATGAAATAGCCTCGTGTTATTGGCTCACAAAAAAGCCATTACAAAGAAGTAACCATTTCATATTCTGAGCTAAATAACCTATTTACACGCAAATTATCTTGAATGTCTAGTTGTTTGCTATAATAAAGTATTGGTATTCTTGCATAAATATGAACAATTAGATGCAGTTAAAGACATTGCAAAACCGGTTGTGCGAATCTACAAAAGTTCAATAAAATTCAGCTACAGTGAATTAACGGCCTTTCATTCAACACTTTTGAGATAAACGCGTCTTTATCAGCTCCCATTAAACACGACGCGCAGCGCCAACATTGAAACCTCGGAACCCGCGAGCTGAGAGCGGAACAAGAAACAAATTCTTTCTTGCCCGCGCTGGTGAAAGCGACGTGAGCGAGCTGCGGCGGCCGCGCGGGTGCACTATGGCCACCCCAATGGGATCACCCACTGGTTTTCCAACCGCCTCCCTGCTGGCGCGGAGCAGGAAGCGTGGAGCGGCCCACTAGGGCCGTAACCTTAGGCTCAGCGGCGGCTGGCCGGCGGCCAGGTTTTTTTTGTCAAAGAGTGTACCTTGTAAATTGTATCACAGTACGACATGAGCTATGAGCACAAACAGTTCATGGAAAACCGCCTTATCACGCACCAAGTTTTAATTTATTACTTCTTTACTACCAATTGTATTCGCAACAGATTTTAGACATGCAGCACTTATTCAAATGAATATATACCTTAAAAATTATCCAAATGAACAACATATAACTACTGTCTAACATATACAGTCACGACATTCCCGCGTATTTTCGTTATACACAGCGACAGCAGCGCTCCAAGCGGCCGGCAAGCTACTGTAACGAATACGATAGTAGATGAGCGCGAATAGTATCGCTTATATTGAATTAAATACATTTTTTTTACATTAGGGGACGTATGTAGGTAGTGTCATAAAACAGGTATTAACGTAAAAATAGCTCCACCTATTTTTGTCTTAGATTTCCTAAGGTCCCTGACAAGGTAGGAAACGGTACATTACGGCACAGTTAATTTACTTGTAACCTACAGGCTTTTACTGAATTTAATTTACAATTAAAAATAGAAAAAGGGCTAGGGAACATCAGAATACCTGCCCTTTGGAAGAAAGATGTCTTTTCTTCTCAAGAACGTTAACGTTACTCCATTCCAATTTCAGTGAAATCGGTGAGGGTGGATCGTAGGAAACGAATGTAGAATGTAGAACGCACTTCATTGGCATTAATATGACGAACCATCTTTTGTCGCTGTAGTTAGGAAATGTTCTCCGCTACGGCACCTTTTTGGCACAGAAACATTATGTTTTAAAAATCAAATTTGCGTCTTGAAACAAATTCAACTGTTTGTAGATCTATCGGACCAAACTGCGTGGTCATCAGTCCGTAGATTACAAACTACATAAACTGAGGTCAACTAACCTAAGGACAACACACACACACACACACACACACACACACACACACACACGTGAGCGCGAGCGAGAAAGCGCTCGATCCTCCGGCGGCGAACAACCGCGCGCTCCGCAGCGAGGCGCCTTAAACCGCTCGGCTACTCCACCAAGGCTTGAAGCAAACCAGACAACTTATACATAATAATAATAATAATAATAAAGCAACACTACCCATTCAGACGATAGACAACCAAAGAAGCAATACATCACTTGTGCGTTCCGGGTCAGTATCTGCCAGTATAATTTATTTCGCATGTCTGTTTCTATGTGACATCTAAGAACTCGCCTCAGCCCCGTAAACGCTACATTGTATTTTATCTACGAAAGGCAGTTATAGACATTTGATTTTTATAGGTCTCGAAAACTTGACCAGATTTTTGTCATACTTTTCACTGAAATGTGAACAGCCGCTTGCACAATTTGGTACGCTTATAAGTGACCGGAAATGTCTAGTAACCAATTTCTCTGTCGAGTAACGTAAATCAACAGTGTGAGCGCCGCGCCCCGCCAGTGAGGACTGCCAAATAACACAGCCGTGGCCGGCGTGTCGACACGTTGCCAACAAAACCTGGGATTAGATTAGAAGGAAAATAAGCTGACTGGTTAAACGTCTGATGTGTGGCATTACAGCTGTCAAACGATTCATAATGACAATCAGATGTTTATTAGCTGAAAGCGACCGGTTTCCTTCACTGGATCATTCTCAAGCCGACGTTAGCATGAACAGCCTGTGAATTGTATAGTTGTGAGTGATGCACCTGCTCGGTAATTATTGTTCAAAATGTCATCTGTAAGGTTTGTCAACTGTCAAGAGTATTTTTTATTCGTATGTTAATGCTATCGTCTGACTGGCTTACTTCAATTAGATCCAAAAGATATCGTAAAGCAAACGTATTGAAATGTTCACAGCAACACATTTCCGTAAGAAATGTACAGAAGGAAATCGCTTTGGAGTCTAATTTAAGGAAGGCGAGAGTTTCAGGTTTTTAACTGAAGCCGGCCGTGGTGGCCGAGGGGACTGAGGCGCTCCAGTCACGGTCTGCACGGCCACTACGGTCGGGGGTTCGAATCCCCCCTCGGGCATGGATATTTGTGCCGTCCTTAGTATAAGGTAGTTAAGTAGTTTGTAAGTTTAGGGACTGATGACCCCGTAGTTAAGTCCCATAAGCTTAAACATGTGAACATGTGTTTTAACTGAATTTTAATTTACCTACTAAAAGGCGTATGAACTTGTATAAAATCGTAGAATGTTCATATGTCAGTTGCAAACTTTTTCGAACAGGTAAAAGTTTGCCGAACTATCTACCGTTTCCGATTTTTCCCACGAATTTGGCATACCCCATACAATAGAGTAAATATATTTCAAAATGAGAAAAATCCATCGGTTCGATTAAAAAAACGAAATGTTCCTAAAATGACACCTTTTTGTTTTCCTGCGTTTGTTTTTGGATATTTCCAAAAACAGACTTCGGATTCCAATTCCTGGAGTTCGGATTACCCTAATAACGCTGCAAAACTATTCAAAATAGCATTTTCATTTTTTGAAAATTTTCGGTTTTGAATGTACCCATCAAAACGTGCCGATTTCACTATTTTCGTACTTTTCCCTGTGTTCCCAGCGGCCAATTTATCTGAAATCGAATATCACAAGTAAATTGGTTCACCCGTTGCTGAGATCCACTATAACCACACAATTCTTTTCCTAATATATAATAAAGGGCAATGTCCTGGCTGACAATCATCGCCCAGCCCAAACCACTGAAATCAGAAACTTGAAATTTGTAAGTGTTGATCTTACTCTTTAGGCTTCATTTAAGAAGCGGTTTTTCCATATTCCGTCCGTAAGGGGGTAAAATAGGGAACGAAAAATTTTTTTAACTATGTTGCTATTTAGGCAATTTTGAAGTTAGAACTACAAAATTTCGGATTGTAATTCAGGGCTCGACGCAAAAAACGGATTTTCAAAAATGTTGCTGTTAACTCAAATTTGAAACTACAACTACGAAACTTCGGATATTGAATCTTGGTCAGGATTTAAAAATGAACAAGTTTCAGTATTTTTGGAAATTCATCAACTGAGGGGGTAAAATAGGAGATAAAAAATTCCTTTCGAAAACGTTGTCAAGACAATTTTCATGCTAGAGCTGCAAAAATTGGTATTTGTATTGTTCGTTATAATTTAAAAAATACCTGTTTCGGTATTTTTGGAAATTCAACCATAACGGGGGTTAAATTTGAGAGCGGATGTTTTTCGAAAATCTGTTGCTATTTAGGCAATTTTGGAGCTAGAACTACAAATTTTCGGATTTAGATTCGGAGTTCAAATTTAAAAGACGTTTTTCGGTATTTTCAGAAAATTAATCATTTAGAGGGTGCAATAGGGAACGAAACATTTTTTGAAAATACGTTGCTAGGCTACTAAGCCAATTTTGAATCCAGAATTACAAACGATATTTGGTTGGAATTTAAAAGACTCGTGTTGGGTATTTTTCGAAATTCAACTAGTAAGGGTGCCATAGGGGTTACAAGTAGTAAAATCAAATGTTCAAATATTTCTAAATCTTAAGATACTCACTACGCGGTCATCAGTCACCAAGGCTTACAAACTAAACTAACTTTAACTAAGACCAACTTATGCTAAGGACAACGCAAACATCCATGCCCGAGGGGCGAATCGAATCCCCGATGGCGACGGATCAACCTGTTTTATTGAAAGCAAAGGCTATTGAGACACTTTCATAACTCTCCGTTAGCCAGTAAAACTGCGCAGTGCGAAAGAAAAGAACAACTCAAAATACAAGAGATGCCACCTCGTTGGAACAGCTCATACTGCATGCTCAAAATAATTTTGGAAGCAGGGAGGGAGCTTGCCGTTGCTATCAGTGAGTGTTCCAAAGCGCCGCCTTCCCTTTCAGCGGAAAATTACTGAGCTGTAGCAGAGGTAATAGGTCTTCTTGCACCTTTTCAAGTTGCAACTACTACAGCATTAGGGGAATCATACGCCAGTGCTTCGTTAATTGTACCTCATACGAGGTATTACTGCAATGTCAGACCTGGAAAGCACATTAACAGCTAGTGAGGCTAGAAGTGACGTGAATTGCTTGATTTGAGCATTTAATAACCGGACTGTTAATACAATTGCGACTTTATTAGCTGCTAGCTTTTTAAGAGACTTGGGTTCAGAAAGTTTCAAGAGACGGACAACGCCGCACAAGTACCTCAAGACCGCGGCCAACCGTATTTAAGAGCTATGTCCGAAGCGCGAGGTCATTCCCCGTTGGGGGGTCGAATCCTCCCTGGGGCGTTTATGTTCGTGTTGTCTTTAGTATACGTTTGTAAGTTTAGGGACTGATGACACCGCAGTTAAGTCCCATAAGCTTAAACATTCCGAAGTATCTCAGGAAGAGTACGCTGCTATCGTGCAGAAAAAAACCTCAAACAGGAGCAACCATTACGAGTGCTGAGAAGTCTACCTGTTTGAAATCAGGTCTACCTTTTGTGCCCAGCGTGACGTCAATGTCGGCACACCTGTCGGTGATTCCACGTCAGTACTTAGAAAAACCTGTAATTGACAAGCAGGCCTGTGTTTTGGAATATCAGGCAAAAACTGATAGCTTGTTGCGTGTACTGCGCTGTCCAGCGACTTCAGTTCCTGCAGTAAGGGTCGAAGACTAAAAGAGAAGCATTTAAATACCATACTTTTCATGAAACAACATTTACGTATCTTGTGTTGTCAGAGAGAGGCTAAAGGACAAGAATTTAAATACCATACTGTTTCTAAGACAGTTTCTTTCCTTGTACAGTACTCTAAATAAAAAATTCTTAAGTTTTTCATTTTAAATATCAGCCCAAAATAATCGACAGTTAATCATATCGATAGTTTTTACAAATACTATCGATAATATCGGACGTGTCAACAATAGGTGTTTAAGTAACACTATCTGTGCCACCAAGTTAAGCGTTGTGGCGACAGACTGATCGTTATTTGGAAAGTGTCAAAAACAAATGAAGAAGACAAAGATTGAACGATCCGTCAACATATGGACATTAGATATGGAAAAAATGGTTGTGGTGGCATTTTGATTAGTAGCGTAGCCTCATTCTTGCAGAAAAATGCAAGGGAAATCCAATGCGCAATTTTTACATTACTGTGTGTTTGCATTAACTTCGTATTGAGCCACGTATGACGTCTGAATGTCTACGCTTTCAAGCAAAAAATTAAAACAAAATGATTTGTAATTTTAGTTAGGTTGTGCATAATTTTTATCGAAGTTATTTTGGTATAAGTAGCTTCACGAGAAAGTTATTCTATGACGACTTGATAATGGGATGTGCCCATCCACAACACGACAAAAAATGCAGCTTGGTGGCGTGATAAATATTTATTTAAAACCACCGCATATTTATTCCCTTCAATTACTGAACATCAGTGCAGTTTTGAGTCCGTAGGACTGCATTGAATTTAATGAACATCATGGCTCGCTAAACCAGTCGAATATGGTAGGCGCATTTTTGGTGATATATAGAAGGGAGTGCCATAAACGACATACTGAAACATCTGAACGGGGGGGGGGGGAGGAATGGAAGGGGGAGCTCATCTGAAGACGGGGATACCGCCCGTCAGCCTTGGCCCGTGACGTCATCACAGCGCGATAGTTTTGAGGTGCGTGCGTGTTTGTAGAAGGCGTGGGTAATTGTGTGGTGGCTGAGTTAAAGACGATAGCTTATTTACAAACAGAACAGACTAATATTTCGTGTTTAAAAAGTGATCTGTAGCTTCTGTCGGTTAGGTATAGGTTAACCGAGAGTTTTTTTCTATGTGAGCACCGAAGGCTCAAAGTTTTGGACTAAGACCTGTGGTCGATGGTACATAACTACAGATTATTTGTATCTACAATACAGAAGTATTAAGATATCCCACATACTGGTTTTTTTCCCTAGGTGAAGGCAGACGGGTGGTATCCCAATCTACAAATATGCCGATCAACCACTATTTTAATATTACGGAATATGAAAATAAAAAGAAAAACCAAATAGGGTTAATCGAAGACTGTGATACCACCCGTCGGCTTTGACGAATGACATATCTTACTCAAAATTCATAGGATTTATTTGGGAATAGAAACTGCTATCAGGTAGTGATTCTGAGTACATCGAGAACTAGTTACTACATGGGTTCAACAGATTGCTTCAGGTAATTTGAGCTGAACGCATTTTTTCCAATAAAACCTTCCATTCGTAAGACGCCATTGGTCAAAGCCGACGGAAGGTATCCGTCGGCAAGTATGTCAACATACCCTAAGATTTTTTGGTGTCCACTTGTGTAATTTCTTACAATGTTCCTTGTTGAGGCGATTTTGACAACGTTTTGCGGTCAATACAAATGCCAAAACCTTCAGAGCCGTGCCGAAATACTAACCCTAATTTCTTCTGGTACTTTCACGTAGTACTCTATCTAGCACAAGAAACGAATCTGTCAATAAGCCTACACGTGATCTTCGTTTTTACACTTCATGCACGAAAATAAATCCAGTAAAACAATGAAATGGCAAGTTTAATAAGCAGACTATTTTAGTCTGCATCGAAGAGGGATCAGTCTATCCAACTATAGCACACGTCCGTTTCGAAAAGTAACTTTTTGGTAATATTAAAGATTCTCCTGTTCTAACTTGTTACCGACTTAGGATTTTTACTGCACGAAACTGAAGTGGCTTGTGAAAGTTTTACACCAGTGGACGATTATCGTTTAGGTACCAAAGTAATGCAACATTTGAGGCTATAAGCGCGCAGCGCATACAGTGAGCAGCTCTACGTTTACTTTGCGCCGCCAAGAGGCGTGGTCTGAATGGCCCCTTTCGATAGCTGCTGGCAGCGTACAAACTGAAAACACACGGGGAACATTTTTGGCAACTCTTCACATCTAACGTATAAACAGGACTGCCTCCACGCAAAATAAGAAAAAAAATCACGTTGGGTGGCCTGATAACCAGACGAACACAAAGTATTTATTCCATAGTATATATCAAGACGTGCCAATTGGTAGGGATTCTCCCTAACTCCAGATAAAATACGCGGTTTCCCGACAAAACTTTCGTAAAGTTCCGTATTAAAAAAATTGAAATTTGTGCGCGCATTCACGTTGAATCGCTTCACGGTCGGACGAAAAGAATATGATGGGGCTACCGGTCCGGGTACCAGGAACCAACTGTCCACCTATACTGCCGATTACTTTACATAACAAATACCACAGTCTTCAGAAATGAGCGGCTCGGGGGAACAATGGTATGCGCCACTGGCGAATATTTTGCATTATAGGGCAGTAAATGCAGCTTATGAGCTATAGAATATAATACACCATGAACAATTTATCTCTAGAGGTAAATTTTAAGTTTTACCTGGTGTATTATACTCTGCAGCTCATATGCTGCATTTACTGCCCTGTAATGCAAAATATTCGCCAATGGCGCTTACCATTGTGTTCCCCCGAACCACTCAAATATTTGACATCGCGCAACAGAAATTTGGGTATATTTATTGTAAGAATCACGAGTCAAAAGAAATCAAAGCATGAAATACTTGTGAATTCCTCTAATTGAAGCTACATGCGAGAAGATGTTTAGCCTAGTAAATGATATATCACACGACCTTTAGCTTAATGAAAGCCCATTTAGTTATAATGCTGATCTTGAATGCAAATTGAATTTTAAATCAGTGCGAACGCAAATGTGAAACAGTTTTTCCCGACAACTACTCCAAAACTACTGCTGGACTTACCAAATCGTTCTAGTCAGTTGCAGAGATCTTCAGACAAACGCAATTTCTGGAATCCATTAGCGATGAAATAGAAAATACAGCAAAAAAAAACACGACGGCGTACGTGATCCACGAAGTCTAAACTCGGAATGAGGCGCTGAAGCGTCGGCTTGGTGGGCAGCGATATATCGAAAGGTGTGTGGGTCGGAATCAGTTACGCCATATTTTAATCGATGTTTATACTTGCGAAATATCGCATACATGTATATTCTGTGGCATTAAAACTGAATAACAGATATATTACTCTAAACATTGAATTTCTCTTAGAATGTTGAACTGCAATCAGCTGTAAATTTTCTTACCTTCTCTACTCGAAAAATAAGACTGGTAGAAAACTAAAAGTTTCTCTAAAGTGGTCTGTGAAAGCATTTTAAATCACATGATGGTAAAAGTGGTAAGTGCAGCTATTGTGGGAACACAGTCCGAACCTGTAGTAATACCACAAACTTGAAATCTCGTTTAACCGTTTCATTCCCAGTGTTGTTCCTGGACAACAACGTATTAAAAGTTGATTTATACTGTATTTTGTGCATCAGCCCTTAAAGTCGATTTGTTGCCGATGAACACCGTGCTTCTAGTAGGACAGTATGCCGCTCGGTACGGCGTGTAGCCACTTCTGAGGCATCGATCTGTCCATTTGGAGGCTGGAGGCTGTGTTGCCCTGCTGAGTGTGTGAGCGCGGGTGTGATTCCTCTTTTTTTTTTCTTTTTTATTTTATTTTTTTTTTTTTTTTTTTTTTTTGGTCGAGGGGACTAAGGCGCTCCAGTCACGGTCTGCACGGCCACTACGGTCGGGGGTTCGAATCCCCATTGGGCATGGATATTTGTGCCGTCCTTAGTTGTAGGTAGTTCATAAGTAGTTTGTAAGTTTAGGGACTGATGACCCCGCAGTTAAGTCCCCAAGTTTAACAAACATTTCAACTTTTTTTTTTTTTGTTCCAGCAGTGAACTGTCTTGGCTTTGGTGCTATGGCGAAGATTATGATCTGGTAGTGTTAACTGTCAACAAAATAACGAAATGTTTGTAAAAGTAACGTCCAAGTAATAAAATACCTCATACAAACGTCTGTGTTGTGCAGGAAATACATGACATAAAAAATCAATAGTTCGATCTAACATTTTAAAATACATATTTTGATGTTTACTGGACTATATTAATACAGAAAATTTCATAATTTGGGGCCGAAAGGGTTAAAGCCCGGCTTTGTCACCGACCAACGGCAATGAATGGACGAGGAAAACGGCACCGGAACGAAACCCTGACAGTCTTGATATAGGAGGTGGAACTCTCGTTGTTGTTGTGGTCTTCAGTCCGCAGACTGGTTTGATGCAGCTCTCCACGCTACCCTGTCCTGTGCAAGTCTCTTCATCTGAGAATACTTCCGGCAACCTACAACCCTTTGAATCTGCTTACTGTATTCGTCCCTCGGTCTCCCTCGACGATTTTTACCCCCACACACTTCCTTCTAATGCTAAGTTGACGATTCCTTGATGTCTCAGAATGTGTCCCACCAATCTATCCCTTCTCTTAGTCAGGATATGTCAGAAACTCCTTTTCTTCCCAGTTCTGTAGTGCGCCTCCTCATTAGTTGTGTGATCTATCCATCTAATTTTCATCATTCGTCTGTAGCACTACATTTAGAAACCTTCTATCATCTTTTTGTCTGAACTCCTTATCGCCAACGTTTCACTCCCACAGAATACTACTCTCCAAGCAAATGCTTTCAGAAAGGACAGCTAAACTAATATTGGATGTCAACAAATTGGGCTTCTTCAGAAACGCTTTTCTTCCCATAGCCATTGTGCATTTTATCTTATTTATTTCGGCCATCAGAAGTTATCTCGCTACCCAAATAACTCTCAGCTGCACGTTAGTCAAACAGTTGCTTCGAATTCGTCGGCTGCGTATCCAACTTGTACGCAAGAACGTTTCTGTTCTGCTTTGAAAATTACAAACGTTTTGTTCAAATGTTTGTAATTCTATCGGACCAAACTGCGTGGTCATCAGTTCGTAGCTTACAAAGTACTTAAACCTAGGTAAACTAACCTAAGGACAACACACACACCCATGCCCCAGGGAGGACTCGAACCTCCACGGCGAGCAACCGCGCGCTCCGCAGCGAGACGCTTTAGACCACTCGGCTACTCCACGGCGGCTTGAAAATTGCAGTCCAGCCTTCTTGGCGACGATTAGATTGCATGAAATTATTTACTCTGATGTGCATTAATTACCGCTCTGGGCTTTTTAAGTGAATTCTTGAACAGGGTGAAAACGACCGACTAATAATAAATTGCACGCCATTAACAGAATCGTCAACCTCGTTCTTTGCAAAGAATAACTCGCTGTGGGCGAGATTTATTTCGATGCCGCGACTCCGGCAGTTGTTCACTTGCAGGAGGAGCAGAGCGACGGCTAGAGGAAATTGAAATAAATCTGTTTTGTTTCATACTTGCAAAGACTGTGCAGTCTTATACAGCAGAGGAAGCTGATTTCATTAGTCTTAATAATGCCTTAAAATAGCAACCAAAAAACTGATGTGAAATTAATGGACTACATGTATTAAACTTTTCCTTAGCATTTTCAATCGAAATTAGGAAATGAGCAACAGTAACATTATCATCTTATGTATGGACAGTGGGTAAGGTGACTTATACATGAAATACGAGTACAAACTGTAAAATACCTATTTTTCATTGCAACGTCTTTTTTTCCAAAAGCATTTTCTGTTTAATCTGAAATACTTAAAATCTAACTGTATTTATCGTCACAAAATTCTGACGTGTTACTTTGAAGCTCTAAACAGGTCGCAAATATTCTTCAATTTACATCATTACAATCGATCTTCAATTTGACAAAAATTCATTGCTATCCATTACTCTCGCTACAACTCAGAAAGGACTTGACCGATTTGAATATTGTATTTGCTCCGCTTTAATACAGAGGTGGTATAAAAAAAGAGAAAATACGAAGGAAATTCTGAAAAATGGAAATTTGTTAATTTTTAATGCGAGCCGCCACTTCAGATTAGACTGGTATTCCGTGCGACTGCGGTAAACATTTGGCGCTTCACTTCCTGCACGAGATGCCGCGCGGTGCGTGGCGGAGGGTGACTTAAAAAAATGTCACTGTTTACCTATGATTTCGCACTGGGCATAGAGGAGGGTACCTTACTGCCCACCGTTTCACCTCGGCAGCTGTATCCAATGTTTCATATACAGGGGGCAGAAGGGGAGGGAGAGGAGAGGAGAGGAGAGGAGAGGAGAGGAGAGGAGAGGAGAGGAGAGGAGAGGAGAGGAGAGGAGAGAGCAGACGCGCCTCAAACCCTCCGCCCAGTCGCCGCCCACCGGACTCGAACTCCGCCCCTCAGCGGCAAGGCGCTCACCCCAGTGCCGTCTAGGTGGTGCTGGCTCAACCAAAACACCAGAAACTCTGAACTTTGATGACAAGTTACAGAAAAACAACAGTTCGTAATGCACAGATTGAGTTTTCGAGTGAAACATTTTTACAAATATTGTGTATTAACAAAATAGAATCATCTATCATCTAAAGCGGATTGCCTAATGGTATTTACACGAGTAATATACAACTACTGTTTTCGTTACAAATGAATAGCATTTTCTATAGATCTACTTCTTAAAGACAATTCGTATATCTGAAATCCTCGTTCTCCCAACATAAATCAAAATTTTGTAAGATAAAGAATGTACTTCGCTAATCTGAGACAGCTATTGGTTTTAGTAGCGTGTATTTTCACAAGCAGAAAGTATCAACATGTTTCGTATTATTTACTAGTTACACAGATGCAACGTAGGTTTACATTAGTTTTGGAGTTTCTACTTTTCTTAGTTGCAAGTGTTTAAAACTATAAACAATCAATCTTGAGAACGTGACTTCTCTAACAAAATAAATACCGAATAGTTCTTCCGATAGTGTCTGTCTGAATCGTGTTCAATAACAGCGGCAACAGCACAATACACTTTCGATCTAGTATGTAAACATACTATTCTCACATCGTCGAGAAAACTGACATATCATTAACAGTTGAACTTATTTGTCCTTTAGAATTTGACCGTGAGTTCAATATATGGGAGCTGTTCTAGGGTAGTGAGTAAGGGATTTGTTGCCGATCTTCACGAAAGTAGAAGAGGTTCTTCTGAAACTGCAGAGTATGGTGCAGAAACTTTACATCCTTCCAGACATACCTGCGGGCAGCGAAGAAGCAACTGATTTGTATCAAGGGAGATAGAGGGGAGGACGATCGATGGGAACTGGCAGCTCTTACTTGCAAATATAGAAGAACATACAAAAGTTACATGAATGAGAAGTCATGGCAGTTGTCAGAAGTGCAAAGATGAAAAAAACAATTCACGAAATGGGTGAATGGATTGCCGGCCGCGGTGGCCGAGCTGACTGCGGCGCGCCAGTCACGGTCTGCACGGCCACTACGGTCTGGGGTTCGAATCCCCCCTCGGGCATGGATATTTGTGCCGTCCTTAGTCTTAGCTAGTTCAGAAGTAGTTTGTAAGCTTAGGGACTGATGACCCCGTAGTTAAGTCCCATAAGCTCAACAAACATTGGAACATATATATATATATATATATATATATATATATTATTTTTTATTTTTATTTATTTATTTTTTTTTTTTTTTTTTTTTTTTTTGGTGAATGGATTAGGAGAGACAGAACACTGTCATACGTAATAAACAAAATATTGCCGAAAATACTTCTGTTACGTAAACAAAAAGTTTCAGATCGCTTCACAAACGCAAAAGATTAAAAAAAATGGAAGAATGAAACATTAAAAACAAGCAAAAAGAAGAAATGGACATCTTGGGGGGAGTGTTCCAAAACCCATTGCTCACAAGAAGAGCCACCAAACCCACTAATCCTGTCCAAGCATCAGAGGTAAAATCTTATAGCTGAGAGTAAAAACCACTTTCACGAAGGAACCCAAGGACCCTATCAGTCATTCATGAATTATCTGCGTAAACTGAAGGCAATAGTGTGGACTGCTGTATTTGGCACGGAGTGCCAAGAGGAGCGGACTTCCACTAAGATGTGAGCCACAGATCGTAGGGCTCCACAACTACAATGTGGGGGAGGCTCACTGCGCAAAATAAAACCGGAATAAAACTGGAATGTCCAATTCAGAGACGGAAAAGGAAAGTGGATTCCCTCTGAGAAGGGCGTAAGGAAGAACTCCAAGCTGCAGTGGTCGACGTGGTGGAGCAGAGTTTATTATACAGGGCAGTTGCAGTTGCTGTTCCAGCCATGTATGGGTTCCAATCTCATATGCACCCATACCTGCTCTTTGGCGACTTGGGTGTCGGTGATGATGAAAGTGCTGACGAGTGCAAACAAAACGCCCAATCCCCTGCCGGGAATCGAACCTGGGCCTCTTAAGTTGGTGGTCAGCAACGCTGCCACTGAGGTACGAAGGTGGACAGGGAAATAGAAAAGTAATTGCATACATTTATTGTCCTCCTCTTATTTCAGAAGCAGCGTCTCACAAAAAACGGCTGTGTCTGTGGAACATGACATGGTTTCAAAATTAAGTTTTGTAGATATTGATGAATTTGACAGGGTTGACTATTAATGGCGACGCTCTGCCAACTGCCCTCCGTCAGTAGGTCGTTCTCAGTTGCACGGTCAGTGGTTTGGTCTGACAGCAGTCGCTATTCTGCTGACAACCTCAGTCGGTTGGTCGTTCGCGACTCGCTCCCGACCTAGTCCAACCTTCAGTCTCAATAGGATGGATACAGCATGGCCTTACAGAGCATGTAAATGTTAGATGGGAGGAACAAGATGCAACTTAAGAATAGAGTGAGAAAGCGGGTGAGGGGAGAAAAACACACACACACACCGCATAAAATAGGAGATGTCTGGGATAGAGGGGATAGGAACTGTTGGGTGTGGAAAAAGGGGACGTTACTGTAGGTTGAGGGCTGGATAATTTTTGGGATCTGAGAATATTCTGTTAGGATAACTCCCAACTGTGCAGTTCAGAAAAGCTGGTGGTGGGTCGGAGAATCCAGATGGCCTGGGTAGTGAAGCAGCTATTGAAATCAAGCATATGCTTTACTGCATGCTGTGCCATCAGGTGGTCTTCTTTGTTTTTTTTGTTTTTTTTGTTTTTTTTTTATTAGTTTGCTGGCAGCCATTCATCCTAATGGACAAGTGGTTAGCGGTCATGTCGATATAGAAAGCTGCACAGTGATTGTAGCACAGTAGATAAATTACATTGCTCTTTTCACAGGTGGCCCGTCGTTTGATTGGGTAAGATCAATCTGTGATGGGACTGGAATAGGAAGTGCTGTGTGGGTGGATTTGACAGGTCTTGCAACGGGGTCTTCCTCTGATCCCTGTGGTAAGTGGGCTGAGTTTCTGGGTGGCATACAGATGGACTAGGATGTTGTGGAGGTCGGGAGGGAGACCACTTTAGGAGGGATTCGAAGGATCTTTGACAGGATGTCTCATTTCTGGGCATGAGGACAAAAAATCAAAACCTTTGGAAACGATGCAAATTAATCATTCACGTCCACGGTAGTACTGGGTGAACAAGGTGAGTACTCTTGTGGATGGTTACTGGTGGTAGAGGAAGGGATATGGCATGGGAGATCTGTTTGGGTCAACCCATGTCGAATCAACAAGGCTCACCGTCTTGGATTTCAATAATATTTCAGGTACAGCTTGTCTGCAACTAGATATGTAAGTTTGGAAAGTTTCAGATGACTGGCTTAATTATTATAAGACCTATCATTAATTGAGATATTGAAAATTAGCCAAAATTCGTGTTACAGTCATTCAGGTATACAGAGATAAATCAAGTTCTATTTAAGAGAGAGATTTGAGCTTTTTCCTCATTTTAGAGAGAAAATGAAGATTTTTAACTGAATGGTTAACCCGAACAACGTTGTACTGACAAAGGCTAAATTATACAGGAGGTGGAAAAAACATCTCTAGGCTAGTGATACGAAAGAAATTCAAAGTTATTTGATATTAACTATACTTTATTACCGTATAAAGATTGTAGGCTACTTATTCTATGTACAAAACCATTTCATTTTGAAAAATCTAGTATTAAACAGTTTTAAATTGGAACAACATTGTAACTAACTGTGAGCATTACCAGCTCGTAATACAAATCTCTTATTTCACTGTCACAATTCTCAGTCAAAACATGTGTAATGAGCATAATAGAAACAAAGGAAAAAAACAAACAATTGCATTGTTGTGACGAATCAGTCATACAAACAATATGAACTTTGTGCTACTAAAGATAGTGAAATCTTAATGAGAGCAGAATTTTCTAGATGCAACTGAAATACATCTGCACATATCCAGTAGGTCCTCCTACATTGCAGCTGTTGTCATGTGGACATTCACTGGAGGTACATTTTTGTATCCAGTTCCTCTCATCTTCTTTGCAGTACTCTAACCCACAGCTGGATAATATTGTGACTCTTCTTTCCACGAATGGTTGTTGGGTCATCATGTACGATTTGGAGCCAAACGTATTCTGTTATTTTAAATGACCCTTTATGGAAAGAATTTTCAACTACGCTCATACCTTTAAAATCTTCCATTTTCATGACACAGACTAAAAATTTGAAACTAGCATTGGCTAAGTCTTCCACCCAGTCCATAGGTTCATAAACTGTCGCCGATTTCCTTTTCCTTCCCACCAAGGGGAAATCACAGTCGCAGGGCAGGAAGTTATGACCAGTGATTAGAAATTTCTGTTCAACAATAGTGAAATACTTCCGTACTATTAAATGCTGCAAAAGAGCAACAATTTACCAGTTATTATTTTGACCTATGCATCTGACCACAGAATGAGATGTCTTGTTTCTCCTGTTTTCAGCAGTTGGAAATTCTCTAATATACTACAGTATTGCAAATGAAATTTCAACAGAATCCCTTTTGGCTGTGCTTTTATGCCAGAAGCACATAAAAGCTGTATTATTGCCGGTATTGTGGATAACAATGTTATAGTAGGAGTACTGTCTTTGGTAAAGTACAGATGAATGATGCAAATTAGGACAGAATAAAAGTTTTAAGTCAACACAAAGCACAACAATATCCTTATTGCTCCTAGTATCAGCAGCCAAAGATTTATACGCTACCTCAGATCTGCGGTGGTGAAGTTGACTTTCCTCCTCTATTTTCTGCAATTCCTCATTCGATTCTGCAGAAATGAGGCAAATAAAAAGTCAATCACAGAAAGCACAAACATCGTATCTTGGAAGACCAAATCTCAGCCTAAAATCAGACTTAAAAATATCCCAGTAGGTATATTCTGAACACTCGACGTCTGGGTGCTCTTCACAAAACAGTTTGTACATTTTTCTTAGTCAGATCAGGATTTAAAGAACACTTTTTACTTTCATGTCTTGAGTAATGATTCTCTCGCTTTGGAAAAGAGACGATGTGTTTCCTTATTAAAGATTAAGTAATATATGATACCTTATGTGTCCTACTTTTCCTGTTTTCCATGATGATCTTCTAGAGGCTACCGCAACTTCATTTTCTCCCACAGAATCTGCAAGCGCCTGGCAGTAATCTTGAGTGTGTCACAAAGTGTCACGACACACACTCAATTTACCTTTGTCGGTAGACACGTAATACCTCACGCTGCAATGTCGGCGTGAAACATCTGCACTAGTAGACCAACATGTAGGCTAATGTCTGCTAACTCTACACACTGCTGTGCCAGAAGTCTGCTTTGATTATCATAGTTTAACTTGTAGAAATCAGAAAATGCTTTCTGCTTATCACTTGTACTTAGTTGCCCACAGTGAAGAGAACAGCGACAGATTCTTTCCTGCAATAATAAAGGGGGTTACGTTTACTGTGCAATCACAATATTTGTCATTATTATAATATTGATCAGTATATTAATGAGTTAATATCATTATCAGACACTTATGTATGCACTTCTCAGAATAAACTCTAGTTATTAAGTCTGAATTGTGAAACTTCAATCTATCGTACACCAAAAATTAAATATCTTAGGAGAGTTGCAACATTGTTCCATTCGCTGGATTTGGAGCCAGTTTTCTAGGTACAGGATGCTTTCTTTTGGAAATATATGGACATCCACTATCCCGTAGACTTTTACGAACATTATCTTTCCTTGAGCGTAATGATATCTTCCTTCTTTTCCCTTTATTTAACCTTTTCTCATCGGCTAATGTAAGGGAGACATTTAGCTAAGCCGCCGTGTTGTGTGCAGTTACTATGTTGTTCGACTCAACACTATTTTCGAATGCATGTGGTGCTGCCAATATGATTCTCAGGCCCAACGTTTTCTCATATATGCCCACCATGGCAAGTCAAACATTGTTCGACATTTATCTCATATTCATGGAATTTGTAGGTTGTAACGTTGTTCGGGCTAACCATTAAATTATAGACTTGTTTCAAATTTCACAAAAAAAATTGTTAAAAAACTTTCGAAATTTTGAATTACGTTTTTTCAAAAACCAACAAATTTTAAATTTTTATAAATTTCTATAATATTAGTCCCTATGGGTTTAATATAACCTGAAAGTTTCAAGCTGGACTTTCAAGTTGTTAGTAATTTTGTCCAGAGTTAAGGTACAAGCACCTATGGTTGACAGGTCACTTAAGAGTTGACCAAACATTTTATATTATTTGAAATAAGAAAATAAAGTTGTATAGGAGGCTATGCTTTTAACGTACATTGTTTGAAACTGGTCAATAGAATCACTAGTTTTTGGAGTGTAAAGCAATACTTATTATGATCTGCATTACAACATAAACAAGACGCAAACCTTAAGCAAAGAGTAAATAAGTTTCATTCAATGTTCTCTAACATATACAGACACTATGTTGAATGATAGGTAGTATGTGAGACAAAAATTAACTTATCTCTACAGGTGGCAGCCTAACTGAATGTGATATGAATCACAACACTGCTCAGCAATGTGCCATTTTTTGCTTTTTACAACAAGTGTACATGAGCAGCTATTCTGTTGTAACCCTTTCAAAGAAGAGAGACACACAGTCATGTTGTGAAAAACTTAAGACCTATTCAAGAATGGATGGTGAATTTGGTGATTGGTGTGAACATAAACAGTAAAGTCTTTAGCAAATGTAGAATGAACCTTAATAAAATGTGAAAAAGGGAAACTGATTATAGTCCAGATGAAGGATCAGGTGGTGCTCCAAATACAGTAGCAAAGGATTCTGATGATACTGTTGTTTCTGAACTTACTATGGAATTGCTCAATAGTAGCTTACAACCTGTAGGGGAATCGCCTGTTAAGAAGAAGCGATTGCGAGAGAAACATTATCCTAAGAAAAAAAAGCAAAGAAGGTTTTTTTTGTGGTTTTAGGACGCACAACTTCTAAGGTCATTAGCGCCCAGATAAGAACAGAGATTCGCTAGGTCTCGAAAAAAAATGGTAACTACCAGAAAGAGTATCAAGAGAAGGCTTAAAACGAAAGATAAAAAACAATTAAAAGGGTTAAATATCCTTAGATATATTGGTCATGTTGATAAAACGCAAAACTCGAGAAGTTGCTCGTATGTCATCAGCTAAAAGTTCCTCCAGAGTAGAAGGAAAGTGAAGGGCTACACGGAGATGATTAAAATTAACACAAGACAGTAAAACATGTCGCACCATCAGCAATTCACCGCAGGAGCATAGCGGTGCATGGTCAGCGGTTAGCAAATGACGGTGGCTCAATCGGCACTGACCGATCCGCAACCAGGCCAGGATGAACTCCTCTCGCCGAGAGGGGCGTGAGGAAGTCCTCCAAGCGGTCGGGATCGGTTTTACAGTTCTCAATTTATTGTAGTGGAGTGAGAACCACGCACTGTGCCAGGACGACACAATACTCCAGCGAAGAGCCCGTTGAACATCGTCTGATGGGAAGCAAAAAGTAGCCATACGAGGCAAAAGAGCTGCTGCCTTGGCTGCTATGTCGGCGATCTCATTCCCGGGCACACCCACGTGGCAGGGACCCACAGAAAAGAAACGTGACAGCTGTCATCTGCTACCAACTGGAGGGAGCGTTGGATGCGATACACGAGAGGATGGATCGAGAAAGGGTCCTTAAGACTCTGCAGGGCACTAAGGGAGTCCGAACAGATGGCATAAAACGGATGGCGGCGGCGGCAGGTATATAAAACAGCCTGGTGGACGGCAAAAAGCTCAGCCGTGAAATTCGAGCACCTGTGAGGGAGCTTGTATTGGAAACGGTTGTCCCCGACGACGAAGGCAGATCCGACACCGGCAGTGCTCTTGGAACCATCAGTGTAGATAAATATGGCATTATCGAACCGCGAATGGAGTTCGACAAGCCTCGAGCGGTATACCAAATCCGGGGTGCTCTCCTTGGGCAGCAAACTAAGTTCAAGGTGAGTGTGAACCTGGGCCTGATGCCACGGTGGCAATGGGCTCTCGTTCAACCTAAATGTTAAAGGAAGGGTAAAAGCGAGCCGCTGAAGCAGGCGGCGAAACCGAACTCCAGGTAGAAGCAAGGCTATCGCAGACAACTGATATTGGCGATCGAGTGAGTCGTCAAAAAATAATAGGTAAGATGGATGGTAGGGCATCAACGGCAGGCGGCATGTGTACCAACAAAAGTATGTCACGCCGAGTGGTGAAGGGTAATACAGCAGCTTCGGCATACAGACTTTCAACAGGGCTGGTATAAAATGCACCGGTCGCCAGACGTAATCCCTGATGGTGAATAGAGTTGAGACGGCGGAGAATCGACGGCCATGCAGAAGAGTATACAAGGCTTCCGTAGTCGAGCTTCGACTGAACAATGGCCTGGTAAAGGTGAAGCAGGACGGTATGATCCGCTCCCCATGATGTGCCACTGAGGACACAGAGGACATTTAGGGGATCGGGCACAACGGGCAGCCAGGTAAGACACATGTGGGGACCAGCAAAGTTTACAATCCAACATGAGTCCCAAGAATTTCGTTGTCTCCATAAAATGGAGAGTAACAGGGCCGAGACGTAGAGAAGGTGGAAGAAATTCCTTGTATCTCCAGAAGTTCCAGAAGTTTATACACACCGTTTTCTCAGTGGAGAAGCGGAAGCCGTTCGCAATGCTACAGGAATATAGGCGGTCAAGACAGTGTTGAAGACAATGCTCTAAGAGACACTTCCGCTGGGCGCTGCAATAAATTGCAAAATCATCTACAAAAAGGGATCCGGAAATGTCGGCTGAAAGGCAGTCTACGATCGGATTGATTGCAATGGCAAAAAGAGCCACGTTCAAGACAGAGCCCTGTGGCCTCCATTCTCCTGGCGAAAGGTATCTGACAAAACAGAGCCCACACATACCCGGAACTTGCGATCCGACAAAAACGCTTGAATAAAGAGAGGGAGGCGGCCCCGAAGGCCCGATGTGTGCAATGTGCGGAGAATGCCCGCCCTCCAACAGGTATCGTAAGCCTTCTCTAAGTCGAAGAACACTGCTACCGTTTGACACTTCCTTAAAAAGTTATTCATAATAAAGGTCGACAAGGTGACGAGGTGATCAGCAGCAGAGCGGTGTCTACGAAAACCACATTGAATATTAGTCAGGAGGCGTCGAGATTCGAGGAGCCAGACCAACCGAGCGTTAACCATGCGTTCCATCACCTTACAGACGCAGTTAGTAAGAGAAATGGCGCGATAATTTGATGGAAGATGTTTGTCCTTCCCTGGTTTGGGGACGGGGACAACAATGGCTTCACGCCAACTTGTGGGAATCTTACCTTCAGTCATATGCGATTATAGGTGCTAAGAAGGTAACACTTGCCCGCAGGAGAAAGGTTCTTCAGCATCTCAATATGGATGGAATCGGGCCCGGGAGCAGAAGATCGGCACAGGGCGAGAGCCCGGTCTAGCTCCTGCATGGTGAAGGAAACATTATAACTTTCACAATTAAAAGAGTGGAAAGAAGGCGGCCGTGCCTCCTCTACCTGTTTGAGAGGGAGAAAGGCCGGGTGGTAATAGGCAGAGCTCGAAACCTCCGCAAAGAAACGGCCCAATGCGTTGGAAACATCAGCGGGGTCCACAAGGATTGCGTTCTCGACAGTCAGGCCAGAAATCGGGGAGTGGACCTTGATGCCGGATAAACGGGTTAGGCCACCCCAGACAGCCAAGGAGGGAGTAAATCGGTTAAAAGAACTGGTAAAAGTAATCCAGCAAGCTTTTTTACTGTTGTTTATAACACGACGACATTGCGCTCGCAGTTGTTTATAATTTATACAATTCTCCAACGTTGGGTGGCGGTGGAAGGTGCGTAAAGCACATCGCCGGGCTCTAAGAGCGTCGCGGCAGGCTGCAGTCCACCAAGGGACCGGGACACGACGTGGAGAAGAGGATGTAGTAGGAGGTATGGAATGTTCGGCAGCGGTGAGAATAACCTCTGTGAGTTATTCGACCTGACTGTCACAGCTGGGAAAATTCTGATCGTGAAAAACAGCCATGGAAGAGTAAAGCCCAAAGTCGGCTTTAGAGAGGTTCCAACTCGTGGGACGAGGAGATGGGGAATGATGCAGGAAGTGGATGACACAAGGAATATGGTCACTCAAGTACGTGTCAGAAAGTGCATACCACTCAAACCGACCGGCAAGCTGAGTGCATATTGCGAGGTCTATATGGGAATAAGTATGTGTTGTGTCAGAAAGGAAGGTCGGTGCACGGGTGTTCAGGCAGACAAGATTGAGGTGTTGGAGAAGGTCCACCAAAAGGGAGCCTCTCGGACAAGGTGCCGGAGAGACCCATAGGGGGGGAGGGGGCATTGAAGCCGCCTACCAACACGAAAGGTGAAGGGAGCTGGTCAACGAGGTGTAGCACATCTGCCCTAGTAAGGGCGGATGACGATGGCGAATAGATATTGCAGAGTGAAAAGGAAAAAGTGGATGGAGTGATGCGGACGACAACTGCCTGTAGGTGAGTATGCAATGAAATGGCACGGTGATAGACGTCGTCCCGAATTAGCATCAGAACCCGTCCATGGGCTGGGGTACCTTGCACAGGTGGCAGGTCGAAACGCACAGAGGTGTAGTTGGGAAAGTCTGCACGATCACACGGACGTAACTTAGTTTCTTGGAGACAAACTAGAAGCAGGCAGTGTAATCGAAGGAGTAGTTTTAATTCCTCCCGATTGGAACGAATTCCGCGCATATTCCATTGAAGGAGCGCCATTATAAAAAAAGAGAGAAGAAAAGAAGGAACAAGCAAACGGGGTCACCTTGACGGCCACAGAGAACCGGACTTCGAGGGAGCACTGCTTTCGCTATCGAGAAGCAAAGGATAGTGTTCCATGGGTCGACCGACACGTTTGCCACCTCCCCGAGTTGAGCAGTAG
This sequence comes from Locusta migratoria, assembly GCA_026315105.1. Classification (NCBI taxonomy): domain Eukaryota; kingdom Metazoa; phylum Arthropoda; class Insecta; order Orthoptera; family Acrididae; genus Locusta; species Locusta migratoria. The sequence continues at coordinate 456,408,561 of CM048748.1, forward strand.
GGGCAGCTTCCACCTCCGGTAAAGGGCCAGGGGCCTGGCTGACAGAGCATCCCGGTGAAACAGAAGACGGCCAAGGCCGGCTACTGTTGGATGGCGTGACCGAAGAGTACGGCGCGGCAGGGAAGGGGGGTGCTGTTCTTTTTGTGAGCCTTCTTAGATGCATGACGAGTAGAAGAAGCGGTTGACGGTTAAGAAGACGGAGTTTTGAGCTGACGATTGAGAAGGCTGAGTTTTTAGGAAATCGTCACGAACGGGTTCTTTTTTAAAACTCCAGGCAGCGGATTTAAATGCCCGGGATGTGTGGGAACTGGTCGACGAATTCACTGTAGAACGGGCAGAAGGGATCAGAGAGGTGGGACGAGCAATTTTCGAACTAGCCGATATGACAACAGCGTCACAGAAGGTGAAATCTCAGGTCTGAGTGCCTACCTCCTTAGTTGGTCGAGGGGAGGTGAGGACCTGGGTGTAAGTACCTTCTGGGAGTACAGCGGGCTTCCTACTCGCTAATAACTTCCGAGCGGCATAGGTTGAAACCATTTCCTTGACGCAAATCTCCTGGATGACCCGCTCTTCTTTGTAGACAGGGCAATCCCGTGAAGAAGTGCATGGTCACCCACGCAATTAATGCAGCAAAGGGATGGAGGTGGACTTTCACCCTCATCGGCGTCCCTGCTACAGGTGGTGCACTTGGCACATGCCCTATATGTCTACTCGGGGCGGGGAGTTAAGCCTTACCCCGTCACCGGCTATGCAGAGCGTGGGTTGACCTCCAGATATGCACAGGGAGGAAAGAAGAGAGGAAGGAGAGAAAGGGAAAAAGGAGGGAGAATCTCAAACGCCGAGGCGGAGATTAAGGGGTGGGTCGAGGATAATGAGAAAGGAGCAAGAGGGTAAGGCAAAAGAACAGGAAAGGAAGAGGACCAAGAAAAGGAGAACTCTTAGAGGAAGAGAAAAGGAAACCTTTGACTTACTGAAAACGCCCATCTCTGGGCGAAGGCACAAACCGGGGGGAAAGAGGTAAGCGGCCTGGGACGGAAGAAAGGCCGCTTCGACTCAGGGCCCCGTGCGCGCCACACACGTACCCACAAAAATGCTGTGGGTCCAAGTGACAGTGTATCAGAAACAGTTAAGCAATTGGCTGTACAAGCCAGTCTTTAGCGACCCCACAACAATCAAATTATGACATCTCTTCAGCTTCATAACTGGTGTGTAGAGAACATAAAAAGTTTTACATTTTAGTTCTTAACAACCCAACAGCATAGGGATGAATAACTTGGCCTATCATAATGCTTCAAAAATGTGAAGACAGTGTCAGGAACTCAGAAACTGCATTCCAATTATTTCACACAAATTAATAACAAAAACCTACTCTAAAACTGATGAATTCAAGGAAAAAAGCTTGACGTCCTTGCAAGAAGAAATCAATTTCGAAGGTATCAGGATTTGTTGCTTGTATTTACGCTGATAAGTGGTGGATTGGGTGTGTTTTGAGTGTTGAAGAGGATACTGACCGAGTGAAAGTAATGTTACTTCATCTTAATGGACCTGCTTTAGCTTACGCTTACCCCATGAAAAAAGATAGTCCTCTACTTAATAAGAAATCCATTATCGGAAAGATTTGCATACCACAACTGGAAAGACCTATAATATCACTATTCTGGAAACGGAGTAATAAAACTATTCACATTATTGATAGATGTGATTATCTGATTGTTACCGTCTCTTAACTTAAGCATGGTGAGTTAAAAGTTCACCACTGTACTCTTATCTTTAAGTCCTAAGAAAGTATAGAGTGCCAACTTCAAACTTGCAGCAGGGACATTCCGTGAATACTCACGGGGAGGGGGGGGGGGGTTGATAAGGTGACCATTTCAGAATTTGATCATTTTTGGTACATGTGTACCGACATCTCTTAATAGAAAAACAACCAAATATCACTGTCCTATCTTCAAACATTTCTGAGAAAATTATGAAGGCAGAAATACGTGTATGCAATCAAATGTAATTCAAAGAATTAACTGCATAATTAATTAATGAATTAATGGGTAATTAATGTATATTTTATATAATTATGAAAGCCCATTAAAAGTGCTTTCAAATGAACTTTATTTCATTATTCTCACTTAGAATATAAGTTATAAACACATCAATGTCATTCCTCAAGTAAAAATTTTGTGTGTGGTTTTTTTTTTTTTTTTTTTGCATTTTTGAGCACCCATTAGTCAGTAACCTTCCATTAGAACAATTATTTTGAAATACTATTTAAGAGTACTACAAGCATAAAAAATTTCAAAGAAATCTAAGAGGGCCCTGTTGAAAATTATACTTTCACGTGTAGATTTGACATGGAATGACCCGTTTGTGGGCTAGGTATTTGGGGGTAGTTTGTCAGTGAAGGCCTTTGTGAGACATTCAGCATACTGAGAATTGAGTTCTTGTCACTGCCGATAAGCCATCCACAGGTGGCCAGGCTGTAAGGGAGGGATATTTTTATGAGGAAGGAATGGCAACTGTCAAAGTTTAGAAACTGCACAGATGGGAACTGATGCATTTGTACACCCAAACTAATACAAGTGAAATACAGCACATTCATTAAGTAAATGATTAATATCTGTTCACCGCTCTCACTTTTATACAATTCTCGCCTTTAGATCAACCATATATAGTTTTAAAATACTGTTTCAAGGAATACCAATGGTTTTAATTTTTTTTTTTTTAATACTAACTGTGCCGTACATGAATGAAATGCGTACATACAGCATTTTCATGTTATTGTTTATCTAAGAAATAAGTGTGTTAGGATAGTCTTCATTGCACTTAAGATTGCTACCACATATGTAAACATTTCAGCAAAAACTGAAGCTCAGGTTCAGCTCTCTAAGTACCCATGCAGGACTTTGAAGTTCATCAAATTTTATTTTTTCCTGATGGAGTCAACTTTAACTGAAAGTAAGAACTATCAAATGCAATGCAATATGCTTTCCATTATTTTTTATAATTAATAGTAGAACTTAAGAGCAACAGTCCAGGATCGGGCCGAGACTCCATTTATTGGACTGGAACCTGTCCTGACAATCACCAAGGCAATGATCAAATTGGAACTACGTAACTGGCTCAGAAGACAGCACGTAGAATATTGTACCAAAGTCTATCAACAAAAACATGGCAAGGTAATGATGCCAAAGCCATGTTTTAAAAGAAGCTCTGCAATCCTGGGCCTGAACAGGAGAGAGATTAGAGTCTTGGTTGGATTGCTGACAGGCCATGGGAATTTCAAAAAACACCTACATACAATGGGAATAACAGAAGAGGACCCTAAATGTAGGATCTGTGATGACGGTGATGAAACTGCATCACATCTCATCTTCGAATGCATTGCATTGGAGAGTAAAAGGCACAAAACATTTGGGACAACCAGACCCGAAGAAATTGTGTGTAATAAAGAACTGGTAAAGGGACTCCTTGCACTGTTCAACGGCATTGGTTGGCTTTACTAGATATACAGGAAGCGATACCACACAATAAACTTAGTTTCGGTGCGGGCAGTGACGGGTTGGACCAAAACTGTTTTGGATTCCCTGAGAAAATCAAATCAAATAAAGAGCTACAGTACCAAAACCGATGGCTACAGTACCATTTTCATAGGCAGAGAAGGGTATTTTTCAATATCTTTCATAAATAATCTTAGTTTTTTTTATGCATCAAATACGTGGAATATTAAGTTGATATACCATATAAAAACTGAGGTCTATTGATCAACTCATCCCTAAGCAGTAGCCCACAGAAAATTACGACATTTGTGCCCGACTGATGATCGCTTAGACACCTTTCAGCATTCAAAACACAATTTTCTCAAAAATGGTTAGAGGCAGGGCAGGTGAAACTGCTCGCCGCGAAATGTACATCCATTACAGAAAATATTTTAGAAACTGTCAGAAGGCGGTACCACGCGGTACCTTGCTGCAACATTGCTCGTGTCATGTACATTAATAGTCACTACAGCTGCATACCACTGTCAGCTGTTAATTATGGTTCAAAAATGTAAGGACGAGTCTACAGAACTCTGGACTTATTAATTTATACAGGACGCATCAAGTAGCAGACAGGCACAAAAAATATAATGTGAATTATGCTTGCAAAACACCGTACATATGCTTCTGTACTATGTGTGAAATACTTTAATACAACCCTGGTATTTTTGTTGCCGGTTTTAAAATATACGTTCATTCTACATAAAATTTCATTCATAAAATGTATTTTGACCAGTTTTAAGCCGTCATTGACGGCTACACTTATTGATGTTGGTATATGTATTTCACTAAACTGGTAAAAAAACTCGCATCCGATGTGTCTACGACTGAAACCCGTTGATAATAAAGTTTTTTTTAATAAACAGGTTATTGTTAAAATGCATTTTATGAAACATTTTGAGAGTTAACAGTCAGTCACCTGTCAAAAAACAATAACATTTCATTCACGTGAATATGCCACGATCAAGTCAACCTAAATGCCAAAGCAGTAAAGAAATTTACCAGAAGAGATGAAGCGTAGTTCCATCAAAACGTTCATCAACTGTAACATACTTTGCACAATGTACATCATACTTTCTTATTTCCAAGCCTTCTCGCCAGCGTCAGCCTCCATAGGCATACAGCACTTAGCAAAACGTTAAATGCTACTGCACCGCCACCTAGGGATGCAAATTGCAAACGATACATCGAGGTTTTGAAAACATCGAAGTTTCATCATTGTCGATGCTTTGAAGCATCGACGACGACAAAAGTCCAAAACTATCGACATCGCTCAACAATGGATTGTTAGGGTTTAACGTCCCGTCGACAGCGTGATCATACGCTCGGATTTTTGGGCAAGGATGGGGGAATGAAATCGGCCTGGATGATTTAGGGAAATCACGGAAAACCTAAATCTGGATGGCCGGATGTGGATTTGATAATGGATTGTCAACTCAGTTATTAGTAGAGCTGGGTTTGAACATGACTCGAACTGTTCGAAGAATTTACGTCACGGTTCGGGAAATCTCGTAAAATGTTCGAACTTTCGATCACGACGCTATCTAGCAATGTAAGGAGGTACTACCTCTACGATTTACAACGATGATATGCATAAATCTTATCTGTCCTGTGCTGTAGTATTCAATTTATAAGGAAGATAGGGTGTCATAATGTAATATGGGGATTAATAAGTGAGAAAGTCCGACTATAGTAGCTCCTAGGGCGCAGGTCATAAGTAAAAACAGTAGCGAATATAGGCTTTAAGTAAACGATAGCAATCGCGATTAAAAATTACAGTGCTGCGATCTAGCGACTCCTGTTGATACTACGTACAGAGCAGTTCGTGCACCGTTTATTCCGAGGTTGCAATTACGTTTTATTTTTGTATGACTTGTTTGCATTATTGGGTATTACATGTCTAACGTTTTCCCTATTTCATCTCTTTTAATCTTGTTTTCAAGGCGATTAAAAGGCGGTAACATTTTTATCTGTTACTGTACCGTATGAACAGGGAATGCAGTGGTCACAACCTATCTCTTATAATCACATTACATGTAATTTCTACTTATGAAGGATTCATTTTTTTTTTTCCTTTGAATGTTAGCCGTCAGTAATGAGGTGCAGTAGTTCTGTTCTAGAAGCTGATTTTGATTAATCATATCTTGCAGTGACACCAGACACGTCAAGTATGCACAAAATATATAGTTTTTCATACTGTTACGCATCTTTTACTTTACATGTACTTGTACTTCCTATGAAATTAGTTCTGAGAGAAGCGATAGCCCGCTAACTTCAAAATTTCCCGCGTATCGTTAGCAGATAAGAAGCGCCAGTCATTTATTACCTGAGTGTTCGAACAGTTCGATACCGTATCGAGTTTTCTGCTGTATCGGGAAATTCTGAACATGTTCGAACGCGAGTATCATTTTCCCAGCGCTAGTTATTAGTAGTAGTTGCTCAGTCAGCGACAGATCTAGTGCAGTGCTACTGCTGCTGCCGCCATTTTCATCCTTCTGAAGTTGTAGGTAAGTGAAGTATGAAATTCATAATATCATTTACTTCAAAAGTAAGCAAAAAGGGATGACATTAGCGTGAATTAGTAGTAGGACTTAAGAGCTACAGTACCAAAACTGATGGCTATAGTACCATTTTCATAGGCAGAGTAGGGTATTTTTCAATATCTTTCATAAATAATCTTAGTTTTTATATGGCATATCAACTTAGTGGATGATTTAGGGAAATCACGGAAAACTTAAATCTGGATGGCCGGATTGTCAACTCAATCAGCGACAGATCTAGTGCAGTGCTACTGCTGCTGTCGCCATTTTCATCCTTCTGAAATAGTAGGTAAGTGAAGTATGAAATTCATAATATAGTTAGTGGGGAGTGGCGAAAATTGCATAACGAAGAGGTTCACGAACTTTATTCAAGCCCTAACATAATCAGTGTTATTGAGTCACGTAGGCTGCGGTGGGCGAGTCACGTGTAGCTCTTATTGGATGAAGGCAGGGCAGCGCACGAAGTATTGGTAGGGCACTCAGAGGGAAAACGTCCTGTGGGCAGACGAAGGCATAGATGGGAGGACAATGTGAAGGCCGATTTCAGGAGCCTAGGTATTGAAGGCGACTGGAACGAAATAGCTAAAGACAGGGGCAGATGGCGAAAACATGTTGCCGCCGTAATGGACTTTCAAGTATGGTATTACCAGTGAGTAAGTAAGTATCATTTATTTGAAACTGCCTCAAATGAATTTTGTGCTGTAAATAAAGGATATATATTCACGACATTGGAGAATGCAGATACTGTACTGAAAAGACATATCCCAAATCTTTCTGCGCAATAAAATTATTAAAGATTACATCGTTATAATTTGACATATTGCCAATTGCCTTCTGTCTCTTTTTTATGTCGATGTTTGATGATTACCGATAATCAGATATTTCGTCCAGCACGGGCGGCTGGCATTGCCGAAATTTCGCCCTGCAACAGCAGTGGAATCGGAACTTTGACCGTTTTACCCAAACAGACTCTGATATCATGCTGTCAAAACGTCAGTTAAAACATCAAATAAAAGTCCGCCGAAAAATCCGAGACAGCAGCCCACGAGCTCCACGTTTTTAACATGGACTGTGTATATGATTTGATAAATGTAATCGATAAATATTCATTTTAAAAATACGTGATTAAATAAGAAAAATGACATTACGTAAACAAGCCGTATGTTATTTCAAGCAGTATGTTATTTCGCGTTTAATCTACAGATAGATGTCAATCCACACTCAAATCAGCACAAGACCTTGCGAAACTTCATTCCCAAATTCGTTTTCATTCTAATATGCCATTTCGCTGTATATTCGTAGCCTAGTCAAACAACATATAGAGGCAGATATTTCACATTTCAATACCAAACTACAGGCAACCCGGTTGGTACTTTTCCTTCGCTAACGTAATGTGTAGATAGGATTTTGTGGAGAAACTTACAAGATCTTAGGGAGAAATAGGCGTCGTTTCTGTCTTAAAATGTCTCTGACAACATAATTTACTATCAATTATTATAACACTGAAAAATAAAATCATTTCAGTGTTATTTTCCTTAAGTTTCGAAAACATATGAAAACATCGAAAAAATATGTATCTTTTCAGACCGCCTCTTTTTTTTTTTTTTTTTTTTTTTTTTCAAACATCGATGTTTCTATCATTTTATACCCAGTAAGTTCTTTGTTTTGCGTCCTAATCAAGCATCTAGAGACGGGTCCACACGCAAAGATCTGTCTGCGCACTCTAATCATTGCGTGTGAACGGGTGTTGAGATCGCTGCAAATTATCGCGACGCCATGTGTTGGTGTAATAAAATACTTTGCTGGTCACAATAGCAACCTAATACGCCCTTTTCGAAGTTTATTTTTATGAACTACTTATTATGCCAAATGGTCGCATGGTCTAAGGTGACATACTACGGATTAGGCGAACGTTTCTGCCGGAGGTTCGATTCCTACCACAGGCATGAGTGTGTTTGTTGTCCTTAGTGTCAGGTAAAGTAGTTTGTAAGTCTAGGGGCTGATGCCATAGCAATTTGCTACTATAGATTTATAAAAATTTGACACTTTGAATAAGGCTTTAAATGTTCCTCAAACTCAATGAATTGCAAATTCACACGAAACAATGCTTTCGTTCGTTACGATGATTTTCCGATTTGTAAAAGTGAAGTGAAGCAATATCGACATGAAAACGTAAGTGAGGAGGAAAAAATCTTTTAATTACCGCCTATCCAGAGAATGTAGTTATTGAAAGCACTTGGGCTATTGGGAAAAGGGTTCCATGTTTTCGATACAGCCATTAATCTGAAATTAGAATATCAGATGCGAGAGACCCAATGAGTAGCATATCTGTTTCCCCCGGGTATTTTGGCCACTGCCCTTCTGGCATAGTGGTTATCCTTAAACATCCCAACCTATAGATTTTCACACATTGGTGACCCCAAAGTTGAATGTTTGCTTTCGGTCGATTTATTACCTACACGCCAACCGCGTCACGAAATAAGATGAATTTTCGACGTTTCTGCTTGGCCTGATGGAAAATGGATACATCACCATGGCAACGGTTTCACGTGGGGAGCGACTCAAGCCTACAGTTTCCGCAACTTCTAAAAAAATGTTTCAAATGTTTGTATAGTCTATGGGACTTAACAACGGGGTTATCAGTCCCTAAACTTACGAACTACTTTGTGTCCCAGCCTCGTCGCCGCTTTTGTGTCTCGTTTCCGTCGTAGGTGTCGGTGGCCGAGTAGAAAGACCGACACAGGAATAAAGGATGCACGCTTGTGCAGGTAGGAGGTGACCAGCCAGTGGGACAGCAGAAACTAGAAACACTAGAGTAAATTAGAACGAGATATATATTTCTTAGAGACATAGTAATACTTAACTTTGACATAGCTCAGTACTGCAGAATGCTGATACATAGTTGAGCTAGAGGCCTGCCTAGTGCCTATCCGATAGCCAAGTCTTCACTGGTGCCTATCTGATTCCGAAGTGTTAACTGATTCCTATCTCAGTCCCAAGTGAAGGATGTCGTTCAGTGGTGGCCACGAGCGGAGTTGTAGCAGAGGGCGCTCGTGGCTGACGTCGTAAGAACGCCGCGCCGTGCGTGCATGGCGGCGCGCGGCGAAAGTAGGTGGCGCGCACTTTGGACTTGTGCGACATCACAAACTAACTAAGGACGGCACAAATATCCATGCCCGAGGGGGAATTCGAACCCCCGACCGTAGTGCCCGTGCAGACCGTGACTGGAGCCCCTCAGTCCCTTCGGCCACCGCGGCCGGCTCCGCAACTTCTGAGTGCCGCATAAACAACCACCGGACTGCTACCGAGTTACTTTAACGTAGATTTCCCAAACTTATCTGGTATGCTACAATGTAGCCTTTTGAGGTTAACTGTCCAAATGATGACTCTGGCTTTACCTTGCCAGATGTGTATCAAAGCGTGCATTACAGAGGCAATGTGCGACACAGTGATGTTTCAGGTGCTAATATTTATTTATTTATCCAAAACTCTTTCCAGATTCTGGGATACAAACATATACACACACATATATATAATATAAACAGATGTATATGGCTTAAAGAATGTGCACTACTGGCAGTATTTACACTGACATGGTTCAAGCCTTTTATATTTGAGGTGCGCTAAAAACTCAGTTACTGAATAAAAGCAATGGTCTAATAAAAATGTCCTTAGGGTTCTGCAGTAGAGTGGGTATGATGATATTATTTTTATCTTATGTGATAGGCTATTGTAGATTTGAACAACACTATTTATTGTGGAACATTTATAAGCTGCTGTTTTTGTTTGCTGGACATTAAAATTTTCCTTTTGCCTTGTTTTGTGCTCATGGATATTGAAATTTTTGTTTGAGTCATTTAAATTTTCCTAACATAGTTACAAATTTCAAGTATATACATACAGGGGAGTGGGAGGATTGACGACTTCTGAAAGAGGGGTTTGCAAGAATCTCTTTGCCGGGCATGGTGAATTGCTCTTACAGCTCTTTTTTGGGTTAAGAAAACCACTGAGCTAGGTAGCGTATTGCCCCAGAATATAATCTCATACAGTAGTACGCTGTGGAACTGTGAAAAGTAGGCAATTCTGGCAGTTTCAAAATAACTTTGACAGACTATCGCATAGTTTACTCAGTGTTCTATTTATTTTGTTTACATGTACATGCCATTTGAAGTCATTTTGTAGCCAACTGCCTAGAAATTTTGTATGCAAAGAGGGTGAAATTTTGTTGGAGCTGATTGTTACAGTAGGATTGCATGGGTCACCTTTTACACAGAAATTTAGGTAACTTGCTTTCTTTGTGTTTACCAGGAGTTTATTATTCTCAAACCACTTATTTAGTTGTGCTGTAGTTTTATTTACATTTTTTGGAGTTGGCTTATGGTATTTCCGGTAATAAGTATGCTTGTATCATCTGCAAAGAAAGTATTTGTGTGTAACTCGATGTTCATGTCTAGATCATTGATATATAGGAGAAAGAGGATTTGCCCGAGGTTGGACCCTAGGGGTTCTCCTTTTTTTTATTGTTGCTGCATCTGAGAAGCATATTGTAGTTTTCCTCTTTAGCTCATGTTTTATTTCTATTCTCTGTTTTCTGTTAATCAGGTACGATTTAAACCATTTTTGTGTGACACCTCTGATTCCATATGCTTCAAGCTTCTTCAGTTGTATGTTGTGGTCGAGGATGTCGAAGGCTTTACTTAAATCTAAAAATATGCCAGTGGCCTTTCGTTTTTTGTCCACTGCTTCCATAGAATTTTGTACAAAATCATAGATGGCACTGGTTGTTGACTTATTTGTTCTGAATCCATAGTGACTTCCAGGCTTATGGGCCACAGTTTACAAGACATTATAACTGTGATAGAGCTGACACTGCACTGTATCCATATGTGAGCCATGTGTTTCGACAACCTATTTTCTCTTCTCCTGTGCTTGTGCCTGCCCTGTCACTCCATTGTTCGCACAGCCGACTGTTATGCCTTCAGCAAATGAAGAACTGCTGGGACCGATGTGCAACCCCATGTTCCCATGTACACTACACATTCTACATGCTGCGTGCACGGTGACTTGGCTCACTCTCCAAGTGAGCAACATGAACTACGGTGTCGCCCCTCACGAATGAGTGATGTGTCGCAAAGACACTTGATCAAGCATCCTACTGGTTTAAAGCAAATGGTTTGTTATTGAATGAAACCAAAACACAACAAATGGTTTTTACTCTAAAAGACAAGCTTCCATCGGATGATCCAAGTTACGTTACGTTTTTGGGGGTATATCTAGATGATAAATTATCTTGGGGTCAACATGTGAGATATATTAGTGTTAAGTTGTCAAGAGTGATTTATTTGTTAAGGCGACTTATGGATTATCTGCCTGAAAAATATGTCAGAATAACATACCTCTCATCCTTCCAAAGTATTATAACATATGGTATAATTTTATGGGGTAACTCTAGCTGTGTCCAGAACATCTTAATACTACAGAAGAAAGCCATTAGGGTAATCACTGGATCTCCACATAAGGAACACTGTAAACCCCTGTTCTGTAAACTAAAGGTCATGACAGTCATAAACTTATACATATACTATGTTTTAATTTATACAAAGAGGAAACTACCAGAAACAAAACTCCGGGAAAACGTACATTATCACAACACTAGAAGGAATAAATGCATATTTACTTCATACCTCAGATAGTCAAAATCGCTCAACAGCTACGAACTTGTAGGGCATGAACTATTTAATAAGTTTCCACAAAATGTACAAGATTTACCCGAACGAGCCTTTAAACAAACGCTGCATGACTGGTTAGTTGCCCACCCATTCTACAATTTAGAAGAATTTCTCAACTGTAATATAATATTGTAATATTATTGACAACCGTCTTATCAGTTTTAATTAACAGTTTATGTTATCTATGTGACTTTGTCTATTGCTGTAATGGCCTAATGACAATAAAATTATTATTATTATGTTTCCATAAGATTTGTTGTCGTTCAGTCAAGTGCCACAGCCCGGGATGCACTGGTCACACGCGGCTATTAGCAGTGTTTCTCAACGTGCTCGCTTGCACAAATCCACTCTGCTTCATTCTATACGCATCTGCGTGTAACTCCTACCATCCTGCTGCCTGTTTTATCGACGCTTCTGAGTGTTCCTGCTGCGTGGACATCTGCAACGTTTTCCGGCCAGTTCCTGCCGTTCAACTGCCTGCTTCCTGAGCCCTTCCACGCTCTATGCCTACACTGGATGCCCACCTCATCCGAAACAACGAGGTCCTTGGCAACAAGAGGCCGTTGCAACTCTGGTACCACACGTGACTCGTGGCTAATAAAACTGATGCCCGACCATCCACTACTGGCTGTCTGGACCAGCAAGCTGCAGCCGGCACTCGCCCAGCATGCGCTGGATTCTGCGGGGAGCCGAGTTGGCATCGCGGACCAGGTATACTCAGTGTATACTAAATCTAAACTTCGTCTGATAGGCCTCGAGAGACCCACTGGGCACTGTATACTAGACAGCAAAAAACGTGGGTCACCGCTGAATGCAACCCAATTGACGTAGCTCTATGTTGCAGGTTCTCTAAAAACCGATCCCCTGTGAAGTACAGCCGCTTGACTACATCTACATACACACGCTGCAAACACAACTCACCAAGGTGGCGGATAGGCTGCAGCACAGACATACATTACTAGACTGGCAAACTTGCCTCTGTGACTGAAGTTTGATGCCGCCATCTTGCCTTACCTCACGTCAAAAAGTTTCCGTACGGTACTACTATGATCTTCTGACGCTATATGACGTTGCAAGCTTTACTAGTTGCTTTGAACATGGTTTGCATTTGAGCTATTACTTCCGCATTTTCGAATCGTGTTATGAGAACATGTTTTGTACGGTTAAACATTAACATCTAGGGAAAGACTTTCTAACATTTTTGTGTGTTGCGAACATAATCATGGGAGGTCGGCGGCATGATAGGTAAACTTTTACCGTTACGTACAGTTAAAGCAGAAGTAGTTATCTAAAAAAAACACTAACAAGAATAAAGCTATGTGTTATCCACGATCAGTAACACATTTATAACGGTCATACTATTAAAAGAAAAACCGAAGTCGATCGAAATTGGAAACAGATTAATATATACAAAAAACGCGACTCAGTGTGTGCGTCAGAGCAGACTATAGATTTCGTAAGAACTCTCGAAAGATTACGGGTACACTTTTATAATGACCGTACTACTGAAAGAAAATCCGAAGTTGAATGAAATTGGTAACAGATTAATAATAACAGCAAATCAATGCAACTCATTATTGCATGTGTTAAAGTTTACTCGAGCTTAAAAAATTTCAGCCATACACAAAACACGAATTTCCTACATGTCAAAACTCTAAGGACAGCATAGTTACGCCAGTTCATCCGTATTTTTACGGCTGTTTTCTGTCATAACTCACACGACTGCTCGCACGTTATAGTATAGTAACATGGCGGCGAAACTTCACTGACACCAGTGATACTGTATATGGCATTGCCAGTCTAGTAATATATGTCTGTGGGCTTCAGCCAGAGTCGCGAAACTGCCAGTGATTTTCTGCAACTTCGCGACTGCAGCGCTGCCAAGCGGCCGGGTCGTAAAATCACACCGCGAAGCGACTGAGTAATGAATGTGTGTTTGGACTAAAGCAACATTTTCAAAATAACTTCGTATTTACGAGCTTTTGTGGTGCTATAAATTGTAGCATCTGTCAAAAGTATAATTCGGAAATCTCTCATTTGCAAAGGATGCTCAGAAGTAACAGAATAATGTTATGAGTAAAAGGTGTTCATTTACTGTGATTAGTTATACGTTTAGGCATAGAAGTAAATCTTTAAAAATGCATTCACGTTCAAACTTCTCTGAATGAGAATCGCAAATACTTGACCACTATTTCATGATATTACTGCTGAATAAAAGTAATGTATGAATGGCTGGATTAGGTTCGTACCTCAGCTTCACAAAAATAATAACCCTGTATACTAACATATTTTACCGGTTTGATAAAGTGAATACGTAGCTACAAATAAATATGTCCATATATAAGCTGTTAATGTGAGCACGTCACATTCTTGAAGATATTCAGTTTGATACATGCCAAGTAGCTAAACAATTATGATATGTACCGTACACAAAAGGCACAGAAGCAAGGACGAGATGAAAAGATGGTTTAAACGACGATGTAGAATCTAGTCCCCTACAATGTGAAAATCGTGTCTGCTTTTCAAAACATTACAATGTCCGAAATTCGCTGAAACAAAACTCGTGCAACATGTCAGTACGCATCGAGAATGCGAACATAATCATAATCAGTTCCTTTTATATACTTCAGCACATCCGGTTGCAATTAATTTCTGCTTTCAAAAGGTTTCAGACGATATTAATATGTCTCGGGTATTGTGAACTGTATGAATTACACTGTACTGACAGTTTCTTTAATTGTAGACTGCCATTAACAGAAGCAGTGATATTACTGATGTTTTCGTAATTGTATTAGAAAGTTGACAGCAACTCCAGAGACCAGTAAATATGAATGTAACAGCATTAAAAACGGCAACTTCTCACTTTGCATCAAGCAATTCGACTTTTATTCTCTACTGGCCGATTGGAGCGCTAGTGTCGCTTCAGCTGCAATTTTTTCCCTAGAGAGTTTCGCGACTGTCTGTGATAGACTGTGCTTCAGCTGACGTATGTGCTCGGCATATTTAACCTCCTTGTATAGAGATCACTGGCAAAGACTTTTGTATGCAATATGGTTGCCTATTCGTTGAAGAAAGGAAGTGCGAAACTCCGGCAATTCTGTTAAAAATTTAAGGGACAATACATCGCAACATTTTGACTAAATTTCCATTGATTTAATCATGAAACAGTGCACGAGTTAGGTATGTTTTCATGCTTAGAACGACACGTTTTGAGAACGAATCACCGTAAAGATAAAACATTTACCGTAAATAATATGTTTACTTAACCGTCTTTTCGCACTGTAGTCAATTTAAGATTATAAAATAGTGTGTCCTAGCACTAGTAGGAACTAAAATAGAATTTTAATCTCCTTGACCAATTCTTCTTCAACTGGCTGGATGTGAACATGTTCAACTGTGTACATGTTCAACTCTTTCCATCAGTAACAATTAACTAGTTTAAATTCCAGACAGCAACACGGACTCGTTATTGTCTTCTGGAACGCCACTCCTGATTAGTTACGATAAGATGTTGTCCAAAGCCGATGGGTGGTATCCTCATATGCACTAAATCCATAAAAATGAGTCTCAAATCTGTAAATTATAGCTGTCTTTTGTTAGTATAACTGATTCACATGCCTAAATCTTTACTTTTATTTCTTATTTTCGAAAAATGTCCATTTGACTCATTTCATGTGGAATGAGCAGAATACCGACTAAACTTTTTTCCGCTTAGCAGGGTACCGCCTAAACTTCTTTTCCAACTATATCGTCCTGAGTTCTATAATTCTATACTATGTACTTTGGCACAGGTCTTATAGTTTACGCTACAGACATCACGAAAGTGTAGAAGTGCTAAACCATTCTTCGTTATTACTTTTATTTCAATTATTTCACATTTTCGTATCGACATTTCATATAGCCTAAGTCGATCCCAGAATCATAACGAGGAAACTGAAACAAACTCTACATACATTCTGCAGTTCTCGAGTTAAAGAAGTTTAAAGATTACCCGTGCAAAGTCGGGGCGAGTTAGCTAGTTAGTAATAAAATAAATCATTAAGTCATAATTATTTAATACAAGAACTTGTATCCCATACTAAAATTTTTTTTGTCGAAATTGGTCACAAAGTAGGTTAGAAGGTGAGTGATCAACAGAATCTATGCTCGCTGGTCGGCAAGCTCGGTGAGAGTAACGAGTAGCATTTGAAAGGTTCCACCGCTCTATTCTATCCAAATTTGTGAGAAACTAGGGGTGCTATAAAAAAGTGGCTTAAATAAAAAGAAAAGTTCATTTCTAACTTTCTCGCTGACGGAAATTTCCTGACCACATAACAAAAAAAGTGGCAGGCGATTAACTTTTTCTTATCGTAATTTTAATTTCACATAAAAGTAATAGTTTCAATTACCATTTTTACATAAATACAATACTTATTATACTTGCTAAGAACACTGTTGCATTCCTTCAGTATTCACCTGTCTGTGTGAAAAATTTGGTAATTTTTTTCCCATCCTAAGGGTTTCAAGTGACAATTTAATTGAGGCAAACGCCATTTGAAGAACTACGCAAAAAATTGGTCATTGCAAAAAGGTCATAAGTCAACTTTTTTACAAAAATGAGTTATCCATTGGAAATGGATGGGTAAGTGTAGCCGAATTCATACGTACAAGAAGGGCAGAAGTCAGCTATCAAATGGTGTCACTATCGACCCTTGAAATCTTCGTTCACTGCAAAAAGGTCATGAGTCATTGACTCATGCCGTTTTTGTAATGACTGTGTGGAGGTTTATTTAATCGAACGCAGAAGTTATTGGCGGCGTTACGCTGCTTTCCCGCGTATTTTGTCGTCTGAGGTTGGCATCACTGCAACAATCAATTGTTGTGTTTACAGCATTGTAGGTTCAAATAATAGGTCATTACTGTCGCATTCAGAAGCCACTTATAGGGACCGATGACCCCGTAGGTAAGTCCCATAAGCTTTACAAACATTTGAACATTTTTTGAAGCCACTTATTTATCGAAGTGTAATTATGTCTGCGTCATCTTCGGACTCTGAAATGCCTCCTGTAGGCAAGAAACGGACAAGAAATGCTGATAAGTACAAAAGGAATATTATTCGTGATTCAAAAGTAAAAGGAGTGGAATACGTGAATTGGAAAGGAGAGAAAATTCAGTCTCGGAGTACAGGAGATGACTGCAAGTGAGTAAAATACGTGTACTTGATTTCTGTATGGAATTAAATGGATATATGCATAGTATGCAATTTAAGCATTATCGTAATTGATAACTTCGACTCTTTCAGGTGCAAAAAAGGAGTGTTTTTCTGTGTTTGATGATGACGCGAAGATAGATATCATTGCTGATTTGAACAGTTTCAGTGATAAGAATCAACAGATATTTTCCTGTAAGGGCTAATCGAAGTTCAAGATGTCAATAACAGAAGACGGCGAAAAGAGGATCCTAAATTAAGAATGTTTTTGGCATACATAATATGAAACACTTTTTGTGTACCATGAAGGCGAAGCGAAGAAAGGTGCAAACGAGGTTTGCTCATTTTTGTATAATTACATCGATAAGTATATCTCAAAAGACGAGAATGAGCTTCATCTCTTTGACAGGTGTGCTGGTCAAAACAAAAATCACCCAATGATTCGCTTTTGTTTAACACTTGTATCAAGTGAGAGATTTAGGAAGATGAAACATTACTTCCCCATACGCGGGCATAGTTTCCTTCCAAACGATAGAGATTTGGATACCATAAAACAATTTGTAAGACGTCATGACCAGATCTGCTTACCTGAAGAGTATGCCATAATGATCAAAAAGGCATCAAGTAAATACTCAGGGGAAACTACTGAGAATGTTGCTGTAGTCTTTAAAAACTGGTGGCCTGACTATTTTAAAAAGACTTGCCTCTCCGAATCAAGCGTGGTAAAATTCCCAAGGAACAAAAAGTTTCTTTTTCTCCTTCAAAATGGATGACTTTTCAGTATGATGCACATTATACTGGGCAAGTAAAAACAGAGCGATTCATCGATGGTATCATCAGAGAGACATTCCAGCTCCTCCATTGCATCAATAAGCATCCAGCACTTCCCATCGAGTTGGCGTATCCTGGAAAGCAAGTGCCGATCAATGTCAAAAAAATACAAGATTTATTGAAAGTGAAGAGGTATATTCCAGCTGAATATGTGGAATTTTGTGACCAACTGCAAGAATGGCACACGGAAGGGGTGAAAAATACTGAAGACGATGATCAAGATGATTGACTTGTTTTATTGTACTCTATTTCATGTTGTTATAAAAACACAAATGTTGCGAAAAATGTTACTTCACATTTTATTCTACAGTGTGAAATATTAACTGATTTTTCAATAAAATAGATAATTATTTGCAAGTAATGATTTCATTTGTTGCAACACACGGTCGTTCATTGCAAATAGGTCATAAGTCAGCATTTTTAAAATTAATATTGTGATTAAACTATTCATTACAAAACAAAACTACACAGTGCAACACAGTGTTAGGCAACTCACTAAATATTGATATTAAAATAACAATAAATAAATAAATGGTTATGCTGTAGAACGTTTTTTCCTTCTCCTGTAAAATTTTACTTTCATGACTAATGACCTTTTTGAAATGACCGATTCAATTATCGGCCCAACTCCGTTTCTACACCCATCCAAGATGGCTGCCGTGGCTTCACTGCCTGTACGCTAATGTAGGCGGTATGATAGCCCCTCTATGTTATTCTGCGCTCGCTGCTCTACACACAAAATTTCTGCGAGTTTGAGAAAGACATGCAACAACTGGATTGTAGGCCTACTTGCCGAATGTTTCAACAAACCGTTTCCGGTAACTCAGAGAAGCCACTTCTGCAAGATGACAAAATTTTGTAAGTTTCTACGTCAAACAACTTGCAGAATAGTGTTGTTACGTTTTGTGAATGAAATAGCTAATAAACGTGGTGCGGATGAATCGTCGTCCAAAAGAATGGTCTCTCCCGTTACTATTCCAAGTTACGACGATTCGTGTTACGAAGGCAACTGCCGAATGATTTCGGAAGCCTGAGAGCAGTCAAGGAGGACGGTTATCAACAAAGGAAGCACGGAACGAACATCGTGAGCCGTTAACTAATATTCACGAATAACTGATGACAAAAACGAAACACAGCGAATACACAGCTGCCAATACATATGCTTAAAATAAACAAATCAAAGAATGATGAATAAAGAAGTTACGTTCCTCTTATTTGTTACAGATACAATGCAACACACACACATTCTTTATGAAGTTTACATGTAATAGGATATATTTAAAACATTTCACATGGACTGAGGAAACAGCTGATTTCAAATGGCGCAACAAGTGAGAGTAGTCTCCACGCCGAACGTAGCGAAGCTTGCGCACCGCGCCAGTCGCCAACATCACACGTTTCCGTTATTTCCAGAACATCAGGCGCCAACTGTGGAAGAAACCGAAATGTCTATCGTCGTCGGAAAAAAAGGGCCCACACGTACCCGACCGGTCGCCCATCAAAGCTGGCAAGATTTAGGAAAAGTAGAACCGACAATGAAAAATGTACGAGCCTATAAACATTCAAAATTTGATTTTCTTCTTCCTCATTAACAGAAAACTGCTGTTCGTCGAAACGATCTGATTTGGTCAAAAGGCGAGACAATAATAAACTGTGAAGTGAATATTTGCAAAAGGTGGACTCATCTGAATTTCAGTTATTATTCTAATTGCAAGTATGTATAGACCTTTTCAAATTCGATATTACAATTTCCGGTTTCTTACTAGCATACATAATCATGACTCAAACTCATGTGAAATTTAATTATTTAGTTCTAGCTTAATGAGACCAGGCTGCGCGAACGCAGTCCTGACCACCAAAAACTGCCGGCCGCCGTGGCCTAGCGGTCTGCGGCGCGCCAGTCACAGTCATCACGGCCGCTACGGTCGGAGGTTCGAATCCTCCCTCGGGCATGGGTGTTTGTGTTGTCCTTAGCGTAAGTTAGTCAAGTAATTAGTGTGTAAATCTAGCGACTGATAACCACGAAGTTTGGTCGCATAAGACGTCACACACATTACATTACTACCAAAAATTATGCACCCGAGGTACCAACATTAGGGTAATCGCAGGGGTCAGCCCAACCGAAGTGTAATGGAAGAGACTCGTCCTGGAGGAACCGCCTCTTTTCTAGAGGAACCGCCTCTTTTTTCCTCTCTTTCCTTCAAATTAACCAAAACATAGGCTGGTATAACACAAATACTGGTTCCCAGGGCTGTTCCCAAGGCGCACATTTACACTTAATGGAGGAACCGCATTTTTTATATTCTTAAATTTCTATTTATTTATGTATTTCTTAACAACATGCAAACGTGTCGCAACACAATAAAATTCCAATAAAAGAAAAAAGAAAGAAACAAATTATTCACCAATTACAGCTATCTCAAATAAAAACACCACAATCAGGTATGTAGTATGTTCATTCGTTTTTTTATTAAGAGAAGAAACACAGAATTGAGAATTCTGCACTGGCTCTGAGCACTTTCCTCTAGATTACGCAAGTCAGTTGTGTAGTTGGAAATATCCAATGTGGACTAACTTATTTGATGTGAAGATCTATAGCGCTTCATACAAAACTCTTAAGAGTCAAAAACAGGAACATTATAACAGTAATAAATTTAAATTATGTAACCACATTCTTAAGACTTTTCTCTACGGCTATTGTCATCCCGAGATACTACGTACAATGAACTTCAACATCGACATCATAAAGTAAAGGCTGTGCCTTGTCGATTTAGCCACATCCCTCTCTCCATTGTCATCCTCTTCAATTCTTCATATGATTTTATCCCCGTATCTTCTTTGATGTTATTAAAATACGTTGCTCTTGGCCTGCCTCTTGGTTTGTTCCCTAAAACTTTTCCTTCAAATACATTCTTTAGGAACTGGTTCTGTCTCATGATGTGCCCTATCATTTTTTTTATTATTATTTTCTTCTTCCTATATAATTTAGCAGACTTCTGTTCCCATTCATTTCTCTTAAGATCTGTTCATTTCTTTTGTGTCCCAGCCTCATCGCCGCTTTTGTGTCTCGTTTCCGTCGTAGGTGTCGGTGGCCGAGTGGAATGAGACCGACACAGGAATAAAGATAGCACGCTGGTGCAGGTACGGAGGGGAGCAGCTAGAAACACTAGAGTAAATTAGAACGAGATATATATTGCACAGAATTTATACAATACTTAACTTTTACATAGATCAGTACTGCAGAATGCTGATACATAGTTGAGCTAGAGGCCTGCCTGGTGCCTATCCGACAGCCAAGTCTTCACTGGTACCTATCTGATTCAGAAGTGTTAGCTGGTTCCTATCTCAGTCCCAAGTGCACGATGTCGTTCAGTGGTGGCCACGAGCGGAGTTGTAGCAGAGGGCGCTCGTGGCCGACGTCGTAAGAACGCCGCGCCGTGCGTGCATGGCGGCGCGCGGCGAAAGTAGGTGGCGCGCACTTTGTACTTGTGCGACACCACACCCCTCCCCCCCAAACCGCCGCGCCGTCGTGGCGTAGGGCTGAGGGCCACGGCGACGGCACTGGGAGGAGGGCCTGGGCGGGGGCGTTACTGGTGGGAGGGGCGTCGTAGCTGAGGCTGGGATCGAGACGACGTCCGCGCCCCGGCATCCGCCTTGCGATCCTCCAGGAAACCCACCGAAACCTGGGGAAGGGCGCACACTTCCGCCCAGAGGGAGCAGGTCATCTTCTTCTGAGGTGCGTGGCCCAAGCTGGGGGGGGGGGAGGGGGGGCGCACGGTCCCGGAGTCCCTCTCGGTGACGCTTTCATCTGCGGCGGCGAAAGCGGCGGCGACGACTGCGTCGGAGGTGCGTCGACGTCCATAGGGATCTCGTAGTCCGGGGACGAACGATGTGGCTGTGAACGGGGTGAACTGGGTCTGGTGAACTGGGTCTGGAATCAAGAAACCCGAGACAGGATCGCGCGGCCTGTGCAGGCGCAATTGGTTTGCGTGGCGCCGCAGCTCCGACCCTGTGGAAGAACGTACAACATACATATTGCGACCGAGTACGCGCTGAATGGTGCCCGGCGTCCATCTTGTCTTGTTGCCAGCAAACTCCCTGTACAGCACCGGCGTATAAACCTGAAAACGCGTAGCGCCATACGAACCGACTCGGTGCGTGGGAGGCTGCAGCAGGTGAAGGAGAGTGCGGTGACGGCGGCCGTGTAGCAGCTCGGCAGGAGACGGGCCGTCACGTGGCATGCACCGATACGTAGACAAGAAAATTTGAAGAGCTTGCTGCCTGGAGTGCTGACCTTTCATCTTTTCCATGTGAGACTTGAATGTTCGAACGAAACGTTCTGCTTCACCATTGGACTGAGGGTGAAAAGGTGCGGTGGTAATATGCTGAATGCCATTCAAACGACAAAACTGTTGAAATTCCGCACTAACAAACTGAGGTCCATTGTCACTGACGATAGTTTCAGGCAAACCTTCGATGCAAAACACTGATGTTAAGGCACTGATTGTACTAGACGCTGTCGTTGAGTTCATGGCAATCACGAAAGGAAACTTGCTGAAAGCGTCTACAACAATTAACCAGCGCGTATTCCAGAAAGGTCCGGCAAAGTCAATGTGTAAACGTTGCCATGGTCCCTTGGAGCGTGGCCAGTCTGAGAAACGTTGCGGAGGAGCCACCTGATGCTCCGCACAAACTGTACACTGTGACGTCATGTTCTCTATCTGAGCGTCCATACCAACCCAGGTACAATGACGTCTAGCCAGTTGCTTTGTCCTAACAATACCCCAATGTCCTTGATGCAGGAGGCGTAACACTTCTCGTTGCAGGGAACGAGGCACAATCACTCTTGTTTGGTCGTTGTCCGTATGTAACAACAGAACACCCTGACTTAAAGACAATACATGACGTTGTGCAAAATAACGTCGAACCAGAGGCCGATCAATGTCTTTGGCTCTGGCAGGCCACCCTGAGCGAACAAAACGTGCTACCACACTTAGGTCTGCATCCGCAGCTGTTTCCCGTGCAACCCTACGAGAGTTCAAAGGGAAGTCTGCGACAGCGGAAGCATCTCTGGAGTCTATTTGACAACAAGCCATTTCCGACGAATTAAATGACACATCCTGGCCAACCGGAAGTCGGGAAAGTGTGTCCGCGTTGGCGTGTTTAGTGGTAGGTCGGTACAAAATCTCATACTGATAATTTGTCAATATCAACGACCATCTCTGAAGCTTTTGTGCCGTTCGTGGCGGAATAGGCTTTGTGGGTGAGAACAACGACGTGAGAGGCTTGTGGTCTGTCAACAAATAGAATTTCCTGCCATAGAGATAATGATGAAACTTTGTGACGCCGTAAATGATTACTAAGGCCTCCTTTTCTATCTGACTGTAATTCTGTTGCGTTGGCGTCAGTAACTTAGATGCAAAGGCAATAGGTCGATCGTGAGATCCAATACGATGCGACAAAACTGCACACAGACCTACGACGAGGCATCAACTGCTAACACTACAGGCTTCTGTGGGTCAAAGGGAATCAAACATGCATCACTGAGTAGTGCAGACTTTAATTTGTCAAAGGCAACCTGACAATCTTTAAACCATACAAAAGGAACATTCTTCCTACGTAAGTGATGCAGTGGAGCTGCAATCTGAGAGGCATTGGGAATAAACCTGAAATAATAGTTAAGCTTTCCCATTACTGCTTGCAATTCGTGACATTCTTAGGAGGAGGCAAGTCTTTGATTGCTGGAAGATGTAGCTGTAAGGGATGAATTCCTTGGATATTAATCACATGGCCTAGGTACTCTATTTCAGTTTGAAAAAACGAACACTTTGCTTTGTTGCAACGTAGACCTGCTGCAGTCAACACTTTGAAAAGACACTGCAGGTTAGATAAATGTTCTTCAACTGTACGTCCGGTTACCACAATATCATCTAAGTAGTTCGAGCAACATAGTACAGAAACTGTCAGCTGTTCCAAAAAGCGCTGAAAAATAGCGGGGGCGGAAGAACTGCCAAAGGGTAGCCGTTGAAATTGAAAAAGGCCCATGTGAGTATTAATGACGAAAAACATTTTTGACTCGTCATCAAGTGGAATTTGTAAGTATGCCTCTGCTAAATCAATCTTAGAAAAGAAGCGAGACTGTCCTAATTTGTCCATCAGTTCCTCAGGTCTGGGCAGGGGATAAGTGTCTACAATTGTTTGACCGTTCACTGTTGATTTGAAGTCCGCACAGAGACGAAGTTTTCCCGACGGCTTGGATATAATTACTAAAGGCGAGGCCCACTGACTCGCAGAAACAGGAGAAATCACACCACTATCTTGCCAACGCTTATGTTCGTCTGCCACTTTATTACGAATTGCAATAGGCACTGGTCTAGCTTTACGAAATTTTGGTACTGCAGATTCTACATGTGCCACGAAGTCTTTTGCACAACCTAGTTCCGGCGAAAACAAGTCACTGTATTTTTCACACAATGCATTGATTTTGTCCTGAGGCCCTACTGACGAAATTTGCAGTACATCTCTTTGAATTGATAATCCAAACAAGTCAAATGCATCGAGTCCAAAAATGTTCTGTGTAGATTTGTCCTGTAGAACTACAAAAGAAACTGTTTTTGTTACA
This sequence comes from Locusta migratoria, assembly GCA_026315105.1. Taxonomy (NCBI): domain Eukaryota; kingdom Metazoa; phylum Arthropoda; class Insecta; order Orthoptera; family Acrididae; genus Locusta; species Locusta migratoria. Next base: position 456,433,001 of record CM048748.1, read on the forward strand.
CCTTGAAAAGAGGCTGGCAGGCTACACGTTCCTAGCACGGTAATATTTTGTCCTGTGTACGCTGTTAGCACCTGTTGACACGGCGACAATTTTGGCGAACCCAGAAGTTCATAAGTGTCTTTATTCATCAAAGTAACAGCGGAACCAGTGTCGAGCTGAAATTGCAGTCTTATTTTCTATAGAGAGATCCACAAAAAGTTTTTGCTTGTGGCGCTCGACAGGTGCTCGACTGTGGGCAACGTCTGCTACGCCTTGTTTGATGCGCTTGCTCATGCGCGGGCTGCGTAGTGAAGGAAGTGGCGCAGACTCGGCACACAGATTAATATCACTGTCACTAGATGGCACTACCGCCGGATCGGCGTCCGCGCATTGCGAGGCTACTGCACTAAAATTACTTTGAGTATCTAAAACAAGTCTACTGTCACTATCTACACAGTACTGGGCACTTTTACAAGGAGAAGTTGCAGAAGGTACTAGGTTCACTACAGGATTGCACAGTACATTGTCACTTTGCTTGCCCCGAACCCTTTTCCGTTGCACAGAATTAAGCGCTCGTCGGCGCTTGCGACGTGGCTCACTACATAGTCGTGCAGTAGGTGCAGAAGAACTTTCTTGCACTTGAGAACCAAGTAAAGCACTGTTCAATTCCACAGCGTCTATGACATTGACAGCATGAACTGTTCGTGCACTCGACAAAGCACTGTTCCTAACGGTACCGTTCTTTGAGTTTTTAATTTGCATACACACAGACTGTACATGTCCTGTTTTGCCACATTGGTAACAGGTTGCGTTGTGACTAGGGCATTGCACATGCTTGTGGCGACATATACACTGAGGGCAAGACTTACGAACATTTTTCTGAAATGAGCGTTGGCGCCCGTTATACAAATTACTGTTTCTAACACGACGGGGCGACCTTTGTATCGCACTTTTACACTGGCTACTGTTCACTGTCTGTTCAGCACGGCTGGTAGAATTTAAAGAATCACTATGGCTAACATGAGAACTATGGCTAGGAAAGCGTCCGTTGCGGCGCACTGAATTTACACTGTGGCTTTGCATTTCTACATCTGCTAAAAGTATCATGCGCTTCTATAAGCTGCAGTACACTGTCTAATGAGGGGTCAGACTGTTTCAGAATTGCTGCCCTAATTCTGCGGTCCTGAATGTTCTGCGTAATCGCATCTCTCAACATCACATCACTATAAGAAAGACCACAGGAGCAAGTAAATTTACATTGGCGGGTTAAGCCCTTCAATTCCGTAATCCACTGCTGGTGGGACTGCTCTGGTAATTTTTTAAGTCTGAAAAATCGGTACCGTGCCGCAGCTACGAGAACTTTTCTCTCATAATGAGCATTTAGTGCCTCTACTATTTGTTCAAAGTCTACATCACGAGGAGATGCTTGCGGGAAAAGTTTCTGCAGTAACACAAAAGTCTGTGGGCCCACAATCGATAAGAAAAGGTTCTTCACTCTCTGACCTGTAATTTGATGAGCCGCGACGAGTTCTTGAAACTGTGCGAAATAGTCGCTCCATTCTTCTTCACGTTCGTTGTACTGGCGAAACGTAGGAAGCGTTGCGGCGGCAGGTGTGGGCTGCTGAAGCGGCGGCTGTTGTTGTTGGTTTGCTGCTTGCGCTGTGAGCTGAGCCACTGCTTGCAGGAGTTGTGTGATTTGCGCCGTCTGTAACTGAATAATTTCCATTAAGTTTGGGTTCGGGGTAGTGGCCATGCTGACCGATTAGGCGCCGCGCATACAAGTAAATTATAACAAAACACAAATGCAATATGAAAGAGGACACTCTGCAACAAAAAAGTCCACAAAACACGTAACTGAATATATTCCCCCAAAAATCTTATAATAAGGGTGGGTGGGCGGGAGCAATTTCTGCGTGCTCCGACTGCTGCTGTCTGGCTGCTGCAAGCGGGCTGGTCCACGGTTCTTCTATCACTCCTCGTCGCTACTTTTGTATCCCATCCTCGTCGCCACTTTTGTGTCCCAGCCTCGTCGCCGCTTTTGTGTCTCGTTTCCGTCGTAGGTGTCGGTGGCCGAGTGGAATGAGACCGACACAGGAATAAAGATAGCACGCTGGTGCAGGTACGGAGGGGAGCAGCCAGAAACTAGAAACACTAGAGTAAATTAGAACGAGATATATATTGCACAGAATTTATACAATACTTAACTTTTACATAGATCAGTACTGCAGAATGCTGATACATAGTTGAGCTAGAGGCCTGCCTAGTGCCTATCAGATAGCCAAGTCTTCACTGGTGCCTATCTGATTCCGAAGGTCCTAACTGGTTCCTATCTCAGTCCCAAGTGCACGATGTCATTCAGTGGTGGCCACGAGCGGAGTTGTAGCAGAGGGCGCTCGTGGCCGACGTCGTAAGTACGCCTCGCCGTGCGTGCATGGCGGCGTGCGGCGAAAGTAGGTGGCGCGCACTTTGAACTTGTGCGACACCACAATTACTTTTCCTGTCTATCCAGATTGTTTTCGTAACTCTTCTGCATATCCACATTTCGATTGCTTCCAGTCTCTTTTTCTCTGCCTTTCCCAGAGTCCACGCTTTACATCTGTATGTTAAGACACTCCAAACAAAATTTTTGGCAAACTTTTTCCTGCTTTCTAGGCTTATATGATTGTCTGTTAGTAAATTCCTTTTATTTTGGAAAGCTTGCTTTGCCAAGGCTATTGTTCTCTTTATATCTGTGATACATTTATTATCGTCAGTGATTGTGTTCCCCAAATAACAGAAGTTCTCAACCTGCTCTAGAACATCATTTTCTAATTTAATATTAATTTTACCCTTTTCTTTAGTCTTCCCAAGTACCATAGTTTTTGTTTTCTTCTTATTGGTTCTTAGATCAAATTCTCTTAGGATTTTGGCAAATTTTAGCAACAAAAACTCCATTTCCTTTGCTGAGTCAGCAATTACTACTATATCATCTGCAAAACAGATACAGTGTATTCGTTGCCGGTTAATTTTAATTCCTTTGGTTGCTCCTTTCAACTTTTCAATGGCTTTTTCAATAAACAAGTTGAACAAGTATGGTGATAATGGGCACCTGTAGGGGGCTATTTCAATATCGGTGGTGAAGCTATATAATTTTACTTACAGCTTCAGTCAATAACCTTCGACCAATATCAGTAAACTGCCTCCACAAAATATCTCTGGTTTGCACACATATATGAGAGAAATTTATTTTGGGTTTGAGATGAATAACCTTTAACAATGAATAGTAGACTCAGAACAAACTCCAACATGTGTATCACCACCTGAATTATACTTTCAGTAATGGTGCCACACCTGTACAAAAGATTTATTTCTGATACTACTACTAAATAAGCCCTGGGATCGCCACTCCCATATAATGATGTATGCAAAGACCAGGATGGTAATACAACGGTATGTAAAAGGTTAATATTGTTTGTTATTTCGGTAATCTGACTGCGATATTATTAAAAACGAAGATCCTCATTCGATAATACCGTTGAATATCCAGGATTTATAATTAACACAAACACAAAGTCATAAGTGAGGTAAATAATCTTCATCCACACCAAGGATTTGAATAAATCAGCTGTTCTTTGCCTCTGTCAAAAATATCTCGTAGTAATCGCGATCGATTCTTAAAAGAATCGATTGCGTCGACTATCGAAACACAAAATGAATATTTCAAACACGATTGCTATCGATAACTGCCTTATCGGTAACAACCGTAAATATTATTTACCAGTATCTACAGACAGAACACGTAGAAAATTAAGTTCAATATTTTTTTTATTGTCTTGATTTTTAAAAGATTTTTTTTATGTAAACAATTTCAATGATTTTACAATCTCTTAAAGTGGACGAACTCTTCCTACAGATTAATAAAACTACACCCCTCTAACTTTTGACACCGTCCAAAAGAATAAAAAATAAATTCTACGTTGTTTCCACCACTTAGCAGTCGCCTCTTAATATTGGAATAATCAGTTAAAAATAAAATAGCAATTAATGAGGCCGTATTCAGGTGTAAACTTCGACACTAAAAAATATCTTTCACTCGTACCCCCTGTTCGTCTAAGAGTCTCGCCACTTATTTTTACTTCCAGTAGCCTCGGGAAAGTTTGAGAAGAGGCCCAAATTTTCCATGGTCTTGCAATGTGTCACTCTCCATACCATAAAAATGTTTCATAAATAAAGTTTTGCTTTTTATTGTAATAATTTTCTTTATAATGTAATCTGTCATGAAGGTTTATTAATAATTCACCATAATGTTGGATTCAATAGACACCATTAATGTAACATAGGTCAGTCACCATAAAATAAGGAGCAGAATCCAGTCTCACTCCCAGATACATCAGATCCCACGCGTGGTCCGACTGTATCCATAAACCATTTACTAAAATAGACCGTCTGTTACAACATTAAATACCCACATCCTTTACTCTTTCATAAATAAATTACGTAATAACGTAATTCCCCAGAATGAACTATGAATCCACAGTTACGATTCTAAAATGCGACAACTTTAGTGTTCACAAAAGTCTCTTCATGAACAGACTACCACTACTTCAATTACATCACGAGAAATATCTCGTAAACTCATAATTAACAAAGTAATTAATTCTTTAATAAAAATCAAATTAATCTATACTGTGTGCCGCTATAAGCCAAATGCTCACTCATTGCAGTATTTACCGCTCGACATTTCACCTCCTTTTGTCGTAATATTTTACGAGTAGTTCATATATCGAAAGCAAACCAAGAGAAGCCACATAAGTAAGTATGCGAAACCCAGAAAATTTTCTTCTCCTTTCAAAGCAAAAACCCGTAACAATGAATCTAATTATTTCTTCTTTGGCGTGTGCGGCGCAGGCAACGTCTTAGGATCATAATTATTCCTTGGTTCTCCGTGCTGATACACTGACGAAGAACTTAAATGCCATCTGGTGACGACCACCGGTAACTTCACCGATATCACCGTAGCAAGGTTTACCATGAAACATAAACATACGCGTCTAAGACAAAGACATCCAAAAACATATTTATTCCATCGTCCCTATACTATTCAAACAATTACAAATTGAATTAATATATTTTTTTAAATCATTTTCTCCTAAAATTAAATATAATATGTTTCAATCAAGATGATGCGATACTCTAGGGAGTCATGAAGCGACACCATACGGTTTTGTTCCGCTTCACACCCTTGCCTTACTCCCCTCATTTTTGCTTTCTTCTTCACACCATTCACTTCTGTCTCTGCTTCCTGTCTTTTATACAGGTTCCAGATTAATCTCCTGTCCCTCCAATCAAGATTTATTTCCTCCATTGTTTGTAATAACAATTTCCAATTAACCATGTTAAATGCTTTTTGTAAATCTATAAAGGTCAAGTATGTTGTTCTATTAACTCCAATTTGTCTTTCTAATACCATCTTCAGAGCTAGTATTGCCTCTGTAGTAACCTTTCCAGATCTGAAACCATACTGGTCTTCTCCTAGGTTTGCCTCAATTTTCTTTTTTATTCGATTTTTTATTATGTTTAACATTATTTTGAAAAAGTGAGACAGTAAGGAGATAGTTCTATTGTTAACACAGTCCGTAGCATTTCCTTTATTATTATTATTATTATTACTGTTAAGCAAATCTGTCGGTGGTACTTTTCCATCTTCATAGCACTCTTTAAAAAGTTTATATAAGTACTTTTCTGTTGATTCTCCAATTGCCTTCAATATTTCTGCTGGGATGTTATTTCTGCCTGCGGTTTGCCATTACTTATATCATTCAAGGCACTGTTGAATTCCTCTTTGGATATAGGTGGCCCTATCATGTCGATATCCACACTGTTCTCTTCTTCCAGAATTTCCCCCTCATTAGCAATATCTTCTCCTTTATATAGTTCTTCAATATACTCATTCAATCTTTCACATACATCCTCTAATTCAAAAAGTAGGTCACCGTTTTTATTCTTAACCATATTTGTTTTTGTTCTTGTCTTTGTCTGCATTGTTTTAATTTTTGACTGGCGCTATCAGTTTGACCTTCACTTAGATCTTGTTGAATTACCTTATGTTTATCGTGCATCCATTTCAACAGGTGGCTAAAATAAATTTTGAAATGTTTTACCAACATATTTAGTGCATGAAGTGTAAGGATACATGGAAATTCCATTCTAATAGGAAAGGGGCAAGAAATCACGTACTCGTGAAAAATCACGGTGATTGAAAATTCACTGTTTTCATGGTCGCGGCTATCTGGAATCTGACCGTGATTTCAGTCACGGTCACGGTTCGGTAGTGACGAGCAGGAATAGCAGCGAACAGCAGTACATAGAGCCCTGTATTGGGAGAGTACCGCCAACCGGGCGAGCGCCGCCATTGTAGGCCTATCTGGCAATAGCAGCGCTATGCACGGCGCTGTTAAATTAACATTTATGATGAAGGGAACCGGTCTGTACATCGACGTGGTATGACAATACGTTAATTAAACAATCAACTTAAGTTTTTAATCGTTTCATCACATCTACAGCGAATATTAAGGAAAAATTGGTAATCTGAGATCAAGACCTTTATTTTTGAGCAAACTATTCGTAAAATTGTTTCGTGCTAAAATTTAAACCCTGTACCAAATGCACGGCTTTCGCAATAAGTGACGTTCCTGCTTTCAAATTAGCTAAGGACTGACGTTTTTATCTCTAATATATTGGTTTCTATCAAAGTAGATGTAATTAATACATGTTGCTTTCCATTAATCTAGTGCCTAATGTTGATAGGTGTTGTGTGCTAACCTACATGTGATATTATCACATAACATTAACTGAGCTAACATTTAACTATCTTAAAATTCGAGTTTTGGAGATCTATTAAATGGGCGGTTTCATTTACCGCCAAACTTTCGAAATATGCAGGCTAAGTATAAATACGAAATTCGTCAAATACGGCACTTTATGTTAGATTTCCATGTATTTATATCTTTTAAAATATCTTTTCTCTTACATGTTTGTCCGTCCAACACTGCTCGCAAGGAACTTGTATGAACAGATAAACCTAGAAGTTTACTCGATATTTCAATACAAATTTAGCCTACTTACTTCGCAAAATTTTGCAGTCTCGTATGGAAATGCATGTTTTCTTCCAATGCGTTGTACCCAAAATTCGCGTCTTTTCGCATCTCTTTCGCCCTGTGGAATGCGTAAAACTTGCTACCTCGGACTGTCTTAGTATAACAATTCACTGCCAACAATGCGGCATTTTTCGCCATATAAAAATGGAATATGCTATGTTAAGCTCTTAATTTAATACATAATGAGTCTATACATTTCCAACACCTCTAAATACTAAAATAACAGCTAGTTCAGTGAAATATGCCATTTACGCTGATGGATTGCTTAGGCCTAAAATGGCGGACGTGCCCCACCCGCGCTCAGCTGACCAATAGCAGCCGGCGGTTGTCGGCAAGCCACACATAAAAGGTTGGCGCTACTCTCCCAATACAGGGCTCTAAGTCCCCATGGGACTTGCGCTGGAATACTGATATCACATTAATTGCTTCAATTATAGTAAAGATCTCAGCTTCTTATTTCATATGCATAAATTTTGAGTTAAAAGTGTATGGCACTGGAAATGAAACTGCAGTAACTTTTTATTTATTTAAGCATCCAGTTAGCTGTGCATGATACCTAACAGTAAAACTGATAATATATTACTGTAAGTAACTGAAGCGTGTAAAGTAATATGATAAATATTATCGGCCAGTGTATTTAAATAACAGCACTCTCTAATAACTGCAGTATCAATTACATTAAAGAAATAAGTTATTAAAATTGAGGGCATATATTCATTGACAATGAAATAACACCTACGTTGCAAATAATTTTTACACTTACTAAGAATATTTACTATTCTTTCATTGTCTTGATGTGGTTAGAAAGTTTATTGTACAGTTATTTTAAACTATACTTACTATTGTCTTATTTGTTGAGATTTACTTTTCTCGGTTCACAACATAACTTTCATAACAACAAAGAGACGATAAATTAGTTACTGGTAGATGAAACATTATAAGAAAAGTATCTAACTCAATTTTTGTCAGTTCATGGTAAATCATACAAGTCGCCGGAATCGTGGCGATTCAATCACGGAAATAGCGAAAAGAGCTGAAATCACGGAATAGCGGAAAGAGCTGAAATCACGGAATAGCGGGAGGAGTAGAAATCGCCGAGGGGTACATGTCACAGTCTAACATATACAGTCGCGACACTCCCTCAGATTTTTGTTATACACTAAGACTGCAGCGCTCCAAGCGGCCGATAAGCTACGTTTCTGAATACGGTATTGGACGAGTGTGAACAGTATCGTTTATATCGATTTTTACAGACTTTTCGCTCTAGGGAACGTATGTAGTGCGATAAAAATAGGTAGCCATTTAAAATTAGCTCCCCCTTTGTCTTTATTAGGTTTACTGAGATCAATCACGGTTTAGAATCACGGTGATTTAAAAGTAGCAATCACGGAAATCACTGTTAGCGGAAAATCACGGTTTAGCCCATCTCAATAGGAAAGTCTACACCCGTGTTGAAAAGTATACACCCGTGATTAGCAACAATGTTTTGGATTATAATAAGACCGGGTCTGCGCGAACGCAGTCCCGACTACCAAAAATTATGCACCCGAGTTACCGACTTTAGCGGTAATCGCAGGGGTCAGCTCAACCGAAGTGCAATGGAAGAGCCTCGTCCTGGAGGAACCGCCTTTCTGATCACGGTGTCCCCTGTGCCAGGTAAGTATGCTTGAATCGGAAAATATTCCACAATTTATCATATACAAAGCGCATCACATAGTTCGAGCACATGTCACAACTCACATTACACGTGGCCACTCTCTGCATTAGAGACAGCCTACAACGATAGTCATACAATTTGTTTCACAGACAAAGAAGTTTAATTGTACCAGGAATTGACTGACAGCTTTTAGACCCCATTTGACAGACACCACCGCTCAGTCGAATTGGGTCGGCTAGTTTCCTGTAGCGACAACTGATGGCTCCGGGATCCGTCGAAGCAAGCGCCTGTGCCCTATTTGAACGCTCCCTCACTTAGTTCCCTGCAGCGACGGCAGATGGCTCCCGTATCGATGGAAGTGGGCGCTCAATGCTTCCTCCACCATTTTCATGCAACGACGGTAGATGGCAATCATGTCGATGCAAGTGCGCGCATGTTTCCTATTTGTTGCTCCCTCCTTTCTATTAAACATCATTTGTGCCTGATACAGCAAGACAAAAATTCACAAGCACCTCCATATTTAAACATGAAATGCGTATCTTTTCAAATATTGAAATACATAACATCATCGCTTAGTATTATGTTTCCCCATTCTTCAATTTTTCTAGAAAGTTTCGATCACATGTTCTACTGACTCATCAAGTCATCTTCATGAAGCTGGATCTAATATCTTAAGAATATACAAACCTTTTAAAATCTCATTCCGAGTTACATAATTTTTCAGCGTTATGAAATAATTTCAGAAGCTTAAATGGAGAAACCCAGTTTCCCAAATTGCGTTCAAAACTGTAGAATGAAATAAAGGTGTGAATACTGCACGGAAGTTCTAAAGGAAGTAGGTTGTGGTAGTTATTCAATGATGACGAGAACTGCACAAGATTGTGTAGCATATATAGTTGCATCAAACTAGTGTTCCGAGTGAAGACTGCAACAACCATTAGTTAGTATGATACCTCTAACTAGGCAACCAGGGTTGGCCATCTTCATTATAACGAAGATCTACTGTTGTTTACTGTTGAATAGGGTTACCAGACGTTCTCTTTTGCCCGGACATGTCCTCTTTTTTGGACCCTAAAATGGTCCGGCCGGGTTTTTAACAAAATGGAGAAATGTCCTCTTTTTTGCGTTGTGCAGCTGCTTGAAAGTGCGTAAATGCAACTCTCTGAAGTGTCACAATCACTGACTCTAGAGAATTTAACCTTTCTTGAAACAAAGTGATTGTTCGAATTTTCTCCTTTCTGTGCCACCGCTGCTCTGAGGTCAAGCTACTTCTGAACAAATGGAGTAACTGGCGTGGCAATTATCACGTAATACGAGCTTCGAGGCAGCCAGTTAAAAACGTCTGCAGCAATACAAGACAGTGCAATTATAGACTATAATATCAAACTCTCTCCCACTTTTTCTGGTCGGAGTGTTGTGTAACACCCAAAAATAAAACGTTCAGTCTTCGTGCTAGGACTCAGCAGTTCTGTGTTTTGCCTGTCAACCACACATGCATTTAAGATCAAAAGCTAGTGTAATGTTCGTTATACGTAAGTTAAAACCTTGTTCACTACTTCATACAAATAAGGTCAGATCCCACAGTCACCATTGCCGTTTCACCATTCGCCAGTTTAGGACCAGAGAGACGTAACTACATAAACACTGTTTTGAAAACATCGATTGAAAGCTTTTGTCCTAAAAACTGAGTGGTTTTTAATAATTAATTGCGTGCATTTGTACGCTAAATTAAAAGTTTATTTTATTCATTTTTTTTTTTTCACTTAGGCCTTACATATTCCATTCACTCACTAGAATCTAGATGCTAATCATGTATATAGTCACGTCGGTCTGATCCGAAATGGGAGCATAGCTATATCAAGGAACGCTTAGATAATTTTTACAGTTACTTTATTTGTGACGATTTTATAGTCAACAGTACCATGGTTTCCGTAAATGATGCGTCGTAAAATATTTCAGGTGAAAACAGAGGTGATTCGCAAGGTATCTTATAAGTATGGAAAACATGTTCAGCACTTAAGACGATGTTTACAAGTGGTGAAGCGATGAAATATTAGGGGTTCACTGCTATGTAGTCATATAATTCGTTCTATGGGTCTCAACATTTCATGCTTCTTAATTTGTAAGAAGATGAACAAATTTCGTAACATGCGTAAGATATACTACAAACAGGACTCTGATAATACAGTAGACACATCACTAATACTTGAGTTGTCAGTACGAGAGAGAGAGAGAGAGAGCGAAAGAAAGTTCTTCTATGAATCTAGATAAAAATGTTCAAATGTTTGTAAATCTTATGGGACTTAACTACGGGGTCATCAGTCCCTAAACTTACAAACTACTTATGAACTACTTACGAACTAGGACGGCACAAATATCCATGTCCGAGGGGGGATTCGAACCCCCGACCGTAGTGGCCGTGCAGACCGTGACTGAAGCGCCTCAGTCCCCGCGGCCACCGCGGCCGGCTATGAATCTAGAAATGTCCTCTTTTCTGAAGACGGACATCTGGTGACGCTACTGTTGAAACACTGTTCGATCTACCACTTAATTACTTCTTGAAATTTTAACAGTATAGTTCAGTATACAGTTATGTGATACTTTCATTTTTTAAATATTTTTAATAAACGGGAAAAATATAATTTTGGAAATTATTCGTACTACTTATTAGTGTCACCACTGCCACTGAGCACCTTCTGCCAGATCAGAAAAGTCAGGCGTGTGGTTGGAAATTGAGAACCTGGACTAGTCTATTCGATTTGAAGGTCTGTAGGCTGTAGCACTTTAACCAAACTTCTTAACAGTAAATAAATTAATATTATACTGATAAGTTTAATAAACTTAAATTAAGTAAACAGATTCTAATAAAATCATCCGAAGATACCGTACTACAAAAAATAAATTTGAACAGATTTTGAAACATGGACTCAGTGGTGTATTTGCAAATTTACATTTTACAATAGCTGAAATTGAAAGTTCCTGTAATTGGACCATACTACTCTAGTCCCAAAAATATAAAAATAAAGTAGGTCATTGGTTTACATTTCTTTCATTAGAAAAGTATTGACATAACGGGAGAGAAAAAACTTGCAACAGCACATAAAATTTATAGTTGTCACATACATAAATGCCCTATGAGACAAAATTTTAGAATAGTTCCTCACTAAAAATTTAAATTACAAAAGGAAGACGACGGTCCCTTTGTTTAGCCATATCACTTACCACAGTTTGGACATCAATGTCTTCTTCTCGTTGAATTGTCATCATGGCGGGCCCATTCAGACGTGCCTCGTTAGCTGTAATCTGATCTGATTCTCTTCAGGGTGGAGAAACAGCGTTCATTTGTGGCCGTTGTCACTGGTAGAGTGTAGGGCAGTAGAAACCGAAACACATTAGGATAGATCTGCCGGTCGCAGGTAGACAAAGCTACCATTACGTTTTGACCCAACTGCTCCAGTCGGCTGGGACGTTAATGAGAGAGTCTCAACTCAGCTGTTGTCGTCGTTAAATCTGCAACTAATGGGTCTGAAGCATAAAAAATCATTGGAATTCCGTAACTGCACCAATTTTACCTATGAATTCAGATTTTCGTGGTAGAATTAATGATGTTAAAAATTTCACGATGCCTTAAATAGCGATCTGGCAGTGAACTAATGAAGGAATCCAGAAAGGGCATGGACAGAGATACTTTGTAGTAACCTTCAGCATCAGCGCCGGTATCCTGATTTGCACGTTGTGCTTGCTTGATTTCAACTCCACTGGCCAAAGCTACTTCTATGGCTTCTAAGAAAAGCCGGCTGAAAGTATCACCAACATTCTCTCATTGCCAGCAGTTCCCTTTTGAGATCCCTGGCAATGTTGATTACCTCTGCAAAATCTGTAGCGGTATCTTGGCGCTGGAGTTGAGGACAGATGGACTCATCCAGAGCAAACAGTTCGGAGAGTATAACCCACCAGACCTTGGATGGCTCCTAACAGAACCATGGCATTGGGCCGTATGGATAAAACTGAGTATCTACTTTATACTCTGAATTCCAGAGAACATACTCAGGTTGGCATGAATAAAGCGAGTTGGAGAATATACTTCAAGCGAGTAACAGGGTGAGAGAAGTTGCTCACAGCAGAGAACATTCTCCAATTTCGTATGAACAAAACTAGAGAAGTTTCTCATGACCGGAGAACATTCTCCGATTTCTGAAGTGAGCTCTCTTCGGGCTGAGTAACTGCTATTAAGTTACGTTTTACTGTGGTTTATAATAAAAATTACAACATTTGTGTTACTTAGAAGGCAAAAACAAATTCCTTTATTCGTATTCTTTAAGAAATACGAGGGGATTTAAAAAGTTAATGCAAATAAAAATATTTTGTCGACGAGTAGCTTCCTTCAGAAAAATCGTAAGTGTGACACTTCAGGCATTTTATATAGTGACGAGAGTGATGTAAGAGGAATGTTTCCGTTACTGAGTTAGAAATGAAACACAAGTGGATTCAGCTGCATTTGTTTGGAGTGTATATTTACAGTAGTAAACAGCTACCGGTACATAAAAAAATAATATTGTTTTTAAATAGGGTCTATTAGTAAGGCCTTATGATGTTAGTTCCAAAAAAGGTGCATAACAAGACTTCACAGTTTCTATCACAAAATAAATATTGCTGCAATACCAGATAGGCATACTGAAGTATTGTTTCTATCCAAACCGGTCGGCATATCAAGATGCGTTTTCTGACTTCATAATCGTAACTTTTGTTATGTTAGAAGTAAGTAGACACGTTGAGAAAATTAATAGCTGATTAATTACATATCTAGCAGTCTGTTTCTTGTAACAAAATCACATTTATGAGCCGACCGTTAGGGTCATATTTAACAAGTAGGCCTATCTCATGTTAAAAAAAACTCCGACAGCATTTCACTTTGAAACACATAATATATGAGGCATTCTTAAAATTTCGTTCGCTAATTGTGCTAACACAACTTCATTAACAAAAAAGGTTCTCGCGTGACGAAAATTTTGTATCGTCAGAAGAATAGATTTTCGTAAAAAGTGCACATTTAGTGTTAATAATATGCTCCTTCACAGCAAACTAATATCTAAACATAATACAGTTCTTCCTGAACATGTAGATGCCCACTCCCTATTTGTACACTTAATAATTTGCCGTATTAAGCTAGTTGAAAGAAATATATGATTCAACAGCTGTCCTATGCCGAACATGACAGGAGAACTTTCTCAAGAAGGAGGGGAGGTAGCGAGAATGAACTACCTGCTCAGAGCATATGCTTCGAGGTTTTTTTTTTTTTTTTTTTTTTTTCCATACGAAATTGAGTACTTACTCAGAGAACATTCTTTTGCTCTGAGACTCTTCTCTGGAGCATGTACTCTTTTTTATTCATACGGCCCGTTGTCAAATTCTTGAATTTGTCCCAGAGCCGAAACAACACAACGTTATATTTCCTTGAAGTCTTCTGCACTCTGAAGACGCACACTCCATCTAGTGAGTGTGGTACGTTTAAACCTCCCGACTCGAACCTCGGTTAATGATTCAAGGGCATCATTTAATATTTGCTTACGCTTTGGTGGCCCAAAGAAACTACCTGCCATTTCCAGTGTTCCTAGTATATCCCAGACAAATGGAATGTTGCGTGTGTCGGTGACTATGGTACCAAATTTAAATTTCTTGCTGCACAGTGAGAATATGCAGCTAATATACAGTAGCTCTTCCCTATGAATGCGTGAGCTCCTTTTGCTTTTCCCTTCATAGCCCTGTCCTCGTAGAAATGATGCATCAGAACCAAATTTTACCAAGTTTTCAACTGTAGATCCAGCTAATCCTTTGCCGGTCACATCAATCACTGGAACAAATTGCATGAAATCTTCTCGAATCCCGAGTAGGGGTACCACGTGTTCGTCATCAAAAAAGAGAAAAATTCATGTAAAAAAGAGGACACTTTATTGTTAACATACAGTAATTTACAACTTAATTAATGATCCAGGTAAAACTACTACAAACTAAATCAGTAACCAACCTTGTGTGGTTATTGTAAAACAAAATATTACAAACCTTGACAGTTTATTCATCAGCACTAGAGACAATTGTCACATTCTTGTCTTTTTCACTTTTGAACCAATATTTGCGATCCAGTATTAAACCTTACGATACTTCTACGACTTACCTTTGTTTACAACGAATATGTACGTTCCAGTAGGACAAATCAAACATTCCATTTCATGTTCGTTTCTTCCTCCCTTGAATGATATGTATTTCTTCAAGAGCACATCTTTCAACACTGACTTTCCTTTCATAATTTCGTAGTTGTATTTAAGTTCGTAATTTATTTTGAAGCAAAATTACAGATTTAACCTAAACCACTAAGTATATCAAAAGCAACGCCAAAGAACATAATGCAGAACACAGAATGACAGACAAATTGCGTTCCTTCGCAGAGAAGTTTCGAATCGTTTGCAACTGTCAGACCCATGAAATTGTCAACGGCAATTTCTCTCTGAGTATGCGCGTGATAGTTGCCAACAGTTTGGACTTGCATTGCGAACGAATCCGTTGTCGCCAATGCCACAAAAGTAAATTTTCTTTCTCGGGACAAAAAAAGGGCCATTTTGTAGAATTTTATAAATTCCGGCCGGACACATTTTCTTGCCTCAAAAAAACTGTGTCCGGGAAAAAGAGGACGTATGGTAACCCTAGTTAAGCTATTCTAACATGAAATTCTTAGAAGCCGGTGTATCTTGCATTGTTGCAGACCTTTGTTCTTAATTGGCTGCCTCGCAGTTACTAATCTGCGACAGTTGTCACGCCAGTTAGTTCAATTGTTCTAAAGTAGCTTTACCTCAGAGCAGCAACGGCGTAGAGAAGAGAGAACTCTAGAAAAGAAATTACATTGTTTGCAAAACGGTTAAATTATCTACATTTAGTGGTTGTGACACTTCGGAGAGTTGTATTTACGCTTTTTCAGATTGAAACAGTTGCATAACGCAAAAAGAGGACATTTCCCCATTTTCCTAAAAATCCGGCCGGACCATTTTTAGGGTCCAAAAGGAGGACATCTCCGGGTAAAAGAGGACGTCTGGTAAACCTAATCCAGAGATCCGGGAAAATATTACGCACACTAAGAGATAGTTGCTCTATTCCAGCAACGACAGTCAGTGGTGCAGCCAGCATTTGGTTCCGAGGGGAGGGGGAGCTTTTCTTTAAAATAAAGCCTATTGAATTTATTAATCTATTACTTATTTTTACACTTTTTATAATTTAACCAATTATACTACGAAAACAATTGCAAAGAAATGAAACGAGCAGACTCGCATTAATTTTAAAGTGGAAGAGGAGCAACGAGGTGGAGATGGAGTGTGTATAATCTGCTCATAAAATAATTATGCAGTTTCTGTGTTACTAGCCAAAGACAAAGGCCTTTACAGTTTAATTAACATGAGACCAGTGTTGCCAGATGGCAGAGAGAGAAAATACCTACAGTCTCACAAAAATGTACCTACGTTTTCCCTACTTTTTCCCTACCACCTCATTAATGTCCCTACATCAGGGTCATAGCCTGGATTTGCGTCTGGGAGGGGCTGAATCCAGGAGTCGGCCAGCAGACATTAACCAATAGATTAATGTGACATGTTGCTAGTTTGAAAAACTTTAAAATAAATATTTGGCATCATGTTTCACTTGCTAGATATTTTTTTCCATTGACTGATCGATACTGATTGATGGAGTCAAGTGTAGATTATGCCGCGAATTCCAAGTGCTCTGTTACAAGAGGGTTGCTGAGTTATCGATCGCACAAGGTTACATCAAGAACCTGTCATCCATAGAGAGGAACAGCATTAATTAGTTTCCCCAAATATGCCGCTAATTCCGAGTGCACTGTTACACGAGGATAACTGATTTACTGACTGCATAAGGATACATCAAGACACTATCAACCATAGAGTAAGAACAGCGGTAATTATTTAGTTCACAGTCAGCACCAAAAAGGAAGTTCGTCAGTCTGCATGACTGATATTTGCAAAGAGTAATGCTATGTTGACAACGAATATCTAGCGCTTTGTTCATTATAATGTTGGCTGTCGCAAATGTTTTAGCGTTTTCTTGTCAGCAGCTTCTCATTTACAAGTACTAACTAGTATATCGTCCCAACGTAAATAAATAACAGTCTAGTTCGAATCGAATGTTTGTAGAACTTATGGGACTTAACTACGGGGTCATCAGTCGCTAAGCTTAAAAACTACTTATGAACTAGCTAAGACTAAGGACGGCACAAATATCCATGCCCGAGGGGGGATTCGAACCCCCGACCGTAGTGGCCGTACAGACAGCGACTGGAGCGCCTCAGTCCCCTCGGCCACCGCGGCCGGCAACAGTCTAGTCAAGGTAATAAAACGTCTTTCGTTCATGGAAACAAATTTTCCTTGTGTTGACATTTTCTAATACTATTTCCAAATAGACTCTCCATTCCAGTGATATACATTGAAATCATCATATTTCACATCAATTTTAATGTGTCCGAAGCTAAGTTTTCAAATTAATATTGTTTACTATGAACAGAAAACAACTATGTCGTCTAAAATACCATTGGCTACTTCAAACTTTGCCACAATTGGTCGGCTTCATTCACGCGTGCTGACAACTGCTAACGCCACCTAGACGGAAGGCCTGTGCGCTGAGCAGCGCCCCTGGCAAGAGTAGTCATAACAAGTCTGCTCCGCCCAAGAGCGGCTTCTACTGCAAAGTATTACTACCAATGCCTTATTCTGACTGAACAATGTACTTCTATTGGAGTACAGAACTGTTTTTAAATAAATCCACTCTTTTTTGAGTTATTTTATTTGCTAATACCCTGAACCTACCTGTTTTGATACAGAAAGTCCAGAACTTTCGATGAGACAGGTGGTTTAATCAGGCCTGTAAACGTTTTGATAAAACAAATTGGCACATAAAAAATGAAAACATTACGATCATTCCTATGAGAAATCAACCAAATACTTTAATTCGAGCCATAAGCTTTAGAATATTTCCGTTGTTTTTTTTTTTTTTTTTTTTTTTTTTTTTTTTTTTTTTTTGTGTTCCACGTACGCAATAACGAAAATCTAAAACTTGCACCTTTCAAAGTGACCGAAATTGTGCAATTTGTCACGTTTTGAAACTTATTTAAAAAAAGACAAAAAACGCCAAATTTCGAAAACTGTCTGACTTACTTATTCAATTTCTTATCGGGTTTAATAATGCTGCTTAACTATATTCTTAAAAAGTGCTCCTTTTTTGAAAAGTATATATGATTGTGTATGCAAAATTTCATGATATTATTCCAAAGTGAAATATCACAACTATTCAGGCTAGTTAATAAACAAATAAAGTGGGCCAAAAGTTGAAACAAAAATGGGTACTAATTAAGCAAACTTCTGCATAGTATTTTAAAAATGTAGTAAACAAGGCAAGACAAAAAACTAAATAACTAAATATGTAAGTTGCATTTCATGCTGAATAAATATAATTTAGGCCTAGTGTCTTTTCCAAAGGCAAATTTCATATTAAAAAGTTCTAGTATTGATTTCCCTATCCACAGGTTTGCTGGGTACTTATATATAAAAACTGTATGTATCTGTACTGTATATTTTATGAACATGCATTGACTTGCCACCATGTTTTAATGAAGATGTACCTAACAAAAAGGATTACATCTTCATTAAAAATCATGATGGCAAGTCAATGCATGTTCATAAAAGATCGTAGGACAGCAGTACAGACAAACCAAATCGAACTATCCACAGGTCCAAAACTGGAATCACAAAATTAACTGTATCAAGGCAAAAATGCATTAAAATTTGTGGTAGTGGAACACACTCACTTAGGCCTATGCATTTGTACCACTCATCTAGTTTTAAACACACAACAATCCTAATTAAACATTTAAATTTGCTGAACAAAATTCCTTCTTAAATTACTACGAGCAGCTCAGTTGAGATGGTAATAACACCCTCACGGGTAGTGCTGTTAATCATTAATAAAACGATCTCCCTAAGAAAGTTGCGTTTAGTTCTGTTATTCCTTAGAAGACTTCAGGGTAAAACTTTACGACGCTTCTCGCCGGGCTCTAGTGCTTATGTTGGCAACAGATGAACAATGAAGTGTAGAATTGAGTTAATTTTTTTTTTATTTTTTTTTATTTTTTTTTTTTTAAAAAAAGAGCTACAGAGTAAATGTTATTGCTGCTCGTTTCACTCGCAGCTAAATTAATACTGTACCTGATCTATGGTTGACAGGTTCCTGTATGTACCCTTGTCCGTTCAGAAAAAAATTTCGTTTTAATTGAAATTGTCAAGACAAAACATTTATTGGTCATATGAGTTGCTGCCATTAACCATTGGTGCCAACATAACCACTGGAGCCCAGCGAGAAGCGTCGTACAATTTAACCGCCTTCAGTTTCATGGCAAGCAAATAACTAACTATGGGCAGGTAGAAATAATATGCAGTAAATAAAAAGTCGCGGGCACAGAGTCGAGCAAGAAATGGCTGTTTAATGTTCCGAAACCTCCGTGAACTCGGCAACAGAGTCGTTAAAAAGAACAAAACTGTGAAGAGGAGTGTTCACACTTCATTCACCGTGTTTAGTTTCGATCTCCCATTACAAAATTTAAGATACGTTAGTGACGATAATAATAACTGAATACTGCTAAAATATCATATGCTAGGTTATGTTTCACGTTTTAAACTTAATACTACTATGTAGCTGTAAAAGGTAGTTGACTGACTTACTTTTGTTCTTTTGTTGATGATCAAGTTTTCCCGTGGGATAGCTCGTCTCCATTATTCTAACAATTCTTCTTCTTTTGGAAAAGAAAAAACTTGCACTTTTAGGCCTGTCGGATAGTTTCCTTTACGGCTGGTCACACAACATCTGTAGGGCATTTTGTATGCTACTAACAAAATGCTATGCGTTAAACACCCAACAAGCCACATAAATAACGTTATAAAAGTAGAAAACAGTCACAATGTGTAACATTCACGTCTTTTCAAACTCGTCACACGCTACACAACACAACTCGCTTGCATTGTTATGACTACTCTTGGTATACCCAGCATGCCTTTCGAAGGCAGCGCACAGGCCTTCCGTCTAGGTGGCGTTGCAACTGCTCTGTTGCCAATATTACCCGCTAGGCATTTGTCGGCGACTGTAAAATTTTACCAAAGTACCTACACATTGGGGACTTTTGGATGAAAATTCCCTACATGATTTTAATGCATAAGAGTACCTACGTGTAGGGAAAATTCCCTACGTCTGGGAACACTGCATGAGACTGTATGTGCAAAAATTGAACTAAAATAACACTACTGTTGTTCATAAAATTACACTCGGTGGCGCCGCTGACCTGCTAAGCAGCTGGTCGCCGCATATGAACAATCGGCTCGTAACTTCAGCGTAGCAGTAACAATAGCGGCAGCATCAAAGCTGGTCGCGGCAGCATTAAAACCGCTCACAGTAACAGAAGCACGCGTTCTCAGTGGCGGCATCACGTTGGCGACCCAATGTCACGTTCACTTGTACTTGGCAAATTATAGTTTCGTTGTGATTTATTACAAGTGTACTATTTCAAATTTCGGTTGCCAACACGTTTAAAAAAATGAAATATAATAAAATAAAAAAATCTTTTGGAGGTGCTGGGGGTGGGTGCTTCAAACCTATTAGCCCCTCCATCTCCCCTCTCCGTGGCTGCGCCACTGACGTCAGTAGTTCCATCTGCAAGAACTGTGAAACCTTTGGCATCATTAATGCCAATCCTTCCTAGGAGTTGCAACTACGCTACTGGCCATTAAAATTGCTACACCAAGAAGAAATGCAGATTATATAAGGGTATTCATTGGACAAATATATTATACTAGAACTGACATGTGATTATATTTTCACGCAATTTGGGTGCATAGATCCTGAGAAATCAGTACCCAGAACAACCACCTTTGGCCCTAATAGCGGCCTTGATACGCCTGGGCATTGAGTCAAACAGAGCTTGGATGGCGTGTACAGGTACAGATGCCCATGCAGCTTCAACACGATACCACACTTCATCAAGAGTAGAGACTAGTATATTGTGACGTGCCAGTTGCTCGGCCACTATTGACCAGACGTTTTCAATTGGTGGGAGATCTGGAGAATGTGTTGGCCAGGACAGCAGTCGAACATTTTCCGTATCCAGAAAGGCCCGTACAGGACCTGCAACATAGGCCCTGCATTATCCTGCTGAAATGTAGGGTTTCGTAGGGATCGAATGAAGGGTAGAGCCACGGGTCGTAACACATATGAAATGTAACGGCCACTGTTCAAAGTGCCATCGATGCGAACAAGAGGTGACCGAGACGTGTAACCTGTGTCACCCAATACCATCACGCCTGGTGATAGGCCAGTATGGCGATGGCGAATACACGCTTCCAATGGGCGTTCACCACGGTGGTGTCGCCAAACACGGATACGACCATCATGATGCTGTAAACAGAACCTGGATTCATCCGAAAAAATGACGTTTTGCCATTCGTTGTTGCATACACCGTCGCAGGCACTCCTGTCTGTGATGCAGCTTCAAGGGTAACCGCAGCCATGGTCTCCGAGCTGATAGTCCATGCTGCTCAAAATGTCGTCGAACTGTTCGTGCAGACGGTTGTTGTCTTGCAAACGTCCCCATCTGTTGACTCAGAGATCCAGACGTGGCTGCACGATACGTTATAGCCATGCAGATAAGATGCCTGTCATCTCGACGGCTAGTGATACGAGGCCATTGGGATCCAACACGGCGTTCCGTATTGCCCTCCTGAACCCACCGATTGCATATATTGCTAACAGTCATTGGATCGCGGCCAACGCGAGAAGCAGTGTCGCGATACGATAAACCGCAATCGCGATAGGCTACAATCCGATCTTTATCAAAGTCGGAAACGTGATGGTACGCGTTTCTCCTCCTTACACGAGGCATCACAACAACTTTTCACCAGGCAACGCCGGTCAACTGCTGTTTGTGTATGAAAAATCGGTTTAAGACTTTCCTCATGTCAGCACGTTGTAGGTGTCGCCACCGGCGCCAACCTTGTGTGAATGCTCTGAAAAGCTAATCATTTGCATATCACAGCATCTTCTTCCTGTAGATTAAATTTCACGTCTTTAGCACGTCATCTTCGTGGTGTAGTAATTTTAAAGGCCAGGAGTGTAATGATCTGATTTTGGATTGTGGCACTATGTGCTTGTCGCATTTCACAATTCCTTCCAAACTAACTTCTAGATTTTCGTCACCTTTAGCGTGATATTTTAGAATGGCGTGATAGTTGTCCATGTTCTTGTCATCATGTTTGTCAATTTCAATAGGCCCGAAGCCTTTAGATTCTTGTTTTACCAAAGTTCTTCCTCACCTTGAGGATCCTTGTGCAGTTTGAGAATTGCATGCTGAAGCAAGAACTACTGGCTATCGTCGAAGAAAATAAACCAGCGTTAACCCTAGAAGCACCAAGCACGGGCAAAAATTGTCCGTACATTTTTCTTTTATTAAAAGAAAATCATAGTAAAAATCCTTCTTTATTTATGGGACTTTTTCTATTTCTCACCTTATAAAGCACTACATCGTACATTTGTATGGTTACAATTTTAAAAACTGCAGATAAAATATAGAAATTTTATGCCGAAGGGCACATTTTGCTCTGGGTTGGTACTCCATGTGACCATAATTCTTAGTGTCTTCCGTATAACCACCAGGCACGAAGAAAAATATCTTATTGTAAAATCTAATTTCAGCTATTTACAAGTCTAACAGACCTAATAACTGCTTGAATTATTGTAAATAATTTTGCCCCGATTTCTAGCGTAGCTTCAACCACGGTTAAAAGAAAACCACCAAAATTTCTGGCTTTTTAAGATTTCTTTATTTTTTTTCAAATTCCTTGAAAGCGTTTAATTGAAAAATCCATGGTTACAAAAATGTAGAGCATAAAATTCCGCATAGATTGAGTACCAAAACGTAACTACTTGATTAAATTTTACCAGAGAAATTCCACGTCAAAGACTGACAATTTTTCACACTTACCGAAAAACACTAACATCCTCGGTATTAGATGTGTAGAATTTGGGAATTGGCTTGTTTGACGCAAAATTTTATAACAGAAAAGTTATACAGCATCAAATTGTGTTTTTCAGATGTCAATGAAATTGACGAAACGCCTTGCTGATTCAGAAAAAATCGCTGTTACTCAATTACATCTAATGTGAATGTCAAAATTAACCTTTCTTCTTTCCATTCAGTGGATTTTTCTAATATTCACACTTTTATTTATTTCATTTTACTGCTACACAAAACGACATTTACTTCATATCAATAAATTAGTTTTGAAAAATCTGAAATTAGCAGGGATAATACTATACAAAGGAAAAAAAAGTAGGTGATAAGGGTATTAGTAAAAATGCGTAATGTTTATTGTTGTTTTATTAAGAATAAAGGAACTTCATTAAATTAACAATAAATTGACATACATGTGATCATATAAATCACAAAGCAAGGAGTTGTAGATTAGTGTTTCACTTTGTATAATTTGTTTTTGTCTTAAATTTAGGCTGTCACACCCAGTGACGTACTAAGGGAGGAGGGAGGCGGAGAGGGTGGACCGACCCGGTACTCTTGTCTTAGGGGACAACTAAATACCTTGAAAGCACGTGTTTTACATTTTTCTATTTTTTATTTTATTTATTTATTTATTTATTTGAGCCTCTACATCTCGAAAGCTATTTTTTTAGACTCTCCCATGCCTCTTTTCCTGGGGGCCATCCAAATCCCAAAAGTTACTTTTTTATAGTAAGATATTATATATTTCCAAGTGGACGGGGGCCTCATTTTGTTATGCCGTCGCCCCGGGCCTCCAACAGCCTTAGTCCGCCATTGCTCACACTTCTACTCGCTTGGAGGAGGGTCTAGACAACGTTAACTGTAACTCTTCCACTTCTTCCATATTAATGTTCTCGGTGGAATCTCTAGTTTCTTCTTCTGAAACGTCATCATCTGTGTCACTGTCTTCAATGTCAGTAACAGGAATGCCATCGGTAACAATGGTGCAGGATTGGCTTCTGCATAGTTTGCAGACGGTAGAACACTTAAAGCCATTTTTCCTGCAGGAAGAACTTCCATGGCACCGCATGTGCAATAAATGGTTTTCTACAGTTCTGCAGTGCTGCCTCCTTAGTAGTGGGAACTGGTAAGAGACCGACTTCTGAAGCCTTTCATCCCCATTCCAGTGGATTTAGAAGGTTGTGTTTGCGCCGCAGCGGAATGGCCGTGCGCGCTCAGGCGCTCTGCTACATCTACATCTACATACATACTCCGCAATTCACCGTAAGGTGCGAGGCGGAGGGTGCACTGTACCACTACTAGGCATTTCCTTTCCTATTCCACTCCCAAACATAACGAGGGAAAAAAGAATGCCTATATGCCTCCGTTCGAGCCCTAATTTCTCTTATATTGTCTTTGTGATCACCACGCGAAATGTAAGTAGGCAGCAACAAGATCGTACTACACTCAGCTTCAAATTCCGGCCCTCTAAATTTGCTCAACAGAAATTCACGAAAAGAACGTCGTCTTTCCTCCAGCGATCCCCAATTGAGTTGCCGGAGCATTTCCGTAACACTCGCGCATTGGTTGAACCTACCAGTAACAAACCTAGCTGCTCGCCTCTGAACTGCTTCTATGTGTTCCTTTAAACTGATCTGCTGCGGGACCCAAACACTTGAGCAATACTCAAGACGTGGTCGTACAAGCGTTTTATACGCGGTCCCCTTAACAGATGAAGTACATCTTTCCAAAATTCTCCCAATAAACCGAAGTCGGCTGTCCGGCTTACTCACAACTGTGCGCGCGGTTGTTCCACGTCGGAGGTTCGAGTTTTCCATCGGGCATGCGTGATTGTGGTTTTCTTAGGATAGGTTAGTTTCGGTAGTTCGTAAGTTTAGGGACCGATGACCACTGTAGTTAGGTCCCATAACGTTACAAACATTTGAACATTTTTGTTGTGTTTCCAAGCCTACACCTGAAAATACATTCTCAGGGAATGATGTCAGGCAGCTGCTTCGGTAGGAGGCAAAGAGGCGACTTTTAACTGGTCTTTCATACAGATTTTTCAAAAATTAGGTAGCGAAACACATTTAATGACTTTGTATCATTCCCGCAGTACAGTGCCACAATAAACTTCTGACCAGCTTCATCAATCTCGTCAACAGAAGCACAGGAATTGCCTAATAGCTCTGATGCTTTTTGTAAGGAGGTTTTCGTCTCCAGTTACTTCAGGAGTTTCACTTTTCCTTTGCCGAATAACGACGAAGTTGTGTCGCAACCACTGAAGGCATGTAAGAACAGAATGTTGTCCTTTAACGTTTGAGACAACTTGAAATTTAGGGGACTGTAAATTACTTCGCCTTGTCTGCCTGTGGTTTCAGTAGAAAACTGGTGGGACAATGGAGCTGAAGATGTTAGTATCACTAGCAGGTCGATGTCTTTGCCAACGACAACGCCACAGTCAGAGCGCTTCGCAAGGACAACAGCTGCAGTTACTATTAGAATATCGGCGTCCTCAGCAGCTTGCTTGACACTGATCCACTTTCAAGTTGTTCAGTTGGTAAATATATGAGCCGCTTTTTATTTTGTACGTTGGACAAAAATAAGAATTTCCCCATGATTACTGACCAGCGAGCACAAAATAACGTAGAGAGGCTATACCGCCTACATAAGCGTACAGGCAGTGAAGCCATGGCAGCCATATTGGATGGGTGTAGAAACGGAGCTGGGCCGATAAATGGGTAGTTCTTCAAATGGCGCTCGCTTCAATTACATTGTCATTTGCACCTCTTTAGGACAGGAAAAAATTACCAAATTTTTCACGCAGACAGGTGAATACTGAAGGAATGCAACAGTCTTCTTAGCAAGTACATTACGTATTGCGGTTGTATAAAAATAATAATTGAAACTATTACTTTTATATGAAACTAGGTCAAAACCTGGCGTTGCCTGGGTATTTATTTATTCAAGCCTGGAGTTAGTACTTCTCCTATCACTTCTCTCTCTGTCCATATCTTACTTGTTAAATCTGTCAGAGAATATAAAAGAAATAAGGCTGTCTTACATAATATACCAAATTTCAAGTACAGTATCCCAAAAAACAAAGATAGAAATTAAAATACAAATGATATGTAACATTCATACACTCTTTTAATTCACAACTTGACTATAAACAACGCCGAGTGAGGCGGCACAGTGGTTAAACACTGGAGTCGCATTCGGGAAGACGGCAGTCAAGACCTGCCTCCAGCCATCCAGATTTATGTTTTCCCTGAATCTCTCCAGGCAAATACCGGTGTGGTTCCTTTCAAAGAGCACGGCCGATTTCCTTCCGCATTCTTTTCCAGACAATCCGAGCGGAACGTACGCTTCTAACGACCACGCTGTCGACGGGGCGTTAAACACTATTATTCCTTCCTTCCTGACTCATCATCATCATCATCATCATCATTAGAGACTGATTATGGCCTTCAGCGTTCAGTCTGGAGCATAGTACCTCTAATAAAATTCCTCCATGATCCCCTATTCAATGCTAACATTGATGTCTCGTCTGATGGTATGCCTTTTACTTAAAAATCATTCTGCACAGAATCTAAGTACTTTCTTCTTGGGCTACCTCGACTCCTCTTACCCTCCGCTGCCGAGCTCATGAGTCTCTTAGGTAACCTTGCTTCTCCCATGCGTGTAACATGACCCCATCATCTCAGTCTGTTCGCTCTAACTGCTTCATCTATGGTGTTCATTCCCAGTTTTTCTTTGATTTCCTCATTATGCACACCCTCCTGCCATTGTTCCCATCTATTAGTACCTGCAATCATTCTTGCTACTTTCATATCTGTCATCTCTGCCTTATGAATAAGGTAACATGTATCCACCCAACTTTCACTCCCATACAACAAAGTTGTTCGAAAGATAAAGCGGTGCACTGCTAGCTTAGTCTTGGTACTTACTTCCTTCTTGCCAAAGAGAGTACATCTTAGCTGAGCACTCACTGCATTAGCTTTGCTGCACCTCCATTCCAGTTCTTTTACTATGTAGCCATCCTGTGAGAAAATACATCCCAGGTACTTGAAACTGTCTACCTGTTCTAATTTTGTTCCTCCTATTTGGCACTCAATCTGTTTAAATCTCTTTCCCATAGACATTAATTTTGTTTTGGAGATGCTGATCTTCATATCATAATCCTTGCACCTCTGATCGAGCTCTGAAATATTAGTTTGCAACCTTTCAATCGAATCGGCCATTACAACTAAGTCATTCGCATACGCGAGACTGCTCATTTTGTTTTCACCTATTTTAATCCCGCCCTGCCAGTCTACTGTTTTCAATATATGATTCATGAATAGTATGAACAACAGCGGTGACAGGTTACAGCCTTGTCTTACCTCTGAAACTACCCTGAACCATGAGCTTAATTTGCCATCTACTCTAACTGCTGCCTGACAGTCTGCGTAAAGCCTTTTGATTGCCTGCAGACTAACTTGTCCCCGATTAATACTCGCACTCTCCTTTCAACAATACCTGAAAATATTTTGCTTACAACACTAATTAGAGAGATATCTCGATAGTTGTTACAATCTTTTCCATTTCCATGTTTGAAAATTGGCGTGATTACCGCTTTCATCCAGTCTGACGGAACCTGTCCCGATTCCCACGCCTTTTCAATTATCCTGTGTAACCATTTGTGAGACCTGATAATCCACTGTATTTTACGAGTTCCGTCTTAATTTCATCCACCCCAACCGCTCTATTGCACTGTAATCTACTGACCACTTTCTCCACTTGCTCAAATGAGATCCCGTTTCCATCGTCGTTCCTATCCATTCTACCTGAAAATCTGACACATCATTGAACGTTTCACCTACATTGAGCAATTCTTCAAAATATTCCCTCCATCTGCTGAAGGCATCCACAGGATACTAGCAGCTATCCTGACCTGTCCAAAACACTTGTTAATTCCTTCTTCCCTTCCTTTCGAAGATTGCTAATTACGCTCCAAAATGGTTTTCCCGCGGCTTGGCCCAGAGTTTCTAGCTTATTTCCAAAGTATTCCATGATTTCTGCTTGGAGTCTGCAATAATTCGTTTGGCTTTGTTTCTTTCTTCAACATAACTTTCTCTGTCTGCCTGATTTCTTGTATGGAGCCATTTTTGAAATGCCTTCTTTTTCTTTTTACAGGCTACCTTGACTGTGTCATTCCACCAAGCTGTCAGCTTATTCCTGCCTTTACACACTACAGTTCCAAGACATTCTCTAGCTGCTTTCAGTAGTGTGTCCCTTTACATTGACCATTCCTCTTCCAGTGACTGTAAATCATTACATTCAACTAACTGGTACTTTTCCTAGGTCATTGCTACGTAATAGTGCCTAATTTCCTTGTCTTGAAGCTTCTCCACTCTTATCCTTCTACACATGAACCTGACTTTCGGCTCTTTTGGCCTCACAAAACCAATTTCACCGCAGATTAAATAATGATCAGTATCATCAAAGAACCCTCTGAAAACACCTGTGTCCTTGACTGTCTTCCTGAATTCTTGGTCTCTTATTATATAGTCAATGACAGATCTGGTTCCCCTTCCTTCCCAAGTATAGCGATGTGTGTCCTTATGCTTAAAGAAGGAGTTTGTGATAATTAAGCCCATCCTGAAACAGAAATCAAAGAGCTGTTTCCTTTCCTGTTGGCCCCCATATCCTCTCCGAACTTACCCACAACCTTTTCATAACCTTCTGTTCGATTTCCTATCCTGGCGTTGAAATCACCCATGATTAAAACACTATCATTATTCTTCACTCTAACAACTACATCACTAAGTGCGTTGTAAAATCTGTCCATCTCATCTTGGTCTGTCCCTTCACAGGGTGAATACACTGCCACAATGCATAATTTTCTTGCTAGATATGGCAAATCTATCCACATCAGTCATTCATTTACATACCTTATTGCAATTATGCTGGGTTCGATTGCTTTCTTGATGTAAAACCCTACACCCCACTGTGCTCTTCCTACTTTGATTCCTGACAGGTAGACCTTGTATTGTCCGACTTCGTCCTATTTCTCTCTCCTTACTGTAACGTCACTAACAGCTAAGACATCTAACCCCATCTTACTTGAAGCCTCCGCCAGGTCTACCTTCTTCCCAGAGAAATCCCCATTGATATTAATAGCTCCCCATCTCATTCCAGATCGTTTACCAAGTCGTATCAGAGCAGTCCCTGGTCTGTCAGTTGGTGGTGGGACTCCATCACCTCCAAAGATCCGAGGCATTTTGCTCTGATTGTTGCCAGCATGATATTGAAGGACCTGGGAAGCAGGTTACTTGCCCAGGGCCCCACTGGGTTTTACCCCTAACGGTTGTGGGACTAACCGGTGGATTTGGTAGTCTGCCGTCTGAGCACAAAGGTGGCCACGACTCAGAATATGTTCAAGATACCCAACCTAATTCCAAAGAAACTGTCAGGACCATTTACTCGGCCACTCATACGTTTCCCCTGGTTCATGAACTAGGACATGACTACAGGAACCCACATCATATTTCTAGTGACTTGTCGAGAATATAATATGAGTATTTCTGTGGTAAGCCCATCCCTGAGCCAGCGACATAAAGCTGTCCGTGTGAGAAACATGGAGATTTCAAATACACTCCACAGTATTGAGTAGATTGCCTTGTGATCTATTAATCATAATAAAAATTTCAAGTCTCACTACAGACTGCATTCTCTTAAAGTTAAAAGCCAGATCTGTCGGAAATAATGAGTATTCGTCGGTTGTACCATGTTTCACTCTCTTTCTTTCCTTGTATCTCTATAGAAGTCTACTGATTTTTCCTACAGCGGTATGCGCTTCACAGTTCAAAGTTGCTTTAAAGTTCTCAATAACACTGTAATCTTTCAGGAATTTCCTTAAGCTTACTGGAATATGAGAGTATCTTAGCAGTAGATAAAAAATGTAATAAAACGTGGTGCCTGATGTGAAAAGCTTTTACCCATCACAGTATATACAATTAGGGATGCAAATGATACATCGATATTTTGAAAACATCGATGTTTCGTCCATAAACAGTGATATATCGCCGATGCATCGACGACAGAAGTCCAAAACTATTGACATCGCTCAACAATTGATTATCAACTCCATTATTACTTTATTAGTTGCTCAGCCAGCGTCAGCCATGTTTCACTTTTGTTGGACAGTTTGTACGCGTACATATAGCCAATTAGCCACACGTGTAGTAGTTTGCCATCGTGAGTTTGTTGTGTGGAGCAGTAAGTGGTCAAACGCAAGGACTACCAATTTTATAAATCCGAATCTATAGTTCTATGGGATATTGAAAATAATGCACACTAACATCGCAACTGTAATATCACACCGATGACTTCAGAATAACAAAAAATATACGAAATCATCAAACCTATGTCAAATGCGAAGCAAAAAAATTGCGTAGGAAGAGTGACTCTTCAATCATATGGTTTGCATTTGATGTCAAGTTCCGTTATAAAATAAATCTTATTCTTATTTCAAAATTCCCTTAATGAAACTTGTCAGTATCATGAGACGCATTGATGATTAGTGCGCTTGAAAGAAGTAATTGAACTTCTGGCTAGTTTCCAGTAGCTAAATCTGAAGGGTAACCACCAGTCGGTTTGTAATTGGTATACAATCTCTCATACTTGTATTTGTAATGGTTTTTGTCGTAATCAGCTTTCTGGTAATAGACCCTATTCTGTAACATGGTTCGCAGCATCATTTCATTAGATAAATTTTCCGAAGCCTTCTGTTACTCACTCAGACTGATATCGTACTGTCACCCAAAAGTCAACAAGCCAAGTATAACATAGATTTTCATTTCAGCAAGGTACATGATTTGATAAACGTCATTGATGAATATTCATTTTAAAAATACATTATTAAGTAATAACTGAAAGATACATAATGTTTAATTTTCTTCACGTCGACAGCTAAGAAAAATGCAATACGTCAACAAAACAAGTTATTTCGGATGTAATGAACAAATCGATGTAAATCCCAAGTAAAATCAGCGCAATAGGTAGCGAAACCTTATTCTCGACTTCTTTTTCACTCTAATCTACCATTTCGCTGTGTATTCGTAGCCTAGTGAAAGAACATAAATAAAGCAGATACGTTCAGGCAACACAGATTCATTTCAGTGTGTTTTTCCTAATGTTCCTTAAACGTTTGGAAACATCGGAAAAACATCGATGTATCGTTTTTCATAGCGATGTTTATTTAACATCGATATTTTTCGGCAGGAACATCGATGTTTTTATGAACGATGATGCATCCCAATACAATATCACTGAGTTATATGTTGTACAATTGTACATTTTTCAGGTATATATATTCATTTGTATAAGTGCTGTAGGTCTGTAAAATCTGTTTCGATTACAGTTAGTAGTAAAAAAGTAATAGCCTAAAACTTGGTGCGTTATTGTTTATGTGTTCATATCTCCTGAACTACGTGTCGTACTGTGATACAATTTCTAAGGTACATTCAGCTGTGTGTATGTATACTGTCTGCAACTTTTCCTGCGAGTACAATATGTTGTGACCTCGTCGTCTTTTGTTGAGTACTCGTCCCAGTCTACTTGTCGACAAAGGTACTGGTGCAGGAATTGATGTTCACTATAACAACTATTCAGATTAATAAACAAGTTTTATTGAATAAAAGGTATAATACTCACCTTTAGAACATATGTCTGTTTCTTCTCTCTTCTTGCTTCTCACGTCGTCATCCGTACGATGCTAGCTGCGCTGAGACCTAGTTACTGATAAGTTCGTAGCCGTGTTCTGACTTAGTACTGTCCGAGTTCTGAATACTAACTGACGGGTTCTCACCAGTAACTGCCGGGCGCCGGCCGCGGTGGCCGAGGAGACTGAGGCGCTCCAGTCACGGTCTGCACGGCCACTACGGTCGGGGGTTCGAATCCCCCCTCGGGAATGGATATTTGTGCCGTCCTTGGTATTAGTTATTTCATAAGTAGTTTGTAAGTTTAGGGACTGATGACCCCGTAGTTAAGTCCCATAGACTATACAAACATTTGAACTGCCGGGCGTCCAGGCGTATATCGGTCCAGATATAGCCGCTTGTAGAGGGCGCGCATCTTCGGTTTCTCCCTCCAGGATGCGCGGCGCCTGCTTGCGAATGTCTTTCGGTCGATCGCTGTCTTCTCCATGATCGTTCTCTTACGTCTGGCATGTAACGCTGACTTTACGCCACAACACAATATGTGCTGCACAAATTATAAATTGCAACGTTATACAAAATGCCGTAGTTTTACTCCGTGAACAGCGGAAAAATAGTAAGCGAGAAACTTTTTTCCTTTCATCATATTGCTATGCTCGTCAGCAAGAAAAAGTTTCCTAAAGGTTTGAAATCACGTTTAAAGTTTGTTGCAAGTCGCTAAGTGCTGTCGTTCTCAAATAGTGGACTGATAAAGTCACACTATCACGTGCCGCAAGACGGGGAATTTGTCATTGATTATGACGTCATATCAACTGAAGTATCAGCCCTGTCACAAAATCATTCCTTAACTGACGTCTTCCTTCCAAATTTCAGCTTCATAGGTGAAGTAGTTTTCGAGATTTCGTGTTTACTCAGTGAGTGAGTGAGTGAATGAGGGTCCTTACGCTTGTATATAGTGATTAAAATTAAGACATGAAAACGTTAGTCGCCTGCTACTTTTATGTTTTGTGGTCAGGAAATTTTCGTCAGCTAGAAAGTTATAGATAATGAAATGAACTTTTCATTTGACTTAAACAAATGTTTTATAGCTTACCTAGTTTTATCATAAATATGGATAGAATAGAGCGGCGGAACCCATCATATTCCACTCGTTACTTTCAGTAGCTTGCCGACCAGCGAGAACAGATTCTGTTGTCCACTAACCTTGTACTTTGTGACAATTTCGATAAACATTTTTTGATTTGGGATCCAATTTCCGCTATTAAATAATTACGACTTAACACATTTTATTTATTTTATTACTAACTAGCTGACCCGTCCCGGTTTCGCACGGATAATCTTTACACTTGTTTAACTCGAGAACTGCAGAACGTATCGTGATGCGGTTTGTTTCAATTTCTTTGTTATAATTCTGGGACCAACAAAGGTTATATTAAATGTCAACATGAAATGTGAAATAAATGAAATTCAAATAATTACGTAGAATGGTTTACCACTTCCGCACTTTCGTGACCTCTGTAGCATAAACTATTAGACCTGTGCCAAAGTAATTTAAAAATAAAAAAGACCACGAGATCATATGTCTAACTTGTAGAGATCTCCGACAATCACAATATATGTAGTCTTGAAGCCATCTGGCGCCAGCGCTTTAGAAGAGAAAAATGATAAGTCTTAAAAGTTAAACAAATGCTCTCGCGTATTTTATTTATCTATTTAGATCTTTGTGAGTTCTGCAATTCTAAACTATGTACACTGGCCTACCTCTTATAATTTTGGCTCCAGAGCTGACTGAAGTGCAGAAGCGGTAAATGATTCTACGTCTTTATTCTTATTTTAGTTGTCTCACAAGGTCCTATTGACATTAAAATAGCGTAAGTTGATAGTAGGATTCTAAAGAAGAAATTAAAAGAAACCTCATGACGATATGTTCGGTACTCCTGGAGTTATAAAAGATTTAAGGCACAGACAGAGGGGAAAATGTGCTTCTATTTTATATAATAGTATGATTAGCTATCCCTATCTGAAATTTGTAATTACTTATGGCAAAAAGATTGTAAAAATTTAATTGTTTATTGCACTTGGGAAGATATTTATTTATTCCTTCCAACGCTACACGCCACTTTTATTTCTTCCTTTCTACGGTACGTGTCAATTTTTTACAAAGGACAAGAAATCTATGATACAATCAATTATAGCAGTAATAATGTTATTGAAAAATGACAGACGGATTTCATGAGTAACACAATATAATAATAATAATTTCGTGTGGCACATTGGCCTGGTGCAAATCTTTCAAATGGACGCTACTTCGGCGACTTGCGCGTCCCTAGCCTACCCCAGTTATCCAACCGGGGAAAGGGGACCTACTGCTTAACGTGGAATCCGAACCACGTGTCGTTTCTGGCGACTCCTCACATCGTTGACAGCTGAAGGATGGGTTAAAGCGCAGACTGAAAAATTCCGAGGTCCGACTGGGTTTTGAACCGCGACCCTTCGGTTTCCCGTCGAGCGCTTTACCCCAAGAGCACCGGGCCCGACAAATAACACTGTAATACTTACGCTAATAAAAGAGGACCATTATCGAAATAGTAATAAAGCCCTTTTTTATCATATAACCTTTTTGACACTTTTGTATTTTTCCTTACCGTGTGCATCTGTAGTTTTCCGAACATAACACCTTCACATAAACAGTACGAAAAAATAAATATCATACACATGGGAACTAGAACTATTTTCTAATTAATCCTTTCTCGCAGAATGCAGATAGATTTTAAGTTTGTTCTGACTTGCTGTAGTTCTCAATGTTGTTCCAAATTGACAATGATGACGAAATATGCAACATGGAAAAAATGTTTTTCACAATTTAACCTCCCCCCGTGATTTTATTTATTTATTTATTTTTTCTTTTTTTTTCTTTTTGCATTGTTAGGAGTTGTCAGTCTTCTTCTGTATTGCCAACATTCCCTTCAACATCACACTGTACAGAAGTAAATACGTGTAGAAAAAGCGCCAAATTTCATCTGATCTTACAGATATGTGTACGTTTCTCCTTTTACATTATTTGAGAGTTAGTACCGACTACTGTAAGAGCAAATAAATAAATAAATTAAATATTCCCTTCATTCGGGCTGTTTGATAGATAAAGAATAGTTGAATTTCCGGGACGATGTCCCGAGATGGCACAAGTGCATTCCCTATAATTAAAAGTAGGACGCCCAGATTACTCACTCTTACACACTCTCGGTGAATAGTATCCAGGTGAGCGCACCTGGAGCGTCGACTGCAGCAACGACGTTATTCTTCTCATTCTGACGAGTGAGGCAGGCTGTTTGGGATCCGGCCCACATCCATATAATATGCCGACAGTATGGCAAGTAATAATAATAAAAAAAGACATTTTGCTATTAAGTACCACCAAGCCATAGAAACAACTCTTAGGTCCTACAATGAAGTCCCTTAAATTCACTCGCAGGAAACGTAAAGGGTGCAACTTACACATACCTGTAAGTAGAAGTTACCGCGCCCCCGGGTGCGGTTAATCTGACACTTAGCCACTGCAAGCAAATTGGTCGAGTTGATCTCTGCGACTTTAGAGAACAGTTCTCTCGTTCAATATTTGGTTATTGGGATTTGGGAACGCACTCGCGCTATTCTGTTTATTGTTTAGTCCTAATTCCCTCAGTTCCGACCAAAGTTTTCGAGAGGCTTTGCTTGTTTGTAAGGTGTATGCCGGAACTGGTAAGACCATCCCAATTCCCACTTATTCCCAACTGGTATTACCCTTTGCTCCACTATCAACTTGTCTGATAATTGGCCTAGTAGAACCGCGATTCTTTATGAGCTAAACAGCTCACTAAACCCCTCAACTAAGACACTTGAAAAATTTAAAAATAGGTTTATTAAGCATAAAAAATTATTCACAAGGGAAGTGGTTGACAACCTTCACGAGGTCTTCCATGCATACTCTTAGACTGATAATTTAACCACGTCAGTGAGAGAGAACCAATGTCAATTGAATCAAATTCATAATAACTTCCACTTAATTTTCATTTAATATTTCATTCAGAAGGCTGCCATTTCGGAATTATCGAAAACGGGATTGGCCAAGCACATTGAGGCGCTATGCTACGATGCGCCAGGTAGCTCCCCGTCGGAGGTTCGAATCCCCCCTCGGGCATGGATGTTTGTGTCGTCTTCAGTATAAGGCAGTTCATGAGTAATTTGTAAGTTTAGGAACTAATGACCCCACAGTCAAGCCCCTTAAGCTGCAGCAACATTTAAACATTTTTTTTAAAGCTTTCCAAAATATTTTTACCAACTCCTATACCAGACTCCCTTAATATTTTTACTTCCCAAATTACTATGACTTACTTTCCGATGTTCATATTAAGAGCAATTACAGCAACCCGGACCTTACGTGAAGAAAGGAAATTTTGTTCGGAATTTTAAAATCACAAAGAAATATCGTTATTGTGGGGCAACATTCAGAGCAGCTAGAGCAACTCAAAGCTTGCATAAGGTACGATTTTTCAAAAACTGAGGGCTGGCAGAAAATGTGCTTCTGCTTTTTATTTGAAAACTACTGTGTTTCTATGAAGACTTTCTCGCTCTGGGCCGGCCGCGGTGGCCGTGGGGACTGCGGCGCGCCAGTCACGGTCTGCACGGTCACTACGGTCGGGGGTTCGAATCCCCCCTCGGGCATAAATATTTTTGCCGTCCTTAGTGTTAGCTAGTTCATAAGTAGTTTGTAACTTTAGGGACTGATAACCCTGTAGTTAAGTCCCATATGCTACACAAACATTTGAATTTGAATTTTCTCGCTCTGGAGCAACGTTCAGAGCAACTCAGACAACCACAAAAAGTTATATTTTGCAAAAAGTGTGGGTTGGCAGAAAATCTATATTTCATTCCCATTTGAAAACTATTTGTCCGAGGACATTGTTGTTCTTGAGCAACGTTCAGAGCAACTAGAGCAACTCAGAGCAAGCATAAAAAATTCGATTTTTCAAAAAGTAGAGCCTGGCGGAAGATTTATTTTCGCTTTCCATTTGAAACCTATTGGTCCAAGGACATTTTTGTTCTGGAGTAACGTTCAGAGCAACTCCGAGCAAGCAGAAAAAATTCGATTTTTTCAGAAAGTGGGGGCTGGTGGAAATTTGTGTTTTTAATTGTTGGTCTATTTTTAAACTTGCAGATGTGTGCCTCTGGAACAAAGCAGAGCAACCTTAGAGCAACCCAGAGCAACAAAAGAAATTTTAAAAAAATCAAAGTAGGGGGCTAACTTCACGTACACGCCATGGTTGGGTGTCGTGCTCTCTGCCCAGTTTCAATTCTCTGCCATTATAAGGCCTCTCTATGTTATTCTGTGCTCGCTGTTACTGACGTTGATTCACTGAACGTGACAGTTGCTGCAGATCTTTCAGTGTCTCTGCGTAGCCGCTCAGCTGATTTCATGTTTCTGTCACTTGTAATCATCAGAGTAGCAATCAAACACGATCGTTACATTCGTGTCATCCCAACACTTGATGTAATCTACATACTGCGTAGTTACAGAAGAAAAAGCTTCATTTGCTTCCCATGCCACTCTCTGCAACAGAAATCCTCCATCTACAACTACTCTGCCTTTCCGGAGTCAACTTTGCTGGTTCATTACACTACATGCCAAGAAAAACTTTACTTGTTTGTACTGTAGTGGTGGCGGTGAAGACGTCGAAGTTTCTGTGTAACCGAAAAAGGGAACTATATCTGTCCGCAAGAAAGAGTAATAACCCAGAAACAATAAAATATTATAAAAGCTACTGTGCTACATTAAGAAAAGTTATTAAAAATCAAGAAGCATGTGCATCATGTCTGAGATTAGCTCCTCTGATAATAAAATTAAAACAATTTGGAATATTATTAAAAGGGAGACAGGGCAACCAAGAGCAGAGGAAGAGGGTATTACCATCAAAACAAATGAAAACTTTATCAACAAAAAGTCAGAAGTTGAAAACATTTTTAATGATTACTTTTTAAATGTTGTGGAGAAAATAGGATCTAAATGTTCATTAGAAGGAGCAAGGCAATTAAAGGAAGAGGCCATACCCACACAATTTGATACAATTGAAATTCCACCCACCTCACCTTCAGAAATTAGGAAAATAATAAACTCTCTCAAGAGTAAACGGTCATATGGAATTGATGGCATTTCCAGCAGGGTATTAAAAACTTGTTCCCAGGAGATAAGTAGGATTCTCAGTCATATTTGTAATAGCTCATTAAAGCAGGGTATTTTCCCAGATAGACTGAAATATGCTATCGTTAAACCTTTGCATAAAAAAGGGGATACATACGATGTCAACAACTACCGGCCCATCTCACTTCTGACAGCTTTATCAAAGATTTTTGAAAAAGTTATGTATTCTCGAGTTGCTTCACATATTAGTATAAATAAAGTTCTAACAAAATGTCAGTTTGGTTTTCAAAAAAGCTTTTCAACTGAAAATGCTATATACACCTTCACTGATGCAATATTAAATGCTTTGAATAACCGGACATCACCAGTAGGGATTTTTTGTGATCTTTCAAAGGCTTTTGATTGTGTAAATCATGGGATTCTTCTAGATAAGCTTAAGTATTGTGGTATGAGTGGGACAGTGCACAAATGGTTTAAATCATACTTAACTGGAAGAGTGCAGAAAGTTGAAATAAGCAGTTCACATGATGTAGATG
This sequence comes from Locusta migratoria, assembly GCA_026315105.1. NCBI lineage: Eukaryota > Metazoa > Arthropoda > Insecta > Orthoptera > Acrididae > Locusta > Locusta migratoria. The sequence goes on from CM048748.1 coordinate 456,471,275, forward strand.
AGACAATTAATTCTTCTAACTGGGGAGTTATTAAAAATGGGGTCCCACAAGGTTCGGTCTTGGGTCCTTTGCTGTTTTTAATATATATTAATGACTTGCCATTCTACATACATGAAGATGCTAAGCTAGTACTTTTTGCTGATGATACAAGTATAGCTATCACACCTGACAAACAGGAATTAACTGATGAAATTGTAAATTATATCTTTCAGAAAGTTATTAAGTGGTTCTCTAAAAATGGACTCTCATTAAACTTTGATAAAACCCAGTATATACAGTTTCATACAGTAAATGGCATGACACCATTAATAAATTTAGACTTTGAACATAAATCTGTAGCTAAGGTAGAATATTCAAAATTTTTAGGTGTTTGCATTGACGAGGGACTGAATTGGAAGAAACATATTGAAGGTCTCCTGAAACGTCTGAGTTCAGCTACTTATGCTATCAGAGTCATTGCAAAATTTGGTGATATAAATCTCAGTAAATTAGCTTACTACGCCTATTTTCATTCACTGCTTTCATATGGGATCATATTCTGGGGCAATTCAACATTGAGTAAAAAAGTATTCATTGCACAAAAGCGTGTAATTAGAATAATTGCTGGAGCCCACCCAAGAGCATCCTGCAGACATTTATTTAGGAATCTAGGGATACTCACTGTAGCTTCACAATATATATATTCACTCCGACTCAATTCAAAAGTAATAGCAGTGTGCATAGCTACGACACTAGGAGAAAGGATGATATTCACTATTCAAGGTTAAATCTAACTTTGGCTCAAAAAGGGGTGAATTATGCTGCCACAAAAGTCTTTGGTCACTTACCAAGTAGCATCAAAAGTCTGACAGATAGCCAACTAGTATTTAAAAAGAAATTAAAGGAATTTCTGAATGGCAACTCCTTCTACAATGTAGATGAATTTTTAGATAAAACATAAAAAATATATATAAAAAAAATAATTAAAAAAAAATAAAAAAAATTTACAAAAAATTCTTAAAATATAGATTGTCAAGTATAGACAAAATTTACTAAACTGACACGTTCCACATCATTACGAAATGTCGTATACATGATCTAAGGAACAAGTATTAATCTAATCTAATCTAATCTGGTGGTAACAACTTTTTGACGGTAAGCGTGGCCTGCTTCCATAACAGCTCTGAGCTCACGAAATTTCTTCTCGGCGTAGAAAAAATACATTTTTGAGCTCTGTATTAAATGGCCAGCTTAAATAGGACAACTCCGGTGACATCCAAGGCAAACTTGCGGTTACTTCCAGAAATATATGCCTCAACAACACGCAGTTCGTCACGGAGGTGTTACCACTACACTGCCCAGAACTCGAGTCCCCTTTTCACTTACAGACCACGCTACTCGAAGATTCCCACCAATTCCCACCTTTTACATCGCGCGCACACACAGTTCCGTTTCCTACTAGCCGCAATACAGATTATATATCTCTAATTTTAACAATTTAACTCCCTGTGCATGAACCAGCGAATTATAATGCTTGTTAAAAAAATTATTTAAAAACATTGTCATATACCTTTTCATTATATTAATATTACAAAAATAAGCAATAATTTCCTATACAAAAACTTTACATTATATACATGGCCACAAAGATCTTAACACAGATATTACATTACATCCATATATTACATTCATAATCGATACTTCTCCCATCGAATACATAAAGCAATAAACAGTAATAGGTAGAAGGACTACAGTGTTACAAGCAGCGCGAAAAAGTTACTGTTCCAACTCTTACACTAGATCGGACTTGTTTACAAAGATGTATACACCAATTACACCAAATTTTAACTCCAGTCATTCTAAAGCATATTAATCTTTCACAGGAGTGATTATTTTGAGTAAATCAGTTGGTTCACAGCAACCTGATGAAAACAAGATTTTCAACTGTGTAGTCCACCATTTTTCCCGAAAAAGGGCGCTCTGTTAACCACAATACTCCACCACCCATCAGACTGAATAGGGGAGAATACTGCTCCCCCATTGGTCGATGTCATCAGGGATGGAGTGGTGGTGTGGGGAAGAGTGGGGTGGAGCTCTACATAAGGATGGAGAAAAGCTGCAAGTTTCTCATTTTCTCACCATCAGTCCAATAGCAACAGCAGTGATCATCTTCCATGTAAGTAAAGTGTCTCTTTTCTTTCAGTGTGTGGTCCAGCATAATTCATCCTCATAATAATGTTCTACCCTTTCTCATCTCTGCATGAGCTTCTGAAAGTCGCCATATATATTTGTTCAGATGACAACTTGTGGCGCGAAAATCTCACACTTGCGGAGATAACCTCCATCAACAAAACGGATGCATATTGAAACTTATGATTGGCTTGACATATTTCAGAGCGTATTAGAATTAAGTGCCATCTGTGTATATAAGCAAGTACAGATGTGGTGTTCAAATAATGTTGTGTGTATCTGTGAGTCGATGAGCTAACAGCCTTTAACTTTGTATGAAAGAGAGAACGACCATTATTGTTTTCTGTGCGTGTACTTGCTTGGAGGGCTTCATTTGGAGAACGAGATATTTTTCTCTGTGCTATCAGGCAGGACACTAACTGATCGTTTTCAGTACCAAAATTAGCCAACTAAAAAGTGTCATAATTAGATAGATTGTGGAAAAAGACTGGTATATTTCCGGGTACTTTATGCTTCACAGTGCATAAATTCTTGGCTGTAGGATGGAACTTCCCAGTTACATGACAGTGGTCCCTATGGTGAGCTTCTGCTTTTCTGTCTAACAGCAACCCATAAATACGGTAATCTACAGCCTTATTAAATGATTCCTTATCCTCTCGCAACAGAGTCATTGGAAAATTTTGTCATCTTCAGAGGCAACCTGTTTGAGCTCAGTGAGCAACCATATCATAGGATCATTTCCTACAGAAGATCCGAATTTATTCAGAGGGGGGTCGACTGTGCCCACAACTTGGTACGCTGCTGTATGCAGTAGGCCTATATGTTATTGTGTTAAGTTGCTATATGTGGCCATTGGGTTAGCTTCACATCCATTGGATCAAGGAAGCACTCAAAATCACTGCAAATGGTTATAGGACATCTTTTTTGATGGTGAGCATTCTTAAATTTGATGATATTATATTCAGGGGTTGACATAATAACACGTACTGGTTCCTTGGAATCGCAGTCTATAAGGTTCTTCTACAAGGCGAGTAGTATAACAACGCCGATTGTTTCCCACTGAGAATCGCCAGTCGACGATAGTGTCATCGACGCCAGACGCTCTGCCAATTGCCGGACCGCAGATCAAAGGATGCCACCACAGGATGATTGAGAGGTCTTCCCGGAAGGACGAGAGATGATTGACAGTTTACATTTATGTTCTTTTGCTTCGCTACTTGTCGGAATGCTAATCAAAGAACACTGCCATAACGCACTTAAGGATGATTGACAGGTTGCAAGTAAACAATACCTCCCTCGGCCACACACGACGCCCCCCTCCACCCCTCGGCGCCGCCGCCAGACAGGCAACACCTCCGACAGGTCCAGACCTGTCGACCCCTCGACATGTCTGTACTTGCACCCTCTGTCACACACCTGGCCGCCACCGCCAACATGTCCAGTCCGGCGTCACCCCCGGCGATCACGTACTTGTGATAGAGTGCATGCGCGAAAGAATTGACCGCGTCACCTCCGAACCGCAAGCCGCCTCCGCCAGGCAATTAAAAGAAACGCCCGCACGCCGCATTTCGCGCGTCAGTTGAAGATGAGTGGTTACGGGGAGAAGAAGTTTCGTTTTAATACAGATGCTAACGAGACGCACTTAATGATCAGTTGCAGATTTGCGTATGTGATTCAGAAACGCTGCATATAAGCAAATTATATCACCAAATTCTTCTTCTTAGTTGGTAATATTGAAAATGAATGAATTTATATATAGCTAATTGTAGGCCTCTACTTGACTTAGTCGATAACATGTTGTGGCGGGAGAAACAACAAAATTTCATAGTTGGTGAATGGTCTGGTGATGAGTTGGGAGAGGATTCCCAGATGAAAAGGAATGGATCATTACTTCCTGATAATATAGTGCAATAATTGTAGGTCCATTTAACTGCGGTAAAACAAATATTCTTATGACATTGATAAGGCATATAGATGGAGTGTACTTTGAACATGTTCGTGTATTTTCTAAAACTCTATCTCAAGCCAAATATCAGTTATTGCAGGAGATACTACGAGGCGTAAAAGGAGTCACCTATGCATAGGCGTCACCAGCAATAAATTATTTGGGGGGACGAGTCAATCGGAACATTTTCGAACATGCTGATGCCTTAGACGCAGATTGAAGGGGGGGGGGGGCAGGGGTCGTTGGTAATATCAAGCACCTGCCCCAGTACTGTTTCAGTTGCACTTAAAGTTCCTGAAGCGTGCCGATTTAATCCTGGATTAATCGTATTCTGCAGTTCCCTGTCATAAAAAAGTTACATAACGCTTACATTTAAATTTTTTGACTGCATTATTATGATTATTACGTACTGTTCAAAACAACTGCCAAGTATTGCAAACTGAAGAGCTTTTAAAACGACATTATGCTTGATTCTGATTGGAAAATTTAAGCAAAATAACCAGTTACCAAAACATTTAACATGTATTAAAAATACATTATAAAATGAAGAAATATATACACAGAAGTAAACAAGTAAGTATAAAACAGTCAGAAACGATAGTTAACTACAGTGTCAGATGCATTTGGTGAAATACTCATACAAAGTTCCTCCTACACTGATCCAACGCAATTCTGTTGTCACAATTAGATATGAATATGTTTGCAACATTTCTGAAGTTCACTTCATCCAGCAGCAACTTGTGCACATTGCAGACTGTTATGTGATTGAGCCTCTGCTGCGTCATTGTCGAACGCAGATGGTTCTTCAGTCATCGTACAGCTGAAGAACTGCGCCCTGCTTCACAGGTTGACGCTGGACACACAAGCACAATCTGACCAACGCTTCAACGTTAGAAAATAATTCACAAACTTATTTTTCTTAGAAACCAAAACATCTTTTGCCTCTTTCGGGCATTTTACATTGTAGATGAAAAAGTTCATGTTCTGTTTTCAAAGACTGATAATCTTATTTCCGGGTACAGAGCTACCACATCATATCGTTTGTTCTCCAACAACCCTTGTGAGACGGGGGCTGTAATTAGTCTATTTTTCATACTAACCTGGTGTTACTGTACCTTTCTCTTTACGCTAATTATTGAAATATGCAACATTTTTCTTTGTAGATCTTTATTTATTTTGATTTCTGTGCCTTTGGGGACACATCAGGGGTGATGGGCTCCTGGGGTTGTAGTACATTCTATGTTCATATGAAAATTTCGGGATTTTAATGTTTATTGGCGCAGCTTGGCTGCTAAAAAGTGGTTTTACGTGTTGGGAACGGTCAGGCCGCGGCAGAGCAGAGACGCTCTTGGGGGTCTCGCCCTCCCACCAACTTTCGCTCGCCTTCGGGGAAGGACGAGAGGGGCTGGCTTGACCTGTGGCGCCGACGCTACGGGCGGCAGAGTATGTGGAATGCTTTACGATGCTGGCCCGCGGTTTACGGTGGACGATAGCGGGGACTGCCTTTTCAGTCATTTGGCCCCAGGGCACAGAGTAACATATTTGCCTGTGCCCAGGGGCACCAGACGGGCAGAAAGCTTTCCTCTCTTGCGAAACGGCCGAATGACTGAAAAGGCAGTCCCCGCTATCGTCCACAGTAAACCGCGGGCCAGCATTGTAAAGCATTCCACATACTCCGCCGCCCGTAGCGTCCACAGTTTACCAATAATTTGTCAAGTACATTTTTGTTTGTTTGGTACAACTGATACATTGCAATCGAGTAGGAATATTTATTATAAGTTAGATATAGTGGGGATTAGTGAAGTTCGGTGGCAGGATGAACAGGATTTCTGGTCAGGAGAGTACAGGATTATAAGTACAAAATCAGTTGGGGGTATCACAGGAGTAGGACTGATAATGAATAAGAAAATAGGAATGCGGGTAAACTACTATGAGCAGCACAGTGATCGCATTATCATTGTCAAGATAGATACGAAGCCAACACCGACAACAGTAGTACAGGTTTATATGCCAACTAGCTCTGCCGATGATGAGGAGATCGAAGAAATATATGAGGAGCTAAACGAAATTATTCAGACAGTTAAGGGAGAGGAAAACTTAATTGTGATGGGAGACTGGAATTCGGTAGTAGGAAAAGGAAGAGAAGGAAAAATAGTAGGTGAATATGGACTGGGCAGGAGGAATGAAAGAGGAAGTCGCCTGGTAGAATTTTGCATGGAACATGATTTAATCGTAACAAACACGTGGTTTAAGAATCACAAAAGAAGGTTGTATACGTGGAAGAGACCAGGAGACACCGGAAGGTATCAGATAGATTTTATAATGGTAAGACATAGATTCCGGAACCAGGTTATAAACTGCAAGACATACCCAGGGGCAGATATAGACTCTGACCATAACTTGTTAGTTATGAATTGTAGGCTGAAGCTGAAAAAACTGCAGAAAGGTAGGAAAATAAGGAGATGGGACTTAGATAAATTGAAGGAAAGTGAAGTTCTGGAGAATTTCAGAAGGAGATTTAGGCAACAATTGACAGAAACAGGGGGAAATAAAACAGTAGAAGAGGAATGGGAAGCATTGAGAGATGAAATAGTGAAGGCAGCAGAGGAAAAAATAGGTAGAAAGGCAAGACCTACAAAAACTCCTTGGATATCACAGGAAATACTAAATTTAATAGATGAAAGGAGAAAATATAAAAATGCAGTAAATGAAACAGGCAAAATGGAGTACAGACGACTAAAAAATGAGATTGACAGGAAGTGCAAAATGGCTAAGCAGGAGTGGCTAGAAGCCAAATGCAAATCTGTAGAAGAATGTATAAGAAGGGGAAAAGTAGATACCGCCTACAGGAAAATAAGAGAGACATTTGGGGACAGGAAAAGCAGCTCTATGAATATCAAGAACTCAGATGGGAAACCAGTTCTCAGCAAAGATGGGAAAGCTGAAAGGTGGAAAGATTACATAGAGCAGCTCTACAAAGGAAATGAACTTAGAGACGATGTTGTAGGAAGGGAAGAGGAAGTAGATGAAGATGAAATAGGAGATATTATACTGAGAGATGAATTTGACAGAGCCTTGAAAGACCTAGGCCGGAACAAGGCCCCAGGAGTAGATGACATACCCTCAGAGCTACTAAAGTCTCTGGGAGAGCCAGCCATGACAAGACTATCTGAACTGGTGTGTAGGATGTATGAGACAGGCGAAATGCCCTCAGACTTTAAGAAAAATATAATAATCCCCATTCCAAAGAAATCGGGCGCAGACAGGTGTGAAAATTACAGAACAATCAGTTTGATAAGTCATGGTTGCAAAATTTTAACACGAATTATCTACAGGAGAATGGAAAAGCTGGTAGAAGCTGACCTCGGGGAAGATCAGTTTGGATTCAGGAGGAATGTTGGAACCCGGGAGGCAATACTCACTTTACGTCTTATCTTAGAAGATAGATTAAGGAAAGGCAGACCTACATTTTTAGCTTTTGTAGATTTGGAGAAAGCATTTGACAATGTTGACTGGAATACACTCTTTCAAATTCTGAAGTCAGCAGGGGTAAAATATAGGGAAAGGAGAGTTATTTACAACTTGTACAAAAGCCAGACTGCAGTTATTAGACTCGAAGGGCATGAAAGGGAAGCATCAGTTGGGAAGGGAGTAAGACAGGGTTGTAGCCTTTCTCCGATGTTATTCAATTTGTACATCGAACAGGCGGTGAAGGAAAGCAAGGAAAAATTTGGAATAGGGATTAAAGTTCAGGGGGAAGAAATAAAAACATTGCGTTTTGCTGATGACATTGTAATCCTGTCAGAGACAGCAAAGGACCTGGAAGAGCAGTTGAATGGAATGGACAGTGTGTTGAAGAGAGCGTATAAAATGAACATTAACAAGAGCAAAACAAAAATAATGGAATGCGGTCTTAGAAAATCAGGCGATGCTGAAGGAATTAGATTAGGTAACGAAACAATGAAGGTGGTAGATGAGTTTTGTTACTTGGGTAGTAAAATAACATGCGATGGTCGCAGTACAACGGATATAAAATGCAGAATGGCAATGGGAAGAAAAGCATTTTTGAAAAAGAGAAATTTGCTAACATCGAATATTAATTTAAGGGTAAAGAAGTCTTTCCTGAAGGCATTTGTGTGGAGTGTTGCCTTGTACGGAAGTGAAACATGGAGGATAAGCAGTGCGGACAGGAAGAGAATAGAGGCTTTTGAAATGTGGTGCTACAGAAGAATGCTGAAGATTGGGTGGGTAGATTGCATAACTAATGAAGAGGTACTGAACAGAATTGGAGAGAAAAGGAATTTTTGGCATACCCTGACTAAAAGAAGGGATCGCTTGGTAGGACACATTCTTAGACATCGGGGAATCGTAAATTTAGCATTGGAGGGAAGTGTGTGGGGTAAAAATCGCAGAGGGAGACCAAGAGACGCGTATAGTAAGCAGATTCAAGTGGATGTGGGTTGCCGTTCTTATGAGGAGATGAAAAGGCTTGCTCAGGATAGAGTAGGGTGGAGAGCTGCATCAAACCAGTCTCCGGACTGAAGACCATAACAACAACATATTTATTATATGTTTGAAAATATGATCACATCATAGCTGATCAGTAACATTTTAATTTTCCATATTTTAGATAAATATGGTGACGACCCAAGATAATTAATTGCTGTACTAAATATATATAAATATATTAATTCATAAGAAAGGACATAGTTAACACCTGACAACTCTAGCCATAGAACAATCGACGACTTTACACCCTTTCTCCAAGGAAAGCTGTTTCTTCATACTAGGTTGGTCAATTATCCTCTGTCTAATCCCTTGGACAGTCGAATCGGTGATTTCGAAATATTCCTGCCTCTTAAAGATCTTCAAGCGACAGAAATAGATGTAGATCTATGCACTCAGACAATCAGTTGGGAATTACTTTTTTCCTTGGAATTTGCAGCTGTTCTAACCCAAGCTCGGATATCGTAATATTACGTTCTTTATACATAGAAGAAAATTTTTCATTTGTCATGAGATTTTTAAGGACCTCAGTTATAATTTCAACTGCAGAATAAAGTTCGGAGGTAATTTTTTTTTCTCCTTGGAAACAGCTGTTCAAGATTTCTAAAAGCTCAATTACTTCTTTTCCCATTAGGAAACCAAGGTACGTTTTGCCAGACTCAAAACATTAAGTAGACCAACGAGTCCTTCGTATCCCTGTTCTATTAGTTCATTCAATGTCCTGATAACCAAAGCATATATATTTTTTTTTTCAAAATTTTATTGATTTGTATTGATTTGTGACTGACTGTACAGCCATCTAGTAGGAGATAAATGCTTGATCTGTGCAACATTACTGATAGGTCCTTCAGTCGCGTCTTCAATAATATGCATAATTTTGTCTTTTACTTTAATGAGCTGATTCCATGGAGTTTTTAACAGTTCTTGAAATTTCGCAGCTTACTTTTATAATTACAGCAGTGAGCACCATAGTGAATAAAATGTGCCAAAGGCTGTTTGTCTACAATAATTCCTTGAATACCTATATGCATTTCACTCATGTTTCGTGCACCATCATATGTCTGCCCGCGACGGTAGCTGAAATCTGAGCAGAACATCAGAAATAAGTGCAGCTATATGCTCCGCATACATAACTAGTTTTATAGAACCCCAAAAAGCTTTCATGGGGATCTAAATTGTCATCACACCATCTTCCACAAAAACTAATTTGTTCATCGCCGGAAATGTTCCTTGTGCCATCACAGATGACTGAGTAAATCAAAGGATTTCCTGACCTAATTTTTGAACTATGCTGTTAAGGATTTCTTTATCAAGGATTTCAATTAGTTTATTTTGTATCATTGGATGGGTGTGGCTTTGTTCTCTTTGTAGCCACAATTTCAGAGTTGGTTTGCCATCACTACGGAGTTTCAACAGTTCCATTAAATTTCCTTCATACTTTGTGTGTGCTCTAATAGCCAATCCTTGTCTAATAAGATATTTAACACTGCTAATAATGATTGTCAATGCTTCCAAAGCCATTTTTGTTGCTAAAATCTACCCAGACGTACTGTACTTGCAGAATGCGTACATACATACATTTATACTGTCGTTTCCTTTCAAATAACTGAAGCTGTGAGGGTGAGAACTACCTTCCAACGGGTGGGAAAAAAAGGAGAGTAGCCCGCAATGTCTGAGTAACCATATTCTATTCATCCACACTTTGAGAAAGGGTGTGGTTACATTATTGTGACAAACTTTAGAAGCAATGATACACGTTTAAGAAACCCGTCCTTGATAACGCCTACAAAGTAATAATAGGAAAAAGCTTATCGCATAGTAACCTCCCACCGTTCATGGAGTAAAATTGTGGCATTCGGCACGACGTTACAGTGTTATCATTTGGATACTACAAACTGTTTCCTCGACATTTTTGACGTACAGTGTGCAAATATAGGCCTATCATTAAATTTACCTTCTAAATTATTTGATATTACGACGCATAGTACATGAGATAAGAGATCATAAACAATAAGATGCATTAAATAACGCTTCATCAAGCTTAAGGTTTATAATTTGTTACATCTTTACTACTAAGTATATTCGAAACACATTTGGAAGGCACTTTCCCAATATTATAATGGGGGGTACCTAGAAAATCTTATTATTGTAGGGTATGTTGTTCTGGAGACCACGTTATGAGGATTGAGCTGTGAAAAAAGAAACTAGAGACCAATAAGTTATACACTACAATTAGGCTTACAGGTGTAATAGAATGGGCCGGCCGGCCGCGGTGACAGGCGCTCCAGTCACGGTCAGCACGGCCACTACGGTCGGGGGTTCGAATCCCCCCTCGGGCATGGATATTTGTGCCGTCCTAGTTCGTAAGTAGTTCATAAGTAGTTTGTAAGTTTAGGGACTGATGACCCCGTAGTTAAGTCCCATAAGCTTAACAAACATTTGAACATTTGAGAATTGGACAGAAGGCGATGGACAGACTGTGAAGGAGACGTGTAACAAAACATTGGAAACAAATACATACGCAAGCAGCGCCAGTTGCTGGAGTTAGTTTTCTAATAAATATTTACTTACCATCAATCCTTTTCTTTAAAAAAAGCGCACTGACGTGTTTTACGGCCCACTGTAGATTTTTAGTTTTATAAGTTTTTGCAAATATTTTGGACCAAAATAGTAATGTAAAGAATAAAAAATTAATTAATAAGAGTGTCTGAAACCCTTTTAGGAAGGGGTAATTTTAGGTAGTGGCGGGTACCGAACCACAAACCTTCAGCATCACAGTCTAACACATCGCCCACCACGCTATGGCTAACAACTGCAAATCTCATACTGTTGATGGCCGTTGTTAACTGATGCTAATATGGCACTTGTAGACACTAGATTATCATTTATCTTACGAAGGACGATGTGGATTTGTTAATTCTTCAGTGCGCCATTGCGTTGAAATGACAACGTGTAAGTTACAATAAGGAAATCATCAAATACGTAACGCAAAAGGACGTATGCCACAGAGAGTTCTGGGCGAGGAATGTCACGTGACATCTGCGAACGGCTGCTTTTCGTTAATTCAATGAAGGGTGTCAAAACTCTGTTATTTTTGCAAATATCTCTCAAACGATACGAGATACGAAAAAAACATAACAGAGCAAAGTTGTCGAGAATTTTCTCCTCTACAATTTCGGTTATTCAATTTTCGTGTCAGATGAATGGTTAAGGCGTTATTTTCATTTAAATTTCGAGCTGTCAAAAGACGATCGCAAAGGCCCACTTATAGTGTTACTACCGTAACCTAAAGTGGGCCAAAAGACAATGTTGATGAACTGCCTTTTTTTCCTGACTGCAACTTTGCGCCAACACGAGACGAATGAACTGACTACAGCACCGTTAGTTACTAAGCAGCGTGCACGCGGTGTGATTCAGTGAGGCGATCTGGTGGTTGTGGTGAGGTGGCAGCTCTCTAGACAGGCGGTTGCTTGACCCATCAGACAGTCTGCAACACTGTCTTGGTAACAATGCTCGTATTTGTGCCTCATAATATTCACTATTACTTTACCAGCTCGTTAGTAAATCATGTAAATAATTAAGTCATAGTACATAAGAAATTTGAGCACGTATTATTCGTTAAGCTTGGATATATCCGTTCAACAGTGTCATTATTTGTAAAATAAGACAAAAAAATTAAAACCGTTTTTCGAAAAAATTTGGGGGGGGGGACACGTCCCCCCTGTCGGTGACGCCCATGCACCTATACAACACACAGTGAAAGTGGTGATATCCCTCTTCCTTAGCAAGTAAAACCCAACGCTGTATTCATATTTGACGATGTTGCAGTTGAAAACCAGATATTTATGTTTCGGGAGGCATATGGGCGTGATGTACTTTATCTAAGCCAAACGTATTCCAGAATCCCAAAAGAGTTGCTGCGTGATAATGCAAACCTCATTATAGCATTCAAACAAGACAATGTGATTTTAAAACACTTAGCGTTGATTCCACTAGTAGCATGTTTATTTATTAAGCAACAGTACAAAAATAGACCAGAAGAAGGGCACTCAAGCGCCCGAAACCGGTCGTCGAAGTTCAAAATAAATAACGACAAGCAACTGGTTGCTGCATTTCGTTCATTTATATTTAAAACATATTTACAACGCCCAAGCCGGCCGCGGTGGCCGAGGGGACTGAGGCGCTCCAGTCACGGTCTGCACGGCCACTGCGGTCGGGGGTTCGAATCCCCCCCTCGGGCATGGATATTTGTCACGTTCTTAGTCTTAGGTAGTTCATAAGTAGTTTGTAAGCTTAGGTACTGATGACCCCATAGTTAAGTCCCATAAGTTCTACACACATTTGATTTTTTTTTTTAAACAAGGAAACTGAATGACGGTAGGTACCGACGGAACTTTCAAAATTTTCTACATATATAACGGTGCATATAGCTCAGTGCAATAGTCTATGCACCGACATGGACAAATTCCCACGTATGTCTAGTGATCGAGGTGTATAAAGGCAGAACGTACGCATGTACATGGATTCAAAATTCCAAATTCTCGAGCGTCGAATTGAGAAAGTACATACAGATCTAAAGCAGTATGCTAAGCATCTCCTAGTACTTGACAATCAGGTAAATGCACGTGTTGATGTACTTGAAAAAAAAAAAAAAATGTGATCACCTTAACTACAAAGATCGATGATATTAAGGGCGAAAAAATCACAGCGTCTGCAGTTGTTATTGAGAAGAATAATAATAAGATGAAGATTAATAATAGCGGCCCTATATAAGAGAGCATGCGACCCAGAAGTCTGTTTAGTATGTGTTGAGATGTCGACCAAGCAGAAAGTTATCCAAGCGCGAAAGGCCGTTCGCGAGAAATTGAGACTGTTAAAGTTGCGGCAGCTGAACCGCGAACAAACATTAAGAGAAACGTTCACACCTGTTACTGATTCCTTCAAGCATTTCCAAACGACTTCACGTCCAGAAGAAGAAGACTCAATCCCAAACTTCATCAGCAATCATTTCAATTCTAGAATAGACAAAATATATGGTGTTAGCAAAGTAAAACCATATATGCTAGGCTCAAAGCCTATAAAATTAACCGAGAACACAATTCATATTGGTGACAGAGAGTTTGAAAGAACCCGCGGTCTATTGGAGCTTATTTTCCTAAAACCTACTAAAGATGAAAGCAAGAAATACACATCTGCAGATTTGAAGCGCTATGGGGAAATATTACAATTGACTGATGTGCATAAGAAGACGCGAAAGCAAAGCAGCTTGAAATACAAGAAGATTATAAAACCTCTGCTAGAGGGGAATGAAATTGATGGTGATGGTATAGATATTCAAAATAAAAGTATATATATTACAGTCAACCACATGAAGTAATAGATTACGTCTGCTAATGGCATCAACAGCTGCTGGTGATACAGCTCACTCGAATGTGATTGTTTCCATAATTTCACAACTTAGACAACAAGGCATCATCGAATAAGAATGGAGACAGTGGTCCGTGAAATCCATAGACCAGCATGTAGAACGTATCCTCGTAGACGTATTATGATTAAAGCCTTGGATGACTTATGGCAAGCTGACCCGGTGGATATGAAAGAGTATTCTAGAGTGAATAGCGGTTTCAACTATATTTTAATGGTCATCGACACATACTCGAAATTTGCATGGGCATTACCGCTGAAAACCAAAACAGAAAAGAACGTTGCATGAGTGTTTTGAGCAACAGATGGGTACGAATCGATGCCCTGTCAACCTTCAAACAGATCACGGGACTGAGTTTTATAATGTATATTTCAAGAGAGTTATGGATCGGTATGGTATTAATCACTACTCTACATACACGCATCTGAAAGCAAGCATCGTGGAACGACTGAACAGGACCATAAAAGCTCAAATGTGGATGCGTTTCAATCTCCGCGGCTCGCATAAGTGGACTGATACACTCCCCGAGATAATTTCAAAGTACAACTGAACGGTACACAGGACTATAAAAATGAGACCTATTGATGTTCGAGATAACGAACTCCTAAAAACAGTCTACTTCAGAATTAAGATGCTAGACCCAGGAAAGCAAAAGTTTAATGTGGGGGACTTGGTGCGCATATCAAAGTACAAGACTACTTTTGAGAAATCATACCTCCCAAACTGGTCAACAGAGATATTTACAGTCACCAAAGTTCAAACAACGAATCCCAGGACATATATCTTAAAGGACAGCAAAGGGGAAGGAATCGCTGGAAGTTTCTATACAGAGGAACTGCAAAAGAGCTCAGAACCTGATGTGTTTCTCGTGGAGAAGGTTACAAGACGCCGTGGGAGTAGAGTTCTAGTTAAATGGCTCGGATTCCCATCTTCTGGCAATAGTTGGATTGCCATCGACGATTTGCTATATAATGAGACGCATGGACCGCATGTACATCAGTAGCATACCATGCGCGGTAGGAGACGTGTCGAAGGAGCGGGAGGTCTTCTCGACAAGCTACCAGTTGAGCTTCACATTCCCGGATATAACTACTGTGGACCTGGAACAAAGCTTCAAAAACGTCTAGCACGAGGTGATAAGGGGATTAACCTGCTCGACGAAGCCTGCAAAGAACACGACATCGCATACGCGTCGAATAGCGATCGTCACACTGCCGATCGAATTTTAGCTGATAAAGCTAAAGCAATAAGACGGAGGAAGGATCTCGGCATTGGTCAACGCTTGCAGCACTTGCAGTGGATAAAAACCATGCGTGCTAAAATTAAGCTTGGTTTGGGGTTCCGTCAAGTTATGAATGCAGCACGTCGCGCGCTAAAGAAGAATAAGAAGAAGAATAGCGAATGTATGACGGGATGTATATTGACTGCACTACATGCAGCTAAAAGTGCTTTGAAGAACCGTAATCACACAGAAAAAAAGTTAAAACACCTTGAGTTCTACCAATGCCGAAGACGTCAGGTGGAATTATTCCTTTTCTCATTCCAGCTCTGGCGGGACTCTCTGCGATTGGTTCCCTGGCCGGCGGCGCATCAGCTATTGCCAGAACTGTGAAAAATGCTAAAAATGCACAGCCGAGAAGACATAACCGAATGATGGAGGCGGGTGCTATAGGAAAAGGACTCTACCTGAAGCCGTACAAGAAAGGACATGGACTCTCTATAAATAAACAAAAAGACCGTTAACCATTCTACCAGATAGACCTCTTACTAATAGCGATCTCCTCAAGTTCGCCAAAGAAAAATTCAAAATTCCAAGATTTTGAGGAGTTTTCATGCGTGATACATTACAGAAGACTATGTGGAGATCAGGTGAATGCGGTATAGTTAATTTGGATGTTGCTGGTGGACCTGGAACTCATTGGGTGGCATATGTTGGAAAGAAGAATACAAGTAGTGTACTATATTTCGACTCATTCGGAAACCTTAAGCCTACAGAAGAACTACAGCAATACTTTACAAACAACCAAAGACATGTTTTCTACAATTTCCATCGATACCAGGATTATGATACTTACCTCTGTGGACATTTGTGTCTGATGTTCCTTCCATCGAATACGAAGAGGACTATATAAGGATGAACATTCAAAACCACTCGCCAGTTGGGTTTTGTCGGTCATCTCGTACATTCTGAATATAAAAGGTCGTTCATCTGTGTTAAGTGCAAATTACTTCCCTCCAATTGATTTAAGCAGTGGAGAGTGGGGCATTGTCCTAATTGACTTGGAAAACTATAACTCTATCCCGAATATCAAGGAAGCTAATAATAAACTACATCTTGAAGTTAATGGTGTAAAAGAAACTGTGGCAATAGAACCAGGTGCATATGATATAGATGAACTAAATGAAGTTTTAAAGCAACTTGGTAAAGGGATTCAGCTACGCGCAAACACCTGCACTCTTAAATCTGAAATAAGAACTCTGAATTCAACGATCGACTTCAGTCAGAAAGGTTCAGTCGGACAGCTACTAGATTTCACCAAGGGGCAAGTCTTGAAAAAGGACTTCAATAAATTCTACAGTTCCAATCAGACTGTAGATATACTCCCAGTCTGCACTATTCGTGTTGAGTGTAACATCACAACGACTCATACTTAAATGACAGACTGGTGCATACAATTTACGGTTTCTTCCCATCAGTTGGTTCCGGATACAAGATTATTGAGACTCCTACAAACGCAATATACCTTCCGGTGACGGTGCAGACACTAGACTACCTGGAGCTGCGCATTGTAGACCAGAATAACCGTCTTGTCAACTTCAGAGGAGAGGAAATCATTGTATCTAAGGCAGGATGGGTATAAGGTTTAAAGCCTCTACACGTATAGCACCTAGCGTCAGTTTACCATTGAACATCAAAGCGATAACACGTGTGAACTACGAGTTTCTTAAATCAATTGGGCTGAAACCTCGGAAAGATGTCATTGCTAAGTATACTGAAGCGCCAACTCACGATGAGCAGATTACTCGTCAAGAATACTTATCGCATAAACCATTTGCTTCAACTACATTTAACAAAAACGATGAAACTAGGATCGTCATTCAACACTAGGACGCTCTAACCCAGCCGTGTCGGAGTTTCCTATACTTGGATGGATCGTTAATCAACCTGTTGCAGCAGATGTGAAGCTTGCACGTAATGCTCTAGCATTCCTGTTTCAAGAGATACGCTATGAACTTAATGGAGTTGAAATCGACCGCACAAGAAACGTTGGAATAACATCGACTCTTAAAACCTACATCTCCGCAGCTCCTACTGAGGGTAAATCACTGGAAAATGCAGGATGGTACATTGATGAGCCTACAGATCGATCAACGGCTGATTACCTGCGGTTTACGGCGTGCATAACTCTAAAACTGTTAATGGGTTACATTAAGGACATGCATGGATTATCATGAATGCTAAACAGGAACTTTTTCTGATACGAAGTGCGACGGACAACAACTCATATACTCAAACAAGTGACGGGGGAAGTGAGTTCATCATAAACTCTCTAACATGGAAAATGCCTCACATCAGTGTATCAGACGAGGAGCGTTTGAAGCTTTTAAAAATAATGAACAGAGGTGCTTTATTGCCGCTACATTTCCACTCATGGGAACTGTTTGAGTATCCTATGCTACCTACTGCCTGTCGACAGACCTGGGCTATTAAAACCTCTGTTCAAATGGATGGGTGTTCCCAGTCCACGAAAATTAAAAAAAGTTTGTATAGCTTATGGGACTTAACTACGGGGTCATCAGTCCCTAAACTTACAAACTACTTATGAACTAATTCTAAGGACTGCACAAATATCCATGCCCGAGGGGGGATTCGAACCCCCGACCGTAGTGGCCGTGCAGACCGTGACTGGAGCGCCTCAGTCCCCTCGGCCACCGCGGCTGGCCACGAAAATTCAAGGAACTGGCACCTATAATTGTAATTGACTTTTCCAAGCAGAATGAAGTAATTAAATCTGGACCTATAGATGAGAGGATTGAATTTGAAGCTTCAGAAAATTTTCCACAACTGACTGCTGCATATGGCTTAGTCCTCCATGATCGGATAACTAACTGTAGCCCACTCACTAGTATTGTACAGCGGTCAGTATAAAAAATGACAGTTCATCATGAGCTCTCTAAGTATACACATCGTTGCTGACGTACAAGGCTTCCAAGACCATGAGCGCGATCGTTTCATACTGAAAGACATCGCACTCATAGCCTTCACCGAAGTGATAAAAACGTTCTCTGCAAGAATTGAATCACCAAGATTATTCAAGGATGTGAAGTGTGTTAAGACCAGGAAGTGCGCTATGTGGTTAACTAGTAACTACCATGGAATTCACTGGGACGAGCCCAGCATTCTCTATAAAGACTTACTAAAGACTCTCAAAGCTTTCGACAACATTAATACAATCATCTTCGTCAAAGGAGAAGATTACCTGGCTGCGACGACTCTTCAAGAATGCTGTTTTACAAGACCTGGGTTCCTTTGGCTGTCCTGCTCTCCATAAACTCAACAGCAAGAAAAATAGTGTTGTGTGAGCAAATGATTATGTACATATGCTTGTATGTTGGTTAAATAATGAAAACAAATTAAATTTTACCTAAGATACCTTTGTGTTATTTAACTACTCCCCTACCTCACCTTAGTTTTAAGAGCTATACTTTGTATGTTTAAATGCAGCTCGACTTATAGACGAGTGCGTGCAATGCAGATGTTTCTGCCTATTGTACAAAAAAAAAAAAAAATATTGTGTAAATGCAGCTCGACTTATAGACGAGTGAATGCAATGCAGATATTTCTGCCTATTGTACAAAAATATTGTGTAAATGCATCTCCCCTTATAGAAGAGTGCATGCAATGCAGAAGTTTCTGCTTACTATACACAAAAAATCATCTCTTTCTCTCCATAGTTTTCAAGAGTGAAATATATATTATTAAAAAATGGGCTGGGAGATATCAAACAATAATGCCAGTATCAATTTCACAGGTTTATTGATAAAAAAACACAATAATCTTATTCTTTTTGAACAATCACAGTTTTGTGCAGATTTCTTAACACTAACTGCACGTATGTTAGAGCAATACATTTACAATTTTGTGCAGATTTCTTAAAACCACATGCACTTGTGCCAAGGCATTAACATTTTTGTGCAGATTTCTAAAGCAGAGGTACATCGCAAAACGTTTCAGTTTTCTTTTTCTCTTAAAATTACGTATTTCTAAAGTTAATGTACTACTACAACGACAACTAATGTGAAATTCCACCCAGACAGCACACAACGGTTACACACACAAATGAGCTGAAGCGACTGCTCCAGACGACAATAATAGAGTAAGCTGCAATACTCGATATGTTACAGCAATCTGTTCCAGGTAAACTGTATACGGATACATCCGGATGCTTGCTGCTGGTGGTGCGCTCTGTCGCCCGTCTCCAGAGGCAGGTGGCTAGCGGGGTTGGTGGTGGGGGGCAACAGACGCACCGACCCGCAGCGTAAATTGAATCGTACTACAGTTCTGCCACATCCCCTCCACAAGTGCAGAAGGAGGCGGGGCATGTTGTGCACGTGAATAGTCTGCAGTAGCGCTTCCCAGTGGCAGAAAGCAAAAGCTTACCGCTGTCAGCTGATAGCCCTATTTTCGCGAGCTTATACTAGTTATTTGTCACTGGCTACGTGAGATCGCGTTTTCATTTTACTGCCGTTGATTTTGTCTGTTTGGTCGCAGCAAATTCGTCACGATTACGTTCAGTGACAATATTGTGGACGAGGAAAAGAGTGAAATAGCTGTAAGTGTTTAAAACTGCCTACTATCCTATTCTTGAAGATGTTCTTTATGGCGCTTTTATTAAACCACAATGATTTTTCCCCCTCTCAACAGCAAATTCTTCCACAATGGGAATCTTACGTGCTCCACTCCCAGAGAAGTGCCATTGGTGTTCCAGAAATGGAAAGCTTGCATTTCCTAGTGGCTGCAAAATCGAGGGACGAATTCAGGCAGTGGTTGTCCCAATTTGAAGAAAACACTAAAACAAGGTACACAGTTTAGATCTCTCTAATAGCAGCAGGAAAACGTGTTGTTATGAGTCAGACACTGGTGTGTCAGCACAAAACACATAATCCTGAAGTTCATAAGGTGACAAAAAACACAAATTGCCCATCGAAAATTATAGTCACAATTCATGCAGTACATGATGGAAAGTATCGATATCGAGGCAAATTTGCAGAAATAGCAAAGTTGTTGTTGTTATGGTCTTCAGTCCGGAGACTGGTTTGATGCAGCTCTCCACCCTACTCTATCCTGAGCAAGCCTTTTCATCTCCTCATAAGAACGACAACCCACATCCACTTGAATCTGCTTACTATACGCGTCTCTTGGTCTCCCTCTGCGATTTTTACCCCACACACTTCCCTCCAACGCTAAATTCACAATTCCTTGATGTCTAAGAATGTGTCCTACCAATCTATCCCTTCTTTTAGTCAAGGTATGCCAGAAATTTCTTTTCTCCCCAATTCGGTTCAGTACCTCCTCATTAGTTACGCGATCCACCCACCTAATCTTCAGCATTCTTCTGTAGCACCACATTTCAAAAGCTTCTATCCTCTTTCTGTCCACACTGCTTATCGTCCATGTTTCACTCCCATACAAGGCAACACTCCATACAAATGCCTTCAGAAAGGACTTCCTTAGGCTTAAATCAATATTCGATGTTAACAAATTTCTCTTTTTCAAAAACGCCTTTCTACCCATTGCCATTCTGCATTTTATATCATCTGTACTGCGACCATCATTTGTTATTTTACTGCCCAAGTAACAAAACTCATCTACCTCCTTTATTGTTTCGTTACCTAATCTAATTCCTTCAGCATCACCTGATTTTCTTACACTGCACTCCATTGCCCTAGTTTTACTCTTGTTAATGTTCATCTTATATGCACCTTTCAGCACACTGTCCATTCCGTTCAATTGCTCTTCCAGGTCCTTTGCTGTATCTGACAGAATCACTATGTTGTCGGCAAAACGCAATATTTTTAATTCTTCACCCTGAACTTTAATTCCTTCTCCAAATTTCTCCTTGCTTTCCTTTATAGCTTGCTCAATGTACAAATTGAACAACATTGGGGAAAGGCTACAACCCTGTCTTACTCCCTTTCCAACCACTGCATCCCTTTCATGCCCTTCAACTCTGACAACCGCTGTCTGGTTTTTGTACAAGTTGTAAATAACCTTACGCTCCCTATATTTTACTCCTGCTTGCTTCAGAACTTTAAAGAGTTTATTCCAATCAACATTGTCAAAAGCCTTCTCCAAATCTACAAAAGCTAGAAATGTAGGTTTGCCTTTTCTTAATCTATCTTCTAGGATAAGCCGTAAAATGAGTATTGCCTCCCGTGTTCCTACATTTCTCCTGAACCCAAACTGATCTTCCCCGAGGTCGGCTTCTACCAGCTTTTCCATCCTTCTGTATATAATTCGTGTTAATATTTTGCAACCATGACTTATCAAACTGATGGTTCTGTAGTTTTCACACCTGTCTGCACCCGCTTTCTTTGGAATGGGGATTATAACATTTTTCTTAAAATCTGAGGGTACTTCACCTGTCTCATACATCTTACACACAATGTGAAACAATTTTGTCATGGCTGTTTCTCCCAGAGACTTCAGTAGCTCTGACGGGATATCATCTACCCCAGGGGCCTTGTTTCGACTTAGGTCTTTCAGTGCTCTGTCAAATTCATCTCTCAGTATAGTATCTCCTATTTCATCATCATCATCTACGTCCTCTTCCCTTCCTACAATAGTGTCTCGAAGTTCATTTCCTTTGTAGAGCCCCTCTATATACTCTTTCCACCTTTCAGCTTTCCCTTCTTTGCTGAGAACTGGTTTTCCATCAGTGTCCTTGATATTCATAGAGCTGTTTTTCTTATCTCCAAATGTTTCTTTTATTTTTCTGTAGGCTGTATCTATTTTTCCCCTATTTATACATTCTTCTACATCCTTGCATTTGCCTTCTAGCCATTCCTGCTTAGCCATTTTGCACTTCCTGTCAATCTCATTTCTTAGTCGTCTGTACTCCATTTTGCCTGTTTCATTTACTGCATTTTTATACTTTCTCCTTTCATCGATTAAATTTAGTATCTCCTGTGATATCCAAGGTTTCATAGATTAATGCCATGTGAAGTAAAGTTGACTCTCAACCATAACCATAGCATTGGTAATGCTGCTTCATTAAGGCTTGGCCAACAACATACTGAAGTACAAGAAACATTGAAATATCTATTTCAAAAGGGCCATCCACCCGCCAGTGCCCTTCAGCGTATCAAGACATATTCAGCTGAAGTATTCTGATTATCCATTAGTGCTGGGGGACAGAAGGAAGTGCCCAGATTATAATTACTGCTATTATTTATACACAAAACTATTAAAGAAGTATGGACCAATGAGTTTTGACAAAGAAGGGCAGGAATTCTTGCAACAGAGATTGCAGGAATATAATTCGGAAGTTGGAAGTGTGTGTGCCAAAATGGTAACGAAAGATACTGATTATGTTACATGGTAAGACTATTTTCAGATGTTTCTAATGTTGTTAAGTGGTTTTGCATAGGTTCTACCAGTTAAAATTTGATGGCCTTCATAAGACCACAGTAGCCAATTATACAGAAATATATTTTCGTTCATCTGCCTGTTCCATATTTCATCATTCTTTAAGGCATTCCTTTTCTTTCTTTGTTAGAAATCGCACTTCTGTTAGTCACTTTTACTGATCCTAATGTGTGTATTGTTTTGTTTTTAAGCGATATGATGTAACTTGGGGTTATCTGATTTCTTCCTTAATTTTTGTAACCTATTTATAGTTGTTCTTACTGTTCCACACTTTTTCACTACACTTAGTAATTCTGTCTTATGGTATTATCATTTAAACCTGTTCTATTGACATTTACAGGTGATAGATTAATTATATATAATTAATCTCTGTCCAGTTCTACTTTCAACCATGAGCACCAGTAGATATGTTGTCGCCATGGTCGAGTGGTCAAGCACATTGAGGCGCTATGCTCAGATGCGCGAGGCTGTTTTCCGTCGGGGGTTCGAATCTTCCCTTGGGCGTGGCTGTTTCCGTTGTCTTTAGTGTAAGTTAGTGTGTGTAAGTGGGGACTGCTTAACAAACATTTGAACATTTTTGATATGTAGTCAGTTTCTGCTGTAGAGCAGTTAGTTGGTCTGAAGCTGTTTCAGCTGCATATGCAAACAAATGAATCCCTTTTGTAAACTCATTGAAACTTGAAAGATTAATCGCCATGAGGTGCTAGTAAAGTAACTACTGAATCTGTGGCAAGTGTCAACTGCACCCATAGACATTGAGCTTTTTGATTCTGAGACTGCAACATATGATCATTAGAAATGTCAGCTATCTGACTAGCCCAATCTGGCTTTTACTATAAGAATGCAGAGTTATTGTCTTTGTTAAGTTTCCTGTACAAGGCCTATGCCACAAGGTTTGAACCTATGGTTTCAAACCTCCCTGGTATTCCTTTAGCTCACCTTCCAGTTTTTCCTTAATTCTTCCACATCCTTGTGAAAATTTATCTATAACTGATAACAATAGTAAAGCTGCTGTTATCCTTTACTCCAGTCTGGATTATGTCTGTGTTCTAGACGTGTCTGGCTTCCAGTTTTTTAAAGTTTTACACTCTGCCAGTAATGATAGTAATTTATTTTATTTTCAGCATTAGCTCACCACTGATGAAGAAAGGACATGCCCATA
This sequence comes from Locusta migratoria, assembly GCA_026315105.1. Taxonomy (NCBI): domain Eukaryota; kingdom Metazoa; phylum Arthropoda; class Insecta; order Orthoptera; family Acrididae; genus Locusta; species Locusta migratoria. Next base: position 456,495,132 of record CM048748.1, read on the forward strand.
TAGAAGCAGCATCAAAAATGGTTTTCATGGACTCAACAGGGAGTCTGGACCATGATGGCAGTAGAGTGTTTGTCTTACTTACACATAGTGAGTGTGAAGGCTTACCATTGGGAATAATTGTAACTTCGTCAGAAAGCTGTGAAGTTTTGGGATTAGGCTACCAGATTCTGAAAGAGATAGTGGGAGAGCAAATTTTTGGTGGGAATATTGATGGGCCAAGCATCTTTCTGACTGATGACAGCAAAGCTGAGCAGTATGCCATAAGAACATGTTTTCGCCGCTCAACAAATTTGTTATGTATCTTTCATGTCCTTAGGCAGTATGGCGGTAGCTCATCAAATCGAAAAATGGAATACCCCAAGAAAAGCAAATTGAATTCTTCCAGGATTTCAGAAAAATCTTGCACTCTAAAACCAAAGCTGAAACTGATACAAATTATAATGCAGCTAAAGCAAATATTTCTGACCAACATAAGAATTATGAAGCATATTTAAATGGGAACTGGGACAGGCGACAACTATGGGTGCTATCTTATCGTATTCGTATGTTGGTAGAAGGCCACCACACTAACAACATTAGTGAAGCATTTATGCGTAATTCAAATGACAAAATATTTGAAAGAATTAGAGCATCTAATGTAGTGCAGATGGTAGATTTTATAGTGACAAAAGTAAATTCTTATTTTCAAATAAGGCTACTTGATGCTGCAAACAGGGCAAGCCCCAGATCTTTCCGCAAAACAATTAAGGTCGCTTCACCGGAGATAGTGAGAAAAATAAGGATGGTGAAAGAAGGAATTCTGTTGGTTCCTAGTGAGGAAATAGAGAACCATTACTATATCGCCAACATGACTGTGCTTATTTGCACTTGTTTTCACGGCAATACAGGAAAGATCTGCAAACACATAGACTGGGCAAGCATTGTTTGCCCATCACAGAAATATGAGGTGGCAATTGATAATGCGGCAATACATAGCAAGTATTATTTTTTAACAACAGGTGAACAGCCTCCTGAAAATTGGCTAGAGCCATTGTATGTCTCCCAAACTGGCACAATGTTAGAGGATGCTGTACATTTAGAGCAAATGTATGCACAAGAGTAAACCAAGGTCACTGGGTCTCTAATTGCCACAGAGGTGGAAGTTGCTGACCATTTGGAGAACATAGACACACAGGACGGAAACCAGGAGACTGAAGAAGAGATAGGTGGTTCAGTGCATATGCAAAACCTTGCACGCACAATAAATAATGACCTTTTAGCCAGAGCTGTATCTCATCTTACTGAGTTATCAAATAGGTCACCAGATGAGATGAGAAAGGGTTTAAGGCACTATGTGAAGTAGAAAAAATGAAAACACCATCTGCATGTACATCTCTGTCGCTGAAGCTTCGTGAAGGTATGTGAGGCACAAATGTACATAAATATAGAGCTAGTATAATTGCATATTTCTTTCATTTGTCTTCTCTGTTGTTGCAGGAAATTCAAGGAAAAATAAGAGAAAATACATTCCTGTCCAGGCTACTGCAATTAGTAGAAGAAAAAAGATGATGGTTGGCCGCAGAAGTAATCTTGAGGGAAGACCGAGAACCGCATCATCTTCTGTAGCTACCACCAGGAACAGTGTTGACTCAATTCTAACTAATTCAGCTGGATCCCAAGAAATTTCACACAATGTGCTTCATTACGAGTTTATCCATTTTAATAACTGTTTTCAGTGTTAAAAGGTAATTACCGCATATGAGTTATTGTGGACCACTTTTAGGCCTGTTCAGTCATTTAAACAAACTTTTGCTCTATTGGACAATCTGAAACAGACTGATATACAAATTCTTTGGCATTGACCAATGTAGTGGAATAGGACTTATATTTTATTTTCTGCCAAAACAACAAATGTCTGTATATGTTTTAAAAGTGGCATAACTTGTAATCCTCTATAGGATATCAACTTTATCATTAATAAGTACTTCAGTTTAGTTTAAAGCATATTTAAATTTTTCTTAATATCAAATGAAAATCAATTGTAGAAACTTGTTATTACTGTAGGTGGGCTACTGTTCACAATTGTAATGATCTGGATTTTGCTTCGTGAAAATGATTTCAGAATGTACATAGATGGCAAGGAATTTACATTCTCCAAAAATTTCCCTACTAGGCTACCTTTTCTCTTTTTTTAGCTACTACCATGACTGCTATCTTTTTAGTCTAAATAGCTTGTCTATGTAGATTGCTTGTCCACCCCACATCTCAGCATGAAACTGAATGCGGATGCATTATTTAAAAAGGTATTTGTCTTAAGATGTCATGGCTCAGGAAGCGTAACACCCATTTCAGGAAATAAACGTTACTACTGATTTTTTAAAATTATCTTTACATATATAATCTATGTGCTCTTTCATTGACAGGTGTTCATTTACAATTATGCCAAGAAACTTGTGGTTTCTTTGGGGTTTTTTTTTTTTTTTTTTTTTGGCATAGCTGAATTCTAATGTAGAACATGGAGTAACATTTATGTAAGGGTTATAGCTAAGCTTGAATTGCATTATCTTTCTTTTCTTTATTTATAATATGCTTATTCTGAGTAAGATACACAGACAGAACATTGTAGCTTATTTCAGTACCATTGGCTGTGGTCTGTATTTCATTGCCCCAGATGACACACAATGTGTCATCAGCATAGCTTACAACCTTGCAGTTTTGAGGTTCATGAGTGTAGACAAGGAAAAGAGATGGTCTAAGATACTTCTTTGAGGCACAAAACATAAAAGTATTCTGAAGGTTGATTCAATCATTAGAAGCTGCTAATTTCTTTTATAAGTTAGCGTTACACACTGTTTCCTGTTTCTCAAACAGCAGGTAAGTAGTTTTAAGCCTACTTTGTCTCATTTACACAGCAGAATGGTATGATTTACAGTTTCAAAGGCTTTACTTATATCCAGGAAACTACTTTGTCTCCTCGGACAGCTTCTTTAATATTTCACGTATAGTGATTGCTGCTGTTGCAGTAGAGCTTCCTTTTTTAAACCTATGTTGTAGATTGTTTAGTAGATTGTGTGTTGTCAACCTGATTAGACTTTATTTCCTGTTATTCTTTATTAATTTGCCACGTTCTGAAGTTAATGTAATTGGCCAATGTCTTTCTATTTCTTTATCCTTGTTATACACAGTTATACTTTCTGTGATGTTTAAAAAGTCAGGAAATACGTCATGACAAGAGAGGCATTTGTCAGAGGCTTCATTAATACTCCTCTGCATTCCTGTTTAAATGGAACATTATCCCAGCTGCCAGACATTTTAGGTTTACCTGGCACAATTGTAATTAATGTTAATATTTCATGCACAATTTAATTATTACTAATTAATCTGTTGTACAGGCTTCAATCATAATCTTAAATCTCAATTTCTGCACTAACAGAATTCTCTTAAATTATATAATCAAGTGGGTTAAATTTACTTACCATGTCAGTGTCATAGTGTGCAAAGGATGGCAACATATTTTTTGCTTTATGACTTCAATTAAGTTACGGACTAGTCAACAGTACATACAACTACCTGCGAACCATAGAGCAAGAACAGCATTAACTACTCTTTCATCGGCAACACACATAATTCTCATCATTCTATTTCAAAGTGTATTCAACAGTCATTGCCAACATCAGCACATTACGCCCTGTTGCAATTAGCAAAATTTACCATCAGCTATCCAACTTACTTTTAAAATTATTTAGAAGTGTATTACATGCAGAATATGGTGGCATATTTCATTATATCTTAGAGAATTGGGTATTCTGCCGGTAATCTGCATTGTGCTAGAACGAGTTGGATTATCAGCAGAATACTTGATCCTCCAAGATAACACCCCCCTGGGAAAGCCTTAATATCTATTAATTATAGATCGTTCTTAATGACAAAGTGTTTTAGGCCTGCTAGTACACTCTTTCCCACAAGTTCATGAAGCCAGCCTCCCCCCCCTCCCTTCTTCCCACTAGTATATGACATGTCCTGGCCTTCTTTCAGACAGGTTCATGAAGCCAGTCCCTCTCCTTCTCTGTGTAACAAAAGTGTGCAAAAACCAACTTGATGTAAAATACATTGACTGTGCCAGTAATTTACAGACAAACTGCTATTAAGGATTCTCAAATTACATTACTTCACCAACATTTTCAATAAATCGCATGTATTTCTGGCTGATGCCAAATGAAATGTTTGTTTTTATTTTTTTGACAGAGCATGAGCTATGTAAAAATTAAATATTAGTTTTTAATCCAAAAGACTATAAAATGGCTCATTATTCTGGAAGTGAACACAGGGTGGTGGTATTAATTATGTATGCTGATAGTAATGTAATTGACTGTACAACTTTGAGAAATTGTTATGTCATGTAGCAAGCAAAAATTTAAATTCCTAAATTTAGATACACAGTTTGTAGAATGGGTGCCTAATTAATTAGGATTTTCCCAATATCTTGTTTTATGTTAAACAGCAGCTTGATGAATATCTTACCATCTTACATGGCTCCATTCCGAAACTTGGAATTAAAAGTTCAGTTAGAACTGTCTGTTTTAGAAATTTCTCTCCACCATTCTTCCTGTAATTCTGCTTCCTCAAACAATTTGAGATGTTATTGTGCAGTTACCAGAGTGTTCATTTTTTTATAATAGTGTTTATACAATAACCTTCCTCGATGAATTAAGCATATTCAACTTTCAGACATACACACAAGAGCCTGACAAGGTATACAGATACAGTAGACACCACCATATTACTTTATTACTATTTCTGTGTCGTTTACCAGTCATGGCTGCACAGACTGCATCAAGATAGAGGGAAAAAGTTTACAATTTGGACATATACAACACAACATTAGCATTTTGTCCAGTCACTTTCGTGACTGTTGAAAAATTCACCAATTGAGTATAGTGGGTGCTCTTTCAGGTCCTGTGCAATTTTCCTTTTGAATGGTTCTGTTGGCAGGGATTGCACTTCTTTTGGCAGCGAGTTAAACATTTTCAGTGCTACCATGTAAACATTTTTACAGAATTCATGAGAGATTCTTCTAAATTTTCTAAATTATGTGAAGATGTACTGGCACTGTTATGTATGTATGTATGTATAAGTGTACAAACTGTAACTCTGTCTGATACTACTTGTGCAATGTGTGTATGTGTAATTTTATTATATGGTGTAAAATCATATGTTCAATGATCATTATGTAAAGACATTGTATGTTATTACCAATACTTTGTAACACACCTGAGTATGTGCTGAGGTACCCTACATAATAAAAAAGTTAACAAAATATTTAAAATTGATTTTATCCTTGTGCATCTTTGTCTATTCATGAATGTCTTGATCACTGCCTTGTTTAGATTTGACTGCAAAGGATATCTGTATTCTGTTTTTATGACCAATACCTGCACAACACTTATTTTGTTCATTAATCTGGCACTGATTTTTATCTTCAAGTAATAGAATGGTAAGTACTTCTCTTAAGCAATCTGACTGGCAATTACATTTGTATTTTCATTTGTCACAGATATTTGTCAGATTTTCTGAATGCATTATGTACAAAGTGCTTTTGTAAGTAACAGGAAATCCAATTGTTGCAACAGAAAATCCAATTGTTGCAACAGAAAATCCAATTGTTGCAACAGAAAATCCAATTGTTGCAACAGAAAATCCAATTGTTGCAACAGAAAATCCAATTGTTGCAACAGAAAATCCAATTGTTGCAACAGAAAATCCAATTGTTGCAACAGAAAATCCAATTGTTGCAACAGAAAATCCAATTGTTGCAACAGAAAATCCAATTGTTGCAACAGATACCACAGTAGACCACAAATGCAACAATTAATATCTAAGGTTTAGGAGTAATTTCATGTTTTTATATAACATTCATTTCAATGTATTGTATGTGACAGTGACACAATGATTGTTTTAATTATATTAAACAATCTTTGATGTGCAGAAGTATTATATACCAGGTGGTTATAATTACTGTCCCTATTTAACACATCATCATGTGGAAACTAATTACCATACAAGTACCAAATTCGGTACCATTAATGTTCAGGATATGGAGGAAGAGGAAAAAAACAGAATCACTTCAGTTGCAACATTTCTAATGTGATGCTACAATACATCATACCATTACCTACCAGTAACATTACTGGTACAAAAGGAGTTCAGTATGTCACCCATCAGTGTCCAGAAGAGTCTGAAAGAGCAGGATTGCATTCTGCACAGCAGAACGAAACATGTCTGTCGGTGTTACCTCTCTTAACTGAAATGTGACTAATAACACCTGGTGGCAATAGTCTGAACAGGTACGGCATTGGAGTGACAGTATCTTATAGTAGAAATTCCATTGGAATTGATCAATATAATTGTTGAGCTGCAGATAAAGGTAAAAAACCTAAAACCATGACTCTCTGGGTGCTGAGATGATGGTTGTGTATTGTTTTGCACCTGTACTTGTATGGATGTATGTGTGTTTGTGTGTGTGTGGGGGGGGGGGGGGATGGGTGGGGAGGTAATGGGTGGCCATTATGCAAGATCTGCACAACTCAAGTGTTTATGTAGCTTTTACTCTGAGGATAGGTAGCAAGGCACCAAAAATACAATAAGCTGAGCCATGGAGATGCACACAGAAAATAAAAGTCACATTTGCACAACTTACACTTTTGGCTACAGCCTTCATCAAGAAGAGAGCACGTATGCACTCAGACACAACTCACGCAAACATGTCCAGCCACTACAGCACAGTTCATCTTAACAATAACAGAAGGGGGTGAGGAAGGATGAAGGATTCAGGACTGGTGGGGCTAGAACATCCTACACTGCCCAGTGGAGTGTAAAGATATTGATAGGTGGGAATATGAGATGCAGTAAAGGGAAGGAGCTGAGTGGAAAATGCATGCATGAAACACTGTCTGGAGAGAGAGAAACAAGTTGAGAAGGTGTGTAACAAGGGCAGGGAGAGGACAGTTAGGTGTGGGGTGATTGGCTACTTTAGATTGTGGATAGTATGTGTCTGGGACCATAGATTGTGTTTTGAGGAAAACTCATATCTGCACAGCTCAGAAGATTTAGTGGTGGAGGGGAGGATCCAAACAGCCAGAGTTGTAAAGCAGCCACTGAAATCAGACATGTTATGGTCACATGTGTGCTAGAGATCAGTCCCCTTCCTCCAAAATTTTTGGTGGTCATTTTTAACAACTCATTGGCAGGAGGCATGTAAAAAGTTGTACAACAGTTGCAGCAGAAATGGTAACTCACATGGCTGCTCTCACAGGTGGCCTAGCCTCTGATGGTGTGAGGTAAATCTGTGACTGGAATAGGAACTGCAGGGTGGGTGGATTGGGCAGATTTTGCATTGAGATTTTCCACAAGAAAGATAAATTTTATCAAAATGTCTTGAATAATTTAGGCTCTGTTAATTATCAATTTATATATTGTAAAGGTTTATTATACTCATACAGGCTACATACTCTGTTTTAAAAATACTTGGGCATATAGGCATAATAGCTCTTCAGATTCAAATGAGGACATTGTTTATAATGATTACAATTTATGTATGAATCATAAGATCACTTCCCCATAAGGTGAGACAATACCAGAAATATATACCTTCCAGTAATGATACAGATATCACTGCACTCAACAATGATGACGAAGTTAAGACTCACCATACCTTGTCTTCAAATGCATGTTGGAAATAAGTTTTTTTTCAGGGCCTATAAAACCAATAACAATGTTCCTTTTACATTACTGACATCTGGTGTCATCACAAATACGTATATTGAATTTGGAAAAAAAAAACTTATCAAATCAATCTTAAATTTCACTACAGGTAAATTTTTTATTTCTTAGGTGTACAACTTTTTGATTTTCTTTAGGAGACGTATACTACTTTTGTTAACCAAGAAAATGCAATATTCTCAGTTCATTTTTAGATTTTTGACACCTGTAGCTCATGAATAACTGTTCCCATTTTAATGAAATTTCAGAGTAGGTACTACCAAGGTTAAGTTTGTCCCTACCACCCCTACAATAGGCTACATAAATTACAAGCCTGTAGGTGTGGGCAGTTCTGAGGTACAAACAAATATGACATAATTGGAAAAGTGTAAACATTAACATAGGTCTACTGGAACCGTAAATTTTAACGCATATTTTATTTGATTTCTGTTCTAATTACCACAGTCTCCACTATAGGAATGCAAAATTATCTTTATGTCTGTGCCGACTGCCATTGGTGTTTTTACTAATAAACTTAACATCACACCTACACTACTGGCAACGAGTTTAAAGAGAATGATGGCATGTGACCCCACACATTCTTTTACACAAGTCGCCGAAGTGGCGTCCAATTTAAAGACTTGCACCTGGCTAATGAGTCACACGTAATTATTATTATAGGGAGATGACTGTAGCCCACGAGTTTTTGATACGTATAACTATAAATGTTTCATAAATTATGTATTTAAAACGCACCTACAGCAAATGAGACATTCTATGTCAGATGGTGCGAAATATATACTTTTTATTTCATAGATTTGGCATAAATTACACACAACGGCTCTAATATTCGGATATCGATAGAAGAATGCTGTGTCAGCATCATTCTTTCCATTTTCTTCGATGGAAAGACGTGAGAGGTTCTTCCATACTCAACTGACATTCATTACAAAACTAATGATTTTCTTCACGGGTAGTTACATCACGAATAGAAGAATAAATTATTGAAGCTTCCCGCTTTGTTTGAGGCTACTAAAATCATATAAGGAAGGCAGCAATTCAGTCTTGTGTTCAGACTGATGTACAATATTTTCATGCTACTTTGGAGAGTTTGCTCTGGGAATGGAATTTACACAACCTAATCTACACGACAATTCACTCAATAATGCACGATTGCACGTACCGAACACAAAAGTGTCTGAAGCTTTTTGTGTCTGCCGCTTGGAAGCGCTACTGAAGACCAGTCACGTGCTCACGAGACTCCGCCGCCTCCTGCCCTTGTGGAGGGGATGTGGCAGAACTCTAGTAAGATTTAATTTACGCCCGACCCGCGCCGGCCCCATTGGGGAGTAGTCGCTCGCCGTGGAAAGAGCGCCCGTTATCTGTGCAACCACAGGCGGCGCGCGTCTTACGGGCTCGCTGACCCGCGCGAGGCTCCGCGGCACACGAACCACCTCGTGCGTCGGCGAGACGGGTCGCGGCGGTGGTGCAGCCAGGGATGCAACATCTCTCTGTTAAAAGAAAACGAACGATGTTGTAATACACTCAGAATGCTTGCTTATGCTACCGAACTAAATAAAGAAAAGTGTGAAGTAATACACATGACCACTAAAAGAAATCCACTGAACTTCAATTACGCGATAAATCAGTCAAACCTTAAGGTCGTAAATTCTACCAAATACCTAGGAGTTACAATTACGAACAACTTATACTGGAGAGAACACATAGAAAATATTGTGGGGAAGGCGAACCAAAGGTTACGTTTCATTGGCAGAACGCTTCGAAGATGCACCAGCTCCACCAAAGAGACTGCATACATCACACTTGTGCGTCCTCTCCTGGAGTACTGTTGCCCCTTGTGGGACCTGTAGGACCCTCACCAGGTGGGACTACGGAAGATATTGAGAAGGTTCAGAGAAGGGCAGCTCGTTTTAAAACGTTACGGGGGGGGGGGGGGGGGGAGCGTGACGGAAATGTTGCACGAATTGGGGTGGAAATCATTAAAAGAAAGACGTTATTCATTGCGGCGTGATCTGTTAGCGAAGTTTCAATCACCGACTTTGAGTTCTGAATGTGAAAATATTTTGCTAGCACCCACCTACTTAGGGAGACATGACCATCCCAATAAAATAAGGGAAATCAGATCGAAAACGGAAAGGTATTCTTTCTTCCCGCGCACTATTAGAGAATGGAACGGTAGAGAAAGGTTATGAAAGTGGTTAGTGAACCCTCTGCCAGGCATTTAAATGTGATTTGCAGAGTATCTATGTAGATGTAGATGAACAACATTTACTTAATACGGGGAAGATAAACTTACCGATTTCAGCCCACCGACACGCATCTGACGTCACCGCCGCCTCCTGTGAGCCGGAATTCAGCCACCCTTCTTCATCTCATCAATAAAATCGAGATTATTAATAATATCGGCTGTAATAAAAGAAAAAAGGTAGATATGAATTGTAGAACATGTTTTCACTCCAATATATATAACTGACGAGAAATGTCAGCAGTAGTACTTACACGATGCCTCACGCTGCTGCCTTTCCTCCCATACCGCAGCCTGATTATGGACCCACATGGGGATGCCATTTAAGTCAGACTGGGTGGGAGGACTGTGAGGTATTTGATGCTGCTGTTGCAGCTAGATTTTCATCCAGGTGTTGCAGCATTTGAGGGATGAATGCTATAACAACAGCAACAAAAAAAATCAGACAGTTGATTCTACGTAAAAAAAATTAATATATATATTTAACTTACATAGAAAAAAAATTAATACACTGGAATTTCGGGTTGTAGGAAGATCAACTATAATATCTGTAAAGAATCTACAATTGATCCTAAATAACTAAAAAAGAACTTCGTTTAACTTCGCAAAAAAAAAAAAAAAAAAAAAAAAAAAAAAAAAAAAAAAGTCAAATCTACAGGTCGCGAAAAAAATTAATTACAGCTTGAATGGGGGCGAAGAAAATATTGTAGGGAACGTGGACTAAGGCGAACACTTCACAGGACAGAAGCGCATATCGTTTCGGCTGTAAATGACTTGTTTCTTCGGAATACCGCGTATCTACGAAAACCAAAAGATTTATTAAATGATTCTCTTACAGAATACCGTAAACGCATTACGATGCGGTGGTGTGAATGAAATTCAAACTAGTACCGAAATATTAATAAGTTAAATGCACCAAGTATGAAAACTAAGTCAGCTTACCCGGAATTTATTCTCGGCGAGACTTTCCCATTGCTGCTGCTTCATGTTGCTACTGGCGATCTTCACTGAATGAGACGTTATTATACGTTGTTATACTACTAAGGTGCCGAGTGATAAGCAGCTTGTGGCAGGAAGACACCCACCTGCGTGCTGCATTAGCAGGCGATTCTACCACACCAGGAACACACGCCACAGCCACTTGAGATGGTTCTGCAACAATAACAAAGCATGGAGAATATAAGTACATGATTCTACTCACATACAAAAAGACTGAAAGGTAGCTATGCAAGGTTGAAATCTGCGATTCATATCTTTGCTCCGCGGGGAGCGTCTTTGGTCGGTGCGCGTTCCCGCGTTTGAGCAGTAGCAGTGCAGTAGTGGTTGTTGTCCGGACTCTGAAGTGTGAGCAGGGAGAGTGTTGCAGGCAGTCTTAGAATGATATTGTATATTGCAGCACGAACTTGGCACATTTCTTAATGAATTTTTCTATGTATAAAGATGTTAAGAAAATAATTGAATATGATATGTACCTTGACAGTATGAAGATTAGAGGTAAGAAGCATTATGCTGCTATTATTGTCAGCATTGCGTAGATATGATCAATGTTTGTACTGCAGGAATTTTGTATGCTCTTTTTGAGAGTGCAGAAAATGAAGGAACTAAAGTTTGGTGTAAAGCATTCCCTTGTAACTATCTTACACAGTGGCGTAACTAGGACTTGGCTTTGGGGGGGGGGGGGGGGAGTTCTATCCCCCTCATCCCCCCCCCCCCGTAGTTACAGTTTTTGTACAACATTGTTTACAATCTTAAAGCATTCCCTTGTAACTACCTTACAGTTTTTGTAAAACATTGTGTAGAGTCTTGTTCTATATAGAGGATTTCAACGTAAATGCATTTCATACCTACTTCAAGTTATCCATATACCCATGAACCCCCATTAATTGTTTTTCTACAAACATGGATGAAATTTGTTTTTATTGTTGTAAGTGAATTTGCATAGCACCTTCGCGAATTAAGTAGTTAGTTTTTTTTGTCTCTTAGTAGCAGCAGTATGCTTGTGGCAGTAGAGTTGAGAGCAGTAGCACACGCTGTTTCCTTGCGCAAAGGGAGGCCAGGAAGACATACAGTGTTAACCCTTGAAACAAATATTTCAAGAGAAAGTGCCACACTCTGATTTAATTGTCAATGTCTCTTTAGAACCATGCTTGCATCGTACTGTTCAAAGTCTTATGTAATGATACAGGTGGCCGCGGTGGAGTAGCCGAGCGGTCTAAAGCGTCTCTCTGCGGAGCGCGCGGTTGCTCGCCTTGGAGGTTCGAGTCCTCCCTGGGGCATGGCTGTGAGTGTTTGTCCGTAGGTTAGTTTACCTAGGTTTAAGTAGTTTGTAAGCTACGGACTGATGACCACGCAGTTTGGTCCGATAGCATTACAAACATTTGATTTTTTTTTTTTTTTTTTTTTTTTTTTTTTTTTTTTTTTTTTGATACAAGTGTTTTCTTACCAGAGGTCAAGTTGCATATTCTATTAACAAAGTTACACTATCATGATTTTTTTATTTTGTATTTATTTTGTTGTTGCTCAAAGTCATCTTTATTCATTTTGATAATTGTTCAGGCAGATTAGCGTGTTATGATACAAGTGCAGATTAACAATACCAATTACTGATTATAAATTTTCTGAACAGCTTTCACTTAACAGAATTGTATGTCATACAAACAACCCTGACACTTTCATTGATGAAGAGAAACACCCCCTTTTCTATGGATAACTTTCAAGACCACTACTTTCTTTCTTTTTCTTTACATTAATGCATTAAGGGAAAAAAAGCAATCACCTTTTCCACGTGTGCTCCGACATTCATCAACATCAGATAGTTTAGCAGAGGAGGACGTCCAGATGGAGCTAACAGCATCTTCAGCTCAAGCATAACAACAGCCCCTTTGCCACCGTGGGCCCATGCACCAAGGCCCGATACGGAAGGCAGTGAATCGTCCGTGGCGCACAACCGTGATGAGCTGCTGCAGCTACTCAGTTGCTCGCCATTTCCATATGCGTCTTCCGTCTTTGAGACAATGAAGTCCATAATTTCATCAGTAACAAGAAGTTTCATTCACTCACTGACTAAGAAATGTGCTTTTTTTACCAACCAGATGCTGCTTCATTAATAATTTTCAGTAATTTAGCTTCATTTGCCTCAACACCGTCGATCGGCGACGTAGCTCTATGTTTGGAGACCGGTCAGTCAGCTAGCAGCCATGGCCTTTACGTGTGACGCAGGCACAGCCAGTTGTGAGGCCCTGTCTTCTAGGTGGTGTTGGTTGAGGCCAGTTGAGAAATGATTAGTGGCAGCGAAGCAGTTGGCTTTGTTAGCTCATGATCTGTAAAAAATAAAAAGCATACACCTAAGTTTCAAACTAACAAATTACTACTCATAAATTTTAACTAAGAATTTAAAATATCTGTTTGCGTCTGCAATGGGTATCAAGGGGTGGGGGTGTCACCAACTGTTTCCTCCTCCTCGTGCCTCAGTCCATCCAGGTGTCAGTGGACCCATTGAGGGAAACCATCTGCAGCTAAACTTTCGTCTCAGGCTGAAGGACTTGTAACATGCATACATTCAATTATTTATTAAGAAAAATACTCTGTATGTTCTAAGTTAATGGGAAAGAATATATATAATTATGAAGGTACTAGTACTTATATAGCAGTACCTCAATGGGCTGGTGCTGATACTTTTGTAAAAGATTTAGAACTTCATCGAGGAAAAGCCTGTGTTTAAAAATGGACAACTCCAAGCATGAGCACATCAAGGGACTTGCAATCTGCTGAGATGTGCAACTGAAATTGCCAAGTGATAAAAATGTGCCACTTAACCAACATGAACTGATATCAGATCAGCACCAGACCAAAACTGCAATAATATCAGCAACATATTAGTGTTATCAGAGAGCTATGGGCATGGGCCTACTGAAATTATCCATCAATCAACAAAGCTGAAAGCAACTGGTGTTGTGAAACCAAACAGACCTACTTTCTGTATTAGGAAAACCAGTAGAATCCACTTTGGGTGTCAGTTTAAAGGAAAATGATTTTCTTTTAACTGGGGATTCAAAAGACATATATAAAATTGAAACTCAGGTGGCCGCAAAATATTTGAAAAGATACTCAAGTCAACTGTCACACAAATGTCACTTTCTGTAATATACCCCACAGGTACGATGTAGCACAATGGTACTGTCTAAACACGGAAATTGTGGTAGTTAATAAGCATTGCTCATATGTTTACAATCATTTAACAATGTCCAAATTACGGACAACTGTTGTACAGGTTATAAGTTTAATACTTCTCGTGGCTTGCACCTTAAGAGAGTGACTCTGGTTGCTTGCTCAAACTGGCAATATTGTCAAGGAACTAAAAACAGCTGTACCAAGAACATTACTGGCAGCAACAAGGCAGTAACATAACAGTTACCTGCAGCAGCAAAAGGTTCACTATCGATATCTAATGAGGAATACTACCTTCAAAATCCTGCAGCCGGTACATCATCTACATTTAGAAAGACTCATCCTACACAGACTAATGGAGAAGCTAGAGACAATATACATACCACAGCAGGCTGGCTTTAGATTAGGGAAGAGCTGCACATCTCAAGTGATGAAACTTACACAGCACATCGAAGATGGGTTTCAAAGGAAAGAAATCACCGGAGCTGTATTTATAGGATCTGACAGCAGCTTACGATACTGTTGATCATAGAAGACTTCTTATGAAGCTGTATAATGCCACTAAAGATTACCACCTTACATGTTTCATAAGGCATCTCCTTGAAAACAGAAGATTTTTTGTTAAATTTCAGGGACAAAGAAGCAGATGGAGATCGCAAAAGAATGGATTACCCCCAGGGAAGTGTGCTTGCTCCAGCCTTGTTCAACATCTATACAAACGATCAACCACTACCTGAAGCTACACAGAGCTTCATCTATGCAGATGATTGTGCTATCGCCGCCCAAGCTCACTGCTTCGAAACTGTTTAAGAGAATCTGTCCAAAGCATTAAGAGACATGTCGGCTTACTACAGGGAGAATCAATTGAGACCAAATCCTGGGAAAACACAGATTTGTGCTTTCCACCTCAAAACCAGGCAGGCAGGTAGAACCCTCAAACTTACCTGGGAAAATACCAAACTAGAACACTGTACCTATCCCAAATACCTAGGAGTCACCCTGGACCGTGCATAAACCTACAAGAGACACTGCCTGAATACTAAGCGAAAAGTGGCAGCTAGAAACAATGTCATCAGAAAGCTGACAGGCACAACATGGGGAGCACACCCCAACACTGTAAGAACCTCTTCCCTAGCACTAAGTCACTCTGCCGGAGAATATGCAAGTCCAGTGTGGTTCAAATCCAGCCATGCCAAAATAGTAGATGTTGCTCTTAACGATACTTGTCGCATCATCACTGGATGCCTAAAGCCCACTCCTCTGAATAAACTGTAGTCTTGCGGGCATTGCACCTCCCGACATCCGCGGAGAGATAGCAGCAAAAAGTGAGAGGGAAATATCAGAAACTTCTGAAGCCCATCCCCTATATGGACATCAACCAGCAAACCAACGATTAAAATCCAGGAAGAGCTTCCTTAGATCTACGGTGGCTCTAGTTGGGACATTGCAGCAATTCGGAACCGAACTATGGCGTGCAAGGTATACCGGTACTGCAGGATGGTCTACACCGGGTGAAAAACTTCCACCCTGCTACACAGAGAAGTGGAGTACATGGAGACCACTCAACAGACTACGTTCAGGTATCACAAAAAGTGAGAGTAACCTGGTTAAATGGGGCTCCCTAGTGGAGTCGCCACTCTGTGAATGCGGAGCGACGCAGACGACCTCCACCTGCTCCAGTGTACCCAGTGTCCAGCAACATGCTCACCAGAAGATCTACTACATGCTATACCAAATGCAATACAGGTCGCTACTCCTG
The DNA here is from genome assembly GCA_026315105.1 of Locusta migratoria. Taxonomy (NCBI): domain Eukaryota; kingdom Metazoa; phylum Arthropoda; class Insecta; order Orthoptera; family Acrididae; genus Locusta; species Locusta migratoria. Next base: position 456,511,061 of record CM048748.1, read on the forward strand.
GGCATCAAAAGTTTAAATGTCTTGTAAATATGAAGTATTCACATAACATGTAAATATTATGTATGAGTTTATACATTCTAAGTGCTTCTGACACGAATTAAAAAAATTAGAATGTATGGAGAAATACCAGAGGATAGACCATGGATGCTTTTGGATACAGCAATATCCACACCAACAATTATTGCAGAACCGACAATGCTTACACCATGTTGGGTATTGTGTCACAAGAGGCATGATGTAAGTTTCCAACCTACGATGCTATAGTCGTTTTTCAGATAAAAGCAGGACCATGTTCAGAAAGGCTAGAGATCGCCTTCAGAAGACGCAACAAACTAGGATTGCAGCTCCGCCAAACTACAAATGGCAGGAAAAGTGCATTTAAAATGTGAGGTGTTTACTATGATCTCTCCAACAAAGGGAAAGCATGTAGTGATTTTGCAACATGATTCAGGGAACATACAGGCAACAACAACAGTGCCTTTTGTACAAACTAAGAGGAAAGACCCAAAGCATCTCAAACAAGGAAGCTAAAACGGAAATTTCGCACGCTGAACCAGAGCCGAACTCTTGACAATTAGGAAGAGGTTTAGATACACTCCTATCGAAAAGAAGACCCAGATAAGATAGTTAACGAACAAAAGGGGACAACCTGTCTTTGGCATTTCAAAATTTTTTTATGACTTGTTCACTTCCTAGGCCCGGTAAGTGCTTGTATAAGCTATCACCGTTTTTCTCCACCTGGTACCCAACCAGCTACTGTGAACAGAGGGCGGTTTCCCTAAGCCACTTTCTGCTTTTCATGCTGAGACATATTTGCACCATTTCTCAGCCTAGCTTACCAATTTTTCAGCCTTATCAAATTCTACCTTAGCCACCATGTAGCTCGGCATTTCTCTATGTCCAACGATTTAGTACTCATGGTTGGTTGGTTTTCAAAGGGTCTAAACGACAAAGGCTATCAGTCCCTTGTTCCAAGTGTAAAGAGTACAGGGATGATCGCGAAAAAGGCTATATGGTAAAAAGCACCAAGCAAAGGCGTTAACACATCAAGGAATAAAAGCAGCAAGGAAAGAACACCGGGAAAGGAGAGAGAGAAGTAAAAACTATACCCGAGTATCTGGGCTTGGTGATCACAGTAAGAAAAGCAAAACATCCGGCCACTCTGTGACGCAGTAAAACCACCTACCTAAAAGTGCTAGGTAAGCGGGGGATAAATATATATCGAAAGCTCGATAAAAGTCATACGGAATTGTATTATCTACTCGCACGGATAACACTTAAAACTCTATCAACCATAGAGGCATAGTCTGCTAAAACCGAGCTCAGGGCGTCAGGGAGGTTAAATCCGCGCCTCTAGGCGTTGAGGTGAGCGCATTCCAGTAAAATGTGAGCAACTGATAAATCGGCGCCACAGCGGCACTGAGGTGGGTCCTCGCGACAGAGAAGGTGACCGTGTGTCAGCCAAGTATGGCCGATACGGAGCCGACAGAGGAAGACAGCGGCCCTGCGAGAGGTTCGTAGAGAGGACCTCCAGAGGTTCGTTGTCTACTTGATAACCCGTAACTTGTTGGGGGGTATGGAGGGTACGGCATTCTGTATCCCACAAACCGCAGGCGCGACTTCGCGGCATTGAACATAGGTCAGGAGAGGGTATGCCGAACGCCAGAGGAGGGTTAGTGGTGGCCTCTTCGGCTAACCTGTCTGCCAGTTCATTTCCCGCAATCTGCTGTGCCCCGGAGTCCAGATAAAAACTACTGACCGCCCGCGTTGTTCGACGGCATGGAGGGACTCTTGGATGGTAGTATTCATGTTTCGTTGCCTTCATCTGCCATGGATCCATTGGTTTTGGTACAATGGAGGACAAAAAGGTTACCCGGCTCGAATAATTTAAAAGTCCAAAAACAGAGCATTGCGCAAGCCCAAGCTCATAAGCGCGAGTGTTGCAGACTCCAGCGGCCTGTGCAGCTTCAGCTTGCTGCTGCCACCTGCGGTGCAACGCACGTCGCGCCGGACAACGCGCCAACATTCGCAGGTTTGTCTCCGACCCACAACTTCGATACCTCCCAGCCCCGCGCCACACCGACGATAGTGCACCTCGCCGATCCCCACGCCTCCGACGCAGACGCCTACGTCACGTACGCCTTGGACGTCTCCGCCTACCCACAGGACGTCGTGACCGTGCAGCTCCGGGACAAAACTTTGATTAAGGTGAGGTTTACAGCAGCGGAGGGATCGTAGGAGCAGGGCTGGAGGTATAGGACAAACAAACACCTCGCCTTACCTTCTTCCGCCGACTCTTCAAAGATCGCGGCATCTTCGAGCGCGCAGGTGTCCTACATCGGTCAATTTCCCTCCTTCCTCCCCAAGACCATACCACGCCGTAGCGGTCGCCGCTATTTCCAGGACAGAATCGTAGTACTGGGGTTGTGATTTAAGTGTACGAGACGCAACAAGACAAATGAAGCACAAAATAAACACATGTTTGTTTAAAAAATAATTACTAATTATTCCAGTCTGTTTGCCGACGACTATATACGTTTTGCTTATTTTTGTATACCACATTTTTTTCTAAATTCCTTTCCATAATACATAGAATTTTTCTTTCGACTTTCTCTAATTTGGGTATCAATAATTGCAAAAACCCATGGAACTTTAAATAGGCATTTCATTCGCACATTACTTTTTAAGAGAGATGGTACCTCTCAAAGTGATTGAATATTGATTTACGAAGTACAATCACCACCTGTTAAGTGTCTAAAGCAGGGGTGGCCAACCTTTACAGCCGGCGGGCCAAATCATTGAGAGTGGATTACCCCGCGGGGCGCATTATCGATTTTTCTATTGTGAAATAAAAATGCAAGAAATAATTTATTAAAAAAAATACAAATGTGATTAAAGAACATTTATTGTACAAATTATTATAAAATTTTTACTGTACAATTGATTATGCATTTTAATGAAATACAATGTTAATGGGACGTCTGGGTTTGTTTCACTGAAATAAGTGGACCACTGCTGGAGCTGAGGAATCTTCCATAACCACCTCAGTATGAAAGGGTTCCTAAAAGACAATTTTTGAGTTCACTGAATACTTCTTTTACGCCGTCTAATGCAGCAACAATCACTAATATGTAATGCAATAGTAACATTACTTTGCTTAATACAACTGAGACATGCCTTAGTTAATTGATTTGCTGAAGCTGTTGTGGTAACAACAGAATTGTAGTGCATTTACTGACTGAAATATATTTCTCCTCTTATTTCAGTTTCCTCAGAATGCAAGTAAATGGCTGGATATTGCACAGGGCTTTGAGGAGCAGTGGAACTTCCCACACTGCCTTGGCGCTATAGATGGGAAGCACTGTGAAATAATTGCACCCGCAAATAGCGGCATAATTTTATAATTATGAAGGGTACTTCAGCATTGTGCTTTTAGGTGTGGCTGACGCTGATTCCTGTTTCATATACACAAATGTTGGTTCACAAGGACGAATTTCAGATGGTGGGGCGCTAAGACCAACAACTTTCTGTAAACAGATTGAAAACAATACTCTAGGAATTCCACAAGAGGAGCCACTTCCTGGCAGAAGGAGTGATGTGCCGTATGTATTCATAGGTGACCAGGCATTTGCTCTCCACGAACACTTACTGAAGCCTTACCCAGGCGAACATGTGACGAACGAGTTTTTAATTAGACTATGCAGAACACGGAGAGTAGTGGAGAATGCTTTTGGAATTCTTGCATCTGTGTTCCGCGTGTTAACAAAACGAATGCAATTGAACGTAGAAACTTGTGTAACGGTTGTACAAGCATGTACGTATCTTCATAATTTTTTGCGAAAAAGTAAGACCTCAAGAAACATATACACACCACCAGGGACAACTGACACGGAGGCGGAAGAGGGAAGTCTGTATTTCTTGCCACCATGTGCCTGCAATCAAAGTAACACGTCTTTCTTGCCTCTGAGATCTGTGCCACGCAAATCATCAAAAAGAAATGCAGAAGTTCAAATGTTTGTAAGCTAGGGACTGATGACCCCGTAGTTAAGTCCCATAAGCTATACAAACTACTTATGAACTAACTAATACTACGGACGGCACAAATATCCATGCCCGACGGGGGATTCGAACCCCCGACGGTAGTGGCCGTGCAGACCGTGACTGAAGCGCCTCAGTCCCCTCGGCCACCGCAGCCGGCAATGCAGAAGTAAGAAATGAATTTGCACAGTATTTTCAGTCCGATATTAGCAAGGTTGAATGACAGGACGAATATTGTTAAACTGAGTAAATACTCTGTATAGCTCTGATTGAAAAAAAAAAAATAAATGCAATACTATTACTACATGTTTATGACTTTCCAAACCCCTGAACGCCTGCTTCTCCTTACTTCATATTTGTCAAGGAGGAAGGACAACGGTTTAAACGCAAACCATCTGAAATGGTACTTTTCTGCTGCACCCATTCCAGAAGAAGTACCCTCTTCAGCTCTTTCTCTCCTAAAAGAAGCAAGTAGGGAGTTCATTTTCTTCCTTACTTCCTCTGTAGGCAAGTTCAGGATTTCGGCAATTTCTTGCCAAGCATCGTTCTTTTCGAGGTTATCAAGTTGATAAAAGCTGAATGGAGTAGGAAAACGAGTGACAAGGTGAGGAAGTACTACTCCATATATAAGGGTATTCTGTGTAGGAGGGCTGATCCTGAGAAACAACAATGGAAAATATATTGGCCAAAACACTGTATTAAAATTCTGGCATGGTTTATTATACATATGCACATTTTGGGGCAAAGAAATGTACAGATAAAAATCAAAGAAAGTTGTTATTTTAACAATATGGAAAAAACTGTTTAAAAGATTTTGAAAACATGTAGCAAATGTCAGAAAAGCAAAATCTCCAGAGTAAGTAGTAAGGCAGAAATGTATGATACCAGCAGAAAATCGAGAGAAAGTTTGTGCAGATTTATATGGGCCTCTGTCAACATCATGGGGAGGATACAAATATTTATTTGTGGTATTTGACATGCTGTCAAAACACGTAAAGTTGTATGCTCTGATGAGAACCACAGGTAAGTCTGTAGCAGACAAAATTCGTAATGATTATGTAATCAAAGTAGGAAAGACAGAAAAGATCATTAACGATAATGGGGCTCAATTTATTTTTGAGACTTGGGAAAGGATGTTAAAAGATCTTGACATAAAGCCAATTTTTATATCTAAATATCATCCCCAATCAAATATGAGTGAAAGGTTGATGAGAGACCTTAACAGGTTATTTCGTACATATTGTGCAAAAAAGCATCAGACCTGGATAGATTATGTTGAATTTGAAAGAGTAATTAATGAGTTACCGCATTCCACAACAGAAATTCCGCCTCAGGAGCTATTAACTGGGGAAAGGGTTGGCTATTAAAAGAATTAAGGAGAAAGCTGAAAAATGTAAACATAATGCACAGATAAAGTTATATATCAGGTCAATGAACTGGTATTGGTAAAGTCTGCTCTGAAATTAAGAAATTTCATTAAGCTTATCAGGGACCATACAAAATAATAAGGATAGCACATCCTAGTGCAGTGGTAGTTGCACACCCAAAGACAGGAAAAAGTAGAGGTTTGTAAAACATCAGAAATTTCACACAAAATAGGTACAACTACCTCAGTGGGCAATGGCGCTCTTTGCTTTGCCAGGTAACAGATGCCTACCTAGTACCGTAGTTAACTAGCAGCTTACTTCCTTTCCTTTCACGCTGTTAGTTCTTCCCCTTACTATTCAACCTGAACTCTTTTTCTATCGCCTTTACTTTCTTCTCTATCCAAATACCAGATTGCACGAAAACACTAATTTAGACGAGTAAATAAAAACCCACTCCCATGAACCACAGACTTTGCCGAGGTGGGGTGGCTTGCGTGCCTCAACGATACAGATAGCCGTACCGTAGGTGCAACCACAGCGGAGGGGTATCTGTGGAGAGGCCAGACAAACGTGTGGTTCCTGAAGAGGGGCAGCAGCCTTTTCAGTAGTTACAGGGGCAACAGTCTGGATGATTGACTGAGCTGGCCTTGTAACATCAGCTAATGTGGCTTTGCCACACAGCTACTGCGAACGGCTGAAAGCAAGGGGAAACTACAGCCGTTATTTTTCCCGAGGACATGCAGCTCTACTGTATGAACATATGATGATGGCATCCTCTCGGGTAAAATATTCCGGAGGTAAAATAGTCCCCCATTCGGATCTCCGGGCGGGGACTACTCAGGAGGATGTTGTCATCAGGAAAGACAATACTAGCATTCTACGGGTCGGAGCGTGGAATGTTAGATCCCTTAATCGAGTAGGAAAATTAGAAAATTTAAAAAGGGAGATGGATAGGTTGAGGATAGATATAGTGGGGATTAGTGAAGTTCGGTGGCAGGATGAACAGGATTTCTGGTCAGGTGAATACAGGATTATAAATACAAAATCAATTGGGGGTATCACAGGAGTAGGACTGATAATGAATAAGAAAATAGGAATGCGGGTAAACTACTATGACCAACACAGTGATCGCATTATCGTAGTCAAGATAGATACGAAGCCAACACCGACAACAGTAGTACAGGTTTATATGCCAACTAGCTCTGCCGATGATGAGGAGATCGAAGAAATATATGAGGAGCTAAAGGAAATTATTCAGACAATTAAGGGAGAGGAAAACTTAATTGTGATGGAAGACTGGATTTCGGTAGTAGGAAAAGGAAGAGAAGGAAAAATAGTAGGTGAATATGGACTGGGCAGAAGGAATGAAAGAGGAAGCCGCCTGGTAGAATTTTGCACGGAACATAATTTAGTTATAACAAACACCTGGTTTAAGAATCACAAAAGAAGGTTGTATACGTGGAAGAGACCAGGAGACACCGGGAGATACCAGATAGATTTTATAACGGTAAGACATAGATTTCGGAACCAGGTTTTGAAGTGTAGGACATACCCAGGAGCAGACATAGACTCTGACCACAACTTGTTGGTTATGAACTGTAGGCTGAAACTGAAGAAACTACAGAAAAGTAGGAAAATAAGGAGATGGGACCTAGATAAATTGAAGGAACCTGAAGTTCTTAAGAATTTCAGAGGGAGCTTCAGGCAACAATTGACAGAAACAGGGGAAAATAAAACAGTTGAGGAGGAATGGGTAAAATTGAGAGATGAAATAGTGAAGGCAGCAGAGGACAAAATAGGTAGGAAGGCAAGACCTACAAAGAATCCTTGGATATCACAGGAGATACTAAATTTAATCGATGAAAGGAGAAAGTATAAAAATGCAGTAAATGAATCAGGCAAAATGGAGTACAGACGACTAAGAAATGAGATTGACAGAAAGTGCAAAATGGCTAAGCAGGAATGGCTAGAAGGCAAATGCAAGGATGTAGAAGAATGTATAAATAGGGGAAAAATAGATACAGCCTACCGGAAAATAAAAGAAACATTTGGCGATAAGAAAAACAGCTCTATGAATATCAAGGACACTGATGGAAAACCAGTTCTCAGCAAAGAAGGGAAAGCTGAAAGGTGGAAAGAGTATATAGAGAGGCTCTACAAAGGAAATGAACTTCGAGACAATATTGTAGGAAGGGAAGAGGATGTAGATGATGATGAAATAGGAGATACTATACTGAGAGATGAATTTGACAGAGCACTGAAAGATCTAAGTCGAAACAAGGCCCCTGGAGTAGATGATATCCCGTCAGAGCTACTGAAGTCTCTGGGAGAACCAGCCATGACAAAATTGTTTCACATTGTGCGTAAGATGTATGAGACAGGTGAAGTACCCTCAGACTTTAAGAAAAATGTTATAATCCCCATTCCAAAGGAAGCGGGTGCAGACCGGTGTGAAAACTACAGAACCATCAGTTTAATAAGTCATGGTTGCAAAATATTAACACGAATTATATACAGAAGGATGGAAAAGCTGGTAGAAGCCGACCTCGGGGAAGGTCAGTTTGGGTTCAGGAGAAATGTAGGAACACGGGAGGCCATACTCACTTTACGGCTTATCCTAGAAGATAGATTAAGAAAAGGCAAACCAACATTTCTAGCTTTTGTAGATTTGGAGAAGGCTTTTGACAATGTTGATTGGAATAAACTCTTTCAAGTTATGAAGCAAGCAGGATTAAAATATAGGGAGCTTAAGGTTATTTACAACTTGTACAAAAACCAGACAGCGGTTGTCAGAGTTGAAGGGCATGAAAGGGATGCAGTGGTTGGAAAGGGAGTAAGACGACAGGGTTGTAGCCTTTCCCCAATGTTGTTCAATTTGTACATTGAGCAAGCTATAAAAGAAAGCAAGGAGAAATTTGGAGAAGGAATTAAAGTTCAGGGTGAAGAATTAAAAACATTGCGTTTTGCCGACGACATAGTAATTCTGTCAGATACAGCAAAGGACCTGGAAGAGCAATTGAACGGAATGGACAGTGTGCTGAAAGGTGCATATAAGATGAACATTAACAAGAGTAAAACTAGGGTAATGGAGTGCAGTGTAAGAAAATCAGGTGATGCTCAAGGAATTAGATTGGGAAACGAAGCAATAAAAGAGGTAGATGAGTTTTGTTACTTGGGCAGTAAAATAACAAATGATGGTCGCAGTACAGATGATATAAAATGCAGAATGGCAATGGGTAGAAAGGCGTTTTTGAAAAAGAGAAATTTGTTAACATCGAATATTGATTTAAGCCTAAGGAAGTCCTTTCTGAAGGCATTTGTATGGAGTGTTGCCTTGTATGGGAGTGAGAATGGATGATAAGCAGTGTGGACAGAAAGAGGATAGAGGCTTTTGAAATATGGTGCTACAGAAGAATGCTGAAGATTAGGTGGGTGGATCGCGTAACTAATGAGGAGGTACTGAACAGAATTGGGGAGAAAAGAAATTTCTGGCATACCTTGACTAAAAGAAGGGATAGATTGGTAGGACACATTCTTAGACATCAAGGAATTGTGAATTTAGCGTTGGAGGGAAGTGTGTGGGGTAAAAATCGCAGAGGGAGACCAAGAGACGCGTATAGTAAGCAGATTCAAATGGATGTGGGTTGTCGTTCTTATGAGGAGATGAAAAGGCTTGCTCAGGATAGAGTAGGGTGGAGAGCTGCATCAAACCAGTCTCCGGACTGAAGATCACAACAACAACAACAAATAAAAACAGGATTTGAAAGGAGTAAGCAGGAATCGAGATTTACAGACTTAATACGTACTGAATTTGGCTTAATGTATGTAAGAATTATGGAGCATGGTAAATATTGTAACTCAGCAGTAAACAACTTTATAAAGGTTGAAACGTGTCCATAAAAAATTATTTTTGTAAGAAAATGTCCAATATTGTGCCTCCTGTTTTGTATCGAGTAACTTGCTTGCAAGAAAATGTATAATATCGCTTCTACTGTATGTATCGATATGTTTCCTTTGTGAAGTTTCATCTTTGGCAAAGATCATGTATTGCATAGCATTGTAGCTCGCACTGAGAGAGAGAGTAGCACTTGTGGTTCAGCTCGCTTAGAGAGCGGTTGGGTTGTGTGTATGGTTCCGACGTAGAGCAGAGGCTGCTTTGCCAGCAAGTCAGAAGTTGTATTATGTAGGTAATGTAATGCTGATTATTAATAAGTAACTTGACCTTTCTTTCCTGTTTCATTTACGTAGTTAGAAATTTAACCCACTTCCTTCATTTGATAATTAGTTATTAGTGGATTTAAAGTGCAGTATTGATTTGAATAATATTGTTGAACAGATTTCATTATTGGTGCCATAGTAAATGATAGTTAATTGACTATGATACTAAATTTCAATAATTAGAAACTGATCTGCATAAAATTCTCACAGTCAAGCATTAAGAAAGTGATTTGTGGTTTTTTAATATCTTTCTCGCAGTCAAAATTTTTGAGTATAGTCAGTGTCTGTTTCAAATGGTGACTTGTCACAGTTGTTTTGTGTTTAAAATATCCGTTGCGCACATAATCAGTTTAATGCACTGTTTCTTATTTAATAGTATATACATCAATATCAGGGCCATAATTAAACCAAATTGCTGTGTTAATGAACATTTTGCTGTCTGATTGAACGATAGGTTCAACATCCACAACACACGCACAGCTTTTATCTGGCGCCCTTCCTGCCAGGATAGTTCACAAACAGGATCGTGACGTAGTTAGATACGTAGCCTTATTTAAGTTAGTTTGTCTTTTCCACTAACCAATTTACCTTTTGGCTCTTAATTTAATTTTTGTAGCACCTTCCTCTGTTGTAGCAACAGTCGTATAGTAATTGTTTCTGTAGGTTGTTACTTACCATTCTTGAGATTGTGTAGTATTGTTTATGGTAGATTAATTGAATATACAAATAATTGCATTACTACTGAACAAGTCTCTCTTTTATACTGTCTGATGTTTGTTGTGATGAAAGTTCTAGTACCGCGGAACTCGTGTGATAATTAACGGTTCGCGTAATCTCGTTTGTGACTGTATGTTGCACTAGCCCGATTCAGCCTATTGTTCTCTCATAATTACCGTGTGTAATTTTCAAAAATTTTGCAGTAGGTGAAAATAAATATTATTGGTCACTTTACTGCAAAATTCTGTTAACAATGTCGAAGAATAGGAGAGCCCGCGCTGATGCTAAAACTGCTTTCGAAAATGAGACCTTGAATGATGCAAGGAGAGAAGAAGAATTTTTACAAGAGTATTCTCACTGCACTGATACAAATACGACACTAAATACCGTGTACGAAAACGCGGAACAGATTAGTTCAGGAATAGACAATATGGATTATGATAAAGTACAGGATTCGACAATACAGAATTCCGATTCTTGTAACGTGGTTGGGGAAAATAATGCATCGGTTCCGCCTAGCTCTGTTGCAAAAAATACTTGTGCGACAGCTATGGAAAACGTATTACCAAATGACTTCATGCAGATGTTACTCTCACAGCTCTCTAAGTTAAATGAGAATAGTCAATCACAATCTCAGAAAATAAATGAAAAACTTGAAAAACAAGGTGAAAAACTTGAGAAACAATCTCAGAAATTAAATGAAAGACTTGAGAAAATAGAACAGACGTGCGATTCGAGGTTTGTGAGTATTCAAAGTAGTTTTAATAAAATAAATGAAGACAACAATCGGTTTAGGGAACAACTGCTCAATACTTTCAAACGTGAATCTCAGCAAATAAGACAAGATATTCGCGACGAGATTAATCCGGTAATGGAAAGCTTTGCGTCACGAGTGGAAAATATGGAAAGCTTTGCGTCACGAGTTGAAAATATGGAAACTACTGAATTCGCTCAATTGAAGCAACAGAGTAATCTATTTGATGAAAAGTTGCAGAACTTCCAGTCAGTCACGACGGAACAGATCAACAAAATTAATAAACAGGTTGAGGATCTCACTGTTAAGATGACCCAAATCAGTGATAACAGTGACAAAAGTTCTGATGTAACGCATCCTACCCCGTTTAATGAAACTAATGAATATCTTGCCCTTGACCGTTTCAAACAAGGTCAAATGACCATTAATCAACAATACAAGGCTGAGGTCAGGAAATTAGATGATCGCGTGGCGCGAATAGAGAGGAAATTTGACCACACTTGTGGAAATCCATACGAAGACGTAGAAGAAAATTTGAACGAAAATGACGATGATTCGACTCAAGTAGGTCGCTTGGTACGTGAACGAAGTGTACCTCATAGTAACAACAATAAAGGCGCGATGCGTAGTTTACGCCCACTTACGCCGCACGGGCGAAGGGAATCGTTTGACTACAAGCATTTCCTGACGGTACGTAAATTCAAAACATTCAAAAACTCTCCGAACGACTTACACCCTAAAGAGTGGTTGCAACAATTCGAATATTGTCTTCCCCCGAATTGGCCACTTGAGCACAGACTAGAATTTATATGTGGTTATCTGGAAGGCGAGCCAGCCACCAGAATGAGAGCTATTGCACAAGAGTGCCATAGCGAGAATCAGTTCCGACGCTCATTTCTATCCGCATACTGGTCGGAAGCGACACAAGATCGCGTTAAAAACAGTATTGCCACGTTCAAAACTTTTGAACGATCAAATTTCTCGAGCCCGGTGGAATATTTCCAACATTTAGTATATAAAAATCAATTTTTATCGGCACCTTACTGCCCCGCTGAATTAATTAGAATTTGTTTGAACAAACTGCCTCTACACTTGCGTCAAATTGCCATTGCGGCACGATGCAAGAATGATATTGAAGCCTTTAGAAATCTCTTACAAGACTTAGAGGAAGAAGACGAGGAAAATTCCTCGCGCAGTCGATATTTTGAAACAAACAGATATAATCGCCGGTCGCATCAAAGCCCGCCGCGTTCTAAACGTCATCCAGAGTTGAGGATCAAACAAGAAGTAGTCCTTTCAATAATGAAACTTACAAACAAAGTCGCGACAATGAGAACGGTGATTTTCAAGATCGTGAAAATAACCGTGGAAGTTTTCGTGGCCGTAACCGAGGTGGTGGCTTTGGTCGCGGAGGACGCTACAATAATTACTATCATAACAGCAATACCTCAAATAATACTAATTTGCGTGAAAGACGCAATACTGATAGTGATCGCGAGACTGAAAATAACAATAACTCTGAGAAGCGTAGTCGGGAGAGCACACGCGATAATTCTCGTGATCGCCTTCCACGATACGAAAACACAAATCGGGGCCAAAGCAGATCGCGTACCCCAGAAAGACAAGAGCAAAACATTGAAATCAGACCTGCCAATCCACGCTACAGTTCGTCAAACAAGGGGCCGCGTCAGGTATGACTAGCGCACTCGACGGCAAATAATTCGGCCGTACAGGGTTTATGCGATCCTAACTATACGCTGAAACTTGTTCATTGTGAACGTCCTCACAGAGAGGAAGGTTACAATGAACAACCTCCCGAACAAAACAGAATAGTAGTTTGTGCGGAAGTGCACAATACTGATGCTGGTAGCACCTCAGTAAGTGATAAGGCAAAACCGACACAACTTGTGTCAAAACCTAAAGCCGTTACTCCTGAAAGTAATGACAGTAACAAAAATTGTACTATCAAATTTAACGAAACAAATGAAAAGGCATCGAATAAACATTATACTGCCCAACGGTTAAACGAGATAATTGTCGATCAGCAATATAATGACGACAATTCAGAGTGGGAGACAGAAGCTTCGTCTTCAGACTCTGAGGAAGACACTATATACGAAATAAAATTCTTACAGTATCAACCAACAATTGCATATGACAGACCGATCATGTACTTTGAAATGCAGGATACGGTACTGCCACACAATAATGCAACTAACAGTAACCTTGGTACAGCAAAAAATGATTTCGAACAATTAGATTTGCAGCACACCTCTGTCGCTGATTGGATAGACAATTACATGTCTTCTAATGACGATGATAGTGAATGCGAAGTTGAGGAACATTCAAGATTTGAAAAACATTTATCTTGTGAAAGCATCATTAATCTTGGTAACACTTGTCTCAACAAAGAAATTTCTTATGAACGCTCTACCGAACAAGACGTAAAATTTGTACAGTTAGATGACATAAAAGAGGCACTATTAGAAGAGACGGTAGACTGTCTCGATATTCCAATTCACCCAATAGTATCTGTCAAAATTGGCAAAATCAATCTTTCTGCTGTCTTAGATTCTGGTAGCCCAGTATCAGTAATTAGTGAAGTGACTTTCAAGAAATATCAGAATTTGCTTAACGGTCCTACTCTGCCTTTGTATTGCACTAAAATTCGTGGCGTCATTTCTAGCAAACCTGTCGAAATTCGACAGCAAACATACGTAGAATTTTTATGTCAAGGTCATATCTTTTCTGCCAACCTATTGATTGTCCCCCGTTTAACTACACAGATAATATTAGGTGTGGACTTTCTATCCAAGTACAAGGTTATTTTAGATTTCAATACGGCTAGTGCCATTGCTTTTATTCAGGAAAATGCCATTCAAATTAAATTCGAAGACTGGATTACCAGATATGAAGAAGGTGCCAGATGTTTAAAATTTTTATCTACCTCTAATGTGACGCAGGATGTCAAACCTGATGATGATATAACAGATAAACATTTCGAGACTGAACGAATTGCCTTGATTTCTGACATCATTAAAAAAAAATTAGTAGAAGTTGAAGGTGCCTCAGAACGTGATAAGGAAGAATTGTTCCTTATCTTGCGGCGTTATTCCCGTGTATTCACTAACAGTCCTTGGTACCATAAAAAATTTTCTCTATGAATTTAAGATCAAAGAACATAATAAATTTTTTGTACCTCCATATCCCATTCCTATAGTATACAGGGAAAGAGTTAAGGCTGAAATTCAGTCCATGCTCAAGCAAGGTGTAATTGAACCTGCAGTTAGCTCATATAACAGTCCCCTACATATTGTTGAAAAAAAGAGATAAGTCAATTCGATTAGTGCTCGATTCCAGACAAATTAATACTATCATTTTACCTGAAACCGACCGACCCCAAACCCTTGAATTGTTACAAAAATTCTATGGTGTCAAAGTTTTATCCTCATTAGATCTTAGGTCTAGTTTTTGGCAAGTGAAACTGCACCCCAACTGTAGGAAGTACACCGCGTTTCTCTGCTTCGGAAACTTATCAGTTCCGTAAACTGCCTTTCGGACTCAACATCTCATCACCTGCTTTCATCCGTGCGATGAATGCCACACTTCCTGAGCACTTAAAACAACAAATCACAATTTACGTTGATGATATTTTGATTGCAGAATCTTCATGGGAAAAACATAACAGTACTTTGGCATCTTTACTTGAGGTGTTTGCTCAATCCAGGATTACTGTAAACTTAGAAAAGTCACAGTTTGGTCGTTCTCAGATTAAATTTTTAGGGCACATTATTTCTAAAGATGGAATCCAGCCCGACCCCGAAAAGTTAGAGGCGATAATGAAAATGCCTGTTCCCACCACTAAACGCCAGTTAAGAGCTTTCTTGGGTTTAATTAATTTCTATCGGCGTTTTATAAATTTGAAAGACCTAACTACTCCCAGATTATATGAATTAACTGGAAAGAATACTGTTTGGCTCTGGGATGAAGCTGCCCAAAGAGAATTTCTTTGCTTAAAAGATGCACTCCTTCACGCACCTATTCTGCACCACCCAGATTTGTCTAAGAACTTTTGCATTTCTACCGATAGTTCAAAATTCGGACTTGGCGCTCACGTGTTTCAAGAGGATGAAGAAAATAGCATTGCCACACAGAGAACCATTGTGTTTGCTAGTCGCATACTCTCCAAGTCAGAGCGGAACTATTCCGTCACTGAGCTTGAAGCTTTGGCAGTAGTTTGGGCATTCGAAAAATTCCGTTATTTCTTGTTTGGCAGACACACTAAAGTTTACACGGATCACCGTGCACTTCAATTCCTCGTGTCGGCAAAACTTAACTATGATAGACTTAGACGATGGGCTTTGTTCCTTCAAGAATTCGATTTCTATGTAATTTACATTCCTGGGAAACAAAACATCGTTGCAGACTCGCTATCTCGTTCGCCTGTTGGACTCATCAAGGCGACGGAAGAGGCATACTTAGAAAATAACTTTACTATCCTCTATATGCAGCAAGTTGCTTTCGAAAATTACATGTCTGCCACATTTTCTGACATTGCTAAAGAACAAGATAAAGATCCAATCTGGCGAGATAAAATAAAATGGCACGATAAATATGTTTCCATCAGACAATTTTACATTATCCATAATACCATTCTCTTCAAACGTAAAGCCCCTGACAGTCAATTTTGGTTAGTGTGTGTTCCGGAGGAATGCGTGAACAAATTGATTTGGTATATTCATCTTAGTTACGGACACTATGGTGCAAAGAAGTGCTTCGCGAAATTACGCGACTCTTGTTATTTCATCAACATGGAGAAACGTATACGCAATGTGTTATCTCGATGCAAATTGTGTCAGAAAGCAAAGCCGCCGACCATATCGCATTCTGCTCCACTTTTTCCGATCATACCTTCAAAATTAAAGCAGTTAGCAGCCGTTGACCTGTTTGGACCTCTTCCGAGAACTAACAATGGTTTCTCTTTTGTCTTCGTTGCTATTGAGCTCACATCAAAATTTGTATCTTTTACTCCGCTCCGCCGTGCCACGGCGAAGACAGTAACTAACGCCTTTGTCAAAAACTTCCTAAAAGATGTTGGCCATATAGATAAAGTCATCTCCGATAACGGACCTCAATTCCGTTCTCATGATTGGGCACGGATGTTGCGGCGCAGAAACATCAAACCTGTGTTCATATCACTTTATCATGCTGCCTCTAACCCTTGTGAACGAGTGATGAAAGAACTTGGAAAACTTTGTAGGCTGTATTGCTACCGACGACATAACACATGGGATAGATATCTTCTGTCATTTCAAAATATAAATGAACTTCCTAATGATTCTACAGGTCTTTCACCAATTCTGGTTCTGAAAAACAAGCAACCTCCCGACCGTATCAAGGAATTGATACCTTTTCCTAAACACAGAAGACTACGTCATCATGATGATCATTGAATTGGCGCTTAAAAACATTAAGAAAGCAGCTGAAAAAAGGAAACGCTCTCAACGTAATTGTTATGCCAAACAACTCTATGTAGGACAAAAGGTATTAATTAGATCCCACCATTTATCCCACAAGGGAAGATCTATGATTCACAAATTCTTCTTACTGTACAATGGTCCGTATCGAATCAAACGTATAGTCCACGACAACGTCGTTGAGATAGAAACTTTAAAGACGCACAAGTCGAAAGGCATACACCACATTTCCAATATTAAAATTTTCAAGGCATAAAATTGGGGTAGAGAGTCCATTAATCTGTTTTGGACACACCAATTGGCGATTGGTGCCCCGTTCTCGAGCTGAGTGTCACTATTCTTCCGCTTTTCCTAAGTGCGCTCTACCTACCTCTTTTTCTCACTGTTACTTTTTTCTAACTCTGAATACTTATGCTCTGTGCTACGCTGGGATATTGCCATACGAAAATATTACTATCTTGCAATTTGCATATAACGAACTCTGTGGCTGTGCAAGACAAATAAAATTAATGGAAATTTTTGATTGAGTAATCTAATTAAGTTCCTATGTTTCAGAAAATATCAGATTTCTCTTCTGTATTACTAATTGCATAACTAACGAACTTCTGAGCGAGTGAAGAAGATATTGAGTTGACATAAGCATTTTGTAAGCCAATTAAGCAGTAAAAAGGAAATAGGACATTCTGGAGGATGATGAGTAAGGCAATACACAATATGTCATGGTGGTCTTTAAAATGCATTATTGTTTA
Source organism: Locusta migratoria (assembly GCA_026315105.1). Classification (NCBI taxonomy): domain Eukaryota; kingdom Metazoa; phylum Arthropoda; class Insecta; order Orthoptera; family Acrididae; genus Locusta; species Locusta migratoria. The sequence goes on from CM048748.1 coordinate 456,528,381, forward strand.
TGGATAAATGATGGTAAGGAAGGTATTGGTAACAGTCAAAGATGATTGATAAACGTAATTATGTGGACGAGAGTATACAATGATTATGAAGCAATTATGAGGAGAATCGCTCTGTTGCTAATGATGCTATGCTCTGTTCTTTTCTTATGTGCTTACTCGCACTGCGCTTTTGTGTTTTCTCTTTGTGCTTATGTGCACCATTTTGTATGTTGATGCATTGTGCCTTCAATGGCATGTGTGATTGGTGAGAATCATATCCTTCTGATGCTCTGTAATTATTTATAATTATGTGTAATTAATATCTCTAATTATGCTTGCACCTGTGCTTATTGCTCTTGTAATCAAAGCTTACCGCTATGCTCACTAATTATATACCTAAGCCCTACCACTATGCTAATTACTTTTATAATGAAGCCCAATGACAATGTATGGTTATGCTTATACGTTGCACACAGCCATGTCTCATGCAAACTTGCAGCTATGCCATAAATTGCGCCTAGTTAAGTCTAGAAAGATAATGCACAGAGATACTTTGCTTTTGCTTACTGCTATCTTCAAAATTTTATTGATGAACTTGTTGATGAAAATCTGCAGCTATGCCCAACAAGTAGTTTCGTCTATGTTTACGTTATTGAATGATTTATTGTGATGTACAGCTATTAATGTGCCAAAACTTGCCTTAATTGTTTTGTCCGACCCTACTGCTGACTCAGACAGACACAGACATGACCTGATGACTTGAACCTCTTTTGATATTCTCACGAAACTACCTGATGTGTTATACCTTAAGGCAATGAAATGTATAGCTAAATTAAAAGCCTGGCCATGGCAACATATGTAATTTGTTATAATTTGGTGGTAATGCAATCCCCACCATAGTGAAGTATGTCAATTTAAGTTATTTGAAGTGGCTTCACGTTAATCGCTCTAATTATGACAACAAATTTACTTTAAATGACCTAATGCCAAATTGATGACAAGCACCCTGAATGTATTTCATACGATTATGTGTTTGTAAAGTAATATGTACATAAAGCCTTATGCCTATATGAAATGACACTAATTTTGTAGATACTCTAGTATAAGAATTAAATTACTCATTAGTATTCAAATGTATCCGTCTTCAAGACACTACTTGTAATGTAAAATATGGTTTAATACCATGACCCCATCTGTACCACTTGAATTTGGGGCAAAGTATAGACATGTACTAATCAATGACTTTTCTTTCAGTGTAAGCTGAAATATCCTGACTGTTACTAATTTGTGTGTAAAATGCTTTATTTCATGTACTTTGGACACGCATGGGAACTGGCGATTTCGCACACGAGATTCCAGAATGCACACAGAACAATGGACGTGCTATTATACACCACTGGTTTTGGGCCTTTTAATGAAGATGTTTGTTGGATGATGTTTGGCCACATAGTACTGTCCATTGCAGCCTTGGCCAACCACCATCATTTTGCTCTAATTTTGGCTATGCTGATGCAGTCTGCTAATAGCTCCGTTGGTTGGAGCACACTTGGTTGTCGAATTGCATGGAGGAATACATCAGAACCTTTTCCCCATGACTTCAACTTCAATGCAACCAGCGAGCTCGCCTACAGTGTGGTGTAATCTTACAGTGTTTTGTGTTCGTGTGCAGACCTAAAATGAATGTTAGGGGATAATTGGCTATTCGTGTGCAGACCTAAAATGAATGTTAGGAGCTAATGCGCTATTCGTGTGCTTATACTATTCAGTGCCTCCCATTGCAAACGTTGTCCACAGGTTCATTACCAGTGTTTAGGTATATTTCATGGTTCTTTTACATTCAGTGACCAAAATAAAATTGTGCTCTTGATAGATACATATGCTTTCAGAACTATAATGAGTCAATACCCTTTAGTCTGAAATGTCATTGTGCCTATTCGATTGACAAACGTTATATTGAAATCCTATTGTGCCGAAGCAGTGACATTATTTTGTACATGATCAGAAACCTATGTAGTCAAAAATTTTACATGTATGTTCTAGCATCCATGAAAGTATGGCATCTTAAATGCATCACAGAATACAAAACTGACACTTTATCTTATACTAAGTGCACTAAAAATTTACATAGACTACATTGTGCACAAGATACAAATGTTCATTTTATGTTTAAAAAAACTGTGTATTACTTGTAATTACCTTATTTTCTCGAAAAAAAAAAACAATGATGACATTAGTTAAACTATCTTTTGTAAAACTTTGTATATGTTCATGTTTATTATTCTATTTTTTCCATTTGTGTATTACTTCTAGCTATCTCATTTTCTCCACTATATCATTTGTCAAACTATGTTCTTTGAAATTCTATATATACTTATGTTTATCATTATGTATATTTGTCATATATTCCATTTATTGCTGATGTTCTGTAAATTTTGACATTTGCTTATGCCTGTCACACCCTGTACCACTCCATGCGTGACTTTTGATGGTACTGTTCTGTAAAATGCCATGTATTTACGACTGTCACATTTTTCAATTTTTCTATGTACTCCATCTGTTGTTTTGATCTTGAATATCTTGTATAAAAATGTTTATCAAGTTTTCATATTTTCCATGTAATATTTTGGATGTCATTAATGGATTTTTTGGACTTGAAATTCAGTAATTTTGTTGGCTAGGCAATGCCATTGGCATCACCCACCCTACAAAATTTTAATAGGTAGGAGGGGGGTGATGAAACGTGTCCATAAAAAATTATTTTTGTAAGAAAATGTCCAATATTGTGCCTCCTGTTTTGTATCGAGTAACTTGCTTGCAAGAAAATGTATAATATCGCTTCTACTGTATGTATCGATATGTGTCCTTTGTGAAGTTTCATCTTTGGCAAAGATCATGTATTGCATAGCATTGTAGCTCGCACTGAGAGAGAGTAGCACTTGTGGTTCAGCTCGCTTAGAGAGCGGTTGGGTTGTGTGTATGGCTCCGACGTAGAGCAGAGGCTGCTTTGCCAGCAAGTCAGAAGTTGTATTAAGTAGGTACTGTAATGCTGATTATTAATAAGTAACTTGACCTTTCTTTCCTGTTTCATTTACGTAGTTAGAAATTTAACCCACTTCCTTCATTTGATAATTAGTTATTAGTGGATTTAAAGTGCAGTATTGATTTGAATAATATTGTTGAACAGATTTCATTATTGGTGCCATAGTAAATGATAGTTAATTGACTATGATACTAAATTTCAATAATTAGAAATTGATCTGCATAAAATTCTCACAGTCAAGCATTAAGAAAGTGATTTGTGGTTTTTTAATATCTTTCTCGCAGTCAAAATTTTTGAGTATAGTCAGTGTCTGTTTCAAATGGTGACTTGTCACAGTTGTTTTGTGTTTAAAATATCCGTTGCGCACATAATCAGTTTAATGCACTGTTTCTTATTTAATAGTATATACATCAATATCAGGGCCATAATTAAAACAAATTGCTGTGTTAATGAACATTTTGCTGTCTGATTGAACGATAGGTTCAACATCCACAACACACGCACAGCTTTTAAGGTAACTCGTGCAATGCAGATACGTGGCAGTCACAGATCTTCTCTGAACTAAACAAAACAGCTGACTACATTATTGAAAGATATTTTCTATTTATTTTATTCCAATACTGCTTACTCTTACTATTATAAGGTAATTTATGACGCTGAGAAGAGGACGGCGCAACAACAGGTGAGTGAACTTAGTGAAAATGGTTGTTGTACATAGGCAACGTAAAACATGGTTTTATTATGAATGGTATGAGGAACGAGGTGTATGTTCTGCTATGTGTAGTTTTAAGCAAGTATTGAAAAGGTGGTTAAGTAGGGTCAAGTACAGGTGACTGATAAATTCGGCCTGGAAATAGGCTCATTATTGAGAATGTAGTGAAGTGGTAAGGAAGGGTCAAGTACAGGTGACTGGTGGATCCGGCCTGGAAGTCGACTCATTATGATTTTATATATGGTGTTTTACGCGGCAGTGAAGTCGTCATTTGTGGAATATTGAAAATAGGTAGGGGACGCAATGTGTGCCTCACTCTACATTTTTTAAATTAGAAATATACAGCAGCATAAATGGCACCATTTTGGAATACATTTGTCCTATGCTCTTACACATACACATCTATGAATACGTATATGTACAAATTATATGATGATTTCCTGAGGTTTATGTGGAGGCAAAACAGGTAAAAAATATAACATATCAGAGCGATAAACAACATATACTATGGAATATGTATATCATACATAATGTAATTTCACCGTCAGCTGTCAATGAAAGCAACCATCCGTCAGTCGGAATTATATTTTGCCTTTATGCAGCAAATTGTTCCTGTTGAATTCCGTTGTCCAGAATAAGTGAGCTTGGTTTCATGAGTTGGACGGTGTGTGATAGAACACTTGTGCTATAATGCAAAGACTCACAGAGTTTGTATAAGTTACCTGTATGTAAATTATATCTTTGCCATTTTGCTCTGTTATGGTTACGGTCGGGTCTTTATTAGATGTTAAAAATAAAGGTTGTTCGCTTTGTAACTTCGTTTTGGTTTCAAGTTCTATTTGTCCTGATAGATTGACTTACTACACTAAACCAACTAATCCAACAATTTCTGTGATCTGCATTTTGCATTACATATTAAGCATTATCACAAGCTATATGTAGCCTATTGAACAGTGAATATAAACGTGGCATCTGTTTGCCAACAGTGCGGTATTAAATATTAGACATGGCATGTGTGGCCAATTGTAATGTTGGGGATAGAGGTAACATCTGTTGACAATATAGAGTATTGTCAATGAATGAAGGGTCAGTACCCAATTACGGAACAGATGTATATGACTTAATGTATCTTAAAGTGTGTCACGAAAGATAATTAAATGTATGACAGAATAGGTAACTGAAGAAATATGGGAAAGGTCAATGACCTCAGAAAGCAACTTAATTGGTAATTACCAAACACTGAACGATGTGTGTATTATTCTTGATTCAATATGCAAAATGTCTGCATTGAATTGATTTTATAAAAGTATTTGTAGGTATAAATGTTATGTACCACTTTATGTATATCCTTTGTATGTACAATCGTGTGAAGCCAGCAGTGCAAAGTAGGCTATGAGACATGTTACTAAAATTATAAAGTCATGAGTGCCTAGTGTTGAATTTGCACTCAATGCGCGAGTCAAAAGTGCAAAACCGAAAGTGAGTAAGCAATTCAATAAATAAAAAGAGAAAGTGTTGATAGGCTTGGTGGACGGCATTGTGCCGATATAAGTTATAAATGGCCTCGTGCCAAAAATAGTTTCATTTGTTTTGTAAGTCAACAATCGGAGTTGTGGTGGTTTTGATGAACGGCAATGCGCCGATTTTAAATCACAACTATTGAGAGGCGTTATGCCTGCTGTTTTTCCTGGAATTATTCAAAGTAACAGTGTTACTAATCTATTGTTCAATCGCCTATTTTCTGTACATTTTCATAGAATGTGTTAAGCAACTTTTAACTTGTAACAGGTTAGTCAGAACTCTATGCTTTCCATAAAGACTTTGACAGCAACTACGGCACCTCGTGCGTATTGTAGGGTTGTACAAACGCACACTGCTACGCAACAGGGAACTTGTGGGAGGAAGCAGTAACAACTTCTCCGTACACAAATAAAAACTCTAGGAAGCTTGTACTGTCCCCCCGTCAATACCACTGAAGTCTCCAACAGATATGAGGAAGTCTCTACAAGAAAAATATTTTATTGCCAGAAGTAACTGATTGATTGGTGGAAGACATACTTTTTCTTTACTTCAGAAATGACTAACATTAATTTATGTGATGAAGTTTTACCATTTAGGTCCTAGTTCTGTATTCAAAAATACATCCATAAATGTGTAAAAAATTTATTATATAGTATAAACATTAAAGACCTAGGCCTATTGCAATGAAGTGTGATATGAAATGGCTTTATTTCAATGAAGACCACTTTACAAATAAGATATACATCATGGGATGCAACAAGAAATTAATTGATGAAAGTGTGTGTAAGTAAAGAAATTGGTAAAAAGGATGGAGTAAAATTTCTTTATCAGTCTGAAAGGGAACTTATTATTAGATAGACTGTATAATAAGGAGTAAAAAATGTCATGTGGAGATACTATTCTAAAGATTGTATACAATCATATTTCCTCGCTCTTTAACTAGGCCTATGGAACTGAAATCTGTAGGCCTAGTGCAAAGACCATAGAAAAATGCTGTAGGACTAAACTACGCTACTGATTCTTTACAGAGCCATTTCTGGAACCAAATCCAAGTAATCATTTCATTTAATTAGGCCTAGAAAACCTGGAGTGCAAACCTCAAATATGTAGATTTTAAAGGCATTAAATTCATTAAAAGATTGCACTGCAGAATATATTTGGATTTGCATCAGTACAATGCAAGAAATAAGTATAAATATTAAACTGGGAAACCACTGTATTAAGGATGTTATTTTTCCCACAGTAAAGACGAAGAAATTCTCTCTACAAGACATATTCCAGATATCTAAACGGTGAAATACCATTTAAGTGTACTTCTTGCCTAATATTAATCATTGACACTTCCATAATAATGTAGGCCCTGCACAAGAATTGAAATCTTATTTTTCTTCTATATGTAACGAACTTCTCTATGTTGAGTGAAGAGTCATTAGGCCTAGGCCTATACATGTTAGTAAGTACATGATGCTTAGAGGCTCCTATAAACTGGAGGACACACTAATATTGCAAGTAAAAAGACCAAAAGTTATGTTACTGTTGATTTGTTGACACAAAAGATAATATTTTCTGATATAGGCCTAAATAAAAGGTGGCTCTGGAAACGTAAAAAGCTATCAACAGTTTGAAAGGAGGAAGAAAAATCTAGCATGTTCTTTTTGCTATCATCTAACTCTAAATATTCTCTAACAACCGTAAAAGATGGCTTATTAATGGAAATTTCGCATATAAAATCCGAGAGAAGAATGTGTTTTACGCTTTGATTAGGTCTATTTTGCCATTATATTCAACATTAAGATGACAAAACATTGCGTTCCGATACAGTGACAACACAATCATGAGCAGTATGAGACACTTTCATCACGAATGGACATATTTTTCCATTTTATTCTAATGAATAGTAGGATTATGCAATGATACACATTTGCAGTCTTACCTGGCACTCAGATGCTGCAGTTTCTGATTTATAAGACCGAGAAGACGGAGTACGGCTTCCTTTGACAGACGAAATCTTGTTAGAAACTCAGAGTCGTCATATTCTTGAAAGTAATTAGGACGACGTCTCACTTTGTAACGTCTCCGCTGCGTCCACCTAATCCTCGATGGGCGAAGTTGCCGTTACATTCTATTTTATGCTTAATCATTTAATTGTTCCAATGATGTGACGGTATGGGATGCGGACAATTACTAGGTTGATCCATAACAGTAAAGTTTGTTAACTTCCTTTATTATGGAACGAGAAATGTTAAAAACTCTTCCCTTTACATACACTGATTAAATAACTGCGTGCCACTACGATGAATGTCTACAAGTCCACACTGAAACATTTCAATATGCAACTGCAACCCTTATGCGATACGACGGAATGGCAAAAACTTTAGTCACCACTAAACGCAGGTTACGAACTCACTGCCAACATGCTACCGCCTCGCTCTGCGGTCGGCGGGAGACTGCCGCACACCGGCCCAGAGTTGCCAGGTTTTTCCAGTGCTCTGTCGCCAAATTTTAAACAAAAAGTAGCCAAAATATCGCCATCTTTTCATCAATAAAATTCCAAAATATTACCATCTTTTCATCAGTAAAAATAGACAAATATCGCAACCTTTAATCTGTTAACATTAGTATGCTGTGTTAATTATGGCAAGTTACTCGACAATAATAATCCTGAAATTCAGGGAGTAAGCTGGTTACTCAGTAAAAAGTAACACAAACTGTGGCACTCTCACATTCGCAGACATCAGACTGAACTTTCCAAGGAAACTCGTACCTCACAGAAACATTTAACTGAGTCCATCCAAAAACTGAACCTAGACACACCACCAATGAGGCCAGTTAAAATATTGTCACATTGTAAATATAACAGAGAGACTCCGGAAATTCAGTTACATTTAACTGTCACATTTATTAATTTCATAACTTACAAATATTACAACACAAAACTGTTGAAGAATCATTCTATCAAACTTACACAAGGGATGTTCTCATGCATAGTTTCGATTACCAATCACTTTCATCTTCTTAAAAACAAATATTTACAGATGTTAAATAGAGTTATTGAATCTTTCAAATATTTCTTTAATACACACAAAATCATTAGAATATTTTGAGGTGAGGTAATTTATAATAGTGCACTAAGCAATCCATACTTTGATGTGAGAGGTACTTTAATTCGTAATAATGCGTCATGACACACTGATAAATCAGCTATCAGAACGACAGGGAAATCACCACGAGTTCTCCATCGACATTTATACTATGCAAACCACTGTTATGCAAACCATAGTTACGAATTTCTGTTGTGTTGAACGCGGAAAAAATTACTGTTTAAATGCCTACTTCCGTGCTGTAATTTATATAATCTTATCCTCATGTTCTCAGCAGGAGCCATGCATACGGTGTTGTAGTATACTTCGAGATATCATTTAAAGTGTGTTCTCGAACCATCGTAAGTAGGGTACGTGAGGTAGTTTACGTCTATCTTCAAGATTGTGTAAGTTGAGTTTGTTTACATCTCTGTGACACTCTCCGACACATCCATGATACTTGAAAACATTTGTGTTAACTTGTGTTGGTTGATTACATTTCCCCAGCATTCTACCGAAGTTTAGGCGGTATCATTCACGCAATGTCTAAAGAGTGATTGCTTTACATTCGTTGTATTTGAAGTAATAAGTCGCCAACCAATTCCTTTAATAGCCAAATTTAATCGCCAGTCGCCAAACTGCGAGAATGGCTACTATTATAGGAAAAAGATAGCCAAGAATGCGAAAAATCGCCACACCTGGCAACCCTGCACCGGCCAACAAACAAAGAACATTCCAACCGAAGCATTGTTGCCAGCAGTTCTCGCTGCACACCAACGATAACTATCGTTCGGCCAAAACTTACCAAAGCGGTTACTAACCTAAAACCCTAAATCCTCACAACTTTCTTTTGTTTTCTCATCCCGATAGACATTTCCGCTAAAATCTCATCATCACTATCTGATTCAACATTAACTTCTGCCTTATGTGCAGGGCACAATCGCGTTAATACTCCAGATAGCCTTGCTAACCACGCCAAAATCACCGTATAATTTATGCCAGATATTATACTCTGATTAGGCGCTATTCATCATTGGTACAACGCGCTTTCCGTGCTATTCCGGTAGAAAGCGCTAAGCGGAGTTTTTCCTGGTGTTTCTACAACCGCACCCTAAAAGTGTTAAAAAGGTGGAAGAAACGTAATGAAAACGTCGTCTAACGGTGGCGCTAACAGTCTTGAACTGTTCGCAGTAATCTATGCTACTGCAACAAAATAGCGACGAAAGGTATAAACTGGATTAACTGAAAGAATATTTTCCATGTAGCCTGTGCAAGAACAACAGGCAATGTTAAAGTGTGGAAGTGTAAAGAATATATACAGTAACGGTAGGCCTATGATCTCAAGTTCGATACAAAGACCTTAGAATTAAAAATGAATGCCTTGACAAATGAAAATCAGCGAAGATATGAAAGCATACACAGTGTCGCCTCAAGCAAACTGGAATAACCTCAAAACACCATGCAACATTAGAAACATGAAGCTTGACAAACGGTTAGGTATCGAAAAGAAATCTAATCCAGGCGAAGTGAACAAATATAAGGAAGACTCTAGAAATATCTGAAGAGAAAGGCAGTAAGAAACAAAGTTACATCTTGGGACAAGGTAATCACTTGTTCGTTCCACCATAACCAAAATGTAATTATAATAACAGACATCCAGGGTAGAACTATTGCTGCTAACCTAAAAGCGTTAGGTGCAAAACAATACGAAATTACGGGAAAAGTCTTGCCTGCAGCTCCAGTGTCTTACATAGTGGGAAAATTTCACGAATTTGAATGTGTCACAACAGAAGATTATGCAGTAATATGAACAGGATCAAATGATGTGGCAAAAAGTGAAGCTACTTATGCCCAAAGAGCACTCAGAACCTTTGTTCAAAAATGTCAAAGTAAGGACGTAATTGTTCTTAGAATACCTCATAGATATGATCTGCCTGACTGGTCATGCGTAAATGGATTAATAAGGAAAAAAAATCAGTAAAACATTAAGAGAATTCACTAGTACTGCCTATTTAAATATCCCACCCAACAGAGAATACTACACATTACTTGGCGGACACCTAAATGGAAAAGGAAAGGAGATAGTGTCAAAAAATCCATGTGAAGTTATCACCTCAGGCAAGAATAACAATAAGGATCCAATACATGTACAATGGAAACAGTACAACAAGCATGGAAGCAAAAGATGTCACCACAGAAGCAACATCAACACAAAGTGCAGCACAAACAACTGAAGCAGTGGCACTCACGACAGTATCTCAAATATTAAAAGTACACAGGCCTACTTAATCGGAAGGCTCGCCAAAATCAGATGAGCGAACAACAGAGCCAGAAGCAAAAGAGAAGAGAACGACAACTGCAGTTGAAGAACCAGCGTAAACTGCTGCAGGTAAACGGAAAACAGAGCCTCCTCTCCAGCTTAACGATTTTTTAATCGAAGGCAGCTAGAAGAAGAATTCCTTAACGTAACCCCTCAACAGTGTCCAGTACCTTCAGACTCTTCAGTACCTTCTCTACCAGCAGATTTACTTTCACAATGTACAAAGACTTCAAAACAATGTGAAATTGAATGTGATTAAGCTGCTACAGTTCAAATTGGTGCATCACTTCTCAAGGAAAATTTCAGGGGTGAGGGGAGCTGCATATTTGTGAAAGACTACATTACTGCTCTACCACTGGACATTTCAACTATCACAGCACTGAGAAAGACATAGAATTATCAGGCATAGGACTCACTGAGTATAGTATTTATTTAATATCAGTTTATAGATCACCCTTAGGCAACTGATGTGCTTCTATAACAAACTGGTCTTAATACTAGAGAAACTAACAAAACGGAAAAGCTTTTAGAATTGTAATCTGTGGTGATTTTAATGTAGGTTTTCTAGTAGAACTTAGTGACCATTTAAACTTCAAAAAATTTTATGAATCTCTTCAACTTGAAACTAAAGGTTAACTCTCCTACCAGAATAACAAACCATAGTAAAACTTGTCTAGACCAAGTAGTTATTGACATAGATTGCACTGCATTTTCTGTAAAGCTAGATTTTTCTGATCACAATGCTCTATTCATACAGATAAATGTTCCATAAAGCAACCTCCCCCCCCCTCCCAAAAAAAAAATTAAAAAAAAAAAAAAAAAAAAAAATCACACAGAATACACGTACCACTACAACAGCGGAAAGAGCCGTTTAGACAGAGTGTACGAGAGCAGAGAAATGGCCAGCTCTGTCTCACATGTGGAAGTCTGTCCAGTAACATTCTCTGACCACTGCGTGTATCAGTGCAACATCCGACTGGCAAAGCAAACCGCTCCAAACAGAGGGAGGTGGAAACTGAATATTCAGCACCCTCGGGACGTCAACCTACGAGCAGAAATGTCCAAAAACAATGGAAGAATGCACAGGGAAGAGAGGCAGTTACAACTCTACCACCCAGTGGTGGGTGGAATGCGCCAAGCCTGCGGTGAGGAAATACTTAATAAATTATAGCGCAGAGAAGGCATTCTGGCGAAAGAACATGGCACACTTCTACGCACTCTGAGAGACGCCCTAAACGCCCCGCTAGATGACCTGATGCATATTAAACGCGGCAGACAGATAAAAGCGCGACTCCTCAACGTTAAGAGAGGGAGAATGAAAGGAGTGATCACAAGGAGCCAACCCCACGGCGGCGTCGAAGATGAACACCGGTAACACTGTACCATCTACATAGAGAGGCAGAGGGCCAGCGGCAAGTCCATCACAGAACTGCTGGACAGTCAGGGAAACAAGAGAGACATAATGGGCCACACCCAACAACACTTCTCCTGCCTCTTTAGCAGGGAGGAAAACGACGACAGCGAAGTTATGAGTCTCCTACAGGAAGCTCCCAGACTTCTAACAAACGAAGACCGAGCTCTCCTCACAGAAATCATAACAAAGAGTGACCTGGAAAACATCTTAAAGGCGACTGCAAAAGGAAAGGCACCAGGAGCCGACGGTATCCCGACTGAATTTTATATACAAGTCTGGGATATCGTAGGCGAAACGATGGCAGAAGTCGCAAACGAAATAATAAATGGAACAGAAATACGGCCAACCTGCCTCGAAGAGACGGTTATTCTAATTCCCAAGAAGAAATCAGCGAAAACCTTGGACGACTACAGGTCCATTACGCTACTGAATAATGACTACAAACTTGTAGCAAAATGTCTCGCAGAGAACATGAAGGCCGCAATGAAGAAGGCCACGAGCCCGTGGCAGACCTGTGCAGTGCTTGGTAGGAACATTTTTGACGCCGTCAACACATACAGCGACGTAATCTCCCACGCCGCGGTAACAAATACCACCGCCGCGATCATTTCAATTGATTTTCACAAGGCTTTCGATAGGATCAGTCACAGCTACCATTTAAAAACGCTCATACATCTCGGGTTTTGTCCAAAATTCGCAGAAATAGTAAAGAACATAATGTCTAAAGCTAACTCAAAAATATTGTTTCCGATGTCCATCCGTTTACCATTAAAGATAGAAAAATCTGTGCGCCAAGGATGCCCTCTTTCGATGGCCCTATTTACGATAGCTCTGGACCCACTGTTACGTAAATTGGATAACATCATAAGAGCATATCAAACAGGCGATATCTCAGTCGCACGCATGGCATATGCAGATGACATGGGAGTCTTCGCATCTGGTGAAGAAGACATCAATAGAACGGAAATCATTATGCCGTCGTTTGAAGGACCAACAGGTGCCAAGACCAATCCCGCGAAAACTGCACTGCTCGCCATAGGAAATGGAAGACTATACCATGGCTTTTCCGGTGTTAAAGTTGTGGACAAACACAAAATACTCGGCGTAGATATTCAAAAATGTCCGTTGAAGATGGCAGTTGACAACTGGCGCAACAGTCTCCATACCATCGGGGGCTCGCCAGGACACACGCAGACAGGAACCTCACTCTCTCACAGAGGGTAGAACTGATAAACGCGACGATCCTATCGAAAGCCTGGTACATGGCGCAAATCTTAAGTGTATCACTGGAGATAGCACGCACATTGAACAGCGTTGGCTATTACCTGCTATGGCGGAGAGAAATATTTAAAGTCTCTCGGGAAACATGCTTCCTCTCAAGGGAACAAGGTTGGGGTTGACTTAGAAATTCGCTGCTCTGTTGCTCCACAGACAGCTGAAAACGGAAGAAAGATACGACAGCATCACCAGCACTCTCGTGAGAGGTTACAGGCCGCAGTCCGAAGAGGCGCCGGTGTGCGCCGGGCGCATACCGTTCAAGCTGCGACACACAAAGCAGCTCACAATCGATAGAAGCTATGTGATCGCCTCAATACAGAACCCGAGCCAAAGAACGACACGAAAAGTAAATGGAGTGCTGCGGGGGATTACCGCCGAGGCCAAAATAGAGAGAAAGCTTCCAGACTTCGACTGGCCACGAGTCTGGAAGAATATCTCAGCAAACGCCATACCATCCCACGCCAGAGACTCGTGGTACAAAGTGGTGCACCGGACTGTAACCACAAAAGAGAGGCTGGTGCTGATCGAGAAAAGAAACTACGACAAATGCGGTGCCTGTGACGAAAAAGACATATTGGAGCATCGATTCTCGTGCGGACAGAGCGGCGTAATCTGGGAAACGTGTAGAAAAATGTTGGCACTGATAAACAGGACAGACCCACGAGCCGTCTCGATCGATCACGGCACTTACCACCGTCCCTGATGCATGGACCTTTCCGAGGCCAAAACGAATAGCCACTATGTGGCTAGTAGCAATGACAGCCCATCAGGTCATAACAGAAAAGCAGAAGGACCAACAACAATTCTTAACAGACCGGTGGGAAGAAAATAAAAGGGCCAAACAGCGTTTTAAATACCGAGAAACATTCCAAAATTACTGGGACATCTTGCTGAGGCAGCCTTTGAGGAGGCGCTGCGAAACCCTCGAGCGACGCCGACGCCCTCCCAGAGTCCTGTGAAGTTGACACCCCTTTTTTTTGGAAAATGTACATTTTTTTCAGAGTTCTAGACAGATATACAATAGTTCTGGAGTTCTCTGTACAAAATTTAAATAGTTCTGCATAATTTCGCCGAAAAAATAGGAAAAATTACCACAAAATTTAGTTTTTTCAAAATAATTTTCTGCCTAATTGTTCAAACATAGTTCTGACCACAGTTCTAAATAGCTCTCAAAGAGTTCTACAGGAAATCCGAATGACGTTTTTCTGTGCAGATTATACTTCATGAGATAATTGCATTAATGGGGAATCCATTTACACGCTACTGTGAAGTTGGCACCCCTTTTCTCAAAAATGTGCATTTTTTCACAGTTCTAGGCAGATATGCAATAGTTCTGGAGTTCTCTGTACAAAATTTGAATAGTTCTGCAAAATTTCGCCGAAAAAATAGTAAAAATTACCACAAACTTGAGTTTATTTTAGTTTTTTTTTAATAATTATTTGCCTATTAGCGCAAACATAGTTCTGATCACAGTTTTAAATAGCTGTCAAAGAGTTCTACAGGAAATCCTAATAGCATTTTTCTGTGCAGATTATACTTTATGAGATAATTACAATAATGGAGTATTCATTTACATGCTACTGTGGAATTTGCATCCGTTTTTTCCAGAGTTCTAGGGACATGTGCAATAGTTCTTGTTTACGATAAGCAGTAATCACTCAGACGTAAAAACAAAAATTGAATGTGCAGCAGATAGAATATCTGTCAAGACCTAAGAAAAATGTATATTTCTCGAATAACGGGCACAAATAAGATAGCTTATCAGATATTCCAAATATTTTTTTCAGGCAATTACATAGAAATATTCACATGAACTCTAGAACTATAGTATATGTACACAGAATCCCAAAATCCCAAAAAACAATGTGTATTTCTCCAAAAAATGGAGCCAATTTACAATAACGCGACAATGGATTCTACATTACTGCATTTATCTGATAAAGTATAATCTGCACAGAAAAATATCATTAGGATTTCCTGTAGAACTCTTTGATATCTATTTAGAACTGTGATCAGAACTATGTTTGTGCTAATAGGCAAATAATTATTTTAAAAAAAACTAAAAGAACTCAAGTTTGTGGTAATTTTTACTATTTTTTCGGCGAAATTCTGCAGAACTATTCAAATTTTGTACAGAGAACTCCAGAACTATTGCATATCAGTCTAGAACTCTGAAAAAAATTTACATTTTTGAAAAAAGGGGTGCCAACTTCACACGACTCAGGCGCAATTTTGTGTAGTTTTTCTCCGTATTTACGCAATTAGCTCGTGAACTATTATCTGGGCAAAAAAATATCATTAGGATTTTCTGCAGAACTCTCTGAGAGCTATTTAGAACTGTGATCAGAACTATGTTTGAACAATTAGGCAAAAAATTATTTGGAAAAAACTAAAATTTGTTACAATTTTTTGTAATTGTTTCTCGAATTAGTGTAGAACTATTTAAATTTTGTACAGAGAACTCCAGAACTATTGCATATCTGCCTAGAACTCTGAAAAAATGCACATTTTTGAGAAAAGGGGTGCCAACTTCACAGTAGCGTGTAAATGGATTCCCCATTAATGCAATTATCTCATGAAGTATAATCTGCACAGAAAAATGTCATTAGGATTTCCTGTAGAACTCTTTGAGAGCTATTTAGAACTGTGATCAGAACTATGTTTGAACAATTAGGCAGAAAATTATTTTGAAAAAACTAAATTTTGTGGTAATTTTTCCTATTTTTTCGGCGAAATTATGCAGAACTATTTAAATTTTGTACAGAGAACTCCAGAACTATTGTATATCTGTCTAGAACTCTGAAAAAAATGTACATTTTCCAAAAAAGGGGTGCCAACTTCACAGGACTCCCTCCCAGTCCCCACCACAGCCCAACAGGGGCGCAGCCAGACCAAAGTGTGTCCTGTGTGCTCGCGTGAAGTGTCGAAGAGGCAAGCAAAGAGTGCAGTGCGAGTGCCTACAAAACGAGTGATTAACACGTGTGACAAAATGTGTAAAACTAAGAGCTCTGCATTACGAGCAAAGCAACAAATTTTACTCCTTATGTAAATTTATTTCTTATTATTTCTTAATGTTACGCTCTAAACTGATCAGTAGTTATTAAACTGTTCTCTCTCTCTCTCTCTCTCTCCCCCCCCCCCCCCACTAGCGCACTCTCTCCGTTTTCAAATGTTCGTAAATCTATCGGACCAAACTGTATGGTCATCAGTCCGTAGCTTACAAACTACTTAAACCTAACCTACAGACAGACACACACATCCATGCCCCAGGGAGGACTCGAACCTCTCCACGGCGAGCAACCGCGCGCTCAGCAGCGAGACGCTTTAGACCGCTCGGCTACTCCACCGCGGCTTTCCGTTTTCTTTACTGTTGCTTACATGATGGTCCACATGCGTGTTCTGCCTAATCCATTTCATTTATAGCAACTATTAGCCTTACACTGTACTTTATTGTTCATATGTTACGTATTATCAGCTTTTCTTTGTTTGCCTTACGAATTTATCTTGTGTGTTTTTTTATTTTGTCTATGATAGCCCTTGTTTGTCCTATGCATACCCTGTTAAGCTGAACGCCTAACTTTTTTTTTAGTTTATAATAATTTGTCAATGTAATAGTATGCTTCATATTTGCCCTATAACTTAGCTTGTAGTCTCAAACTTAGCTTTGCAATTAATGTAATTGTCCATGCATTTTCTAAGTGTGTTGCCCAAGTTTTTCCTTTATTACAATTTTATCTTACAATTATTTACTTGCTCGGTTTTTGTTCTGCCATAAATATCGAAAAGGATGCCAAAAAATAATCAAGCAAAATTACCACATAAGACAGAAGAAAGCGAAACTAAATCAGTGAAAAAAGACAAAGTAACAAAAGAACTCATTAATGCATTTCAGTCATTAAAAAAAAGTAGTTCATAAAATTTTTTTTCTTCTCTTTCAGGGACACTAAAAATGATAAAATGTAATACATAAAACAAAACTCACTCGTGTAAAATCAGTGTAAATGTTATTTGTACATGAAATTTTAATAAACGTTATTTTTTTTTAAAAAAGTTCGAATCCCGGCCAGGCAAAAATTTTCATTCGCTGCCCTTTGTAATTCCATCTAAACCTCGTATAGTGATGTCGTAAGTGATCGCAAATTGCAATTTATTTCATTAAATGAACGCTGTAACGTCGCCAAAAATGTATATAATATAATCAATATTGTTGTTAATATAGAGAAAACTGTTTTGTATGGTATGAAGGTGCATTGTGTCAAACATCTTCTAACCCCCACCATAAAACTCTTTAATAAGAATTTAGAAACAGTAAACTCAACTGAACTTCTAGGGATAATGATTCAGGAAAACATGAAATGGGACACAGACATACAATACATCAGCAAGAAGTTAAACACAATATGCTATGGTATACAAATCTTGCTACTTCTACACAAAAGAAACAAAAAGTGTGTTATGCCCAAACAGAATCACGGCTGTGATACGGGTTAATTATTTGGGGAAACTCATCAGCAAGTAAATACTGTTTCACATAACAAAAAGAGGATCATATGCTCAATTAAAAATGCAACACCCAGCACATCTTGCAAACCACTTTTCAATACGCTGTAAATACTACCATTGCCATGTCTGTATATCTTTGAGAAAGTTACTTATATTAAAAAGATTTCCATGGCTCAAAATAACTTCGTATATACAAACCAATCAATTCACACACATGACAAGACGAAAATCTGACTTTTATAGTAAGCACCTGAACACAACTCTCCGACAAAATGGAGCACTTAAAATGGGGAGAATATTGTACAACTAACTTTCTCACCATATCAAAACAATTAAAGAACAAAAGATATCTTGTAAATGATTTTTACAGCCAATTTGAATAAGTGTTATTGCATTGTCAGTGAATATCTATCAACATAAATATGTCATGTTTCGTTTATATAACTAGGTTAGCTATTACTACCTGTTGAATGATGCTGTTGATTGCTTTGTTATTTCAGAAACACAGAACAGTATTACGAAGCATTTTAAACTACTACTAACTTACATGTTGGAAACTACTTAATAAGTGTAACATAGTAATGGCTCAGTTTTATTGTATATAATTACCCGAGGAACAAGCCGGCTTCAGACAAAATATGGGCACAAGAGACCCAATATTTCACCTGGTCAGCCACAGCACAGAGGAAGTCAACAAAGGCAACGCAACAGCAGTCCTATTTTTAGATATAGAGCGCGCGTTCGACAAGGTGTGGCATATGGGCTTACTCTATAAGCTAGTGAAACACAACATTCCCATCCAGATAGTTAAACTGATAAAGAACATGGTGACAGAAAGAAACAAAGGCCAAAGTAGGAAACACATACTCCGTAGCAACAACACCAAAAGCAGGCGTCCCACAAGGAGCTATAATCTCACCCCTGCTGTACAACATATATACCGCAGATATACCCAAACCAACGGGACTATATGAAGAGATAGCTCTTTATGCAGACGATACAGCGTTTTTCTGCCAAGCACCCTCCACTGAACGACTCTCGATAAAAAGAAACACATACATAAGAAAACTATAAGAATGGATGGCAACCTGGAGGATTCGACCCAATCCAGAAAAATCACTACTACTAGTTATCAGGCACAGAAACTACACCACCTCAAAACTTCAAGACCCGAAAAACGTCATCATCACTCTCTGGGAACAAGAAGTCAAACCAGAAAAAACAGCTAGATACCTCGATTTAGACATTGACACTCTACTAAATTGGCAGCAAAATACAGCCCGCAAAATTGGAACGCCAAACTGTCAAGAATACGACCGTTACAACACAGGAACGGTGGCGCCGCCACACAAACAGTATTACACATCTATAAAATGTATGTGCGACCAATCTTAGATTACGGCGCAATCGCTTTCTGTGGTTCAACATCTCAAACCAATAAATTAAAATCAGTTGACAAACGCATGCTAAGGACAATAGGAAAGACTCCATACGAACGAAACAACTCGCTACACACCACTCTAAATATCGATTTCTTAGAAGAAAGGATAGTGAAACAGCTGGCAACATATGGAGACAACAGGATCACCACAAACAACCAAATCAAACAGTTAATAACGAACGCGCCACAATATCTAACTATTCCAAAATACAAGTATCCATATCCCCCTGAAATTACTGCAATAGCCACAGAGAAATTATACCCAGGAAAACAAAGAAATTCAAGACAACAATCAACAAAACTCTGCCCGAAAACCTAAGTTAAAAAGACATCAAGAAATAACCAACGAATACTCAAGAAAGAAACTCAATAAGAATATTAAAATCAATAAGAAAAACTAAATGATAAAAAGAATCAAAAGGACTGACACCCAACTCCAGCTGAGGCTTTGGTGGTTTCCCTCAGCCGTAAGGCAAATGCCGGAGTTGTGTATATCCCCCCAGAAAAACAAAATCAAAGATTAAAAAGCTAAAAAAAAAAAAACAACAAAAAGAAGAAAATCCAGAAAAGATAAAACTAGAATTAAGTTCCCTACCCAATCTCAACAAATAAATGGTGACATCACAGAGTAACATAACGCTAAGCCAGGGTTGATTGTGGTGCTTTATTAAAATCCCTGAAATTTTGACTATCATTTATATGTACAAGATAACGTAAAATTTCAACTGGGCCTACTATGTTTTCAAACTCAGTTATACGCTACAATTACAAGCAAGCTAACAGGTCTTAAATTTTAATTTAGCAAATACATTTTTATAAAAAATCGTTAGGTTGATTATTTGGCATACTAACAGTGTTGTTTTGACAATGACACAGGGTGAAATCTGTAAGAAAATTATTTTTTCTGAAAAAGTATCCAATTTTCATTTGTTTTCCTTTTTTTTCCTGAAAATTCTACATTTTTTCGTTTCCCATTTTCTACGTTTGTATAAAGCTGTGGGTCAATAAAAGTAGCTCGCACAGAGAATGAAGAAGAAATTGTAGATAGCACTAATTCACGCGTAGAGTTTAGTTTTGCCAGCAGAGCAATATATTTTATAACTGGACGGTTTATCCTGCAACTCATGAGTAGAACTTTCTGCATTAGAACTAGGCCTCGATGAATCTGATGACTTGGCTTTGTGTAGTGTCGACTGATAAAACGACCGACTTTTCATAAGTTTTGTACGAACTGTCTGTCCAGTGGTTCCTTTGATGGAACATCGCTCGTTGTCGCGTAGCTCTAGAAATGTCGTCCGCGTAGGACAGACTCATAGTACTACGTGCGGTTGTGATTTGTCGCTTGTAGCTGTCGCTCCCTTTTGTCGCCCACGTAGGTTGAGCCGAAAATGGGATGAATACACTGAAAATTAATTTCCTGGGAAATTTTTTACACGGCTAAGCACCTCTATGCAAACCCGGAACTATCCGGATACATATTTTAAGAAATCCCGGATTTCCGGGTTAGACCCGGCAAAGGCTCCAAAGTGGCAGTAAGTCCTCCATGAGCCCGCCTCAACCCATCTGGTGGAGGAATGAAAGATAAAAAAAAAAAAAAAAATTCGAGTCTGGGCCGCTGTAGGAGACGGAGACAGCAGAGCGCAGCCCAGCGATGAGCCGGCAGCAGAGCGGTAGGAGCCGCCACGAGCGCGCGGAGACACACAATAAGGAGTACACAGAAAGGAGACTCCCGCTGCAGTCGTCCAAACTTTAGTGCGCATGCGCGGGATCGGCCATATTGAAAAGCAGTAAACGCGTGGTCACCCGCTACTCTGGCGTGGTACTGCGCCGTCTTTGTTTGTTAATTGTATATTTTAACAGCCTGAATCGCATAAAAGTAAACTAGTATTTGGTGCAATGAAAAGAAAGAACTGTGTCAGTAGATGGAGCTGTTCCGTTTTTATTACGAGCAGCAATAAAAGTAAATGCGGCCGATGGTGTTCAGCAACTTATTGCCGCAATAATTCTCATACAAATAAGGATATAAGCTTCTTCACCTTCCCAAAAGATGTTGAACGGTTAGTGAACGTCGCTATATGTGTGGTAAAAGTTAATGAGAGCAATGTGTGCATAATTATTAAAAGTAGCCTTGCTTCTTCTCTTGACGATAACTCTCGCTGTTGCTGTAGCAGTGCAACAGCATCGAAGTGTTGAAGTACATTTATATTTTGTAATTATAAGTTTAATGTCGCAGGGAATAATATAAAATGAAAGACAAAGAATAGTGCGTAAGTAGCGGGACTTCAACATTTGCGTGTGCGTTCCCTTTTCCGGTTGCCCACATAGGCGAGATATTTCAGGAATTTTTAAGGCTCATCTACCTGCTCACCTCCACATAATTAGAAAAATTTTACCGTTTTCTTCAAACGGCAATGGAGGCGTAGTGTGATAATGTTGGCAACGAATTCTCTTCGGATTCTGGAACAAATAGATTAAGCGGGATAATTATTTTATGCTGTTCCTGCTCTATGGTTCACAGATTTTTCTATATGCCCTTCTCCGATCAGTAAATTAATTATCCTCCTAAAGCAAATACAACTTTTCCAACATTGAAACAACTACATCACTGTCATAAGCAAAATATAACATATAGGCAAGTTTTAAAGGCAATATTTATTCCAGTGCTAAGAAACGGACTGTGAATTCAAGGAGAACTGATTTACTTAAAAATATATTATACAATATTTAGTAAAACTTTGTCAGAGTGAGAATTTTCTATTTCTTGAAGTTCACTAACAGAGACTTGAAATATAAAATCAAAATTGAAAAAAATTTCAAAGTGATTAAAGTGACCCATCTGTGAGGTACAAATGGTGTGTAATGTTGTAGTGAATGCATATTGAGGGGAAAATGATGAACACTTTTTCCCTTTGCTATAACTGAAACAATGTGTGCCACAATATGACAAGTACAGAGTAAGTTTGTTATGTAGTTTTATGATTCCGCTACCTGTCCTTCATTTGTGTGTAATTAATAGTTTTATATATGCCCAGACATCATTACTTCTGTGTAATCACGTTGTACTGCTAAGTCTGACTTGTGCAAATTTATTCGTGTCAAATAAAACCTGGCAGTTGTAAAGTCACTTTCTTGTTTATAACTAATTTTCCCAAACATAACTTTGGGTTACTCGGGATTTTACTGGAGACAAGCACCAAATAAACCGATCATTGATTCCATCGTACATTTTCGTAGTTGTATTAAAATTTAGGCCTACTTTTTTTTTCGTTGGATTACAATTAGGTGCAAGAACAGGGCGCAAAATAGAGTAGAGCATAATGAAAAGCCGTTTTCTTTCTTAAAAGTCGGTGAGGTTAGCTGCAGTTCGCAAAAAGTCCATTTCCAGCCAAAGTACTAAGCGGCTATAGTTCCGCGTTTACTGCTTTTCAATATGGCGTCGAGCGCAACGCTTGGATCAAAGGCGCCGCCTCCAGCTTTCCGTTCTGTATGCTCCCTATTCTGTGGCACGGGAGCGACCGAAGCGTGCGGACCGAGGTCCGCGCCCAGCAGCGAACACGCAGAGGACCACGCCCCCCCCTCCCCCCGAGTAGCAGTGGCGCACTAGCGCTACCACGTCGTCACGCTCTCCCAAGGGAAGCGTGCCTTCACGAAAAGAGCAAAAGTGTCGCGTCGTATCGTATCGAGAAAAGCAATTTTGACTCCCACACACCAGGGTCGCACGGCAGGTAGCACTGCCCCCTCCCCTCAGCTTAGGGAAAAATACGCACCAGGGCCGAAGGCTTGCTTCCCAGTCGTGCAATCATGCAACCTGCGAGGCCTGCGACGTAAGTAGGCCGACTCGCTGTGTTGAAACTAACTGTGGCAACGAAGCAGGTCCCAGTCGGAACACCCTTTGTGCGACCACACAACAGACACTAACCACACGCCTCCGTAAATGGAGGGCAACGGGGCAGACCCCAGGGAGGACACGCAGACGAACATGGACGCCCTCCCTCTAAATGACGTCAACGCAACGAACCCTGTGACAGAGATCCCCACCGTGTGGACCATAGTAGGACGGAATGGAAGACCAGTGCGCCACCCACCATAGGCTCAGACCGCGACCGATCAAAGGGCAAGCTCACCCACGTCAACAGCCAGTAGTGACAGACTATCAATCGCCAGCATTGCCGACCGAGACCAACCAAATACCGCCAACAGCGCCCACACCCCAGAGGCAGACACAGCCGTGCCCCAAACACCCTCAGGACACGGTACACGCCCCACTGGACTCTAAGCAGCCTTCGCACGATGTTATACGAGGTCAACAACCTCCCGACAGACTGCACCAGCTCCACATAAACACCTACATTAGTGCAGAAGTCAGAACCTCCATCAGGGACATAACAGTAAAACGCGACGGGATGGCCACCTTCAAAGCCAGAGGACTGGACTCATACTTCCAGAAGGAACTCCGAAAGGGCTTGACCGAGAGGGTCACGGTCAAACAGGTCGCGTGGCGAAACGGAAACCGCGAACAAAGGGACCCGAGACCATTCAGGCCCATGCTAAGAGTACCCCTCGGAGTCCTTCAACAACTGAAAGAACAAAACCTCCTGGTCGAATAAACGTGGAGAATCCACTCATTTATTAGGCAGAAACCTACTCAAAACTTCCATGTGATCACCAGGGACCAAAGCCTGATCGATATGATTCTCACAAATGGCGTAGTCATCAACTACTCCAAGAAACAAACCGAACCTTCAAATCCTCCTCCATCCCAGCTAGTACAATGCGGACAGTGTCTCTTTTGAACACACCACCCAACAGTGTCAAAACACCCAAATGCCCCCAGTGCAGTGGCCCCCACCCACTATCCCAGTGCAAGGCCCCAACAATACTTAAGTGCGCAAACTGCGGTAACGCTCACTCGGCCTTCTCACATAAGTGCGGATCAAGACCGAAACAGGCGGAACGCGCCGACCTCGGGGCTCCAATCAAACTCATTGACGAACCCACAATGAAAGCGTCAACAACATCAACAGAAGACGTCAGCACCGAAATAGTCATGAAAGCTGACTTCTTACGAGTGCTGACAGCCACCCTCATAAACCTGTTTCAAGACAGGAAAGAAGAGGTGGTAAAAGCTATAAACCAGGCTGCCATACAAGCAATGGAGAAAAAGATCAAACTGACACAATAAGGATGCAAACTACACATCACGGTAATGGATAAATGGCACCCAGAAACCAGACTCCCAGACACACTCGATGATACACTCAACACCTTCCTCAACAGCACCACCTCAAACGACACCATCCTCAACACCACAGTACACACACCGGCAAGGGACTAACGACACTAAAGAACAGAACACACCCTACTCCCTCTCCCAAAATGGAGGAAAACACACAAATATACTCTTCGTCAATGCAAAAGGACTCCTAAACAGGAAGACTATACTTCACTGCACACTCCACGAACAGGCGATACACATTGCAGGAATAGCCGAAACCTGGCTAGCAGGAGGCAAAGAATGCAACTTCCCCCACTTTAACTGCTTCAGAAAGGCCAGGGCAAACGGCAGAGGCGGCGTCGCACTATATGTACGAAATGATATCACAGCAACAGAATTTACCCCCCTCCAAGATTTCAAAACCATGACCTTATAATTGCAAAAGCCAGGGGAAAAAACCGCCGCACACTAAAAGTCGCTTGCCTCTACAACCCGCCAAGAAACCCAATTCCATTGGACCTAATAGAATACCTAAACAACCTCAACAAATGCATACTTCTTGCCGACCTTAAAGGTGCGAGTCCGAACACGGCGACAGCGACCCACTGCAGCTGCCGACAGCGACGGCGCCGCCTCTGCCTGCTGCCGACCCGCTGCGGAACACAGCGGCAGGCGAGCAGCGAGCAGTGCGGTCGCCGCTGAGAGGCGAGGTGGGGTGTCTGCCGACTGCCGCCGTGGTTGCAGGAGGAAGACGATGGCGTTGCTTTGTTCCATACTAAGAGAACACGAACGCTGGTAATGCCAATATGAAACACTAGAGCTTCCGATGGAAGTTACATGCCGTTGAAAAAAAAAAAAAAGTTTAGTGATGAATATATTCAGGAGCTATTGCCGTTTAAATAAATGACAGTTCAACTTCGTACCGAGTTCTATTTCGGATGACATAAAACCACAAAACCACAGTGCCTAAGAAAGGCAATAACTGAAGAAGAAAAATTATATTTTTCACTGAGAAGTACGCAAAAACTCGTGCATTATTTACTATCTGCTCAACAAGTGGTACGGAAAAGTCCCAGCGATGTGAATGTTGAAGGTGTGTTATCTCTTGATTGCTGATTTCTGTTGCACTGTGGGCCCAACATTTCGTAATCAGAAGCAATGCGACTACTATTTTTCTTTCCGTTCTGCTTTATATATTGGAAATGAACTCCGTAAAACTGCTCTGATATGTCCAGAAAATAATTCAATATATTTGCGTCGCATAAACGTCTTTGGTAACTTTTGCCTTTTTTCTTTCCTTTCCCACTTTTAATATTGTACCATCGTTAGTTTTATTCTCATTTAATCTATTGTCACCTCTCGTGAACTTTAAGTAAATAAACCTGCCCTGACAGTATTTTACACAAAACGCTTTATTACTCTACATAATCATTTTTAAGATCACCATTTATGTAATTACCGATAGTTAATTTCTTAATTCTTTTGAACATAAACCACCGTTTGTGTTTAGTTTTTACTTTAATAGTTAAGTATTGAGGAAACTGCACTAAGTCGCTACAAAAATGAAGCAAAACGTGTTACGAAATATTAATGAGTGCAGCTTTCTCTGAGTCTTCATTGATATGCCACGTCAAACATTTACAGGCATACATCCGTACTCATAATTAAATAGTTTATCAGAATTTACAAAAAAACAAAAAACGACTGATTAAACACAGTTCCAGGCTTCTTATATATTTATTCGTGGAACTTGACAACTCTTCTTCCCTGTTACAAACAACAAATGCAAGTTTCAATCCGATCAGTAGAAGAGACAAGGCAATGATGTCTTCTGCTTTTAGTTACATCCAATGCAATGATGTCTCAATAAATTAAAACGAACAAACTTGCAAATGTTTGTAGAGCTTATGGGACTTAACTACAGGGTCATCAGTCCCTAGACTGAACTACTTATGAACTAGCTTGTAATAAAGACGGCACAAACTGCCATGCCCGTTGGGGAACAGCTTCGCGTATCGTAGGATAGCGCCTCAGTGCGCTCGGCCACTCCGCCGCGGCTCGTCAGTCTGAAGAACACATTTCCCAGGGGTGTTGTCATAAAACCGATCTTCGGCGGGGGGTCGGGTCGGCGACAGCGACACCACTGGCGCTGCCGCCGCGTTCCGCATCGCTCGCATTGCAGACAATGGGGACCAGTGGTGCCGCCTGTCGCGGCTCAGCGACGACTGCCGCTAGCCGCCGGGTTCGGAATCGCACCTTAACGCCAGACACCCTATGCTCGGCGACAAAGTTCACAACCACAACGGCACCCAACTATTCAACTTTCTGAGCACCCACCCTGTAGACAGACTCCCAATTTGTGAGTCAACTTTCTTTGGACACAACAGCGACTCGGCCGCTGACCACATACTATACAGTCCGTAGATCAGCCACACCATTAAATCTCCACTCGTAAGAACCTCCCTCACCAGCGACCACATCCCAATCACCTTCTCTACTGACGCTCTC
This sequence comes from Locusta migratoria, assembly GCA_026315105.1. Lineage (NCBI taxonomy): Eukaryota > Metazoa > Arthropoda > Insecta > Orthoptera > Acrididae > Locusta > Locusta migratoria. The sequence continues at coordinate 456,555,392 of CM048748.1, forward strand.
ACTCCTCCCAACTCCCTACCAATCAGACCTACCATACAAAATTACAAACAAGCTGACTGGAACAAATATAAATACGTACTAACCGAACAACTGTCATTCCCCGCAACCATCACAGACGATGCCGAGCTCCAGGCAGTAACAGACAGAATTGAGTCTGCCTTCAAACAAGCAATTGAGGAAGCCATTCCAAACAAGACAATAGACAACTGGCGACCATATATCCCCCCAGTAGCCCTTCAACTCATACAACAGAAAGACTACGCAGAGAGATAATACGAACAAACAACCCCGACCTGACAACAATGGAACCGACTTAACAACATTATCAGAAGAATAAGCTCCACACATAGACTCAATGGAAAACACCTGCAGACGACTAAATTACAAAGATGGCGGAAAGTTCTGGAAGAAATTCCAAACCTTAACGGGACAAAGAAAACAGACGAAAAACACTCTCATAGATAACGATACAGCAACGACTGATGAACAAGACCAAGCAAACATCTTCAAAGATGTACTTCAGCAGGTATACTCCTCCCCAGAAGATGCACGATTTGATGACACACACATGCGAGAAGTGGAATATCAACTAACCAGACGACTCAACACAGCAACAGTAGAGACACAAGACGAACACTCCCTGACAAAAGAAATTACAGACACCGAAATTACTGACGCGATCCACTCAGGAAGGAACTCAGCCCCAGGACAAAACTCCATCAGACGACTACACCTGCAAAACGCCCCACAACACATCCTCATTCCTATCCTATCCCCCATTTTCAACTTCTGCCTCACCCATGAAACCCTTCCCACATCATGGAAAACCAGCAAAACCATAATGATCCCAAAACCCAACAAACCCCCTCCCCCCCCCACTGACCCTATGTCCTACAGACCTGTCTCTCTGCTAGACGTGATAGGAAAGACATTCGAACGAATCATAACTGACCGCCTAAAGCACTACATAGAAGACAAAGGACTCCTCCCGACACTCCAAGCAAGCTTCTGACGAAACCATTCAACTAATGACCCTGTTCAAGCTAACAAACAGCATATCCATAGGTTTTAACAACGGAAAATGCACGCTCGCGGTACTATTAGACATTGAGCGTGCATTCGATAAAATGTGGCATCATTGCTGAAACTCAGCCAATTAGGTATACCAAACAAAATCATTAAACACAAGCATACCTAACAAACCGAATATGCAAAATCCATGCAGGAACCCACACCTCCGACCCATTTACCCCCACAGCTGGAGTCCCCCAAGGAGGAAACTTATCTCCACTGCTGTACGCGCTGTACACATCCGACATACCGACCCCAACAACACCCGACGAAACGATCGCACTGTATGCCGACGACACTGCGTACTGGTGCAACGCAGCCAACACAAAGACCATACAACGTAAGACGAAATCATACCTACAAAAACTCGAAACCTGGATGACAAAATGACGAATAAAGCCAAACCCGACGAAGACCCAAACAATACTATTCCAACACAGACATCTAACGCAGAAAAAACAACAAGACAAGAGACATACGACTCACCATCTGGAACACCCCCTGATACTGACAATCTCCGCCAAATACCTCAGCATACACCTAGACAAACAACTCAACTGGAAGACTCACATACAACAACTACTTAACAAGGTTAGAAAACGACAATTGCAGTGCCGCTTCCATGGATGCAGCAAGGAAACAGCGCTCCACACCTACAAAACCTTCGTCAGGCCGGTCATGGAATATCCTCAAGCTCCCCTGGCCAGCATGGCGAAGCTCCCAACGGAACGGTTCTACAAAACAGAACGCAAACTACTAAGAAACATAGCCGGACTTCCCCCTCAAACACCCAGCAACGAGGTATATGACTACCAACATAATTCTCCTCCAAACGCGCCTGACAAAACTAAGAGCGAATTACGGAAAACACGTACTGACGAAACGACCTGACATGGAAGACTTACTGACCACCAACCCAAGATCCAAAAGACGCCCTGCCTACAAACACACACTTCCAGCGCGTACAGTAGCACAAAACACCACCAGACATGATCCCCCCCCAACTCGCACCCACCATGTTTCCACTAACATATAACACACAAACATCACCACACCTCGACGTTAGGGAATAACACCAATAACTTCAAAACATTCCAAGCAAAACACTCCACACATAATCACTACCCACAGTCAGCACACACAATTAAAAGCAACAACAAAATATGGAACCCGAAGAAAGACAACACACACACCACCCTAAACCCTCAGATTCGCCAAATGAAGCAACCTCTCAACCTACAGACACGAATCATCTTCAAAACACACAGAACCAACAACACACACACACACACACACACACACACACACACACACACACACACAACAACAACTATCACGATAATCAAAATATCCACGGGTGTACTGCCGGTCTATAGTGTCCAACGGGCACAATATTTCGACGATCATACATGTCTCCATCATCAGGTGAACTGATGGACTGAGCTCCTGGAAACGCGCCGGCACGGAGATCCGCACGCTACGGCTACTCGGAGGGAACTGGGTTCTAGCCCTTTTATTTTTTTTATATCTTTTCATTCTCTGTCCCTGAAGGGGATAGAGAGGGCCGGTTGAGAACATGCATGCGTTCTATTCGGCCAGAGGGGATGTACATTCATATTTTTATTTATTACATCATATATATTTGAATATTGGTACATTAACATAATAATATTACTAATAATTAGATATATAAAACTTATTTACAAAGGTCTTGTTCATATTTACATTTAAAAATATATTTTGTGTTTGTCTATAACTATACTACATTTGTATTGTGTTTTGTATTGTTTCTAATTTTTGGCATGTTAAATGGGTATTGTGGTGTTTGTATGATTCTTTTTCTTGGTTGCTTGATTAAGCGAGAAGGAGGCGATATTTCCCAATATGATTAGTTTATGTTACTTTTGCAGGGTAATGTCTTCTCTCATATCTCTTGTTATTTATTTTTCCCTCCATTTTCTTCCGTGTAGTGTTGGTGTGGTTATGGTCGCTCTATGAGGTGTGCATGTGTATGGGTGTTTCGTGTAACAGGTGTCATTGTTGGGGCTAGGTCAGGGTATAAGATGCTTGTGTTGTGGGCTATTGTGCACCCTGGCACTATATATTTGTATTTTGGTATCCGTGTTTGATGTGGTCTGGTTGTTATGTGTTCTTCCATGTGAGGACGTTGTTGGAGGATATGCCTGCAGTAATTCGCCCGCAGTTTGGCCATCCTATTTTGTAGTGGTTCTACGCTTGTTATCCTGTATACGTCTGTGCATGGTGTTAGGTGCGGTAGTCTGTGGATACTTCTGAGCAATCTCCTCTCTGTGCTGAACATTCTGCTATTCGTTGTGATATGCCTCCGAGTGGTGCAGTTCCGTATTCAGTGAGCGGTCTTATGGATGTCTTGTAGGTGTGTGTTGCAGAGTAGTTGTTTATCCCTTGGAAGTGGCCTTGTACTAGACGAATCAAGTTTTGTCTTTTCCTGATTTTGTCTAGTAGGTAGTTTAAATGTGCCTTCCAATTCATATGTTGGTCTAGGTGTATTCCCAGATACCTAGCTGTCGGACTTATTTGTAATGGTGTGTCCCATAGAGTTAGCTGAATTTCGTCTGCCTGTTGGGTTTTCCGCCGTGTTAGGTTCCTATGGCGAAAGAGGATTGATTGAGTTTTGGACGGGTTAGGCTTGATTCGCCATTTTGACATCCAACCCTCTAACTTGCGGAGGTAGGTTCTGGTTCGTTGTTGTATGGCTGTGGTTCTCCGCCCCGTGCACCAATAGGCGGTATCATCCGCATATAGGGCTGTGTTTTCCTCTAGTGTTGTTGGTGTTCGGATGTCTGCTGTATACATCGTATATAGTAGAGGTGACATGATGCCTCCCTGTGGGACTCCTGCTGCTGGTGTGAAAGGGTCTGACGCTGTTGATCCAATGTATATTTTGCATTGTCGGTTAGTGACGTACGTCTCAATTAACCTCACCATTTTTGTCGGTATTCCCATTGAAATGAGTTTGAAAAGTAGTCCTCTATGCCACAGCTTGTCAAAAGCACGTTCGATGTCCAAAAGTACCGCGAGCGTGCATTTGCCTGCGTTAAATCCCTTGGTGATGGTGTTTGTTAATTTGAAAAGCGGGTCATTTGTTGAATGGTTAGATCGGAAGCCGGCTTGTATTATTGGTATTAGTCCTTTATTTTCTACGTATGTTTTAAGTCTGCCGGTGATGATTCTCTCGTATGTTTTTCCTAGCCCATCTAAGAGTGATATTGGCCTATACGATTTCGGATCGGTTTTGATTTTATCCGGTTTGAGAATCATTATTGTTTTACTTGTTTTCCATGCTGTGAGTAGTGTTTCGTGCTGAAGGCAGTAATTGTATATGTGGGATAGCAGCGGTGTTAATATGTGTAGGGGGCTTTTTGTAGGTGTACTCTTTGTATGTTATTTTCGCCAGGGGATGAGTTCCTTCCCGTGTAAATTGCGTCTGCTATTTCCTCTGGTGTTATGGTTTTGGTGAGATGATGTTCTTCCTCCGTTTCTGTTGTTGGTGCGTGAAGTATTTCTGGCAATCTCGAGTCTACAAACCGGTGGTGTTCGTTGCAGAATTTTGGATCTTCGGGAAAGGAGTGTACTTCTCGTAAAACACTTTTGAATATGGCTACTTGTTGTGTTGGGTCGGTGGTGGGTTCGTCGTTTTCTACTAAGGTTATGGTGGATCGTTTGTTTTGGCCTGTTAGGGTTTTGAAACGTTTCCAGAACCTACCCCCTTGCCTATGGTCGAGTTGGCTGCAAGTTTCGTCCCATTATCGTTTTCGGTGTTCTTGAATTATGTTTTTTTATACGTGTGTTTAGTCTATTCCATAGCGTTCTGAGTTCTTGGTTGCTGGTACGCTTTAGTTCCCTATACACCCTCTTTTTTTGTCGTATGAGGTCCAGCGCTTCCTGTGGAATTGTTGGCGTCCAGTGTTGAATAGTTTTTTGTGGGATTGCTTCGTTTATGGCCTGAGCGATGGTTGTAGCTATACGGGTCGTCACTTGGTCTAGGTCTTGTTGGTCTGTGATAACTATTGGGATTGACAGTTCACGTTGTAGAGTTTCAGTGTATCTTTCCCAGTCCGCCCTAGCTGTTAGTCTTATTGTTCGTTGTGTTAGTAGAGGGTTTGGTGGGGAGGTGGTCGTTGTGGAGAAAAGGACTGGGAGGTGGTCACTGGTAATTGAGTCTCCCACTGTGTAATCTGTGATGGTGGTGGAGATGTTGGGACTATACAGTATGTGGTCGGGTGCCGAGTCTCCATGGTGACCTATAAAAGTTGGTTGGTATATTGGCAGTCGCACGATGGGTTCTGTAATCAGTAAGTCATACAGTACTTTCCCATTGTCGTTGTGACTTTTGTCTCCTAGCATTTCGTGTCGTGCATTTAAGTCCCCTAGGAGTATGTATCGTTTCTTGGCCATTAGGTACCTAAGAAATCTGGTGGGTATTGGAGTGCCTGGTGGGTTATATATGTTGGCTATTATTACGTCCCTCCCAATGTGGTCCTTAATTCTGATCAGGAGTGCCTCTATGTCTTGTAGGTATGCTGGTAGGGGAATTTCTTTTGCTGGTATGTCGTTACGAACCAGTGTTGCTACACTCCCACGTGGTTCATTTCTGTCCTTTCTATAGCATGTATAATGTGGTATGTTGTAGCTTTTTCCTGCTGTAAGCCATGTCTCATTTAGACAGGCAATGTGTATGTTGTGTTGTGTGAGTGTGTATTGCAGCATGTATCTCTTGGCATTTGCTCCTTGGAAATTTGCCAGGAGTAAGTTCGTTTTACCCTGGTCTGTTGTTCCCGCCATTCCTATGCAGTTATTAGGTTTGGAGGCTTAGTTTTTGTGCTTTATGTGCTTCCTTGGCCTTGTGCGGAAAGTGTGAGCTGTGTTGTGGAGATTGTGTGTGGTGCAGTTGCGGAGCGTGTGAGTGGCCTATTTGTGTTTTTCTTTGGCGGCACAGTTATGTCTGAGGGTGGCACAGTTGTTTTTATAGGTGGCATGGTTGTGTTTGTCAGTGGCACAGTTGTGTCGTGAGTCGGCGGCTCAGTTGAGGCGTGTTGTAATGTTCGTTTGGTTAGTGCAGTTGTGTGTGCGGGTGGGACAGGTGTGGCTTGTGTGGATGGCAGTGTTGTAGTGTGTGTAGTAGTGATGGGCAGTTCGGATCATTTCACTGTTTCGAAACATACGTATCATCTGAGCCTAGTGAGTCGACTCACTGTTTCGGCACACGAAATATCTGGCGTGCTGCAGAGTCGTGTGCCGCGCTACCTTCCCTGAGCCGAGACAGCTGCAGTAGGGCGATACAGCAAATACGACACATCTATGGAATATCAATATGGTTTTAATACGTTATTCACTAGACTTAATTGAACGGCATGGGATTTGTTTGCTACTACGATTTTACAATCGTGTTAAAGCGTAAACGTTTCCTTAGTTACTCATAGTTTCATACAAATAAATATTGTAACAAAGGAAGCACAAAATAATAATGTTTAAATTCCAAAGTGATGAAACTTTCCAAACTTTCAAAATTCCATAATTAAGTCTAAATAAAAAAAAGATTATGGTTCAAATGTCTACGTGCATCCAGAAATGAATAACTTTTTTAACCAATCAATAGAAGCAAAATATTAAGATTTGTTCCTAAAGACCTATTTAATGCAATAAACAGATATTACTACAAGTGTTAACACAAGGAAACATATTTCACAATTTACGTGACGAAACCACAAAACTGAACTAAAATCTTTCAACGTCCACATACATATTCTAATAATCAGATTCATTTTCAGTCAAATAAAAGAGAATCAGTTATAGTTTCTGTAAATTGAAATGAAAAAGTTATTTTTGACGTCTTACTGAGAATGCGGTTTCGTCTCACTGACATTATTTGCCCTTGCTTCGAAAAGACGTTCACCTGGCACAGATGTAGCAACAATGCATAAGAACGCTTAGTTCACGCGAAACTACATAAAACATCGAAGGACTTCACAATTTTTCTCGGTGGTATACCTGTTTTAAAACCTCAGTTGAAGGGTACCGGTAGCATAATTCAAAATATCGCGTAGCGCGTTACGGGAACAGCTTCAAACCCGCTGCACGCCTGGTCGCTGTGCCGAACTCACCCAGGCAGACGGGCAGCAAAGCGCATGTTAACGGTATCTAGCGCCCGATACATGAATCACAAGATTCGTTGTTTCGAAACAGTGCCGATTCAAGTTTCGACTCAGTCGAACAGTTCGCTGACTCGATTCACTGAGTCGAAACATCAACTCAGTAGCCAACTCTAGTGTGTAGGTGGCACGATTATGGCGTTTGTTGGTGGCACAGTAGAGTTGTGCCTAGGCGTTTCAGTTGTGGTGCGTGTGCGTGCTACTATTGTGGCGTATAGCGGTGTTGCGTCTTGTCTGTCTTCTCGCATATTGTCTTTTTGCATGGCCTTTTCTATTGTTATATGGATTTTGTTGTACGACTGGGTGATGTGTACCTGCTTGTTCAATATATGGCAGGATGCTAGTTCTACTGCCTGTTCTACCTCCTTTTTCCTGTCTTGCAGGAGATTTACTAGGGTGGTGGTAAGGACCCTCAGGAAGTCATCTTTGAGTAGGGTCTCTTGTTTCATATCATTTTTTCTGCGGGGATCGGGGCTGGAGTGTCGATAGGTTTAATCGCTGCCTGTTGTTCTATGGTGGGAGCCGTTTTTGGCCTCTGTGGGCATTTAACGGAGAGGGCCGAGTGCGGTCCATTGCAATTCGCGCATTTTACGCGATGGCTGTCTGTGCATTGGTTAAGCGGGTGCGCTTCGCTGCATTTAGGGCAGCGCGCCTGGGTTTGAGGGCACTTCAGCGTAGTGTGTTCAAACGATAGGCAATTTCCGCATTGGGCTGGAGTGGGGCAAGAAGTCGGGAGGGCTCGCCTTCCTTTCTCGCGTAGTCAATTACCACTCCTTTCGTTAAAATTTGGTCTATCGTCCGCGGGTCGCGTGATAGGATTCGGATGTTCTGGGTTTTCTTTCCCCTTGCCCTGGATGTTATCATCCAGGCTTTATCTACCGCTAGGCCCTGACCTTTCAGCTGCTGCTCTATCTCTTTCTCATCGACATCGTGCGGTACACGTCTAATTACCGCGCTGAGGGAGGGCTGTTGCGGCGGCCTGGGTGTGTGTGTGTTATCGTTGCGATGGAGTTGCTCTTTTACAACAATCTCCGTCGCAATACCTTTCCTCATTTCGGACTGGATGAGTCCTGCATTGCCCCCCCACGGTTGTGTTAACATACGCTTTCCCATAACGTGTCACATATAGCGACTTAACGGTGTCCCTTATCGCCTGTTTCGTGTACGTATTGAAGAAAACAGCCAACTTATGCTGTGTATACAGCTTCGTCCCTAGTTTACTCTGCAGCTGAATACTGTTCTCCTGTCTGGCTCAACAGTGCTCATGTGAGAGACATTAATGTACAATTAAATAGAGCAATGAGATTGATCAGTGGCACTCTGATGGCTACACCACTTCAATGGCTCCCAATATTATGCAACATCGTTCCCCCAGATCTAAGACGGAAGGAAGCCTTAATGAGAGAGTATTATAAGATCTTGTCCACTCCTGAGCTTCCTATCCTGCAAGACCTTCCACCACCGGTCAGCCGGCTGAAATCACGTAAACCACCTCTTAAAAACAGCTGTGCAACTACATGAGTGGCTTCTCACCTAAATCAAACTGGGCAAGAATTTGGGATTCGTTTAATGGAAAAAACAGCATCTGGATAGACGATCCCTCTGAGCAGCTCCAAGGAATGGACCTTCCCAGGAGAGAATGGTCTTTGATGAACCGCTTCCGAACTGGTGTTGGTCGCTGTAACTATTGGAAATTCAAATGGGGTCAGACAGACGACCAGTCATGTGACTGTGGAGCAGACATACAAACGATGACCCATATAATTACTAATTACCCATTACGATCATTCTCAGGAGGGATGACCGAACTCCATATAGTCAGTCAGGAAGCTGTCCAGTGGTTAAAGGAGTTGGACTTGGCTCTGTGACAGAGATATGTTTTATCTTATTAAGTAGACACTAGTATATCTTACTAAAGTATTATATGTAGCTGACATACCATACGATATATATATATGCGCTGTGTATAGTCCTTAGGGAGGTGAATCACCGCGTAGTACCACTTCCCGGCCGCTGTGTGGATCTGGGGCTGCCTGGTCTACCCTCCGATGTGCTACTGCAGGGGCTGCTTGTGTCTACTGTCAGTGATGGTGAGGAATCGGCTGATATTCGCCCTGTCTTCTGTGCGGCTCTGGAGTTCTAGGTCGTGCCGTCCCTTCCATGGTGTAGTGGTGATTGGGCGTATGAATTGTGTGGTCGCACAGGTGAGTCCAACACTGGTCCACTTCGTTGTCCCAGTTAGTATCCACGGTCAGTGTCGGCCTAATCTACTCGTGCGCGGGTTGCGTGGCTATCTCCGGCCCTAATCACGCGGGTTGGGAGAAAGCCGCCGGCCCTGACACGGAAAAATCCCGAATCTCTGAGGGAGGGGGGCAGGCTGCCTGCCATGCGACGCTGTGACAACGACAACTGGCTTCCGACTGCTTATAGCAGTCGTATCAGACAGACAATTATTGCTCTTTTATGAAGCCGCGCACAGTTGAGGTTTGCGGGTATCTGCGGCAAGCTGCCTTTCCATTTCCTGGTGCCGCTGGATCGCTAGCCCGGTAGCGGGCGATTTAAATACCCTCGGCCCGCGGAGCGACCCCTCCGCGGACCGCGCCGCGGCCGCGCAGTGGAACCGATTGCGACGGCGTCTGAGATGACGTCGGTGTGAGGGCTCTGTCCGCCGTGGTCGTCACTTCGTTACGTTTGCTAGATTTACTCTTAATTAACCCAATTGCTGGTTCCCAAGCTTTGCTAAGATTATATAGCTACAGTCACGGTTTATCAGGTCGTCACATGTGCGAATTTCAATGGCCTCTCTAACGACGCAGTCCCAGTATCTCGACGTCTGTACCAGAATCCTAGTGCCTTCATAGTCCATCGCATGATTCTCCGACAAACAATGTTCAGCGACCGCCGACTTGCTCGGATACATCAATCGTGTGTGCCTCTGGTGTTCAACGCATAGATCCTCGACGGTACGCATCGTCTGTCCAATATATGACATTTTTTTTAAAATCTTTTATTGTATGATACATATGACCCAATAACTAAAAACAAATTGGGTCCTAATATTATACAGTTGTTTGGTTTGTTACAGTTATGTTTACAATTTTTTTATGTCATTTACGTTATTTACATGCAATAGGTTACAGTTTGTTGTTTACGATACATTTAGTTACTTTACGTTTAATTGGTTATAATACGTTTGGTGTTTTAGTGCTCCCGTTTGCAGGGTTTACATGTTGTGCCAGACGTTTATAAACCTGCTTTTTGGGTCCTGTCTGATGAACTAATTCCATCAGACTTGCCCCTGGCACAGGGCTTGACCCTTCTTTTACCCACTGCCTTGACTGGGAGTATGTTAGGTGTCTCTTATAAACTAACTTATAGCTAACTATCATTTATTGGCTAACTTAATTCTAGGTGTAGTGCCTCCAGTTCTTTCTGGTTCTGGATGCGGTTGTCTGATCCACTTCTGGTAGTCCATCCAACCCGTCGGCTGGCTCTGGTGCAGGATCATAGTTGTGCGATGTACTGCTCCCTGATGTTTTGGGATACAGTATTCATCATTTCATTTAATGTATGGAATGTTTCTTCGTTTCTTAGGAGTTCTGTTATGTTGAAATGCGGAAGCTGCTGTCTGTATGAGGAGATTAGATGGTCCTGCATTGGGCAGTCAAATATGACATGCTCTGGTGTTCCCTCTGAGAACCCACAGTCACACCTTGGAGACTCCCTTTTCCCAAACCGATACAGGTAGGTCGGGTACGGGCCGTGGCCAGTGAGGAAGTGTATGAGCCCTCGTGATGGCTGGAAATGTTGTAATTAAAGTCTTTCTTTTATGTTGGGGAGGAACTCTTATGTTCTTCTCCCACTTTCCTCGAGGTCCCAGAACTCTTGCCAGAGTTGGAGGCCCCTTTCTCTTATTTCCTTATTTCCCATCACTCGGGCTCCCATTATTACCTCAATTTTGTTGTAATCCCCTTTTTTCATCCAGTACCCCACCGCAAGCTCCCTTATTCTAATGTCGAGGGGAGTCCCATCAACGTCAGGAGAGAGCAGCCCGGCGAGGTACGGTATGCTCCAATTGATTTTAGTAGGATGTGTCTTTGCACTCTTCTCACTGCCACAGCGGGAGCCACTCTGGTGAGCCTGTGGGCCCAGCTGCCGGTTCCGTAGCCCATCATCGATACGAGGATGCTGTTATGGTAGAGCTTGATGAGATTGGGTGGAAGGTGGAATCTCCGGTGCCCAATCCCCGCGAGCCTATTGAGAGCTGTTAGGGCTCTATCAGCAGTCGCATCGATGTGTGCTGCAAAGCTCCAGCGCTCGTCTAGGATTACCCCCAGGTATCTGGCTTTTTGCTTCCTTATTACAGGGATGCCGTCTATCCTCACCGTCGGATTTCGCGCGAGTGTCCCTTTTAATAGGAGATAGTTTGACTTTGCTGGTGCTATGCTTAATTTTGTGTCTTGGCACCATGCTGTTAGGATTTGGATTGCCCTCGCTATGCGCGGTTCGATATCCTCCCTACTCTTGCCGCCTACCATCAGGAGGAGGTCATCAGCGTAGGCTATCACCTCCAGCACATCTGGGCTGTTTTGCATTGCATTCAGGAGGGGTTCCATATTTAGGTCCCAAAAGAGTGGCCCCAGGACAGATCCCTGGGGGCACCCCTTCGTGATCTGTTTGCTTACAGATGCACTAGGGGATGATAGCCGAACCTCCCTGTTTTTGCAGTAGTCCCTAAGGCATCCATATAGTGGCCCAGGGCACTCCATCTTCCTTAGGCAGGAGAAGAGCGAGGGCCACCACAGGTTGTCGAAGGCACCGCTGATATCCACCATGCCGCCTACCACGTATTTATGCTGGGTGGAGCCGCAGACTTCGGCCGCTAGGGCAATCGCGTCGCACGCAGATCGTCCCGCTCGGAAGCCGAATTGCCTGTTGCTAACCCCACATAATACTCGGTGTGCTTCCATTCTGCCAGCCAGGAGTCTCTCGAACGACTTTCCTAGTATGTCGAGGAGGCAGATGGGCCGGTAGGACTTGGCGAGGGCTGCGCCCTTGTCAGGCCCCTTTTTTATTATCACCACTTCTGCTTTTTTCCAGGGGGTTGGGAACCTCCCTTGCCTCAGACACTCGTTGTACAGTCCAGTCGCCCAAGGGACTATCCTGGGGGCGAGGAATTGTACCACCTCGGAGGTGACTTGGTCCAGCCCTGGGGCTTTCCCCTTTTTTAAGTTGTGGAATTGGTTTGCCACCTCCTCTTCAGAGAAGGGGTAAACCAATATGTTGTTATCGTAGGGCTGGGCGTCCAAAGCTCTTATTCGAGCTTGGCTTTCTGTGTCTGTCGTTGGGGAGTAGGGTCCGGAGGAGGACCCTGGCAGTTTCCTCCCAGGATTCCGTGTACCGGTCCCCATCCCTGACCGTTGACAGCACCATTGGCGCCCGGATCTTTTCCCTTACTAACTTGTAGGGGATGCCCCAGGGATCGGTTGCTAATTGCGCTTGCACATATTGTTCCCAGCTGTGCAGTCTGGTCGACCGCAACTCCTTGAAGAAGTGGTCCTTCAGATCTCTGTACCTCTGGAGCCAATATTGCTTTCGATGCCAAATCACGCTCCTCTGGTAGTACCTCCGAGCCGTCTGACATCCTGTCGCAACCGCTGTAGTTCGGCAGACCATGGTGAAGGGGAGGCCGCAATGGCTTTCCTCCTGCGTGGCACGGCTTTCCTAATAGCGCGAGTAATGCTATTGGCCAGAACCTGGGCGCACTCGTCGACGTTCATGTCCCCTTCCGGCATTGCCGGCAAGTCGCACTCCCTCTCGAGTTGTTCCCAGTCTGCCCTTTTGTAGTTGTACTGCCATTCCCATCCTGCTTCCCAGTCGCACTCGTTACCACTGATCTCAAAGGTGATCATATTGTGATCACTTGTGGTTATTTTGTCATGGACTCTCCAGTTTTTGATGTTCCCTATTATGTTGGCTGTAGCCAGGGTTACATCAATGTTTGTCCCTGCACCTCCGGTGTAGGTGGGCGGGTTGCCGGGTTGGTTGGCAATTGTTAACTGGAGAGCCATGATTGCTTCCTCAGCTTTCTCGCCTCTGTTGTCACGGGTGCGGCTGTTCCACAGGGGGGGCCAGGCATTTAGATCCGCCATGACAACTATCCTCCGCCCCTGCAGGGCCGTTATGACTTGTGTCATGTGTTCTAGGTGAACTATGTCGTCCCCGTACTGGAAGTACATGTTGACTAGTACCACCAGTCCCGTGGGAGACTGAAGTTCGACGACTGTGCAGTGGGCATTGGATAGTTGGGCGACTACGGTGGTTCGTATTGTCTTGTTGTTGATGACTATGGCAGTTTTGGGCTCTTGCCCTGTTGTGATAACTTGCCAACTAGTCGCAGCGTATGCAACTTGTCCCGAGAGGGTGTACGGCTCTTGTAGGCAGATCACGTCCAGTCTCATCTCGTCCACTAGTCTGCGGAGCTCCTGCATCACCAAGCGGCTGTTATGTGCGTTTATCTGTGCAATAGCTAGATTAGCCATTTAGGCGGGTGACACGTTTCTTCCAGCTATTGCTGGCGTCTGAGTTTATTTCTCTGTTGACTTGGGTAGCTTGGTGAGTTAGGAGAGTTTTGTTCTGATTTTCTGCCTCTCCCTTGCGGTTAAGGACTTCTTGGGCTTGGTTGGGTGAAGCTCCGAGTCTAGTGGAGAGATTCATTGACTTTAGGTGAAACTGGTCCACTGCCGTCTTTGCTAGAAGGGGGGATGGCCTGCCATATCTCCACCCAATGCATGAACGGTGTATTGATGCTGCAGCCGAGACCATAGGTCTTTCATGGTTAGTTGGTTGCATGCCATGCTCCAGGAACTTGTCTGTGTCAGGCTTCCTCTGCATTAGACTGGGACTAGCCATAGTCTATGCGAGAGATCAGGCGCTGCTCCAGGATTTTGTAAGTAGGACAGTTGCGTCCGGTTGTGCAACAGCTCTTTTTCCCCCTCCTGGAGCATGGGATGCAGGTTGTGGGTTGTTTGCACTCCTTTCTGGAGTGTTCTTCTGACTCGCAACGTGAGCATGCAGCTTTCTTGGTGCAATATTTCATTATGTGATCTAGGTCACAGCAGTTGTTGCACCGTGGCACTACTAGGTAGTCTTTGACGTTTATTGCTGTATATTCAAGGTATAGTCTCCCCATAGTCGTCAGCTACCTCCACATTTTGCCTGAGACCTCGGCGACGTGGTGTACAACATCACGCCCTAGGGGTCCGGTTTTGAATCTAAGACGAAATTTTTTTTTTGAATTCTTCGAGTCCTACTGACTCAAAGTTTTGTGCCCTTATTCCTTCTATGATATCGTTGTCATTTATGTCGATAGGTATGTCGTAAAGTATAACCAATGGGTTTTTCTTTTTTGGTCCTTCGCATTTTACTTCTTTACAGAGTTTTTCATTTGACATGATTTTTTCTTTGTCACTTTCGGAAGCTAGGTCGACAATGACTACATTTTTTGTCGTTTTAATTTTATTTATTTTTACTTTGTCTCTGATTGGGTTTACTGTTTTTGTAAAGATTTCCTGTACAGCCTTAACGTCTTGACCGGGAAGCGGTCTTAGAAAGACTGCACTATTTGTTTTTTGTGCCGTTTTGCCTATTATCTCTCCCGTTGTTGGGGGTTTGGGAGCAAATTGCGCCGCCACCCCCGCGTATGTTTTTGTGATAGTTGGGGCTTTCCTGAACTTCTCCAACTCTTGCTGAAGTTGTTCGACTTGTCCCTCTAGTTTGGCTTGCCTTACAGCCCAGGCTGAGAGGCAGTCCTTCATTTTTCCAGCAAGGGTTTTATTATATTTACCCTTCTGGTCTATGTCCCCAAGCATTTTAGTTAGCTTTTTCAGCCATTCCAGGGCTTTCCACACTGACACGGAATCTGGTACACGCCGACCTTCCTCAAACCGAGATCTTTGGCGCTCCCCACCAGTGCACGAATTTTATTCGGCGGACAAAAAACAGTTCCAACCTGGTGTTTTTTTAAAATGCGGGCGATCTTCCCCGAGAGTGCGCCGGTATATGGAACGAACGCAGTGCCTACATCCTCCCTCGTGTTTTCATCCGTTTCCACAGGTTGTGATGTAGTGGTTGGGCGGAGAGCCCGCTGAATCTGCCACTCTGAGTACCCATTTTTTCGAAATACAGTTCTCAGGTGTTCCAATTCCTGGGGTAGACACTCTGCGTCTGAGATAACACCATACAGCCGGTGCTGCAGAAGATCTCAGAGATGCTGCGAAAAAACACCTTTCCGCTCAAAAATCCTTATCCTTCACGCCCTATCACGTTCACAAACCACCCACACCGCACCAGCCATTACGGCCTATCCAAACTAAGGCGATCGCTAAGCGACATCCTACCCACCAGCGATCTCCAGATCATAGACGCAAATCCTATATTCACCAACCAGCAATGACTACACATCATCAATGTAGCCAAACAGCGCTCCAACACCAAGTCAGGATCAGAGGCAGCCAATACTGACAATAACGGTGTTGGCTGACTCGGGGGGGGGGGGGGGAAACCCTAGTTATAAGGTCCAACAATAACAGAACACAAATACGGGCTCATCACCCAGACAGACACCCAGAAGCCAAGATACATGAAGATAAAATCACCAAAATTCTAAAGGGAATGCTCAACAGAGCAAGTACTTCACAGCCTCCGGAGATGCCTTGCTGTTCTCCCATGAACAGATGGCACGGCGAATTGACAGTCATCCACTGACAATGGCAGAGGAGTTCTCTGTCGAAAGCTCGTGGGCAGTAAACCATATGACGCGGCTTGTAACCCAAGAAGATTTCATTAACAAAAACCCTCGTCCGCCATTCTGAAGAAACTTTGTCATCCAGTATATTATCAGTGTAATACCATCTTTTCGCGTCACGTCAAAGATTTTTGTCAAAGAAATAGGACCAATCTTCCATCTAATTTCTTTGTCTCATAAATTGGACAGTGTAATAACGGCCTTAGCCATGCGAGCAAAGGAAGTGACGTCAGAATGACGTAGCCGTCCGTTCCTGTCAAACATCCGAGGTTTGTTCAAATGTTTGTATAGCTTATGGGACTTAACCAGGTGGTCACCAGTCCCTAAACTTACAAACTACTTATGAACTAGCTAACACTAAGGACGGCACAAATATCCATGCTCGAGGGGGGGGATTCGAACCAATCCCCACCCCCGAGGTTGGTTTGGGTGCAAGCTCTTGCTACAGGGACGCCATCTTCCCTTTCTTATTTTCATGATTTTCTCCTCATAACTCATGTGTTGCTATTTCAAAGTGACGACTGACTGAAGACAGATTAATCGTACTAACATCGACGTGTTTTTAAATGTAAACTGTAGTAAAAAATGCCATATTGGGAGTGTAGTACTTGATATTGGTGGTAATGAGGAACAGAATTGACCTACACAGGTGCTTCATTAACGTAGTGGATAAATGCGTCAAGGGAGGGGCTAATCAGCGTGGCTGGTGGTTCGCTTCCCGCTCCCAAAAAAAATATATATTTTACCTTGACTCCTGAAAGTTTTCTTACACTGCTATTAATTAAATAGAATTTACACCCTGGGATATTCGACATATTTACATATACAAGTGTCTCCACTAGAAAGTGTGTTTGTTCTATTTAGTGAACATGTGAAATATGGACTAACAAATTGTAAACATTGTCTCATTAACTACCTGCACATAAACTGCAGACACTGTAATAATGTTGTAAATGTCATGATGATTAAAAGAACTTTATATATGGATTACATACTACAGTTCTGTGGCAACTGAAGTATCTCAGTGAGACTGCTTTGTTCAAGCTGTTATACACCGTCTTGCGTTCTATATGCACCACCTATGAGGTAATTGTGCTAATACTGTAGCCTATCTCACGGAACTCAAGAGTTTTATCTATGACTAAAAAGTAATGTATATAACTATTTGTATCACATGTCATTTGCAACATACACTGTAACAATACGTCTGCACTTTATGTGTAGGTAGAACAGGAGTATGTTTACGGTCCACATTTTACGGCATTTTTACTAAATAGAAGCCGTGGTGGAGTAGCCGAGCGGTCTAAAGCGTCTCGCTGCGGAACGCGCGGTTGCTCGCCGTGGAGGTTCGAGTCCTCCCTGGGACATGGGTGTGTGTGTTGTCCTTAGGTTAGTTTACCTAGGTTTAAGCAGTTTGTAATTCTATCGGACCAAACTGCGTGGTCATCAGTCCGTAGCTTACAAACATTTGAACTAAATAGAATAAACGCACATTTACGACAAAGGGCTTGTAGACGTAAATGTGTTGAAATATCATAACACGCAAATTCTTATTTATTAAAATAGTGTCAATTTTTTTTTGGAGTCAATGTGAAAAATGAAAATATCAGGAGCGGGAAGTAAACCACCGCCCACACCTTTATTCAACTAGTTGCGTTTATCCACTGCGCTGCATGAAGCACCAAGAGCTAGGTAGGCTGCTGAAACGCCTATCTGATGTCACCGACAAATATGTTACTCTGTGCTGATCTGTTTCTCTTTACCAATAGGCCGTGCTGACCTTGGCTGCAGCGCCTCCCTGTCCCGCCCGCGTCTCTGAACCCACCTGACCTCCTGCTTCTCTCTCTCTCTCTCTCTCTCTCTCTCTCTCTCTCTCTCTCTCTCTCTCTCTCTCTCTCCCCTCCTGCTGTCCTGCACTCCTCCACGGACCGCTCACCACGCAGCCACGCTACAATCCAATAGGTGTGTTCGAGTGGCGAGAAATTTACCAGTCGCCACTGTTTCCGACTACCGCTACTGCGCATGCGCGGCCTCCGCCAGTTGCAGCTGCAAACGCCAACTCGAACGCTTTTTTTCTCGTGTTTCGTGGTTTGGCTACCTGTAGCGCTAGTTGACTCATTTTCTCTCTCAGCTGCGTAGACGAAAGGTTTATGATTTAACCCTTAATTCTTTTGTGTCCCAGCCTCGTCGCCGCTTTTGTGTCCCGTTTCTGTCGTAGGTGTCGGTGGTCGAGTAGAAAAGTACCGACACAGGAATAAAGGTTGCACGCTTGTGCAGGTACGAAGGTAAGCAGCCAGTGGGACAGCAGAAACTAGAAACACTAGAGTAAATTAGAACGAGATATATATTGCAGAGAATTTATACAATACTTAACTTTTACATAGTTCAGTACTGCAGAATGCTGATACATAGTTGAGCTAGGGGCCTGCCTAGTGCCTATCCGATAGCCAAGTCTTCACTGGTGCCTATCTGATTCCGAAGTGTTAACTCGTTCCTATCTCAGTCCCAAGTGAACGATGTCGTTCAGTGGTGGCCACGAGCGGAGTTGTAGCAGAGGGCGCTCGTGGCCATAGACCACTTGTAACTAGACTGCGCGTGACGTCATTGGGCTGAAAGCAACATCTAAGTCACGTGACTCGGGGCAGGAAGCTTGAGGCAGACGAGTACCTGTAGCGTGTTTTATGTATGTGTGTATTTTCAGCCCGCTTTCCAGAATACGTTCAATTTGTTTGCAGTTACTTTTCTTTGCTGCAATGGTGAGATCGTGTGCAGCGTTTGGTTGCACTGAAAGATTCATAAAAGGAAGCAAAATTTAGTTCCACAGGTAAAGTTGTTTTCATAACAAAAAGTTTGCGAATGCATTGTTTGGTTTATTTTCTCTCTTCTTTCATTTGACAGGGGGAGGGGGTGCGATTTTCTAAGATTAGGTCTATGTATTTACAGACTGAAACAAAAGTTTGGTATCGGTAGCAAGCAGATGTGAATAGGCTGCTTGTACTTATTTGTGTGTAAAAATTACGAAGTGATACATTATATACTTTATCTATGTTGTAACGTGTGTATATTGATAAAATATTAATTGCAAACACTTTCGTTTTAGTCACTTTCATTATGATAGTTTCAAAAATGTTTACAGTTTTCCGAAAGATGAAGTACGAAGAAATGTGTGGACATTTGCTTTGAAGAGAGAAGTTTAAAGCAACGATCACACAATGTTATGCAGCAAACATTTTTCACCAGAAAGTTTCGATACTGAATCCTTCGGTTTCGGAAGGAAATTGAAACCAGGCGCTGTACCGTCAATCTTTGATTTTCCTCCGCACTTAGCCCCAAAAGGAAAAAATCAGAAGCCACCAGCGCAAAGAATTGCTCAAGAAGCCTCGTCTACTTCGGAAAATGATGTGTAAGATGCATTTTATTTGTTCTTTTATGAATGCCTGTAAGGAAATGTATGTCAATGTATCAGTGACATATTTAATTTCATATGAAACTAAATTCAGGTCTAATTTAGGTTGTTTTGTATATAATAAAAAAAAGTGAGTGAAATTTATAAGAGCATTGATACACAATGGATATCAAAATAGCTTATTTAGGGTCTATTTGAGTAGATTCTGTACCTGTAATAAAGGAGAAATAAACTTAATGTAAGCTTATGGCCCACTGCTTGCACTTTATGAAACTTACTTTGCTGCAATGTTCTCAAATCAAAATGATTATTTTTATATGTGGTTAATCAATATGTATTGACTGCTGTTTTAAAGCAACTGTTCTTCACTCAATAGGCCTACATGTTTTTGTTGCGTTGACAATTACTTTGCCATTAATATTTGTTTAGGAGCTTATGGAATACTTTTTCACCTTTTCACTGTGTACTTATGACTATCTACCTGTTGTACACACGAGTACTGATGATCTTGTTCAGCAACTCTGTCTGGGAGCCACCCTATATTTCTTGTGAAGTGAGTGGCCATTTGGATAATATTCTAGATACATTGCAAATATATATTTTCATGTAGGACTGCAGCCAGAATTTCCTTTTTTTGGTAGTGGTGGGCCATCAGACAAATAATAACATGTCAGAACACAGTTATAATTAAGTGATAAAGCATTAGTAAATGTAAAGGCATACTTATACATCAACAGGCCTATAGTTTATTAGCCTAAATGACAAGTCTCAGACTTGCAACTGGAGCATATGATATAACAAATTCTGGAGAAGGGAAGGATTGATCACCTGCCCCCTCCCCAGTTATTGCCTATGTTTGATATAGGTAATCTAATGTGGTGTTGGCTATATAAGTGTATTAAACTGTTAAGTTTGTGTATAAGGTCAATGTAGAAAATATTGCTTACATATTGCTTTGTTTTCAGTCCTTCAGAAGAACATCAACTAAAACGGTCAAGGACATTCCGGAAATCATATGTAGGAGATTATGACAAGGAAGTAGTAGTTTTATCGCCAAATAAAGCCACTAGTTTTGTGGAAGCCGCTAAAACTAGACTGGATGAGACAAAAAAGAAATTACTTCTAGAGAGACAAAAGTGCCGTCGTTTAATGAACAAGATCAGTACTGCTGACGCACTGTTGGCTGATTTAAAACAGAAGCAGATGATCACAAAGTATGGCCGACATGTTAGAGGTAAACCATTTCTTCTTTAAAATAACCTTGGATGCAAGTTACACTAAAAATGTTTGGCTGTGATTCTAGTGTTTTAAGATAATTATTAAAGTGTTAGTAATATTCATATTTTTGTTTTCAAAATCTTCTCCCACCAGTTGTTGTGCATCTACTGAGAAGTTTCAAAGGAGAACATGGGAAGGAGTACCCAGAAGACTTAAGGAAATTTGCCCTCACTCTAAACTTTTTTTCAAGTCGGGCATATGACTATGTCAGAGATTTTTCACAAAGCATTACCCCATCCCAGTACCTTGCGCAAGTGGTATCAAGGGGTTAGCGGAAAACCTGCCTTCAGTTCAGAAGCAAAAGCTGCACTAGTCCTCAAGTCACGCCATATGGCAGCCTTGAAGAAAAAGGTTGTTGTATCTTTAATGATGGATGAAATATCTATTAGAAAGCATATAGAGTTTGATGGCAACCGGTTTGTTGGCTATGTAGACTATAGTGCAGAAATCACGTGTGATAATTTACCCGAGGCAAAGGATGCACTAGTATTTATGGTTGTGGCACTAAATGACAATTGGAAAATCCCAGTAGGATATTTCCTGACAAGTGGTTTGAGTGGGAGTGAAAGGGGCAATTTAGTTTTAGCTTGTTTAGATTTCCTGAAAGAGATTGATGTTAATGTGCTCTCCCTGACATTTGATGGGGCAGCGGCTAATTTGTCAATGGCCCGTTACCTGGGAGCTGAACTCAGTGGAGACACCATAAAGCCATGGTTTGTGAACCCATCAACAGGTCATAAAGTACACATTGTTTTAGATGCGTGTCACATGCTAAAAGTTGTCAGAAACTGCCTTTCCACAAAGGGAGTTTTGTTCAGTGAAGAGGGCCCAATGAAATGGGATTATTTTGTGGAACTGCAAAAATTGCAGCATCAAGAGGGTTTACATTTAGGGACAAAATTAACAAAAAGGCATTAATTGGCACAAAGAACCAATGAAGGTTAAACTGGCTGCACAGATGTTCAGTGAAAGTGTAGCCAGTGCACTTACATATTGTGATACTAATTTGGGCTTGCCCCAGTTTCAGGGTTGTGAAGCTACTGTGAAGTTTGTTAGGTTAATCAATAACGTATTTGATATTTTAAACAGTACAAATTTATTTTCCATGGAATTCAAAAGACCCTTATCCTCAACTTGATAACTGTTTCCCCAAGAAATTAGTCAAATTTAATTGTAAGGAACCAAACAAGAAACCATGGCTCACCGAAGGTATAAAAATATCTTGTAACCGGAAAAGGGAACTGTATCTGACAGCAAGAGAGAGTAGTGACCCAGAAATACTCAACTATTATAAAACTACTGTTCTGTATTAAGGAAAGTTATTAAAAAATCCAAAAGCATTTGCATCATGTCTGAGATTAGTACATCAAATAATAAAATAAAAACAATCTGGAATATTATAACAAGGGAGACAGGGCAACCAAGAACTCAGGAAGACAGCATTACCATCAAAGTGAATGAAAAAATTACAAAAAAAAAAGTCAGAAGTTGAAAACACTTTTAATAATTATTTTTTAAATGTTGTGGAGAATATAGGATCCAAATGTTCATTAGAAGAAGCTAGGCAGTTAATGGAACAGGGCATACCTAGACAGTATGATACAATGGAAATCCCACCCACCTCTCAAACTGAAATTAAGAAATTAATAAACTCTCTCAACAGTAAAAGCTCTCATGGCATTGATGGCATATCCAGCAGGGTATTAAAAGCTTGTTCCCAAGAAATATGTAGGATTCTTAGCCACATTTGTAATAGCTCACTGGAGCAGGGTATTTTCCCTGATAGACTGAAATATGCTATTGTCAAACCACTTCATAAAAAAGGTGATACGTTGGATGTCAACAACTACCGCCCAATCTCACTTCTGACTGCTCTATCAAAAATTCTTGAAAAAGTAATGTATTCCAGAGTAACTTCATATTAATAAAAATAAAGTTCTAACAAAATGTCAGTTTGGTTTCCAGAAAGGTTTTTCAACAGAAAATGCAATACACATTTTCACTAATGAAATATTAAATGCTCTGGATAACCGTAAATCACCCGTTGGGATTTTTTGTGATCTATCAAAGGCCTTTGATTGTGTTAACCATGGAATTCTTCTAGATAAACTTAAGTACTGTGGTATGAGTAGGAAAGTGCACAAATGGTTTAAATCATACCTAACTGGAAGAGTTCAGAAAGTTGATATAAGTAATTCACATAATATACAAAAATCAGCCGAGTCCTCAAACTGGGGAACTATCAAGCATGGGGTGCCACAGGGTTCGGTACTGGGACCTTTGCTGTTCTTAATATATATTAATGATTTGCCTTTCTATATTCATAAAGATGCCAAGCTAGTTTTCTTTGCTGATGATACAAGTATCGCTATCACACCCGAATCACAGGAATTAACTGATGAAATCATCAATGAAGTATTTCAGAGAATTATTAGATGGTTCTCTGTAAATGGACTCTCTTTAAATTTTGAAAAAACACAGTATATTCAGTTTCACACAATAAATGGCATCACACCATTAATTAATATTGACTTCAACCAGAAATCTATAGCTAAGGTAGAATATTCAAAATTTTTAGGTTTATGCATTGATGAGGGGTTGAATTGGAAGAAACACATTGAAGATCTGCTGAAACGTTTGAGCTCAGCTACTTATGCTATTAGGGTGATTGCAAACTTTGGTGATGTACAACTCAGTAAACTAGCATACTATGCCTATTTTCATTCTCTGCTTTCTTATGGCATCATATTCTGGGGCAATTCATCATTCAGTAAGAAAGTATTCACTGCCCAAAAGCGGGTCATCAGAATAATTGCTGGAGCCCACCCAAGATCATCCTGCAGACATTTGTTTAAGGATCTAGGAATCTTTACAGTAGCTTCACAATATATATTTTCACTTATGAAATTTGTTATTAACAATCCAACTGGATTCAAATGTAACAGCACTGTGCATAGCTACAACACTAGGAGAAAGGGTGACATACACTATTCAAGGTTAAATTTAGCTATGTCACAGAAAGGGGTTAATTATTTTGCCACAAAAGTTTTTGGTCATTTACCTAGTAGTATCAAAATTCTGACAGATAGCCAACTAGCATTTAAAAATAAATTAAGATAATTTCTGAATGGCAATTCCTTCTACACATTAGATGAATTTCTAGATAAAAGTTAGAACTGTAGGAAAAACTTAAAAAAATAAAAAAAATAAAACATATAAAAATAAAAAAATTAAAAAAAGTAAAAAAAAAAATTCAAATATTGGGTGTCATGTAATATTATGTATAGACACACTTCATTTAACTGACACGTTCCACATCATTACGAAGTGTCGTATTCATGATCTATGGAACAAGTATTAATCTAATCTAATCTAACTACATACAGTGCTATCAGCCAATATGTAAAGGAAGCAAAAACATGGTTATATTCATTAAAGGAATCTGTTGGGGGAACATTACTAGTACACTCGACTAGAAGAATTGGATTTTTAGTCTTGATTATTGGTCTGCAATCATCCATAGCTATTTATGAGGATATCATAGATAGATTTGCACCAGGCATGACATTTTTGTTGACCCACAAACTGAGTCAAGATCACCTTGAAATGTTTTTCAGTGCTGTGAGAAGTCGTGGGGGGCAGAATAATAATCCAACTGCCCGTCAGTTTGAAGCTGCATTCAAGCGACCTTTGGTGCACATTCAAGTTGGTACACCTACAAGTGCAAATTGCTTCGATGTTGATGCTACCACAATTCTCCATTCTACATCAAGTGATAGTCGTAAGGAGGAGGTCAGTTGCAGTGAGATTTCATCTGTCCCTAGTGTGGCATTAATAAATCATGATTATGTACCACATCCAGCTTCCTTGACATTATATGTGAGTGATGTTGTTGGGTATATAGCTAGATTTGTGGCAAGGAAATTGTTGAAAAAAGTGAAATGTGATGTATGTCAAGTGGCACTGTGTTCCAGTGTTTCTTGTTCTGGCATTTTAAATGTAAAGAACAGAGGTGGCTTGATCATTGCATCAAGCGATGTTGTCCATCTGTGTAAAGTAGGTGAGAGAGTATTACGACAAATGTCAGTTTTACACATGAAAAATCCACTGGACACATTGGTAACATCAGCTCTGCAGGACTTACGGAATGGTGTTTTTGTCCAACTGAATGAACATGTTGCTAATTGTCCTCCCCTTGACAATCACATCCACCAATTAAAAACAGTAGTGCTGACTGAATATTTCAAAATAAGGCTGCATCATGAAGCCAGACACAGCAGTGAAAAACTACATGATGCTAGAGTTAGAAGTTTTCATACAAAATTAGTATTATTTAAGAATCAATGATTCTTTTAAAACGTGTATGTGCTTGTACCTACAAAATGCAGAA
Source organism: Locusta migratoria (assembly GCA_026315105.1). Lineage (NCBI taxonomy): Eukaryota > Metazoa > Arthropoda > Insecta > Orthoptera > Acrididae > Locusta > Locusta migratoria. The sequence goes on from CM048748.1 coordinate 456,580,534, forward strand.
TGAACTGTAAATTTTCTGTGTGAAATAAATTATTTTTGTTTAGTAATATCATTTTATTTTTTTCTTTTGTCATGTATCCCCCACCTTACAAGCAACCAAGTAATACTGCAATGTTCACCCACATCTAACCTGTTTGTCCTACACAAGTTATGAATTTATATGAAACTGATAACAATCCAGTTAGACTGTTCCAAAAGAGCATAGGTCATTTATTGCTCAGTTACTCTTTAAGAAATTTGAAGTACTTTCAGTGCACCTAGTCAGTCTGTTCATAATTCATGTTTTTTGGTCTAATTCAGCATGTTTTCACCCTGATGTCTATAAATCATACTTTGGGCCAAGGCACTTGTCATAAAGTGTTTATTCACCTCAAGTAAGTAGCATGATTACAGTGTAACCATGGGGTGTGAAGAATTAATTCTAATGCACATTGAATTCTTACTCAATTTCCAATACATACACAAGTGTTTGTGACCACAAACATAGGAATGTTGGATTGAAAATATGCAAAATAATTCCTGTTCAAAATGAATTATCTGGAGAAGTGATCAAGAGTATAAAGCAGGTAACCATACATTGTGAATAATACACTTGAATGCTCTTGGATCTACTGTACATTACAAAAGGCTGACCTCTGTCTTGCCTTGAAATGTATGTTGGTCAATGCCTATTGCAAGGGTGGTGGAACAGCTGATTTCTGTAGCTATTAGTGGGTTTTAATGTAACATGTTTCATCATGCATACTGCTTTCACATTTGTTGGCTTCACCAACTCTCAACCAAATCTTAGTCTCCTAACCTTGATCTACACTTATGCTACAGTACAACCTGTCATGACATTTTTTTTTTCTTTTTTTAAAAAAGGTTTCAGTAAGTACTTTCTCAGATGTTGAAAATTCTTACTAATTACAAACAAAAGTATGCATAATTAGCCACAATTTCTAGGAGTTGCTTGTACCAGATTCACTCTTAAGTTCTGTTTATTTTGTAGCTATTATGTTGTGAAGTTATATATTAAAGCACTGTACACAGAAATGACCTCTATTAAATTGAAGTAACTATTTTGCTTGAAAAATGTAATAAGGAAATATTATCAGGGGTAGACATTTGTTATTTACTTGATTAAATTCCACTGGTGTTGGCATGAACATAACATCCACAAACAGGGTAATTAATACAGAAGTCTGCAATATTTCTGACAATATATGTTAAAGCACTGTACACAGAATTCAAAACTGTAAAATTGAAGTAACCATTTTGAGAAATACAAATGCAACAAAGGAAATATTAAGTTATCAGGGGCAGATAAGCAGCTAATCTTTTTAATTTACTTTATTAAATTTCACTGATGAAGGCATGAGCAGTAATATTCTATACACTGGTGAGGTGTTAATATTATGTCTGCAATATTTGTGGGCAGCATATAAGCTTTCTCTGAATCTTCCACATTATCTAAACGATTTCAAAAATACACTGGTATTATCACATAACGTTAGGGCATGTGCTGGTCCTTACATGTTTATCTTGATGACTGAATTGAGATTTTTGAAACTACACAACTCATTGCAAAACTATAATCGTCGTCTTAAATATTTTGCTTATTATCAGGGCATTCTTTCGGTATCTGCACTCAATTATGCAAATGTCATAAAATATAAGCACTATTTTAACAAACCTGATACTATGCATATAAATGTTTATTTTAAACGCATAACTAACTATTTCACAAGAATTATTAGAGAACCGGTGCAAAATGCACAACTTACTTTGTCTTCTGCTTCTATGCAAGCGAAAACCTACGAGATTTCTAGTTCAACAAAAACATATTTAACGAAGAACTGTCAATTTCGTCACACACAAAACCGACGACTCTTGCACTAATGTTTGGAGTCTCGGAAGAAAAAAGCGTAAATAAAACAATATTTGCCATAGGTATACGGCAGGTAGTTTTATTGTGAAAATCAGTGCTGAACATCAGTTATAAATGATAAAAATTACAACTGTCAGCTCCGTTCCAGATTGCTTGCAATGACCAATACACGGCTTCTTGCCCCGAGTCACGTGACTCAGATGTTGGTTTCAAACCTCAACACGGCGGAGATAGGAGCGCGCGCAGTCTATGTTATTTATCGTCTATGCTCGTGGCTGACATCGTACGAACGCCGCGCCGTGCCGTGCATGGCGGCGCGCGGCGAAAGTACGTGGCGCGCACTTTGGACTTGTGCGACACCACAAATTCACTACCCGAGTCCGTGGGACTCATACCAAAGATTGAAACAATGTAGACGTTACGTTTTCACGCCAATTGTTGTGCGCCGCCCCCTTCCTGCAGTGCTGTGGTGGGCGCGCTACAATTTTAGTCAAGTGAGTCCCAGGGACTCATGGTGGTTGTTAATGCTACTAGTTTGAGCCCATAGGACTCATGGTGTGTGTTTATGCTACAATCATTGGTTTTCCTTACGAGTTTTTTTCGTTTCTAATTTTGGTTTCAGGACAATATCGCTCACAGATGGTCAGTTCCTAGTTTCAGAGATCTTAGAAATGTTTGTGGTCAACAGTCAGAAGCATTACTCATTAGGAGTCAAGGCAACTGCCGATGAAAAGCTTTGATCGTCCTCTGAATGGGATAAGCATAAGATGTATATGCCAAACGAAATGTTCAAATGTTTGTGTAGTCTATGGGACTTAACTACGGGGTCATCAGTCCCTAAACTTACGAACTACTTATGAACTACTTACGAACTAGGACGGCACACACATCCATGCCCGAGGGGGATTCGAACCTCCGACCGTAGTGGCCGTGCAGACCGTGACTGGAGCGCCTCAGTCTCCTCGGCCGGCTATGCCAAACGAACCTGGTTAATATATGTTGAAACTGCAGTGCCTGGTGGATGCTAGAACCGGTTATACGTATAATGTATATTTGTACACGGGAAAAGGTTCTGATGGGTTTTGTTTAGGTGAAGAGGAGAGAAAGAAGTCAGTACTAACGCAAGCTGTCCTCAGATTGTGCAGACCTGTTTTCAATACCAACATGAACATTACTACAGACAATTGGTACTCTTCGATGGAGCTATTGCAGGAACTAAAAAAGAAAGGCTTGACAACAGTTGACACCTTGAAGAAAAGGAGACACCAAAAGCGTTCCTTCCCAATAAAAACAGATCTGTTGGGTCGACTCTATTTGGCTTCGGCAAATATTGTACGTTGGTTTGTTATGTACCGAAGAAAAGCAGAGCAGTTATATTGTATTTTCCAATGCACCACAACAATGACATCAACCCCACATCTAAAAAACCTGAAATTATTGAGTATTACAATAATACCGAAAGTTGCGTTGATTCGATAGATCAGAAGTGCTCGGTTTATTCATGCAGTCGCCGAACAACTAGATGGCCTTTGTCAGCCCTGAATGCCCAAATGATTTATGAAAGCCATCTCACCAGGTTGAATTTTCTGAAATCCATCGCAGAAAAACTCAATGAAAATAATTTGATGACTCGTTTGCACAACAACCATTTGCAACGTCAGATTAGTTCCATTGTATCAAAAATTGTGAAATGTGACATTCCTGACGATTTTGGTCAGTTGGATGTGGAACATAAATTGCCCAGAAACGACAGGAAGTACTGTTACTTGTGCCACTACAAGAAAACAACCGAAACAGCTTACATCTGCTGTACACGCAAGAAACCAGTGTGTTTGTCGTGTTCGATGAAAATATGTCGACAGTGTGTTACAGAGAAGTGACTGAATATTACAGAAAAGTGAAGAAACGCTGACTTATATATTACTTTCTTGCGCGCGCGCACACACACTCACTCTCTCTCTCTCTCTCTCTCTCTCTCTCTCTCTCTCTCTCTCTCTCTCCTTTGATCCCTGATTGTGTTTACCTGGGTAAGGCTTCATCACATTTTCTTATAGGGGAAACGCATCGATTATCGATTTTTCCAGAGCAAGAATTACGGTAGAAAACACATTTGGAATAATGAGCAAACTGACGGTGTCGCCATGGGTAGCCCTCTGTCTCCCATGGTGGCTAACCTTTTTATGGAGGACTTCGAGGAACGAGCCCTTGAATCAGCACCCCTTAAACCCACAGTATTTTGGAGATATGTAGACGATACTTTCATTGTATGGCCTCATGGGGAAGATAATCTAAAGAAGTTTTTACACCATCTCAACTCTCTTCATGATAACATGGAAGTAGAGCAAAATGGATGCTTACCTTTTTTGGATGTTTTAGTTAAAAGGAAGGATGATGGCTCTTTGGGACACTCAGTTTTTCGGAAGCCAACTCATACTGATTTATATTTACAGGCTTCAAGTTGTCACCATCCGTCGCAAACCAGTAGTGTCCTTAAAACACTTGTTCACAGAGCCCATACAATCTCAGATGCTGATAGTCTGCCACAAGAGCTGGCTCACCTCCACCAAGTGTTTCGAGACAACGGATATTCTAACCAGCAAATAAGTAAGGCACTCTCACTTAGAAAGAAGAACAAAAAAGTGGAGAACGAGGAGGACACACCGGCAAAATCCCTTGCTTTTCTTCCGTTTGTGGGCAATATTTCTTTTAAAATAGCAAGAATTCTCCAAAATTTTCAAGTGAAAGTAATTTTCCGCCCACCATCCAAAATTTCAGACTTGCTGGGTTCGGTTAAGGATGACTTCTTAAGTAAGGCTGGTGTCTACAAAGTTCCCTGCCAATGTAGGATGGCTTATATAGGCCAGAGTACGCGCACTGTTGAAGAACGTTGCAGTGAACACAAACGCAACACACGCCTTTTACAGCCAAGCAAGTCTGCTATTGCTGAACATTGCATTTCCACCGGACACTATGGAGTACGATAAAACGATAATTTTGACAACAGCAACATCTTTTTGGGACTCCATTATCAAAGAATCTGTGGAAACACGTGTCCCGGAAAATTTGATGAATCGGGATAGTGGCTACAATCTTGACAAAGCATGGAATCCCGTCATTACTAAAATTTGCTCAGATCGAAGACGACGGAGAGCGCCGACGTCGGCTGTGAGCGGCAGTGGCAGTGCAGAGGACAGCTGAACTCCGCGGCTCCACCAGCGAGGGCAGTGTGGCCTGTCTGTTTATGTTTTGACGCATGCGCTGTAACCACCAAGTTTTCTATATATAGTGGAACGCTGGACGCACTCTTCAATCTTCATCGACTCACCTGAAGATGGCTAGCAGGTGTCTGGCCGAAATAGCGTGTGATGTTTTAGACGACGACCGGCTGCATACCCGAAACTTCTATGAATATTCGATCCGCCGGGAGAATTTTAAAGTTCACATGAAGATCATGCTTTTGTAAATTCACAGAATTATCTCCTGTAACAGCCTAGCGTTGCTATATGGCAACAGCATTTATTTCGAAAAAATTAAACATGTGATAATTATTCTAACACTGCATTTCATTTATTTAACCTGCCTTGAGTCATAATAAATAAAAAAATACTAAAAAAATTAAAACTAAATTTCGGCGTTAATGGGTTATCTTAGTTTAAGTAATTTGTAAGACTAGGGACTGATGACCAACGTAGTTTGGTCCCATAGGATTACAAACATTTGAACCTTTGTGCTGCCAATGGTGTGATCGTGTGCGGCGTTTGGTTGCACAGAAAGATTCGTAAAAGGAAGCAGTATTTCTTTTCGCAGGCAAAGTTGTTTTCATGGCTTTACCCAAACAATGCACTCACAAAATTATATTTTCTCTCTTCTTACTCCTGAAGGGGGGGGGGTCTTTTTCTAAGATTAGATCCAGGTATTTACAGGCCAAAAAGAAAGTTTGGTATCGGTAGAAAGCAGATTTGAATAGCCTGCAAGTACTTATTTGTGTGTAAAAAGTACGTAGTGAATGAGAGAGACATTATACACTGTATCTATTTTGTAAAGTATGTGTATATTTGTGAAATATCAATTGCAAGGCCTTTCTTTTTTCCTTTTTCGCAAGCCCACACATACGGATTTGTATCTACAAGCCAACAGTTGTCATCATCCAGCACAAAAGAATGGTGTGCTCAAAACACTTATCCATCGGGCACAGGCGCTTTCCGATGCTGACAGTCTGCTGACAGAGACGGCACACTTGCAGTCAGTATTCAACAGGAATGGATATTCTGCCAGAGACATCCAGAGGGCATTTCACTCAGTTAGTGCAGTGAAGGAACCGGAAGAGGAACAGGAAGAGGCCAAGAGGGTGGCATACCTACCATATGCAGGGCCAGTATCTGCCAAAATCAGCAGAATTTTGTCTAAACACAACATTAAGAGCATATTCTGCCCACCCACGAAGATCGGTGCACTATTGGGCAACACCAAGGACGACTTGGGACTACAGAGGCCAGGAATTTACAGCATACCGTGCCAGTGTGGGTTGGCATACATAGGCCAGGCCACCAGGACGGTTCAAATCAGGTGCAAGGAACACCAAAGGCACACCAGACTGGGACAAGCTACAAAATCAGCAGTGGCTCAACACTGCCTAGAACTTGGCCACTCCATGGACTACAACAACACCAGTATAGTAACACAGACGCCGAGATTCTGGGACAGTGTCATAAAAGAATCCATTGAGATTAAAATCAGTGAAAACCTTATCAATCGTGACACTGGATATCAACTCAGTGCAGCATGGAACCCAGCTCTGGAACTTCTAAAATCCCAACGAAAAACGACTAGGAGAGCACCTGGCACGTCGCAGACGGCAGAGGGAACGGCCAGCGCGGCGCAGACGATGGAGGGAGCACCTGCAGCGGCGCGGACGGCGGAGGGAGCACCAGGCAGCAACCAGACACGCCCTCTCGGAAATGGACTAATCACAGAGCACCTGACTCGGCGCGGACCGCATATACCTACCCCCGAACCAACAATTATATGAAGACGATATAGAAAACCTGTTCAACCACCATCCAAAAGTTATCTTAGGTGGGGACCTAAACTCCAAACACCCAATCTGGAACTCCAGAGTAACTAACCCAAAGGGAAACAACTTTTAAGAATGGAGGACACATACAACATCACGGTGCACAGTCCAGATGACCCCACCTACATACCTAGAAACCCAGTCCACCAGCCAGATATCAACGACGTATTCGTCCTCAAAAACATAAACAGGGAGATAGTGCTTGAATCAATCAATTGCCTATCATCAGATCACAATCCGGTCCTAGCCATGTTCCATCAAATCAACCACACCACCTAAACCATCCTCAAAAGAAAAGTAAAAATTATCTGGCAAGAATACCAACGTCACCTCTCGGAAAACACATCCCCCACCCTCCAACTTATGACAAAAGAATCCATAGATGCAGCCATCCACAATATAACCACCAACATTCAAGAAGCAGCCACACAAGCCACCACCACCACCACAACTTTTGACAGCCGCTTCCCAAACGAACTCCCACCACTGCTACAAGAACTCCGCCACCAGAAGAACATCCACAGAAAGAGATGGCAAACAACACGGGACCCCAGAGAAAGGCGTTAAAATGAACCAACTCGCACGGGAACTTACAAAGAGACTTAAAGAGTGGAAAGCTGAGGCCTGGGAAGACCGCCTGACCGACTTCGAGCTGACGTCCCAGGACGAATGGAAATTAGTAAAAACGATTAGACATCAGCCTCCACCAAAATGAGCAATCCAGGATGACCAAGGGATGACATACGACCCATTAGCAAAAAGCTGAAATCTTTATTCCGCGAAACTCCTCCCACAACACAACCCAGGCTCACAACTCTATCAGAAGTAAAGAAAATCATCAGAACCAGAAAAGGAACAACAGCACCAGGACTAGACAACATACAGAATAATCTTCTCCAAATGATGCCTAGGAAACCTCTAGTCCTACTCACCCGCATCATAAATAAACTATTTTCCAGACCCCTGGAAAACAGCAAAAGTGGTCACGGTACCAAAAAGTGGGAAAGACCTAAAATTACCCCAGAACCACCGTCCCATAAGCCTCCTCCACACAATGGCCAAAATACTCGAAAGGATCATCCTGAAACGCATAGAAATCCCACTCCAAGAAGACCGCACAATCCGACCGGAACAATTTGGTTTCCAAAAGAAAGTACCTGCAGGACTCCAAGTTCTCAGAATAACAGAGCACATTACCAAGAATTTCAATCTCTCAAACTCAACAGCAGCCGTCTTCTTGGACTGGGAAAAGGCCTATGATAAAGTATGGCATAACAACCTGGTCCATAAACTCCGCCACAACACCACCATCCCGGAGATTAAATAATTGACAGTTTCCTAATGGACCGTTACTTCATAGTCCAAGTAGAAGGCAAAAGGTCCTCAAGTAAGCCAATAAGAGCAGGCATCCCCCAGGGCTCAGTCCTGTCGCCGACACTGTTCAATATCTACTCGAACGACATCCCGTTAATACCAAACGTGCATATTGCACAGTACGCAGACGACACTGCCTTTTACACAAGCGGCAGAATTTTCCCAACCATGATACGGCGACTACAATCTCAACTAGACGAAGTTGAAAGCTGGTGTAGGAAAAACAAACTAGTGCTGAACGCAGGAAAAACTGTATCAACGCTTTTCACCCACAAAAGACCAATACTAAATGAACACCTCACCCTAAATGCCCAAGAGCTACCCTGGAGGAACGAAGTGAAATGCCTGGGAATCCTTCTGGACAAGAAACTAAGCTACAGACACCACATCCAAGACAAGATGACGAAAGGGAACATGCTGGCAAAAGCCCTAATACCTTTCTTCCTAAGCAAGGACATGTTTCTCGAAACGAAACGAATCTTATATAAAACAATAATTCTCCCGGCATTAACATATGGCTGCACTTCTTGGGGTACAGCATGTAAGTCATCCATAAACGAATTACAAGTAATCCAAAATAAGGTACTCCGATGGTCCCTATATGCTCCACCATGGACGAACATCAACCTACTCCATGAAACCATGGACATAGAGACAATAGCACAAGTAGTCAAACGTTTTGCCACCAAAGTGTTTGAAAAACTCGACATTATTAGGGACCAAACAATCCAACTGGAAAACGTTGGGACAGTAAAACCCAGACTTTGGCATCGTCAAAAGGTCCCAAGAGCCATAGTCGAGGACCCAACCTAACAAATTCGCCCCCGAAAAAACAGGACTGTGTGTACAAAAATTTATATTAATTAGAAAAATTTATGTTAAATACAAAAAACTATGTTAATTATAAGATATCGTCATGCTGTTACTACCAATTACAAACAATATCCATGTCTTAAAATAGCAGGTACCACAAATTAATAAATAATACTTATGTCTCAGAATAACAGGTACCACAAATCAGTACCAACCTTTGTTAAAATTTAGTGTATAAGGTACTACCCATACTAAACACAAATGTGAAGTCTATGCATTAACCATGCTAATATCAACTCAAAAACACTAATGTAAGGGATCACCCAAAGGTACCATAATCTGTAAATAGGCCAAATATATGTAGAGTATATCAAAGGTACAAGTACCAACCACTGTAAAACGCTCAACCACAGAAACCACAGAAGCCAAAAACCAAATGCCTGAGGCTGGTTGGATAGACCAAGACCTCAAAAGTGAATTAAAAAGTGCCACAACAGAATAAACCTGTAAACAAAGTCTACACGGCGAGTCGGCAAAGCCGATGGTCCTGCAACACAAACATGAGACAAAAAAAAAAGTCCTCCACGCCGAGATGGAGTCTGAGTGTCTCCGACTGCGCGAGTCCCTACTGCTGCAGGATAGGCGGAAGGACTCGCGAGTCGTGGTGACCACGACAGACGCGGAGACCACGATGGACTTCGCCAGCGAGAAAGAAGAAAGGTGGACGCAGACGCGCCGACCGAAGACGAGGACGCAGGCCGAGCAGACAGACGCCCCCGAATTCATTGTCGGTTCAGACAAGGGGACGCAGGCGGAAAGCTCGGCACCGAAAGCCAAGAAGACGAGCGACCATCTCAGCATGACAGAGGAGGTCCTGAACTGGAACCAAATGCTGATGTCGCAGCTCCAGTTCACCACCGAGAAGAAGTACTTCTACGAGGAGAAGGCGCGGAGACAATGGCCCTACTGTAAGGTTTTGCCCAAGCCTTACTGGAAGGACCAAGCTCCGTACCACCTACAAGAAGAATACGGGGATCCTCCCAGAGATGAGGCAACAACAGCTATGCTGAGACAGCTTCAGAAAGAAGCTGACAGAAAGGAGATGGAAGAGCGCCGCGGCAACAACCGCAGGCGCCACTAAGAAGACCAGAACATAAAGAGACACATCAAGTGGTTACCACCAGCAGCTCTGGCCCAGGTTTCCGTGGTTTCCTGCTGGCTGTAAGGTAAATTCCGGAGCTGTCCCCATGCCCACTGATTATTCTCAGTTGGGACAAACACTGCCCCCCCTCCAAAAAAAAAATAGAACCCATAAACTAATAACACTAGCACCAATTTGCAAAATAAACAGAGCCAAAACAGAATAACCTATAGAAATAAGGCTGAAAAGGGCACAAGCTAAACCCTCAAACAGCCCGCCCGCCTCCCTTAGTCGCGGGAATGAAAAGTGTTAAAAAACCCAGGGGCAAGTCCCAGGAAGCACCTGGGGAAGACAGTGAGGCACACTGTCGAAATATTGTGCAAGTTTGACACAAACATCCGGCAGAACACCCGACTACTCCAGAATGTCAACTTTTATTTTGATAGTCTCAAAATGTTTTCAGTATTCCGAAAGACGAAGAAATGTGTGGACAGTTGTTTTGAAGAGAGAGAACTTTGCTGCATAACACTGTGTGGTCGTTTGCTTTAAACATTTTTCACCAGAATGTTTTGATACTGAGGCCTTCGGTTTCGGAAGGAAGCTGAAACCAGACGCTTTACCATCAATTTTTGAATTTCCTCGGCACTTAGCCCAGCCCCGCCCCCCCCCCCCCCCCCCCCAAAAAAAAGCGGAAGCCAACAGCGCAGAGAATTGTTCAAGAAGCCTCGTCTACTTCGGAAAATTATGTGTATGAAGCTTTTTTTTTAATACCTGTAAGGAGATCTATGCCGAAGTATCAGTGACATCACAAATTTCAATTCAATGCTTCACCTTTGACTTTAATGACTTTAAACAATTTCATCTGAAACTACATTCAGAATCGTTTTGGTTGTTATGTGTGAAAGTTCATGAAAACTATTGAGTAAAATTTATAAGAATACGGAGATCGAAATCGATTATTTAGGGCCTATTTGAGTAGATTCTGTACCTGTAATAAAGGAGAAGTTAATGAAAGCTTATGGCCCACAGCTTGCACTTCATGAAAACTTACTTTGATGCGACTTTCTCAAATCAAAATGATTTTTGTTTTTATATGCAGTTAATATGTATCGACTGCTGTTTTAAAGCAACTTTACTCAATAGGCCTACATGTTTTTTGTTGTTTCTACGGTTACTTTTCTATTAAATAAGTCTTTACAAGCTTGTGTAATATCTTTTCACTCATACGTCCCTGTGTAATTAAGATGATCTACCTGTTGTACACATGAGTACTGATCTTGTTCAGCAACTGTCTGGGAGGTATACTTGTCAGCTAGCCTATACTTCTTGTCTAGTGAATGAACATTTGCATTTTATTCTAATGATGCATTTACTTTGACATCCGTCTACACCTACCAAAGAATCCTCAATCAATGTGTTATTTTTACCGTAATAGTCTCTTTTTGCTAGGTGTAACTTGTTTCAGTATAATTACTGCTGAAATTTCCCCAGACAGTGATTTCCTCTTAGTGCTTAGCAAGAGCATGGTACATTACACATATATTATTTCACATAGGACCGAAACCAGTATTTCCTTTTTTGGGTAGTGGCGGGCCATCAGACAAACATAACCGTGTTCTGACACATGTTACTACTTCTTACGTGTTAAAACATTAAAGGCATACTTGTATACCAATAGGCTTAATATTACAGTTTACTAGCCTACATGTCAAGTCTCAGAGGTGCAACTGGGACATACGACAATTTACTATATTCAGAATTTGGTATGTCTTATTTTTATTGTTTTAGCAGATCGATTTCGAACATATAATGATCATGTTCAATGCACCAGTCATCGTAACATCAACCAAATTCTGGAGGGGGGTACGATTGATCACTTGCCCTTCCCCAGTTATCGCCTTGCTTTCATATAGGTAACTGAATGCGGTGTTGGCTATACATCCCGAATTCGTATGTAGGGATTATGGCAAGGAAGTAGTAGTTTTATCACCAAATAAAGCCACTAGTTTTGTGAAAGCTGCTAAAACTAGACGAAGACACAAAAAAGAAATTACGTCTAGAGACACAAAAGTGCCGTCGTTTAATGAACAAAATCAGTGCTGCTGGCGCACTGCTGGGCGATTTAAAACAGAAGCAGATGATTACTGAAAGTACGGCTGACATGTTAGAAGTAAACCATTTTTTCTTTAAAACAACCATCAATGCAAATATTACTACAAAACATTGCTGCTGGGATTCTAGGGTTTTAAGATATATTGTTCAAGTGTTAGTCATATTCACTTTTTGTTTGCAGAATCTTCTCCCACCAGTAGTTATACATCTACTGAGAAGTTTCAAAGGAGAACACAGGAAGGAGTACCCAGAAGACCTACGGAAATTTGCCCTCACTCCAAACTTTTTTTTCAAGCCGGGCATATGACTATGTCAGAGGTTTTCCACAATGCATTACCACATCCCAGTACCTTGCGCAAACGGTATTAAGGGGTTAGTGGTAAACCCGGCTTCAATGCAGAAGCAAAACCTGCACTCATCCTCAAGTCACGCCATATGGCAGCCTTGAACAAAAGGGTTATGGTCTCTTTAATGAGGGATGAAATGTCCCTTAGGAAACTCATAGAATTTGATGGCAACCCGTTTGTTGGTTATGTAGACTGTGGTGCAGAAATCACGAGTGATAATTTACTCGGGGCAAAGGATGCATTAGTGTTTATGGTTGTGCCACTATATGACAATTGGAAAATTTCAGTAGGATATTTCCTGATAAGCGGTTTGAGTGGGAGTAAAAGGAGCAATTTAGTTTCAGCTTGTTTGGATTTTCTGAAAAAGATTAACATCCAATGTGCTCTCCCTGACATTTTATGGGGCAGCTGCTAACTTGTCAATGGCTCGTTATCTGGGAGCTGAAGTCAGTGGAGACACCACGAAGCCATGGTTTCTGAACCCGTCAACAGGTCAGACAGTACACATTGTTTTAGATGCATGTCACAAGCTAAAACTTTTCAGAAACTGTCTTGCCACTAAGGGGCTTTGTTCAGTGAAGAGGGCCCAATAAAATGGGATTATTTTATGGAGCTGCAGACATTACAGAATCAAGAGGGTTTAGATTTAGGGACAATATTAACAAAAAGGCAGTAATTGGCACAAAGGACCAATGAAGGTGCTGCACAGACATTCAGTGATAGTGTAACCAATGTGCTTACATATTGTGATACAAATTTGGGCTTGTCTCAATTTCAGGGCTGTGTAGCTACTGTGAAGTTTCGTAGATTAAAATATCAAATAACATATTTATTAAAAACCAGAAAGTTAATTTCGAAGGAATTCAAAAGACCATTGTCCTCAACTATGTTCAGTGATATCTGCCAGTATCTAAAGGAAGCGGGCGGGGGGGGGGGGCGGCGGCATTACTTGTATACTCCACCAGAAGAACTGATTTTTAGGCTTTATCATTGGTCTGCAATCATCCTTAGCTGTTGATAAGGATATTAAACAGATTTGCACCAGGCATGATAATTTGTTGACCCACAAACTAAGCCAAGAGCGCCTAGAAGTGTTATTCTGCCCCCCACGACTTCTCACAGCACTGAAAGATAATCCAACAGCGCGTCAGTTTGAAGCTGCATTCCAGGGACTTTTGGTGCGCATTCAAGTTGGAACACCTACAAGTGCGAATTGCTCTGATATTGATCCTACCACAATCCTCCATGCAACTCAGGGTCAGGGGCGGATCCTGGACGGCCTGCTAGGGGGGGGGGGGAGTAGAAAGACTAGTACCGGACTCACCTTTACCCCACGCCCAATCAAACATAACGGGTTGCTGGGTGGGGGGCGAACGACTCTTCGCCGCCTCCCCCCCTCCTCGCTGGATCCGCCTATGATGCAACATCAAGTGATAGTCATAAGGAGGAGGTCAACTACAGTGAGATGTCATCTGTCCCTATTCCTAGTGGGACCATGAATCATGATCATGATTATACACCACATCCGTCTTCCCTGACTTTATAACTGAGTGATGTTGGGTAAATAGCTGGATTTGTGGCCAGGAAACTGTTGAAAAAAAGTGAAGTGCAATGTTTGCCAAATGGCACTGTGTTCCAGTTTCAGGTTCTGGTGCCTTACAAGGCGAGGACGCCAACTCGCAGCACTCCCCAAAGAATAAAGCCCGCGCACGACGTCACAACATGGCGCCGGTTACAGTCCTTTGCGAAAAATTGTAAACATTAGCAGTGCACGCTGTTTATAGTGTTTTCGTTCGTTCAGTTGTATAACGGTGTGAGAACAACGTGTGATGTCTCGTTTACTGACAAAATGCCGTTTCGCGGTTCGTGACGAAATGTAGACACAATTACGACTATGGCCTAAAGTCACCGTCTTTAAACGTCCGGAGGATCAACAAAAAAATGGATATAAAAAAATTCCCAGGGACAACTTTGCTCCTACTTTAAGTTCAAGAGCGAGTTTTCGTTTCTGTTTAACCTTATGAAAGAGTAACGTCATGCCTGATTACCGTAGGATATTGCGATTCATTTTATTTACTTAACCACCCCCCATTAGCTTGGGTAAATTGGTTATTCTGCCGGCGAAATAAGTACAAAATTGTGTACGGTAAATCTGATAACTGAATGACATTCGGAGCTACCTTACATTCACATGGCACTACATTTTTTTCTGCGCCAATACAAATCCATTTCTGTTAGAGTGATTGCTATACACAGAGTATAAATAACTCCGAAATTACTAGTTGTAGTACTCCGATGTTCTGCTGCAGAACACTAAACTACCTGTTGAACAAGAAACAACGCCATCTGTAGCAGCACCCTGATATTGAAATCCCTATTACTGTTGAAGTACGGCTTAACACTCTTAAATTTGAAAAAGGTACGGAACTTGGAATGCACAAATGACTTTCTTTAAAAATGTCCATTGACTTCCATAAAAGGTAAATATGTAATTTAAAAGGGCCTATGCAATTATAAAAACTTTTAGTACAGCTACTATAGAGCACATAAGTGGCAACTATTTAACTTTCTCTAAATATGTAGTCAGTTTTTATGTATGAAATAGTAATTAAACACAGATACAAAAGGTCCTAGCAGATAATCATTCAAAGTAGGTCATAGTTAGGGGCCTATGTACATGATACACAAGTTTTTGAGGTAAAGGTTTTATACGTGTAGGCATAATTTCTCCGTACTTAAAAACGGTAAAGGTAAGATATTGATAGCTACATAATTAAAGTAGGCACTACTTTTATTTTTATTCAACATATATTGTATGGAATACATCTGTAAATATGTGACTGCTATCAAGTCTCTCTCTCTCTCTCTCTCTCTCTCTCTCTCTCTCTCTCTGAACATTAAATTTATATAGATAGAAGTTATGCAGTCATAATAGGTATTAACATTATAAAAGAGGACATCATTCATGGACATATCTTGCGATGTTCTGTTCATATCTATCAAAATTTGTAGAAACTTCTTAAAATGCATGGCTCTACTATTCCCACTATTTTCATTTACAGGTGTCCCACTTCAACTTTCAGAAGGATGACATTCTCACAGTCTAAAGGTGCCAGTCCGAACACGGCGACAGCGACCCACTGCCGCTGCCGACAACGACCGAGACGCAGCCGCCTCTGCCGGCTGCCGACCCGTTGCGGAACGCAGCGGCAGGCGAGCAGCGCGGTCGCCGGTGAGAGGCGAGGTGCGGTGTCTGCCGACTGCCGCGGTTGTTGCAGGAGGAAGACGATGACGTTGCTTTGTTCCATACTAAGAAAACACAATAGCTGGTAATGCCTTTATGTAAACGTACAGCTGCCGAGGGAAGTTACATGCCACTGATAAAAAAAAAGAGTTTAGTGACGAATTTGTTCAGGAGCTGTTGACGTTTAAATAAAAGACAGTTCAACTTCGTACAGAGTTCTATTTTGGATGACGTGAAACCACAGTGCCTAAGAAATGCAATAACTGAAGAAGAAAAATTACATTTTACACTGAGAAGTACGCAAAAACTCGTGCATTATTTACTATCTGCTCAACAACTGGTACGGAACAGTCCCAGCGATGTGAATGTTGAAGGTGTGTTGTTATCTCTTGATTGCTGATTTGTGTTGCCCTGTGGGCCCATCATTTCGTAATCAGAAGCAATGCGACTATTATTTTTCTTTCCGTTCTGCTTTATATATTGGAAATGAACTCCGTAAAACTGCTCTGATATGTCCAGAAAATAATTCAACATAATATTTGCGTCGCATAAAAGCGTTTAGTAACTTTTGCCTCTTGTTTCCTTTCCTTTCACACTTTCAATATTGTACCATCGTTAGTTTTATTCCGTTTTATTTTCTTTGCTGGTACGTAACAATCTATTGTCACCTCTCGTGAACTTGAAGTAAATAAACCTGTCCTGGCAGTATTTTACACAAAACGCTTTATTACTCTACATAATCATTTTTAAAAACACCATTTACGTAATTACCGACAGTTAATTTCTTAATTCTTTTAAACATAAACCACCGTTTGTGTTTAGTTTTTACTTTAATAGTTAAGTATTGAGGAAACTGTACTAAGTCGCTACAAAAATGAAGCAAAACGTGTTACGAAATATTAATGAGTGCTGCTTCCTCTGAGTCTTCATTGATATGCCACGTCAAACATTTACAGGCATACACCCGTACTCATAATTAAATAGTTTATCAGAATTTACAAAAAAACAAAAAACGACTGATTAAGCACAGTTCCAGGCTTCTTATATATTTATTCGTGGAACTTGACAACTCTTCTTCCCTGTTACAAACAACAAATGCAAGTTTCAATCCGATCTGTAGACGAGACAAGGCAATGATGTCTTCTGCTTTTAGTTACATCCAATGCAATGATGTCTCAAATTAAAACTAACAAAATCTCAATTTACAGTTTCTTGAGGACATATCCCCAAGTGCTTCAGTCGTTATAAACAATCTTGCTTGTGGTGGCCATTTGAGCAGCAGCTGAATACTATGTATTTTCACTGTAGTGTTTTTAAAGAAAACGCCTTTTGCTACTGCAAGTAGTAAAAGGCATTTTCTTTAAAAACACTACAGTGAAAATACATAGTTACAAACAATGCACATATGAATCCATTCCTTGATAAATAAGTTTCGTGCACTTACTCGTCCTGTTCAACTACTGTGCTGTAGCTTTCCAGATATCTTTTACTAAAACATTTCTGTACTCGTTATTTCCTGCATTAAATATTACAGGATATGTTGCTACTGTGTTTTCGTCAGAGTTCAAACTTTCAAATTGTTTGTAGAGCTTATGGTTCTTAAGTACAGGGTCATCAGTCCATAGACTTACAAACTACTTATGAACTAGCTTATAATAAAGACGGCACAAACTGCCATGCCCGTCGGGGAACAGCCTCGCGTATCGTAGGATAGCGCCTCAATGCGCTCGGCCACTCCGCCGCGGCTCGTCAGAGTCTGAAGAGCTCATTTCCCTTGGGTGTTGTCATAAAACCTGTCTTCGGCGGGGGGTCGGGTCGGCGACAGCGACACCACTTGTTCGGGACCGGACGGCCACCGGTCGCCACTACAGGAGCAGGTATACGGCGACCAGTGCCGCCGCCGCCGCGTTCCGCATGGCTCGCATTGCAGACAATGGGGACCAGTGGTGCCGCCTGTCGAGGCTCAGCGACGACTGCCGCTAGCCGCCGGGTTCGGAATTCGCACCTTAACATATACAGTCGCGACACTACCGCTGATTTTTGTTATACTAGCGACTGAAGCGCTCCTTGCGGTGGTAAAGGCAGGTTGCTCTATATCGTATACGAGACGTGTGTTGGTGATAGTGTGTTTTGGTGTACGAAATGGTTTTTACGAAGGGAAGCGTGTGTAGTGCAATAAATTTCAGCAACAACAAGAAGAAAACGCCACATTTATCATTCTTTAGGTTTCCTACAGAGCCTGAGAGGTATGTAACATCACATTTCGGTAATGCTTATTTACGATTATCTTTTAAGCAACAGACTCTTATCGAAGATTATTTACTTTTAGGTTCAAAAATGGCTTATAAATAGCAGACGACAAGATCTTTTGGATAAAGATGCCGCGTATTTAAGCGATAATGTGAAGTTCTGCTCGCTTCACTTCGAGGCAAACCAGTTCATGAATGATGAACGGAAGAAGCTGGTGTGGAATGCTGTGCCTACATTGTTCGATGTGCCAAACAAACCACCGAAACTGGCCATGAAGAGGAAACTACCGCAAAGACGTAATAATGTAAAGGCGAAGGAAATCAAATTGTGTTCTGAAACAAGTATTACGACTGTGGTTGCTGCTACATCACAGCTACAAACATCAGATTCCCGTACCTCAGACTGTTCAACTCAAACATCATTTGAGGATGAAATTATTCGTTTGAATAATATTATTAGTGTTTTAAAAAAGCGTGTGAAATGCAAAAATGTGCAGATTCTTAAGCTGCGCTCAAAATTATTGCATGAAAAAGAGAGTGCCTACCGCAATAAGAATAGACACCAGACATGTAAGCAAGTGCAGAAACACAAGCTTGTTTTGAGAAGTATAGATTCTAGGTACTTGAAGAAAGAAGCACTTCATTTGTTGTCAAGCCAAGTCTGCATGCCACTGAATGGAAAACGTGGTGTAAGATGGACAGTAGAAAATAAGCTGTTTGCACTTAAATTATTGTATTATAGTACACAAGCATACAACTTCTTGTCAGATTGTTTTTTACTTCCATCTGTGCGCACCCTAAAAAGGTATGTTGAAGCAATTCACATAAAGTGCGGGATAAATGAGAACATTTTTCATCTATTGAAGCAGAAGACCCAGCAATTCTCACAAACATAAGATAGTTAATTAGTGTATGGATGAAATGTCCCTAATGGCCAATTTGATGTACGAGAGCTCCACAGACTGTGTAATTGGCTTCGAAGACATGGGCCACACACGTACACCCAAGTTTGCCAACAGTGTGTTGGTCTTGATGATCAATGGAATTTTTTCTAATTTTAAGCAGCCATTGTTGTATTATTTTTGCAAAGGTTCAGTAGAAGCCACCCATTTGACTGAAATATTTTATGAAGTTCACAAAAGACTGACAGAAATTGGGTTAGTGGTAAAAACTTGAGTTACTGACCAAGGTTCTAATTTTGTTGTTTGGAGACACAGAATGGGTATTACAACAGTCAATCCTTGCCTAGACATTGAAGGTAAAAAGATCTACTTTTTTTATGATACTCCACATCTAATAAAGAGTATCAGGAATAACCTATTCAGATACAATATTACTCACAGTTCAAGTGATGGGTGGATTGGTGCTGCTTCATGGAAGGGCATCTCACAACTGTACATTAGTGTTGAGACAGAAAATACAAGTTAGCCCCCAAGATCACTAAGAAAGCTATTCAGCTACCAGCATTTTCAAAAATGAAAGTAAGCGCTGCAGTTCGGGTACTAAGCCATACAGTGACAGCTGGAATTGAGACACTTATTGCTTGTGGCACCATGCCATCATCAGCTTCTGCAACTGCATACTTTTGTAAAAAAGTGAATGATATCTTTGACATATTTAATGCATTCAATACTAAGGGACCAGTAGCTTTAAGAAATTGTGTGACAGCTGATTCACAGCACATGACAATATTACAAACATTGAAGCCTTGGATTGAGTCTTGGAAATTCGTAGACAATGATGGTAAAGATTGTTCTTCAAGAATTAAATGTGTGAAGGGGCTTCTGAGCAATGTGAGTGCCTTAGAAATGTTCGTTGATGAAGTTCTGGCTGGAACCAAACTATACTTGTTGACACGAAAAATTGATCAGGATGTTCTGGAAAACTTTTCTCCGTCATACGACACAAGGGTGGTTTTTGCAGTAATCCTTCGCCAAGGCGGTTCTGTGCTGCCTTCAACAATTGTGCATTGAGCAAATTAATGTGTTCATCCAGCATGGGAGGCTCAAATTGTGAGGGGATTGACTGGGGCCAGGCAATTGTGGACATAAAAGCTGCAAATAGTTTACCTCTTTCACCACTGTTGGAATTAGTGACAAACCTTCAGCAATGTGCTTACCAAATGTGGAAAAACAGAACTCATTTTATTTTCACAGTCAATTAAAATGTTCTTACACTTTCACTGCAAATACATAAACTTCCAAAGTTATTTTTAAAATGGGTTTTCAAGAAAGATGGCTATTCGCAACAACAGATTAAGAAAGCCTTGCAAATATAAACAACAGAAAAATCACAGGAGAAAGATGAAGAGGAAAGGTAAGTGAAATCTACAGCCTTTCTCCCATACGTGGGTAATGTTTCTTCAAAAATAGCCAGAATCATGAAGAAACAAAGTGGATGTGATCTTTCGCCCACCGGCTAAGACCTCAACTCTTCTGGGATCTGTCAAAGATGATCTGTTATTGCGAAAAACGGGGGTTTATGAAATCCTTTTGAGTGTGGAAAACGTTATATGGGTCAAACCACGCGCACTGTGCAGGAACGATGCGTTGAGCACCAGCGGTATACACGCCTTCTTCAGTCCAACAAGTCTGCAGTAGCCGAACAATTCATTTCTACTGGCCATTCCATGAATTACAAAGAAGTAAAGATTTTAACCACAGCTTCTACTTTCTGCGACTCAGTTGTAAAGGAAGCTGTACACACAACTGGCGGACCACCTGTTACATCGTGACGATGGATTTCATCTTGTCAATGCATGGAAGCTACTTATATCGCGCCTTCGTTCTGAAAGAATGTCTGCGTCTGCACTTCCGATCAATGTTACCACTTTTAATGATTAATTATTCATTTGTAAGCACTGTGGATACGTAACAGCTCTATTTATGTTTGCACTCAGTGCTCACATGTTTATCTTTGAAGTATATATTCATCTATGACTAGCGCAGCAGTTACGAATGTGATATCTTCGAGCATGCGCAGTCTAAATCACGTGATGCAAAGCTACTGAGGATTACTCTATAAATAGGCACGCGCAGACGCTGAGAACTCAGTCTTGGACTCGCCTTGAAGATGGCTGCAAGGTTGCAGCCGAAATATCGGACGAAGAATTGTCGCTGCCCCGGGTGCACTCCCAATGATGATACAAAATAATGCCTGGGTTATCTGCCTTTTTTCCACTTTTCCAAAAACAACTCGTGCATTAAAACAATTCGTGGAAAAGAAAACTCCTAAATCCGCACTTATGCGGTGGAACTTATGCTCAAGACTTGTTAACACAGTTCAAGAAATGAAAAAATGAGTTATCTATGTTTCTCGAAGATAACGGAGAACTGTTATGGTTGGGACGCTTTGTGAGTGGCAAAGGCTTATGGATTCATTTCATTTCTATCTGAATACAAGAACTGCTTTCTTCTTGAGATTTTCTCAAGGATATTAAAAAATGCTCAGTATCTGTTGCAGTATTTTATTTTCCAATAACGCGTTTCGCGCTGTTAGCGCATCGTCAGATTGGGCGGAGATGGAGCCACAGAACTATCTTTGCTGTGTAGGAGGTATCTTAACAATTTGTGTTATCGGGTGCCATAGCAGCAGAGGAGTCGCTGTCGCGGCAGGTCCACGTTTACAACTAAACGGGGAATGCTGAAGCAGTTCTGTAAGATGTCCCATGATGGCGCTGCGGTCAGAAGCAGCCCTTTTTAAACTGGCCAGAGCAGGCGGCAGGTAGCGGCTGACCCCACCACCACCTCCCTTCAAACGCCAGCAAGCCGGACACAGCCGTGGCCTCGTGGCAGGCGGCACGAGCTCTCCCCTCAGCCTCCCCTCCACGCTACCCTCTGACGTGCGAGAGGCACCCTAAGCCAGCGAACCGCCAGACACCTACTAGAGCTGTGTGCAGGTAGGAAGGCGGCTGAGCGAGGTGTTCTGCGCAGAGAGAGGGAGAACACTTGGCGACGCCGCCAGATCGCCGCTTCCTGTCCTCTGCCCGCTGTCAGTTGTCCGCTGACAGCTGACGAGGCCGCTGCGGCACCACCACCACCACCACCACCACCACCTGTTTAGGAGGTGGTGGCTGCGGCCGCGCGCCCCCGGCGGTTTTGTTATTCGCTCGACTCCATTTCAAATGGATACATTCCACACACAGCGAACAAAATTCTACTTCACACCTCAGCTGGACATTCTGATCTCTTAATTCTGATATCGTCTATACAACATGAAAATTAATGCATTTTTCATTCTAATCGTTTCATTGGGACATCTATGTCAATGCTAACGGTTCAAGAAAAGCTAATTTTTGCTTGTCATAGAGAGCAACTGAAAATTTATACAAGGAGTCAATAAATCTTTTATTTATACTGCCATGGATATTTTGCTGCATAGATTGTGTATAGAAAGCAAATATCATATCCACGTAAATGAACGCTTTAATACCGGTACTGTACTGAGTGCAGTTGTCTATGCCACTTTGGTATGATCACAGACGGCAACAAAACGGATACACAATTTAAATGATTTTGTTTTCGAAAGTGAATGTGCTCAAGCGAACATAACAGCAGCGAGAATAAATTTCAGTCAACATCAATGTATAAAAATATTCTATCACAGTATAGCTGGACTAGCGTAGCAAGGATGTCAAGAAAATATCAGGGACTAAAAACATAATTCACATTTATCAACGTACAACAAAATTGAAATAAGCCTGATTGAGAATAAGGACATTACTCTTTGTGTTAGTAAAGAGTGACATTAACGTAGCGTAACGTATCTGGGAATAATGCTATCTGTCGATCATTACATGACACATAAATCTCATCAACTATTCGTGTAATGGTTTTATACTTGGTGTTAGCCAAGGCCAGACATAAAAATCTATAGAGATCACTAATCAAAGTTATCCCGCAGCGTCTGTCTGTCCCAGTCCCCTTCATACGGTTTTCAACAAAGGACGGTAGGATTCATATGGAAGGTCTGTGGCAGGGGGTGAGTGACGAACAAAACTCCCCGAAATAGAGCAATAAATACTCTTAGGAAAAGCTGTATACATTCTGTGACAGTAATTTTCCCGTATATGTGACAACGCGTGTATTATGTCACAATATGACGTTTGCTTGGTTCCGTCATTTAATAACGAATCAACTGTCTGCCGAACGTGACGTCCTTATATTTTTAACCCGTGCTCAAAGGGAACCAGAATATCTCAAGATGGATAACTCCAATAACGTAACGAGCATATTCATTTAGATATCCAATTATCATACATTTTAGCTGTGAAATGAACGATCGCGCACACAGGAGCACACACGCACGCACACACACACACACACACACACACACACACACACACACACACACACACGTACGTACAATATTGGCTGGCGATTACTGTTTGCCGCTACACAACTAAAACCTAAAATTTTATAATCAATGTTTAAGGAGACATTAATAGCTACCAACAATAAGGCAAAAGCTACACAAAGGTGACGGAGCGTTTAGTACTTACCACCCTTAGGTCAATAAATCGACGCCCTCATCTTCGCTGCCCGTGTCTGATGACTCTGACTCATTGAGGTTAACTATGAACGGTTCCATAATAGAGTCCCTACAAATTTCTTGATCATAGTCCTCAGCCTGTAATTTTTCTGCGTGCCTTACACAATCAGCCCACGCAGAAACTGTGATGCTCTCGATCGCTGCGCGTGTAAGACTTTCAACATCAGCAATTCTGAAAGTATTGTTCTTTTCAGCGACATATGCTTTCACTTGCGCCCATATCATTTCTATCGGATTGTAATGGCAATGGTACGGTGGCAATCGGACCACCTGGTGCCCATGTTCTTTCGCTATCTGATCTATTTCATACGTGCGGTACACTGGCTTATTAGCGTTGACAAGCAACAGCAATTCTGCTCTTGTTTGCAAAGGATTGTGACTAATATTATTGCTCGATAACCAAGCTATAATGTCAGATTTCCTGGTGTGTGTTGTAGGTACTTTGTTCAGTTGTACTGAGTGAACACTGGCATTGTCCATCACAATTACTGAATTTGGGCGTAGGTATGGCAATAGCTGAGTGGTAAACCATTTCTTGAATACACTGTATGTCATTTCGCAGTGATAGTCCTCTGGTCTTTTCGACTTCGAAGCCTTAAATATCAATTCACTCTGAGGAACAAACCCTGTGTCCGCTGACCCTGCATGTACAATAATAAGGCGACTGCCTTTACCTATTGGCACTTTAAGACCACCGAGTCCATCGCTCATTTTCCAACACATTGATCTTGCGTGGTTCTGGTTCACGTAAGTTTCGTCGATGTAATAAACACAAGATGTCCCACTATCACGAATCTCCTGCATTTTTCTTAAAAATATTATTCTGGCAGCCACAATGTCATTTCTTTCCATAAGGAATTTTCTACCATCGTTCATCTTACGGTGTTGAAACCCCATGTCCTTTAATATTCTCAACATTGTCCATCGACTGCCCTTAAAGTCCAACTTTTCTTTCATCTGCGAAACTAACTTATCTGCAGTCGGATATTCGGCCCTCGAATACATTTCAAATATTGTCCGACGCAAAACATTCTTCGAAAAGTCGCCTACTTCTTTCCTACGATTGCGTCGCTTCCCTGGCGATTTAAAGGATGCTGAGCCGCCCTCTTTGATGGACGAGTTGGCTTCGCTGGCGATGCGCTGCACAGTCCGCAGCCCCGCGCCACGCCGCACGCCTCGGCCGCCCTCGCCTGGCAGCTGGCAACGTTGGGGTGAGCACCACGTGGCGGCGAGTCGTCTGCTTCCGCCTCCTTTCTGAAGTAGTAATACTCGAAACACAATAGATCTCGCTTGCTTGTGTAACACTTGGCGCTTTTCTGATCCGTCAGCCATAACGAACACTTTGCAAACTAAATAACCTTCGACACACGTCCACTGGAGAAAAAATCACGACTACACGTTGAAAGCACTCGCGGCACGGCGCGAGACAGCGAAATGACGCAATTGGCTGGGACGTCACGTGCTATACCGGCTCTTGCTACTGCGCATCGCCCCACCACCCGCCTTCCTAGCTGCACACAGCTCTAGCATCTTACGGAACTTCGAGGGGAGCGTAGGGCAGTGGTTTAGGTAGGGCTGCTTCTCTGTATATGTTACTCTGTGGTTATGCTTTGCTCACCAGGAGAGACACACAGCAAATCGTTTTCTTGCACGCGATTTTGTAAATTACTGCATATATATACTTGCGTAATTAGGGTATATGAACGTAGCTTTACACATGACTTTCGTTATATGTACTTGTAATTTTGTATGCAATATGATCTGCAATTAAGGTGCTTTCTATTACGTTACCAAAACTGAGTGCACAGACTTTGTAGCATATATTGTTTGGTCCGAGTGACTGGACGGGCATCTCCCCCTCCCCCGCCCGGGCGTCTCGACATTTTTAAACAGTGCTCCAGTGCCAGTGTTAGTGCTTAGTGATCTTTGATGTGTTTTCACCAGTGCCTCACCAACAACGTCCTACAATATTTTACCGTGTGCACCGTTCAACAGTCTCCGATTTGTGCGTGTTTGTCTCTCAATGTACTTTTAACCGTAATCGTGGCTCTAAACAGTTTTTATGAATATATGTGTGTATTTTATCGCCGCTTACTCGTATCTGTTCTTGAAGTATGCCTAAAAAGACAATTTGACAATGTTCTCGAATACATTGTCTATGGTTTTAACTCTGCAAATTTTATTCCACGTATCATGTTTATCACTTCTTGTCATCACATGTGTTCCACAAGGCTGAAGAGCAGCCACCGAAGTTGCTGCCAGCCTGCTGCCTTTAATCCGGGTTAGCGTTAAAATATCAATAAAGGAAAAACAAAAAAAGTGGGCATCCACCAGCCTGGAGGGTAAAAGGCCAACCAGGAATTGGTTTCTTACTAATTTGTGGTTGTTTGTGATTGCTGTAGGAAGGATACCCATCATAGACTTGCAAGGGCTGATCTCTTGTGCTTTGTGATTGTTGCTCCCTTCCTATCCAAGTAACAGATTTTCGATAAACACAGTGATGTTTCGAAAATTGTGGCTTTCCTGCCAAAATAAATTTTTGATGATACATAGAATTGTTTAAAAACATTGGTTGTTAAACACCACTTATGAACAACATTGCAACTGCTGCTCCTGGAGGGAAGAGGTCATCACCCTGCTGGCTCTTTGAGCAGACTGAGTGAGGACGGTGTGGTCCTGGATTTTCTACGGTGGCCATTTTGTTCCGGAACATAATACGACGCCATCTTGGGTACCCTGGCGGAGAAGCGGCAATAGGGGAGGGGGTGTAGTCCTGGGGAGCAAATGCGTGATGGGAGGTCATTGAATCAGGAGTACTGGGTTTGAACACTGGGATATAAGGAGGTAATTTGCATATGTACACACATGCAATAACATTACATTCAGTGTTACGCTCTGCTGCTGCTTTGACCTCTCCCTTCAATCTCCTGGAGCAGACAAAGATGTCCCCGTCATTTTCGTAGGGGTAGGGGCGGTCTTGTGCTGACATCTAGTGTTTGAAATTATAAGTTTTTCCCGCCAAAAAAGTAATGGCAAGAGCCAATAGCAAATTCAAATTTACCAGGGGAAGCCATCTTGAATGACGTAATCGCGCAATGCATTATGGGACCCTCAAGCAGAACCTGCTTTGTTCCAGTACTAATATCTCACTCTAAATTTCACGCACCAACATTTATGATAATGATGATAGTGTTATTAACCCTCGCACCTCACACTTTCGTGCTAGGGACACCAGTGAATTTTTAATTCGGCATTACGAAGAGTATGTTGTCTATAATTGAGGCGGTCGGGCGTAAAACATGGTAACTGACATTCTAATGGTATGCCATTTCCTCACATATATCGTTATGTATGCAGATGTGCCGAATTACCAGAAAAAAACAAGCTGTATTCTGTGGAGATCTTTGAAACTAACTTATGTATTTACCTCTGCATGCAAGATACTACATCGTATGTGGCGTTCATTAATTTTTTGGCCAAAATGACTGTTACCCTGTTTAATTCCAGAGCCTGTTGTATGTAGGCAAATGGAATACCGCTGGAAAGTCAGTTACCATATTTTACGCCTGAGCGGCTCAATATTTTGAAGCACTAGTGTATATCAATTTGGTAACAGTTTCTAAGAGTCTGCACTTGTTTGGTTTCAAATATAACATCATTGTTGTGGTAGTCTCCTATTGTAAAGTGTGTTGCGCATGCGTGGGGTCTAGTGGACCCCAGTGTGAGGGGCAATAGTTAATATTAAAGGTAATAATTTTTAAGAGTACCAATAATACTTATGAAAATATATTAATATCAGTTATTAACATTACTTCCGTTGTTTTTAGAGTTTAAATAAGTTCCTTCAGAGATGCAGTTTTTGTTGTACAATACAGTTTTCTCGCCCCCTCCCCCCTTTAATAGTGTTCTGGATCCGCCACTGTTCACACATGATTCACTCAAATACTGCCATGTGCAGTCTAAGACAGGAAAAAGGTCACATCACTATTAGTGTTAGCGATAGTGGGGCTGTATTTAAGGCAAGGTCGTCTAAGAACATTGGCACAATATACTTGGTTTTAAACGAACTTGCATGTAACGTTAAGTGCAAAATGAGTTGTGTTGTATGTAATATATGTGTACACACTGAGGTGCACTGACCCTGAGAGTCTGTTGAAATTATTAAGTTTTTCGCACTCCGTGCAAGTGTTTACAAACGTTTAACACATGCAAGAGCCAAAACAGAAACTGATGTGAAAGGAGAAATTTCTGCCATTCTGTTACATATAAATGCTAATGGTAAACAGGGCCCTACTATTCAGCAGAGCTAAATGCTAAGTTAAATGCATAACAAAGTTAAGTGCAGAAACAATGGATCGACTGAACAAGGTAACAGAACATTGACTCTCGCTTTCCCCACACAGAAAACAAAAAATAAACCCACAGCATGTATCCCATTCATTGGCAAAATATCCTACAAAATAGCAAACATTTTCAGACCACACAACATCAACGTAGCCTTCAAAACACACAATAAATTACAACACTCACTGAAACACATTGTAAACATACCAACAGATAAACACACACACTCACGCATCTACAAAATAGTATGCAACACCTGTAATGCCCTGTATGTAGGACAAACAGGAAGAGAAATCAAAACTACAATGAACACATAAATGCCTACCACACCAATAACTTTAATAAATCAGCAGTAGCTACCCATATAAAGAACACAGGACATCCATTCCAGAATATCAAGAGTTATCATATACTGCATAAAATTGACAAGGGGCAAATAATGGACCTCAATGAAGAACTAGAAATCTTCATCCACCAGAAAATACATAGTGAGCTTCTGCTAAATGATAAACTGGAAAGCAACAATACTAATTTATTCAAAAATTTCTCCAGTATGGAATGTATTTTTCATTAAAATATAAAATTAATAAAAGTAAAATTAAAAATGCAACACTGACTGATTAATTCTTTAAAATGTAGCAAATTCTGTTTCAACACATGCAGCTACATATGCATACATCAGTATTTACAATGAATATGCCATAAAAATGGCATATTCATTGTAAATACTGATGTAAGTAGTTTATCTTAGCTTTTAAGGATCATTGTACAGTAACCATCAAATACAAAATGTCTACATGTGCTGTATATGTAACTGTGTTCTTGTGTTGTGTGCGCCAGTCAACAAGATTATCAACAAAACTGTAAGTAAATACAACACTACAATAATCCAAAAACTATGATGATGAAACATAATACTACAAAGGTGTATCTTCCTGAACAGGTTAAAATGTCCAAACATAACCTCACTGGCATCCACAACACAAAACATAAGTCAATAATGAACCAGTAACTGTAAAAATGCACCCGATGATGGCAGCGTGCTGCTGAAACGCGTCGTGTCAATATAAATATTAGTAAAATGTGACTGCTGCAGCATTAATTATTCCAAAAAAGTTTATAATACAGTCGCAGACCTCAGGACAATCCAATCACATGGATAAATTTATGTATATAATGTTATAGTGATTTTCGACGTTGTGCACAAAAATGAAATTGAAGTGCAGCAAGAAGGTGAAAACAAAAACAAAACAATGTGTTTCTGGAAAAGAAAACATTGCCAAGAACTGAGATGTGTCAAGAACGTTAAAATAAGACATTGAAGTATTGATGGTGCACCTTGACCATACATACTCAAAGAAGTAGAGACTTTGAAGTTCTTGCATGTATGTGCATATCATGGTTTATAGGCCTAATGGGGAAACTCGCCATGTAAAATCATTCCTCAGATTTCTCCCACATCTCAATTATTGGCATAGGTAAATACTTCAGTTGTTGGCGCATTCCACTCCTGTGTCCTCGTACTCACGGCTTGAGTCGTAGCTGTGACGGGAGGTCGTTCTTGCGAGTATATTGCAGTACACGCAAGCCACACCATGGAGGCTGAAAAACTTATTGAAGAA
The DNA here is from genome assembly GCA_026315105.1 of Locusta migratoria. Taxonomy (NCBI): domain Eukaryota; kingdom Metazoa; phylum Arthropoda; class Insecta; order Orthoptera; family Acrididae; genus Locusta; species Locusta migratoria. The sequence continues at coordinate 456,610,273 of CM048748.1, forward strand.
GTGAGAACGTACAACTTCTCGTACGACACAGGCGACAGACTACAAGAACATTTTGAAGAAGGATGAAGCATGGAAAGATGTAGCTGCTAACCTGAATCAAAAGAAAAATATTTCTCAATTTTTTTAGACTTTCATGCCGACTGGAGTCTACTTTCTTGCAGCTATTAAATCGATAAGTACATGGAAGGTAAGTTTTCTAAATCCAATACCTATCTGTTTTGACTACATCTTTTACTCCTTTAATAGAAACTACTTCCATCATCAACGAGCACTCCAACGTATGACCACTTAGCACATCATTCTGTTTGATACAGTTAATGTAACCTAATATATCGATCTTTAATTACAACTCGTATGGAATGCAATTTACAGCAAGATACAGACACGGTACAAAAAAATTCAGTGTAATGTTACGGGTGTGTATTGTAAGTGTCGTTTGAAGAGCTGCATTCATTATTTTTGTTTGTATGAAATCACCTGTAAAAATTAGAAGAGCAAAATTGTCTATAATAGGTAATTCGTCTTATGCAGACTGAAATTAAAGACATTTGTTTCACACCAGACGTGTTTCGCTTTTTATTTTAAAAGCATCTTCAGTGGACTGTAAATGATATAATACAGTTTGTTTTGTATGCATAGATTAAAAACAGTTTTAAAAAACAACTTTGTGCACGTTAGTCCTATGCGTTTTTAAATTGATATTCGATCTACTCAAGGTGTTGTCTCTTCTTTACATCTCACTACTGTTTTTCGTCTTGTTGTCTCATGTTGTTTGGTTCCTGACGTGCATTTTCCGGTAGTGTACGGAACTTTTCGCCTGTTTTAACTGAAGTGATAATAAATGAAAAGGAAGAAACGCCACAAAAACAGGCGAAAAGTGCCGTACTAACCGAAAAACATACGTCAGAAACTTTTTTTTTTTGTTTTTTTTTTTTTTTTTTTTTTTTTTTTTTGTGGGTTTAGGGCGCACAACTTCTATGGTCATTAGCGCCCAGTCAAAAACATAGATTCGCTATGGCCTAAAAAATGGGGACTGTCAGAACATCCAGAAGAGGGTAAAAACGAAAGATAAAAGACAATTAAAAGGGTTAAATATCCTTGGATAAGTTGGCCAAGTTGATAAAACGCAAAACTCGAGCAGCTGCTCGTGTGTCATCAGCTAGAATTTCCTCCAGAGTAGACGGCAAGTGAAGGGCTACACGGAGATGATTAAAAAGTACGCAAGACAGTAAAACATGTCGCACGGTCAGCAGTTCACCGCAGGAGCACTGCGGTGCAGGGTCGGCGGACAGCAAGTGACGGTGGCTGAAACGGCAGTGGCCGATCCGCAACCGGGCCAGGATGACCTCCTCCCGCCGAGAGGGGCGTGAGGAGGTCCTCCAAGCGGTCGGGATCGGTTTTACAGTTCGCAATTTGTTGTTGGACATTGAAAACCACGCACTGTGCCATTGCGACACGATACTCCGGCGGAGTGCCCGTTGAACATCGTCAGATGGGACGCAAAAGGTAGCCATGCGAGGCAAAATAGCTGCGGCCTTGGCTGCTATGTCGGCCGTCTCATTCCCGGGCACACCTACGTGGCCAGGGACCCACAGGAAAGAAACGTGACAGCTGTCATCTGCTAGCAACTGGAGGGAGCGTTGGATCCGATACACGAGAGGATGGTGCGACAAAGGGTCCTTAAGACTCTGCAGGGCACTAAGGGAGTCCGAACAGATGGCATATAAAGGTTGGCGGTGGCGGCAGGTGTACAAAACGGCCTGGTGGAGGGCAAAAAGCTCAGCCGTGAAGTTCGAGCACCGGTCAGGGAGCTTGTATTGGAAACGGTTGTCCTCGACGACGAAGGCAGATCCGACACCGGCAGTGCTCTTGGAACCATCAGTGTAAATAAATATGGCGCTATCGAACCGCGAACGGAGTTCGACAAGCCTCGAGCGGTATACCAAATCCGGAGTGCTCTCCTTGGGGAGCGAACTAAGTTCGAGGTGAGTGTGAACCGGGGCCTTATGCCACGGTGGCAATGGGCTTTCGCTCAACCGAAAGGTGGAAGGAAGGGTAAAATCGAGCCGCTGTAGTAGGCGGCGAAACCGAACTCCAGGTGGAAGCAAGGCAATCGCAGACAACTGATATTGGCGATCGAGTGAGTCGTCAAAAAATAATCGGTAAGATGGATGGTTGGGCATCGACCGCAGGCGGCATGCGTACCGAGACAAAAGTATGTCACGCCGAGTGGTCAAGTGTAATACAGCAGCCTCGGCATACAGACTTTCAACAGGGCTGGTATAAAATGCACCGGTCGCCAGACGTAATCCCCGATGGTGGATAGAGTTGAGACGGCGGAGAATCGATGGCCGTGCAGAAGAGTATACAAGGCTTCCGTAGTCGAGCTTCGACTGAACAATGGCCTGGTAAAGGTGAAGCAGGACGGTACGGTCCGCTCCCCATGACGTGCCACTGAGGACACGAAGGACGTTAAGGGATCGGGCACAACGGGCAGCCAGGTAGGACACTTGCGTGGACCAGCAAAGTTTACGATCCAACATGAGTCCCAAGAATTTCGTAGTCTCCACGAAAGGGAGAGCAACAGGGCCGAGATGTAGAGAGGGTGGAAGAAATTCCTTGTATCTCCAGAAGTTTATACACACAGTTTTCTCAGTGGAGAATCGGAAGCCGTTTGCGATGCTCCAGGAATATAGACGGTCAAGACAGCGTTGAAGAGAACGCTCTAAGAGGCACGTCCGCTGGGCGCTACAATAAATTGCGAAATCGTCAACGAAAAGAGATCCGGAGACGTCGGCTGAAAGGCAATCCACGATCGGATTGATTGCAATGGCAAAGAGCGCCACACTCAAGACGGAGCCCTGTGGTACCCCATTCTCCTGGCAATAGGTATCTGACATAACAGAACCCACCCGTACCCGGAACTTGCGATCCGCCAAAAACTCTTGAATGAAAAGAGGAAGGCGGCCCCGAAGGCTCCATGTGTGCAATGTGCGGAGAATGCCCGCTCTCCAACAGGTATCGTATGCCTTCTCCAAGTCGAAGAACACTGCTACTGTTTGACGCTTCCTTAGAAAGTTGTTCATAATGAAGGTCGACAACGTAACGAGGTGATCAGCAGCAGAGCGGTGTCGACGAAAACCGCATTGGATATTAGTCAGGAGGCGGCGAGATTCGAGGAGCCAGACCAACCGAGCGTTAACCATGCGTTCCATCACCTTACAGACACAGCTCCTCAGAGAAATAGGACGATAGCTGGAAGGAAGATGTTTGTCCTTCCCTGGTTTGGGGATGGGGACAACAGTGGCTTCACGCCAACTTGTGGGAACATGACCTTCAGTCCATATGCGATTGTAGGTACTGAGAAGAAAGCACTTGCCCGCAGGAGAGAGGTTCTTCAGCATTTCAATGTGACTGGAATCGGGCCCGGGAGCAGAAGATCGGGACAGGGCGAGAGCACGGTCTAGCTCCTGCATGGTGAAGGCGACGTTATAATTTTCACGATTAGAAGAGTGGAAAGAAGGCGGCCGGGCCTCCTCTACCTGTTTGCGAGGGAGAAAGGCAGGGTGGTAATGGGCAGAGCTCGAAACCTCCGCAAAGAAACGGCCCAATGCGTTGGAAACGTCAGAGGGGTCCACGAGGACTGCGTTCTCCACGGTCAGGCCAGGAATCGGGGAGTGGACCTTGATGCCGGATAAACGGCGTAGGCCACGCCAAACAAACGTGGAGGGAGTAAAACGGTTAAAAGAACTAGTAAAAGCAGTCCAGCAAGCTTTCTTGCTGTCGTTTATGATACGACGACATTGCGCTCTCATACGTTTATAATGTATGCAATTCTCCAAAGTCGGGTGGCGGCGGAAGGTGCGTAAAGCACGGCGCCGGGCTCTAAGCGCGTCGCGGCAGGCTGCAGTCCACCAAGGGACCTGGACACGACGTGGAGAAGAGGGAGTACGAGGTATGGAACGTTCGGCAGCTGTGAGAATAACCTCTGTGAGGTAGTCGACCTGACTGTCACAGGTGGGAAAATCCCGATCGTGAAAAACAGCCATGGTAGAATAAAGCCCCCAGTCGGCTTTAGAAATGTTCCAACTGGTGGGACGAGGAGATGGGGAACGATGCAGAATGTGGATGATACAGGGGAAATGGTCACTCGAGTACGTGTCAAAAATTGCACACCACTCAAACCGACCGGCAAGCTGAGGAGTGCATATTGCGAGGTCTATATGGGAGTAAGTGTGTGTTGTGTCAGAAAGGAAGGTCGGTGCACCGGTGTTGAGGCAGACAAGATCGAGGTGTTGGAGAAGGTCCACCAAAAGGGAGCCTCTCGGACAAGGTGCCGGAGAGCCCCATAAGGGGTGGTGGGCATTAAAGTCGCCTATCAACACGAAGGGTGAAGGGAGCTGATCAACAAGGTGTAGCACATCTGCCCTAGTAAGGGCAGATGACGATGGCGAATATATATTACAGAGGGAAAAGGTAAATGTGGATAGGGTGATGCGGACGGCAACTGCCTGTAGGTGAGTATGCAATGAAATGGGATGGTAATAGACATCGTCTCGAAGGAGCATCAGAACCCCTCCATGGGCTGGGATACCTTCCACGGGTGGCAAGTCGAACCGCACAGAGGTGTAGTGTGGAAAGTCTGCACGATCACGTGGACGCAACTTAGTTTCCTGGAGGCAGACTAGAAGCGGGCAGTGCAATCGAAGGAGTAGTTTTAACTCCTCCCGATTAGAACGAATGCCGCGAATATTCCATTGAAGGAGCGCCATGATAAAAATGAGAGAAGAAATAAGGATAAAAACCAACTAGCAAGCGGGGTCACCTCGACGGCCGCTGAGGACCCGATTTCGAGGGAGCACTGCTATCGCTGTCCAGGGGCAAAGGGTCGTGGTCCATAGGTTCGACCGACGCGCCTGCCACCTCCCTGAGTTGATCAGGAGGGGCAGTTTCCACCGCCGGTAGAGGGCCGGGTGCCCGGCAGATGGAGCGACCCGGTGAAACAGAAGACGGCCGAGGCCGGCAACTGTTGGACGGCGTGACGGATGGGTCACACGCCTCGGCGGGGAAGGAGAGGAACTCTTTTTCTTGTCAGCTCTTCTGGAAGAGTGACGGCGGGAAGAGGCAGTTGACGGTTGGGAAGCCTGAGAACGCAGAAAATCCTCACGGACGGGTTCCTTTTTCAAGGTCCGGGCATCTTGTTTAGGTGCTCGCAGGTTACTAGAGTTTGACGAAGACTGTACCCTAGAAGCAGCAGGAGGAAGCGGGGACGTGGAACGGGCAATCTTCGGGCTGGCGGATCGCACAACTGTGTCAGCGAAGGTGAAGTCACATGTCTGGGTACTGGAATCCTTGGTAGGTCGAGTTGAGGTTAGTACCTTACTGTATGTACCCGCTGGGAGGACAGTGGGCTTTCGACTCGCCAACAACTTACGAGCGGCAGATGTCGATACCTTCTCCGTAACCCGAATTTGCTGGATTACCTTCTCATCCTTGTATACAGGGCAGTCGCGAGAGGAAGCCGCATGGTCGCCGTTGCAGTTTAGGCAGTGAGGGGACGGAGGTGGGCAATCCCCCTCATGGGCGTCCCTACCACAAGTGACACACTTTGCTGCATTTGGGCAATGTTCACGGGTATGGTTGTACCTGTGGCACTGAAAACAGCGCGTTGGGTTAGGTACATAAGGGCGGACGGAGATGACTTCATACCCTGCTTTGACCTTCGACGGGAGGTCAACTTTGTCCAACGTCAAAAACACAGTACGAGTCGGTGTCAGCTGGTTATCGACCTTTTTCATCACCCTGTGGACGGCTGTCACACCCTGATCGGACATATACGATTGGATGTCTTTATCAGACAACCCGTCAAGGGATCTCGTAAAAACTACCCCCCGTGACGAGTTGAGTGTGCGGTGCGCTTCTACCTTAACTGGAAAAGTGTGCAACAACGTAGTACGTATCAGTTTTTGGGCCTGGAAGGCACTGTCCACTTCCAGCAACAATGTTCCATTGCGCTGGCGTGAACAGGTTTTAACAGGGCCAGCAATTGCATCTACACCTTTCTGTATAACGAAAGGATTGACTGAATTGAAATCCTTTCCGTCGGTGCGAGAGACAACCAGAAATTTAGGTACATTAGGCAGAGTCTTTTTAGGCTGAGGCGAGTCTAACTTACGTTTCTGGGTCAACGTCACGAAAGAAGATAAGGAAGTCATCGCGGAAGTGTCCCCCGTGATTACCGGCGTCTCCGATGGCGCGCTCCTTCCTAGTGGGGGCCCTCTCCGAGGGCTTACCCGCCTTAGGTGATTGTTCACACCTCAGGTCACACCTCCCGAGAACTGACGGAGGGACCAATCGGCACGTTCGGAAGGTACCAGCTCGGGTAATCACCCCTCCCTGGGCCTGGCCTTTACCAGGGGGTACGTACGTGCCCTACTTGTCTACCCGGGGCGGGGAATTACGCGTTACCCCGTCACCTGTTACGCACGATAATGCGTGGGTCGGCCTTCAGACACGCACAGGGAGGAAAGAAGAAGAGGATAGGAAATGAAGAGAAAGAAGGAAAGAAGTGTCTCAAACGCCGAGGCGGAGACTAATGAGGAGAAGAAGGCTAGGAGAGTACAAGGAGAGAAAGACAGAAAACGAAGGGTAAGAAAGGAAGGAACGAAGGAAGAAAAACCACAACAAGAACCACCGTATCTCACGAAATATGCCCGTCTCCGGGCGAAGGCATAAACCGGGAGGGAAAGTGAAGCAGCCTGGGGCAGAAGAAAGGCTGCTCCGGCTCGGGGCCCCGTGCGCGCCACACACGACCCACAAAAGAACTGTGGGCCCCCTGGGGGGACGTCAGAAACTAACCAACCCAGTCAACAAGTCGGAAAAACAGCAGTGAGATGTAAATAAGAGACAACACCGTGAGTAGACCGTATATAAATTTAAAAACACATAGGCCTAATGTGCATAAACGTTTTTAAAAACTGTCTTCAATCTATGAATATAAACAAACCTTTACATCATTTACAGTACACAGAAGATGCTTTTAAAATAAAAATTGAAACGCGTCTAGTGTAAAACAAATGTCTTTAATTGCAGTCAGCAGAAGCTGGAATACGTAATATACTCGATTTTAATAGCCGCTGCGGAAGATGGCCACACAACGAAACACAGTTACAAGAGCATTTGCCAATTCCATTTGTTCCAAATGTTGAGTCATTCTGATTTTGTGTCCAGCCAACGATTTCGATGAAATTTTGCGCCGAAATAAAAGGCAGAAAAGTGAATATGTGGTTCCGCAGTATTCGGAAGATGAATTTGTAGAACATTTTCAGGTGTTTCTTTATTATTCTCGTAAAACTCTATTAACGCTAATTTGGCGTCCGTGCTCCACACAGATTACACGGAAATACACAAAACTATTACACGAACACTTCAATTCCTTAAACGTAAGAAAGTAATTTACTTTTAGACGCTGGCACAATAAATCGCTCTCTTATGCTACACAGAACAAGTGAGCACACACGTGATACGCAAACTGCAGGCTGCAGGTTAGTATTCGAAGAGCTCCGGCAGCATGCACGGCATGTGACGTCATCCTCGCAGCGCATGCGCAGTAGTGCCTGCATTGCTGCTGCAGGATCTGCATCCATGCAGCTCTTCGAACGAACCTCTATAGTCGACGAGATGTAGCGTGAGCTATGACGTCAGGATGCGCAGTGGCCCTACACCGGTTTTGTGTAGTGGGGGAAGGTGCGGGCGCGTAACTGTAGTGACCGCCGCACAGTTCGCTTCCCGCGCATCACTACATTCCGAAAACATCGAGTCGTCTGTGCTTCGTTAGTGATGATCAATAGCAGCAGCAGAAAAATCCTCCATAGCCAGAGCCGTGGAATTGTATATAGCGTATACAAATTCATGAAGAATGAAGCCGATTTCAACCATACAATTAATTTAAAAAGTGTTCAGTCGCGTGTTGCTGCAGCTACAGGTGTGTGTGTAAGTATTTTGAAACGCATTGTGAGTGAAGGTATTAGGGTTGACGAGCAAGAAGGGACATTTACAACGCCAAATAGGAAACGTTCCAGGCAAAAGGTGAAAACGGAAATGGATGATTTCGACAAATGCGTTGTTCGACGAACGGTTTACAATTCTCATGAAACAAACGGAGAACGACCAACAGTGAGATCATTGCTTCCAGTGTTAAGGGAAAAGGTAAATTTTTCGGGCAGTAGCTGGGTGCTACGTAAAATAATTACGGATTTGGGATTTAGATGGAGGATAACAGCAAATAAGCGGAAGTTGTTAACTGAAAAGGAAGACATTCGCGAAAAACGATTACAGTTTTTACGTGCTGTACAAAATTACAGAAATAGTGGAAGGCCTATTATATATGTCGATGAGACTTACGTGCATTCGTCACATACAACTCGCCATTCTTGGAGTGATGATAAGAACGAAGGTTTACTTGCACCAGTCTCTATGGGAAAGAGAGCTATCATTGAGCATGCTGGTGGCGATAATGGCTTCATACCAAATGCATTACTCATTTTTAAGTCAGGGACAAAATCATCTGATTACCACAATGACACGAACTTCGAAAATTTCGAAAGATGGCTGAAAAATAAATTAATTCCTAACCTCCCGCCGAATTCAGTGTTAGTGATTGATAATGCTTCGTATCATAATATTGAACTTAATCCCTCTCCAACTTCTTCTTCTCGGAAAGAGGAAATGATTAACTGGCTTTCGCAAAGAAATATTCCATTTCATGGAGGAATGTACAAAGCGTAACTGTACCGTCTCATTAAATGCAATAAAGAAAGGTTTCAAATGTTCAAAATTGATGCGCTACTCGCCGAACATGGTCATTCAGTCCTTAGACTACCGCCTTACCACCCAGATTTAAACGCAATCGAACTCATATGGGCTACAGTGAAAGAACATTTAAGAAAGAAGAATGTTACGTTCACTCTAGATGATGCGATTAAAATCGTGGAAGAAAAGTTTCAGGAAATAGGTAAAGACGAGTGGGCTTCACGTTGCTGTCACGTGCGTAAATGCGAAGAGGAGTATCTCAAAATAGAACAAAGCCTTGACACGATGACAGAACGATTGGTCATTAACTTAGAACAAATCAGCAGCAACGACAGTGACAACGGCAGCGACAATGACGAAGGCAGTGGCACAGATGGCACCGACACAGGTCAGCAGTAGCAGCGACACCGACATGAATGGAATCCATGGAATCCAGCCCCTTTAATCCCACTTCATTTGACAGTCTAACGCAGGGCCGGCGCAAGCCTAACTGCCGCCCCGTTTTGAGTTCAGAAAACGGTGGACAGCATATTGAACATGTTTTGCGACAGTCACACGGAAATTAAAAATCCAATTTCTTTTTGACTCACGCTTTTTACGTGGTTTTTGGCCTGACGACAATTAAAAACCAATGTTTCCCATCCGACGTGATATGACCTTGCCGTGGTGGATGGGCTTTCGTAATTAACAGTATCACACCTGAACATCCATGCACACTTTAGTACAGTTTGTTTCACGTTTAACTTACACCTTAGGTATTGTATGATGCATTTATCATTTGTGATCGACCATTGTCTTACCGCGCACGGCAGTGCACGGTATTAACATGTTTGTAAACGCCTCGTGCGAATTCGCGATTCTCAGGGCCCATATCTCGGGTTCTATTGATCTCTGAATAGCCAGTGGAAATCTGATCTGAAAATTAAAAATTAACATTTTTATTTATAAAATTTATTTCTAGCAGTCAACAGTTTACAAAATCCACACATTCTGAAATTTTTCCTGATATTTCACTTAATTTTTCCATAGTAGGACGGCTATCTTCTTACTTTAAAGTATTAAACTACCAAGATCGGAATTATATTTTATATAGGACTTAATTACGGGGTTATCAGTCCCTAAACTTAAAAACTACTTATGAACTAGCTAAGACTAAGGACGGCACAAACATCCATGCCCGAGGGGGGATTCGAACCCTCGACCGTAGTGGCCGTGCAGACTATGACTGGCGCGCCGCAGAGCGCTCGGCCACCGCGGCCGGCGATCGGAATTAAGTAATTCAGTTTCTTTGACGATCGGTTTCGGTACACTTATGTTACCATCATCTGATCAAAATTCAGCGGAACTCTTGATCCAAATTATTTCATACTTAGGTATTTGAAAGTTGATGCTGAAGACACTGCTTGTAGAAATCAAGTGGAGCCGGAATGTCGTTAGCTTCTTTTTGAGTGCCAGCAGCGTAGGGCGTCCCTTAGTGCCTGGCGTGGCACGATTTGGAAATAACAATAACAATAATCATAATAATGAAATCGTACTACGCCAGGTACTAAGGGACGCCCTACGCAGCTGGCACTAAAAAAGAACCTAACGACATTCCGGCTCCACATTGATTTCAACAAGCAGTGTCTTCATGCAAGACTTTGGATCAAGAGTTCCACTGAAATTTGACCAGATGATGGTACCCTAAGTGCACCGAAATCGGTCGTCAAAAAATAAATTACTTAATTGCGATCTTGGCAGTTTAATACTTAAAAAATATTTTACTCTTCTAATCTGATAAGTCTAATTGTACTGTACATACAAACTCTTTCATATTTCATCAATGTAAATTGTAGCCTCCTAGAGGACCCGTGTGAATACTTCACACCGTTAGTGGAATGACAAAAAAGTTGGCAAAAATGGAAGTAAAGTTTAATGTTCATGCACAGCTTGCTTCATAAGAATCAGTGCAAGTGTTTAAACGCGCGAATGAAAGAACTTGATTACACTGTGTGTTGTTAGGTCAAAAAGAATTGCGTACCTTAATTAGAACCGAAGATATCGTAAAAAAGTCTATTAAAACATTCAATGCAAAACAGAAGGATACCGCGTTTGAATAAAAATAAAGGATGAAGAGACTTAAGTTGATTCTGATACTTGATGACAAATCTGCGAATCAATACCTTGCGTTTAAAATAAAAATGTATGAAATCGGCCGGGTAGATTCTTTTAATTTATAACATAGTAGCGAGTTAGAACAAATTGTGACGCTCCTATTTTTCCAAGTTTATGATACGCAATGAAGATATCTTGTGTTATGTATATAAAAAAAGTAATTAATAACATATGACGATGGCATTTAATGCCGAAAGATATCTTGCGTGATTTATACATAAAATAATTACAGATTCAGAAGGTCGTTCTATTACTGAAATTTCACCCTTGCAACAGCAACGCGAACGACCAACCAGGTTGGGGGAGGGGGTACATTATGCCAAACCAGAAAGAGTTCGAAAAAATTACAGAAAAATTTGTCAATCTTTGTCGATTTTCCGTAACAACAAACTTTTAAAAAATTATCAGTATATATTTTTGTACACACTGGTAGATTGTGTGTATTACCGAGAAGGGAGCACCTTACAATCTACATAAAAATTTTTAAAGATACATTTTTTGTTAATTGCCGTTGACATTTTCTTTCAGTATACTTGTTAAAGAGATACAATATGTAAATACGATCGTGAACCTAAAAATATAGAAAATAATATTCCCTGGGAAGGTAGCATTTGGTACACAAATTTAAAATTTTCGGGTACGTTTATCCCAAAACTTGAAAACATTTTTGCAGTCTGGTAGAGGACTTCATTAACAACAATAGATATTTTGTCACAGTTTCAGAAGGTGGGTCCACCACGCCTGCTACACGTTCCATGATACTGGCGAGTTAAAAATACGAATGGAGGAAGAAAAACAGAGTGAATCGTTATTGTTTGCTGTGTTAATTTTTTCCATGGACATGGTTTGAAGCTTTATTCTCCACTTCGGTAGGCCGCTTGGTGCTTAGTCTCTCTGGCTCAATCTGATGACTTACAAGAGACCACATTGTCCATAATCATGAATTCACAATAAGTTGTAAGAATTACATTAATATACCCGTTGAATCAGTGGCGGATTTTTACCTTTGCCGCCAGTAGCCTATTCAAATTTTGCCGTCCCTACCGATCTACGAAATTCGATACCCGGTTTCACAATGATACTAAACATAATTTTTTGTCAATGAAATTGAAGCTTTGTTTTGTGCACTATCGTCCTGATTATATCACGTATTTTCGTAATTAGTATAATTGTGCACTAGGGCATCGAAGTGTCACTTCCTAGATTGTTTTTACAACCCAACTACTTGGTTAATATCGCACAAGAAATAGTTTTTGAGCTAATAAAAGCAGTCATATACTAATAACGTGGGGGTAAGGTAAACTTTAGTACTTCAAACACAATAATGTACATAATTTTTTGTACATTATTGTTAGTGATACGTTCCGTGATTGTTTTACTTCAGTAAAATAAAATGAACTAGCCTTCAGTCACAAAACTGTGTTTTGTTGTTATTTATCATATGAACCTGTTTTTAAAATTTTTCCATGTTGTTACAACCTGTGTTTTGATCTTAACAGGCCGAGGCCTTTAAACATGTGTAAAAAAAAAATGGAAGGCACCTGACGATAAGCCCTCAGGGATCGAAATTCACTGTGTACAATAAAGCACAATTGTGTGACTGAAGGCGAGTCGATTTTATTACAATAATGTACATTCGGTACACGTAATATTTTATTGCACTTACTTACAGGTTAAAATTTTGCACCGAAATTTGCCGCCCCTAAAGTCAGTCTCCCTAGGCTCCAGCGTACTCAGCCTACTGGTAAATCTGCCACTGCAATGAATTAATTATTTTCCCAGTAATAGTTTACACCGTATACTTGGAAAAAACCGCGAGGCCAAGATCTCGTATGTTTGCGTACGATATTGTCTCATTCCTTGCACAAGCGATGAAATTCTCGTAGGCATTGAGAATTCTCGTACGTATCGCAGCCCTGCCTCCCGCCCCGCACTTTTGGCACGTGCCTCGCGCCGGCCCTGGGCTCATGTCTTCAGGACGGACAGCACCGTCGGCGCTCACCCTCCCTCCCGCGAGCGCCTTCCCCTTACGCGCAGCTCGTAGCTCTTCCTAAATCTCGCCGACTATACATACTTTTATAGCAGTGGCGGCTGGTGACCAGAAAAGTTGGATGTGCACTTTTTTCACCAGCTGCCACCTCTCCAGTATGGCAGCTCAACACATTTCTAAAAAAAAATGCTATTGAGTCAAGATATCATAGGCTAGAAGTAGATGAATAAAAAAACTGCAAAGCTGCAAAGTCTCTGAATTTTGGCGAAAAATAATCGCATATCTTTATTAATAGAAGTGGCTTTAAGCATAATGAGTGGACATAGCAATGAATGTATGAAGTATTGGAAAACTTTTGCTTCACAAGAGCCTGCACCTCACGTGACGAATTACTCATGACTAATGCACCATCATATGTTTGGGCTATTAATTTGTGTGGACAATTCTCTAAATGGTTACTTAACTGTTCTATGATACGCGTTACCAAAGTCTGGGCATCAAGCTTTTCTTGTGCTATAAAATCCCAAAATCTTTCAACTGGTCTTCCATTAATAATGCACCTATGTACTATAACCATCTGGAAAACACAGACGACATCGCTGGTGCCATCAGCTATTACAACCAGAAACTCGGCACCCTTCATTTCGTTCCTGATTTCCTTTTGGCAGGCTTGAAGCATGCATCGGAGGAGTTCATTCTGGATAGTTTTGAGGTGCCTTTAAAACTGTTGCCTTTTCCAAATGTGATTTAATAATGAATCTAATTCTGCACTAAAATTAATCAAGGCGAAACACGCCAGGATTGGAAGATGATTCAGTCTCATCGTGTCCTCTGATGGCAAGTTCCAAAGAACCACAGGAACGAATACAATTAATTATTAGATTTAGTGTGTACCTATTATCTGTAACCTTTTGATTGTGTAATGGCATGGACTTTCTGTATCCCTGACTAATCGAGTGGCTATATTTACATTACCTAGACTTGCCAGATTCAAAACATTATTGACATGGACCGAAGAAAGTTCGTGTTTCCTTATTTTATCGTGAAGGTGTTGAATGTCAATGACTCCTTGTTTAGTACAGGAAACTCTCCTCCAAATAATAAACAAGGAAAACAAGAAAGTCGTTTTTCACATAGCAGCCACACATCCATTCTTGCTGTACAGTTCCGAGTTAAATTTTATGTTGAATTGACGGCTTTTCGTTTTAACTGTCTGTGAAATTGTCAAACTGGAAATCGGTCTACCTAGCCTCTTGATTTCTAATTTCTATTCCAACTTGCGTAAATTGAAGCGTTCAGAAAGCAAGGAAATTGTCTGATTCATTATTTCACCTGTTCACTTGAACCTTATATTATTATATATTATACTATAAGACACGCTAAACAACGAACACAACGCACAGTAATTTCGCTTGCATCTACACGTGAACTGGTTAAGAAGGTGCGTTCGAAGGGCGGACGACTACGGTTGTCTTCGGGACTCGTTTCTGCGGCTGACAGGGTGGCTCGGCCGCGATGTGTATACACTCAAGGCGCCTATAGGGGAACACTTGCCAAGCGTTGCCCCAGCACCCCGCACACCCCCTGAGACACCATAGTCGGCGTTTGCAGGCCGGCTGCAAACCCAGCCGCTGTCGGCGAAGTTCGGCCCACTCGGGAGTGGTCCGTGAGTAGCAGTCCGGGCGTTTCAAAAGAGATAAATGGAACGCTACTTCTCCCCCTGCATAGAATTTCTAAACAGCAAACGGAGTTTTACAATATCATTATTCCTGGAGGTAGCGCAAACCTGCAAACCCATACAGGAGCCGCCCTTGATTTACAAAGGAATTATTTAAAAACAATTCTAACAAATGTCACTGATTTTGAACTATATAGAGTTCCGTCGTTCGTCACCTAAAGTGTCTGAGTAAAATAAATGTATCTCTCCATATAGACGATGTTTGCAACAGCCGACGAACGTTTAAAAAAAAAGGTAGAGAAAAAAAAAAAACATAGCGCGCGTTAGATAATAAACGATTAGTAGATGAAACGTTTTGAGTACTACAAGAACAAAAATAAATGTTTCTATTCCACAGGTTTTAACTCCGGAAATGACCTCTCCGTAAGTAGATGGACAACACATTTGGATACAATGTATCCGTTCTTTTTGAGCAAATCCAAACGAGAGTGCATCTTCACAAACATTTTTCGTGCGTCCTGTAATTTAGAATACATACTGCGTTCCAATAATTTCGGTCAGCACACCGATGCGTGACCATTCTCCCTGGCTGTTTCCTGTAAATGCAAATATTTTAACAGTAACAAGATTGTCAACTTTTCCCGGCATGTCTACCAACCAGCAACACAAAATAGTCTACACCACACTTCGTAAATATTGTTTTTCCATAGGGTTTTAACTCCGCAAATGACTTCTACTGTAAATGCAAATCTTTTATAAGTCCCAGCAGTA
Organism: Locusta migratoria; assembly: GCA_026315105.1. NCBI lineage: Eukaryota > Metazoa > Arthropoda > Insecta > Orthoptera > Acrididae > Locusta > Locusta migratoria. The sequence goes on from CM048748.1 coordinate 456,625,677, forward strand.
GCTAGATTTCTCAACACCCTCTGTTTAAAAACCATATGTAAACATGACTATCACATATCGATTGAAACTGTTAAACTCCACGGAAACGGTAATCAGAAGCAACGAACGAGCCTAGACTAATTCCAGTTCTACATGCTGTTTGGCAGGTGAAAAGTCTCAAAATTACCTCTCTTTTAAAGCAGGTCCCTGAAGCTCCAATTCCTCAAAACCTTACATAAGGATGCCTCCGACTCTGAAGCTTCACTTGTAACGTGACCATGCATCAGCCCAAACCTCTTGATTTATGTAAGAATGGCCTAATATTTAGCGATTACTATTTATTATACAGCACCGTCTGGTTTCTTTCAACAACCGTGCCTAGGAGTGAAAGGACGACGATCGAGGTCATTGACCTCACAGAGGATGAAGATAATATGTTTAAGTATATGCAATTTTTGTTTATATCGTTCAAGTGTCTCTAAAATCTCCACCATTATATTAACATGATTTCACTGGCAATGCTTTTTATATCGAATTACACTATTTCATTCTCGATTATTAGATGAGATGAGTAATTTCTTCCGAGGAGGAGGATGAATAGGAACCCCATCTACCACTGCAGCACGACACTCCGCAATTGCCATCACCGCCGCAGCAGCCATCCCAACGTGAGTACAACGCTGTTTTTGCACCTGATTCCGAGGAGTTATAGAATTTCACTGGCTAGACTATAATCTACATTCATTTCGACTGCGTTCGTGTGACTAGGGAAGTCTTAATATTCTCCTCCAACCTTACATACGTAGCAGCGTTATGCATCCCAACAATTGTGGATGGCGTGCTGATTTTTGTATGGTGTTAAACATAATCTCACTCTGTCATTCGAAGTAATGTGAAAAATGTAATTCTGAATGTCATTCAGTGTTGCCTCAATGAATAGGAGGCAGAAAGCGTTGTTGCTCCATCTGTTTCACGTTTGTAGCAGGTTGAGGGTAAAAAAATTGCGAATAGTGGGGAAGTTGTCTATACTTTGAAAGTGAAAATGGCTTTTTACGCAGTACTAATTGCTCTAATATAATGTGATATGAAGTTCTTGAATCACTATCAGTTTGTCCCCCCATGCAAAACAGCGCTTCAATTCTCACATACAATATTCCAGATCTGTATGATCAAATAGATATTTTTTCTTGATTTGCGTCTTGGAAGCATTTTATTAGAATTTCCATTCATAAGCGAACCTTTTGACAGACTGTTCTCAGAAAGTTCACCTCTGTTGTCGCGAGTTAGTATAAATGTTTTGTTCATTGTGTTGCATTGTAGTCTCCTCGCTCATTCGCAAAAAGCAAGGGAACCATTCCACTCTAAATATATGTAACCAGCGGTATGTTCCCGTCGTGAAACAGATCCACCGATTCAATAATAGAACACCAAAGCATGGTATAGCAGAAAGACGGGGTCCGACCACAACGACGCTGTCCCTGAGCTAACTGTCATCGTGTAGAGGCACCGCACTCAGAATGGGCAACAGACGACGCGGAGGTCGCAAGGCAACAAAGACGACCCGAGGTACAGAGTAACACATACAGAAGAGAAGCCGCCGCCCCCCCCCCCCCCCCCAAACCACTGTCCTACGCTCCCCTCGTAGTTCCGTAAGATGCTAGCAGGTGTCAGGCGGTTCCCCTACAGCCCTGTATTGGGAGAATACCGCCAACCGGGCGAGCGCCGCCATTGTAGGCCTATCTCGCAATAGCAGCGCTATGCACGGAGCTGTTAAATTAACATTTATGATGAAGGGAACCGGTCTATACATCGACGTGGTACCTACACAACCATATAATTCGAGGTTAGCAATTGTGGGAGAAAAAATTAAACTTTTATTCAGATGCGCGGCAGTTATATTTCCTATACCGGCAAAATTTTACCTACCACTTCGGCGGCCTCAAGTGGTTATGGTGTCAACAACACGATAGAAAATCATTGCCAAGATGTTTATATTCTTAGGAATCCGAATAGAATGACTTGATTTGTGTTTAGTACAGTTCGTGACGTAAATAATGCCGTTCCTGCTCTGTGGTTGACAGGTTCTTGTAAGCACCCTTGTTCGCTCAGTGGAAGTACTTGTCCTCGTACAACGAAGATTTCATGACAAAAATTTGCATTGTAACGCGATTGGCTAATTCCAACGACACATGATTGCCAACATTATCACGCGAGGCCGCCAGGACGATAAGTAAAATTTAAATCCTGTACCAAATGCATTGCTTTCGCAATAAGTGACGTTCCTGCTTTCAGATTAGCTAAGGACTGACGTTTTTATCTCTAATATATTGGTTTTTATCAAAGTAGATGTAATTAATACATGTTGCTTTCCATTAATCTAGTGCCTAATGTTAATAGGTGTTCAAATGTTTGTAGAACTTATGGGACTTAACTACGGGATCATCAGTCCCTAAGCTTACAAACTACTTACGAACTAGGGAGCATTCGTACCCCCGACCGTAGTAGCCGTGCAGACCGTGACTGGAGCGCCTCAGTCCCCTCGGCCGGCTTGATAGGTGTTGTGTGCTAACCTACATGTGATATTATCACATAACATTAACTGAGCTAACATTTTGGGAAGGTTTAAGTTTTTACACATTGTTATCGCACTGATGGGTACTTCAGTAAAATAAACTTTATCTTAAAATTCGAGTTTTGGACATTATTTAACGGGCGGTTTCATTTACCGTCCAAACTTTCGTAATATGCAGGCTAAGTATAAATACGAAATTTGTCAAATTCGGCACATTATGTTAGATTTTCATGTATTTATATCTTTTAAAAATATCTTTTCTCTTACATGTTTGTCCGTCCAACATTGCTCGCAAGAAACTTGTATGAACAGATAAGCATAGAAGTTTACTCGATATTTCAATACAAGTTTACTTACTTCGAAAAATTTTGCATTCTCGTATGGAAATACATATTTTCTTCCAATGCGGTGTACCCACAATTCGCGGCTTTTCGCATCTCTTTCGCACTGTGGAATGCGTAAAGCTTGCCACCTCGTACTGTCTTAGTATAACAATTCACTGCCAACACTGCGGCATTTTTCACCATATAAAAATGGAATATGCTATGTTAAGCTCTTAATTTAATACACAATGAGTCTACACATTTCCAACACCTCTAAATGCTAAAATAACAGCTACTTAAGTGAAATATGCCATTTACGCTTATGGACTGCTTAGGCCTAAAATGGCGGACGTGCCCCACCTGCGCTCAACTGACCAATAGCAGCCGGCGGTTGTCGGCAAGCCACAGCTACTCTCCCAATACAGGGCTCTAGGTTCCCCGGCTTAGAAGCGCCTCGTCTACCGGTACTGAGGATAGCATGGAGGGGAGGCTGAGGGGAGAGCTCGTGCCGCCTGCCACAAGGCCACGGCTGTGTCCGGCTTGCTGGCGTTTGAGGGGAGGTGGTGGTGGGGGCAGCCGCTACCTGCCGCCTGCTCTGGCCAGTTTAAAGGGCTGCTTCTGACCGCAGCGCCATCATGGGACATCTTACAGAACCTTCCCTCCTCGCACCCCTGGGCGTGGGACCGGGCCCTTACGGAGGTTTCCCGTCTATATATTTGTCTGTGCCCGAGGGCCCGCAGGGGCCATTATTCATTACACAGTCGTCGCTCTAGCACCGAGCAGATATGTCGTGGATGAGGCCAGAGTTTCGAGGTGTGGCAGATCGCCGTTCGAACGAGCGTGATCGTTCGACGGCCCCCCCTTACGACGACTGGCGAGGCCGCGGGTGTGGCCGTCCTGAGGAACCTGCTCCGAAGGCGGCCCCATCCTACCCACCCGCATCGACAACCCGGCGTGACACGGCCCACGAGATGGACTGCTCCGACGGGAGTGACTCAGATTCGTCGCTGACGACGGAAGAACCGGAGGCACTACTCGCGGCTCATGGCGTAGCTCCTCCAACACAAGAGGAGTGGGCGGCGAGGCGGAAAGCCTCAGATACTTTTAAAGTATCTGGGGCAAACCGAACCGCGCCATCAGCAGAAGACGATGCCACCATCAAGATCGACTGGCGGCAAACCCAGGGCGGCAGCAAACAAGAGCGCCGCCGCTCCTGAATGGCAGAAGGTACCGGCGAAGCGTGCAGTGAAGAACAGCACGACACCACCACCGGTAACAACGTCCACCTCAAATAAGTACGGCGCGCTCGAGGTGGATGCCTCGCTGCAACTGCCTCCTGTCGAGCAGCAGACCACGACTGCTGCTCCAGGACGCAGTTTACATGACGATGAAAAAGACGACGCGGAGTTGCAGCCGCCCGCTCGACGTCGGCCTCCCATCGTCCTCGAGGTGAAGGAAGACTACGAGACGTTTCTGCAGCTGATAAGGCAGTGAATCAGCAACGATTTCACTGCCAAGGCGGCAGGAGACGACCCGGTCCGAGTACAGGTTAAGACTTCAGACGACTTCGCCGCAGTGACGAGGGAGGCCGGTGCACGCCAAATGCACTGGTACACCCACGCCACCGCGGCGGAGCGGCTCCTGAAGCTTATCATCAACGGCTTCCCTAAGACAGCCAGGCCACAGTTTCTAAAGCAGGAGCTAGAGAATCTCGGCTACACTATCCGCAACGTGACGCGCGTCGAGACGCACGTCAGGGAGCGGGTCTCATCGTCCCTCCCGGTCGTCGCCGTTGACACGCCGACCAACAGGGGGATATACAAGCAGAAGAAGGTAGCCGACACCACCATCACCGTGGAAAATCTACGTCAGAAGAAAGGGCCGCGGCAGTGCTTCCGCCGCCAACGGATTGGGCACGTGGCTCGCCACTGCTCGTTTGGGTGAAGTGCGTGAAGTTTGCGTGAAGTGCGCTGGGATTCACATGACGGCCCACTGCACGCTCCAGACGACGCAGACGCCAACCTGCGTGCATTGCAACGGCCCGCACGTACCGAGTTATCGCGGCTGTGATGCGATCGAGGCCGCCATAGCACGCCAGCGTGGGCCACCGCACAAGCAGCCCGCCGGCCGCTCCATCGGCCGACGAAGGGCACCGGCCCTTCCAAGAAGACGCCGGGCAGTCATGCTGCCATCACCGCCCCCATCGAGGGCACGAGAAGACGGCGTGCGCCCCCAAAGAAGAGGGCAAGGGAGCGCACGCCAGAAGACGCGCGCGCAGAAGCTCCGCTGGAGACGGCGCAGCGCGGAGATGACGCCGAGGCAACGCACTTTTTTTTTAAATTCTTTATTTTTTTATTATATGTTACAATGACCCAATACCTGAGCTAATTGGGCCCTAATATTATAAATTTTTTAAAGCTATTTTGTTATTTTTATGTTATAGTTGTTAATTCCGTATTTACGATTTTTTAGTTGCTTACGCTACAATTCGTTACATTTTAATTGGTTACACTACATTTTGTTACTGAATGCATGATTCTTTATTTGCAGTTTGTACCTATTGTCTAGCTGTGTTTTTCTGTATGTATCGTTCTTACTTGTGTTTTGGTGTTTGTGTGATGCGTATGCTTGTTTGTGTGTGTGTTGGTGAGTCTCCCGTTCGCAGTGTTTACATATTGTACCAGACGTATACAATCCTGCTTGGTGGCCCTTGTCTGTTGAACTAAATCCAGCAGACGTGCCCCTGGCACAGGGCTGGCCCTTTTTTCACTGCCTTGACTGGGAGTATGTTTGTGTGTTCTTTATGGACTAACTTATAGCTAACTAACTAACTGACTTATTGGCTATCTTATTACTAGGTGTAGTGCTCCGGGCTGCTGCATCCAGTGCTTTTTGGTTCAGTGTGCGGCGGTTCCCGACCACTTCTGGCGGCTCGTCCACACCCCGTCGGCATGGCTCTGGTGCAGCTGTCTTGTCTGTAAGAAGATTATAATTGAGAAATGTATTGCTCCCTGATGTGTTGGGAGACAATATTTGTCATTTCGTTTAGTATACAAAAGGTGTCTTCGTTTCTTAAGAGTTCTCTTATATTAGAATGTGGAAGTTGCCGCCTGCATGAGAAGATTAAGTGGTCGTGCATCGGGCAGTCAAATATGACATGCTCTGGTGTTCCCTCTAAGAACCCACAGTCACACCTTGGAGACTCCCTTTTCCCGAATCGACACAGGTAGGTCGGGTACGGGCCGTGGCCAGTGAGGAAGTGTATGAGCCCTCGTGATGGCTGGAAATGCTGTAGTTCGAGTCTTTCCCGTATATTGGGGAGGAACTCATAAGTTGTTCTTCCACTTTCTTCGAGGTCCCAGTACTCTTGCCAGAGTTGGAGACCCCTTTCTCTGATTTCCTTATTTCCCGTCACTCGTGCTCCCATGATTTCCTCTATTTTGGTAATGTCCCCTTTTTTCATCCAGTACCCCACCTACAACTCCCTTATCCTAATGTCAAGGGGACAGAGTCCCATCAACGTCAGGAGAGAGCAGCCCGGCGAGGTACGGTATGCTCCAATTGATTGAAGTAGGATTTTTCCCTGTACTCTCCTCACTGCCACGGCAGGAGCCTCTCTGGTGAGCCTGTGGGCCCAGCTGCCATCATTGATATGAGATTGCTGTTGTGACAGAGCTTGATGAGATTGGGCAGAAGATGGAATCTCTGGCGCCCAATCCCCGAAAGCCTATTTAGAGCTGTCAAGGTTCTATCAGCAATCGCGTCGATGTGCGCTGCGAAGCTCCAGCGCTCGTCGAGGATTACCCCCAGGTATCTGGCTTGTTGCTTCCGTATTACGGGGATGCCGTCTATCCTCACCGTTGGGTTTCGCATTAGGGTCCCTTTTAGCAGAAGATAGTTGGACTTTGCTGGTGCTATGTTGAGTTTAGTGTTTTGGCACCATGCCGTTAGAATTTGACCTGCTCTTGCTATACGTGGTTCAAGGTCCTCCCTACTATTGACACCTACCATCAGGAGGAGGTCATCTGCGTAGGCTATCACCTCCAGCACATCTGGGCTATTCTGCATTTCGTACAGCAGAGGCTCCATGTTTATATCCCAAAAGAGTGGCTCCAGGACAGAGCCCTGGGGGCACCCTATCGTGATTTGTTTGCTTACAGATGCGCTAGGGGATGATAGCCGAACCTCCCTGTCTTTACAGTAGTCCCTAAGACATCAATATAGTGGTCCTGGGCACTCCATCTCCCGTAAGCGGGAGAAGAGCGAGGGCCACCACAGGTTGTCGAAAGCACCACTGATATCCACCATGATGCCAACCACGTATTTATGCTGGGTGGAGGTGCAGACCTCGGCCGCCAGGGCGATCGCGTCACACGCAGATCGTCCCGCGCGAAAGCCGAATTGCCTGTTGCTACCCCACACAATACTCGGTGTGCTTCCATTCTGCCAGCCAGGAGTCTCTCAAGCGACTTTCCTAGTACATCAAGGAGGCAGATGGGCCGATAGGACATGGCGAGAGCCGCGTCCTTGTCGGGCCCCTTTTTTATTATTACTACTTCTGCCTTTTTCCAGGGGGTTGGGAACCTCCCTTGCCTCAGACACTCATTGTACAGTCTGCTCACTCAAGGGACTATCCTGGGGGCGAGGGATTGCACCACCTCGGAGGTGATCTGGTCCGGCCCTGGGGCTTTCCCCTTTTTTAAGTTGTAGAACTGGTTTGCCACCTCCTCTTCCGAGAAGGGATAAACCAATATTATGTTGTTGTAGGGCTGGGCATCCAGGGCTCTTATTCGAGCCTGGGTTTCTGTGTCCGTCACTGGGTCATCATTAGGGAGTAAGGTTCAGAGGAGGACCCTGGCAGTTTCCTCCCAGGAGTCCGTGTACCGGTCCCCATCCCTGACCGTTGACAACACCATTGGCGCACGGATTTTTTTCCCTTACCAGCTTGTAGGGGATGCCCCAAGGGTTGGTAGCTAATTGTGCTTGCACGTATTGTTCCCAGCTGTGCAGTCTGGTCGACCGTAACTCCTTGAAGAAGTGGTCCTTCAGGTCTCTGTACCTCGCCATAAACCGCACCCCAGCTGCCCCCAGAACCGTCACAGAAGACACCGGCGGGCTGACGGCAGCCATCGCCTCCCTGCCTACAGCGATCACGCCGGTGGCGAACATCGCGGAGTCGATGCAGAAGACAGCGGAGGCACTGATGACGGCCACAATGAGGCTGTCCGCGTCCCAAGATGCGGCCCAGATGACGCCAGTCCACTACCACAAGAGTATCATCGGTATCATCGGAGACAAGAGTATCATCGGAGACAAGAGTATCATCGGAGACAAGAGTATCATCGGAGACAAGAGTATCATCGGAGACAAGAGTATCATCGGAGACAAGAGTATCATCGGAGACAAGAGTAGGTGCAGCCTTCCGTCCCTCCACCATCCTGGGGCAAGAGGGCAGCCCCAATGACGTTCGACCACTGGCCCACGGGGGCTTTCTGAGACAGGTAGCCTTGGTGTGCGGACGCTGACCTGCTAGCACTCCGCTCCTTTGTCTGCCTGGCGCGGAAACTTTCGTTCCACGCTGTTTCTGCACATGCAGGTGCGCTTCTTACTTCACGCTCGTGTGCTTGGTCGTCGTCAAGGTGCAAAATTGTCGTGCTGCACACGCTGTTCATGATGCTCGTCGGTATTCCAGGCTAGCTGGAACCTAGGGCGTTAGCTAGGGAATCGGTGAGCCAGGGCCTCTTTCACGTGGGACCAGCCCGCGTTCACGGAGGCCAAGGCAGTTTTTCCAACAGCATCAGCTCATCCACACGCACTCCCAGTGGGTACAACACACACAACTCTGTGGTACCCCTCTGGGCTTCCACAGCAAACACAGACAAACCAAAACAAAAATGCAGAACGACACGCAAAGCGAACGAATCGGGGGAAACGTCTACAAGTAAAAGTCAGGGAATTGATCCTGACATTAATGCAGCCCTCAACCTGCTCTTACCTGACATTGAGGACATCCGAATGGATTACTCAGTCTCAACCACAAATAGATTCGCGGGCCGAACGCTCGACACTGCCGATGCTCTCCCCCCCCCCCCCCCCCTCTCATGAGAAGCATCTGGCAAACCAAAAGCTGTTCAGGTACCAACCAAACTGAAGGTTACCTAGACCTGGTCAAGGACCTTAAGCCTTCATTAAAAGGAAAAAAAATTAAGTGTGTCGCCCTTTTGGTGCAGACAAATTTCAGTTATTCACTGCAGACGACTTCTAGTTCGTCGTCAGAGGCCTCACCAACAGAGGCGTACAATTTCACACTTACAACCTAGAGCCGCAAAAGATAGCTAAGGTAGTAATCAGGGACCTCCCATCCTTCGCCAAAGAAGACGACATTCAGCAGGAGCTTTAAGAATTGGGCTTCAATGCACAGCTAGTCGTCAGAATGAGAGAATCAAAAGATCCTGCTAAGGCTCAAAAAGCTAACAAAAGAAAATCAACCAACTTCATTGCGACAGTCGTCAGAAACGACAAATTCGCCATAGTCTAGAAAATTACAAACTTGGTGTACCACAATTAAAAAGATTATTACGATTATTGTAGTAATTCATTTTCCCCAATATGTAATAGACTTCAGAATTTCTTATTTTCCACTTTATGTCGATATTCCTGTAATTTCCCAGATTATACAATTGTAAATGCTTCTTGTCAGCAGTAAACAAATCTCTGTGTATCAAAAACGGACATCTGAAAGCGTGTTCACATCAAAAGCGGACACCTACACTTTTTGGTTTCAAAGACGGACATATATATTTTCAAACACAATTTGAAGGTGCTTGAGTAATCTAATTGATATTAACCACTTTCGGGTATAAAGCCTGGAGTTTTAAAGTAGATAGTGCTCAAATGAGCTTATAAACATATGAGCTCTACGTTTTGCAATAAAATTACGTTTATCTCAGTTTGTCAAACGACGGATGTCCGTCTTTGATAATTGGCTACTCATATATCCTAACCAAGTTCCGTGAATCCTATTTTTTTCCACATACATACTGCGGTCTTCCTGTACTCTATCAATGAGGTTAACTTCGCATTAGCATTTCCGCCAGCTTAGTGACTTATCTGCTCAGTTCTCCTGGAATTGTCATTTATATGTATTTGCATGACATTCTTTGTTCCAGCTTTAATGAGACTTAACAGCATTTACTCGTTAGCGAGCCGGACAACTTTTCGTATATCTTTCTTCTTTACATGTTCTTTTGGATGCTGTATGGGTGCCGCTACACTTATCAGCTATTTACGGTTCATTCACCTCTGAAGATTATAACATGTTGCTCGTTTATTGAGTAATAACCCCGTTTTTTCGTTTCCAACAGTTATTACCCAAATATAACTTTGTTCGTGTTTCCTATTTTGAGAAAAAGCTTTGTTACTTAGACATAGCTAATTTTCAAATGATCCATGTTTCTATACCTTCTCTTAACTCAGTATTAAAAAGCGAAATTTAGTTGGTGTAGTTCTAAAGTATAACAACTTATCTAGACTCTGTGGATTCTAAACACATTTGTTACGATCTTAGTTGCATTAGCTTACCCAGGCGCAATATCGCATTACTAATTCACCCGTACATTGTAGGTGTCAAGAATGGATTCTGAGGAGTGGAGACTACTCGCTGCTTTATTTACAGCAGAATTAGTTGCGTAATAAGTAATTGTGTGCGCTTCACTTCTTTGACAGTTCTTTCATGAATGAGCTGAAATCAAACCTTATATTTAACGCTGTACCATTAGAAAAGCCTCTGGAAGAGCTTGCAGAGGTACAAGATGAAGAAAATAGAGGAAAACACTGATTACAAAATGCATGAAGAACCAAGTAGTCCGCCACCTCCCCATGATCTGGAGCTTGGAACGACGGATACACCGGCAACAGACGTAACACCAAGGAAGCGTATGTTGACAAAACAAATTAATGAGCAGAGGCAGATATTGGCAAAAGAAAGGAAAAGGTTATGGAGATTCAAAAAAGTTGACAACAAGAAACCTGTTCTTAAAGATACAGTAGCAGAATCAGTGGATCATATGTCTGAAAAAATATGGAACGTTGTTTCATATGCAGATTTTACACAATAGACTAAACCTATTGTGGGTCCCTGGCCACTCGGGGATCAGTGGCAAAGAACATGCCGACAGATTAGCCAGGATGGTGGCAGAGTCTCCATTTATTGGACCGGAACCTGTCCTGACAATCACCAAGGCAATGATCAAATTGGAGCTACGTAACTGGCTCAAAAGACAGCACGTAGAATATTGGGCCAAAGTCCATCAACAAAAACATGGCAAGGTAATGATGCCAAAGCCATGTTTTTAAAAGAAGCTCTGCAATCCTGGGCCTGAACAGGAGAGAGATTAGACTCATGGTTGGATTGCCGACAGACCATGGGAATTTAAAAAACACCTACATACAATGGGAATAACAGAAGAGGACCCTAAATGTAGGATCTGTGATGACGGTGATGAAACTGCATCACATCTAATCTTCGAATGCATTGCATTGGAGAGTAAAAGGCACAGAACATTTGGGACAACCAGACCCGAAGAAATTGTGTCTAATAAAGAACTGGTAAAGGGACTCCTTGCACTGTTCAAGGGCAGTGGTTGGCTTTACTAGATATACAGGGAGCGATACCGCACAATAAACTTAGTTTCGGTGCGGGCAGTGGCGGGTTGGACCAAGACTGTTTTGGCTTCCCTGGACAAATCAAATCAAGTAACTGCTTACCAAACGCGTGAAATATAATAACATAATCAACAGTCTAAATACCTGAATTAAGCCATCCTCTTGTTTTCAGGCCTTACACTCCTTGGACAGGTGCACAGAGACATTTAGCGCTGAATTTATTTTATAAAAGTCCTGCAGCGTATGACCATTTAAGAAGAGAGGTTAGAATGAAGCTGCCTTCCAAAAAAATTATTCAGAAGTGGGTCAGTGAAATGGACATTTTAGCTGGCACAGAAACCAAGTTATTTGAACACCTCTGTGAAAAAGTGAAGTTAATGGACGAGAGTTACCGAGATTGTGTGTTAATGTTGGACGAGATGTGTGTGAGGAAGGATGTGAGTTACTGTGGTAAATATGTCATTGAGGGCTATGAAGACTTTGGTAGCCTTGGACGTTCGCCTAAGGTGGCAACACAAGCTCTCATGTTCCTCGCTCGCGGACTGAGGCACAAATGGAAAATACCTGTTGCATATTTTACATCATGTCAACAGACCAAATCTGGTGTGATGTAACAGTTGCTGCTGATTATATTAGATAAACTATTTGCAGTTGGTTTAAAGATCCGTTGCATTGTTTGCGATCAGGAGTCGAATAATAGGTCATTAGTAGGTGATCTCTGTGTTACCGTCGATAAACCTTTCTTCTTCTATCAAGAAAATCTCCTTTATGTGATGTATGATGTGTGCCATCTCCTGAAAAGCATAAGAAACCGCTTGATGGAAAGAGACATTCAGACGGTTTCTGATCATATCGTGCCTTGCCAAGATATATAGTTTAAGTTCACAAGTTCGACAAGAAGGCTAAAAGAGCAAGAATGTGCTGCTCTCTTAGTTACAAACATATCAACTCAAATAACTTTGAGAAGTTGAGTGTTCGACTTGTAGCACAAGTATTTAGTCACTCTGTCTCGGCCGCTATTTTTTAGCAGCATACTCCACATCGGAGCTTCAGAGCGAAACAGCGCTGAACACAGCTTCCTTTCTGGGAGGAGTGAACAATCTTTTCGACGCAATGAACAGCAAGGCGCTGTATGATTCGAAACCATTCGCTTGTGCTCCAAGTTGTCAGAAAAGTTGGTTAGAGGATTACCTGCAGGACTCTGTAGAGTGGTTGAAAACATGGAAGGTCGTTAACCCTCCGCATAAACACTGTGTGGTTCCTCCATGTTTTACGGGCCTTCGACAGACAATTTGTGCTGTATCAAAGCTGTGGAAGGACTTGAAATGTGATGGCTACGAATTTCTATTGACGTCACGAGTTAACCAAGATCCCGTCGAAAACATATTTTCAGTGATCCGCCAAAGGTCGGGATTTAACAGGAATCCCAGCTTTCAGGAATTCCGCAGCAATTTGCAGCACATTGTAGTATCGTGTGTCATGCAACCTCTTCATTCGGCGAACTGTGAGCCTGATGACTATTGCATGCTGGAAGGCGACGATTGCGCCTCAACAGCCCGTAGCAGTAACACGAGCGAAAACGTTGAAACGAATGTTTCCACGGAAGCTGCACAGGAACAATTTCAGCTCACGAGTAGGCACAGTCATGAAGAACTACAGAGCAATCGTCGGCCAGCGTCTGTGCGGTGCGCTACCCGGCTGGCTATCTGGCGCCTAAGTGTCTCAAAAAATTCAACTGTGACCTATGTGTGTGATTTGCTGAAAGGGAACAAGACTCTAGAGCGAGCGGACGAACTACTCATATTTTATAAGTCTTATGAAACGTCCGCAGAAGATTTGGGAGAACTGAGAGCGCCATCAGATAACCTAACTGACGTAGTTTCTTAAAATTTAAGGATATTCAGCGAGGTTTTCAGAAATGTTTATTATGAGTTTGGCGTGAGATCCAGCATTTTTGATGCCATGGCAAAGGACACTGAAAGTCTGTATCCCCAATGGCTTCGACATGACACATGCTCAATGCATCGGGAGTACATTTTAGAACTGCTTTGTAAAGTACGACTGCAGAAGGAGCTTCTTTGGCTATCCAATGAAATGTATCCAACCAGAGACTAAAGGTGTCAAACTCCATGGAGCGAAGAAATGAAAGTTCATTTTACGTTATTGTTTACAATATATTACCTTGTTAATTTTTACTCAAAATGTCATTATTTATACACAGCTGTCTGTCCCAATCATCTGTTAACTTTTTCCAGTTACTTAATTTCATGACCGTTTAGCTGCACTCTGTCAGAAAATAACGCCCACTAAAGTAAGAAATATTGTATGTACGTGAGATGAAACCGTAATGTGTGAACACTGGAGTGTGAATGGACATTAATTTCTTATTACATATGTCTCGCCGTAATCTCATCTATTTATTTATTTTTGCTGTCGAGTCCTCTAAATATCTGAAATACGTCACTATTTATCCTGCAGTATTTTGTGTCTAATTTTTGTAGGTTTAATTGTGAGTAGAAAAATTAAGACTTCCCGAAAGAAATTTGAAAGCAAACATTTTTTGCGCATTCTGTAAGTACGAGACAATTTGATAACTGGTGTCCTTGGATTTTCATTTCTTTCTCCCATTCTCTACGACTATTTGAACAGTACTGAGAATAATCTATTTCCTTGATGAACTCAAAGTTTGATCAGGTATGGATCAGCGATTTCACGTATGAATTTAACTTCGACGCTGTGTTTGTCTTGTCATAGTGTTTGTTCCTGGGTCGAGTCGCTGTTCTTCCAGGGAGTTGAACAACCATTGTTGATTAACGCAATGACATCCTTGCTAGAAATCTACGAGGATTGGAAACAAAGATTAATGATTTGGAGCAGATATTCCTCTCTGGTTGCTCATATTTTCCCCATATCATTTCTTGTGCAGTGAATGGACACACGTCGGCAGGATTTTTCGTTTGCTGGATGGTTGTGATTCTTTATGTAAGTTCCTTATAGAGACTTTGCGCTGAGGTACTTCAGTAGTTGCGTGCAAATACGCAATCTTCATCGAGAAATCAATTATTCCAGACGAGCACATCCTATGAAACTAAAATAAATTCGACTTTATAAATAGTACAGGTTTACTGTTGTTGATGTTGGTGCATATGGAAGAGAGAGTGACGCTGGAGTGTTCAATTCTTTCACCAAAAAATTGCATCAAAGGAAATTAATTTACCCGGGGAATCATTCCTCCCAAATTCGAATATCAAAGTTCCGCATGTATTTGTTGGCCATGAAGCTTACCCCTTAAGGTTTTACTTTATGCGACCCTATCCAGCTAGCACTAACTCCTTTGAGGGCAGTGTTTAATGAGACCCTATAAATAGCAAGGAGAGTCGTTGAGTGCTCATTTGGAATTCTTGCAACGAAATGGAGGATACTGTTGAAAGCTATTGAAACAGACGTAGAAAATGCTGCAGCGATTGTTAAAGCTACAACTATCTTCCACAATGTCATCGACAAAGAGGGTGCTCCCATTGAACCTACATGTTCGGTCACTCAGTCACTGCTAACAAATATTCATCGCTCAGTGAGATTAAGTAATTCACGCAGAGAGGCAACAGCTATCAGAGACGCATTTTGTGATTATTTCAAGTCTGTGCAATATGACAACTTCTAATGGAGTCATTTTAAGTGTGTACTTGTTTTTATCTGAATCCTTGTCTATTCAAAGAACTTGTCTGGAGAGTGTCTTAATTCTTGCTATAAATTGTGAAATTCTCCATGCCCAGTTCTCACGTTGTATGTCATTTACAGTTCTCCTTTTACGCCTTAATTTTTTAATTAAAACTAATTTTGCTGCCATACTCTCAAGCAACAGATACATACAAACACACATCTGGTATTGAAAGAAACTGTACATCTTTATTTACATTATTTTGTATTATTGAAATAACTGGTGTCAGATACCTCTGTGCCAGGCATGTATTGTATTAAAATCAGAGTTTATGTAAACTCTTGTCATTTTAATAAAGTGTGATGGTTACTTTTCTACGTAACACGTCTTGCCGTACTGACGCTAGCCCCCCGAATATACTGCCGGAAGCAAGGAGGTTCTAACCTGTTTGGCCGGAACCGAAACCGAGGCCAGAGAAGTCTCTGCAGCTCAAAAACTTTGGAGCAGAATATTATTCTTTTCATTCTTGTTTTGTGCGCAGTACTCTGAAGAATGGGGGTGGTTCTTGTTTTCACGTGTATCGTACATTTTGGCGTTTCGCATTTCTTCAAGAAATGAGTAATTCGAAATGTTTTCAATGCTTCGTTTGCGACAAGAATTTTTCTTGTTCGTCTGCGCTATATCGGCAAAGGCGAAATTTTCATGACGTTTTATTGGGAGCAAAACTGAAGTGTGTGCTATGCGAAGAATTGTCCCTTAGAGAAGATTCTTCTTAACAACGAAAGAAGTTAGTGTGCAGTCTAAATCTGCTCTGACAAAACAAGTGAAGAAGCTGTGTCCGTGGCAGAAGAGATGGCATTAAGAATGTCAAATGTAGCAAAAGGTGTGTACAAGAATTCATCTCGAATTAGTATGAACAAATCTTTTCTTTTTTAATTCAGTTACATGGATTGCAAGTAGTGTAAATGTAGCATAATATGTATCAGTATACTGGTATAAAACAAAATTTTATTTGCAGATTCAAATGTTGCCGAGGGATATCACAGCTATGTTGCTTCTTCAGGTAAAATGTTTCCAGACTATCACAGTATTTAAAGATCACTGCAATCTTTGGGATTGTTCAAGGAAATGACTTGGCAAAAGAATAAATAAAACTACCAGTCACCATTAAATTGCTTTATTGTTGGTGCCATGTTGGTTATTATAGCACTTATTTAAGTATCTCGCAAAAGCTGTCTTTTTGTCAGGTAGAAACTTTGATGGATTTGTCTTTTTACGGAGTAAAATTTCCATTTGGATGTTTCACGTTTGTGTGTTCCTTTTTCTTTGTAAGTGAAAAATCTTTGATTTTGTCTTCATATGATATATGGCCAATTAGATATGAATTTCATAACGGTAGGATGATGTATATTGTTATAGACTCCTTGTTGAATTTTCTTGTGTGACCTGTACCAATGCTGTAAAGGATTGAATTATTGTTTTAATTCT
The DNA here is from genome assembly GCA_026315105.1 of Locusta migratoria. Classification (NCBI taxonomy): domain Eukaryota; kingdom Metazoa; phylum Arthropoda; class Insecta; order Orthoptera; family Acrididae; genus Locusta; species Locusta migratoria. The sequence continues at coordinate 456,642,361 of CM048748.1, forward strand.
GTCTGGGAATTCAGCATAATCAAGTTGGACAAGATTTTTTTTGATGAATTCTCGGGTGGCAGTTTCTTCAAACTGCAACATTTCGACGAGTGACATACCCGTCATCTTCTGGCGAAGTGCTGAGACACTTTCTTTTTGTCTCTGTTTGTGAATAGGCCCGTCGGCTTTGCCGACTTTCCGTATATGGGTGTGTTTGTGGTGGTTTCTGCTGCTGGGGCACTCTTTATTTACACTTTGGGGGTACATGATCGTTATTTTTCTTTCGGACGTTGTCCGCCAATTTGCCCCCCGTAGGTGGCCTTTTTCCTTTGTTGGATGGTGGTTGAGTTGTTGTATTTTGCATTTTGTCGCTAGTTTGTCGTGTCGGCTAATTGCTTTCTTATTCCTGCTGTTGCTGTTGAGGTAATTTGCGGAATGTTGTTTTGGTTTCCTAGCATAGCTAGGTTTGGGGTTTGACTGGGTCAGTTTTGGTTCCTGGCAAAACTACCTAGGGTTTTTCTGACAAGATCAGTCGTCTGATTTTGCTTAGTGGTTTGTCACTAAGGTTTTTACTGACGGATCAGTGATTTTACTGTGATGGCTATTAATTTGTTGGCCGTTCTATAAGGCTCCTGGGGACCTTTTGTTTGTGCCATAATTTTGGTTTTGTAACTCCTACATTTCGGAGGTGTCTGCAGTTGTCTCTTAGCATGTCTAACTTTTTGTAAATTTTGGTGGCTAGTTTTTTTAATTGTTTCGTCCAGAGTGCCCATCGCCAGTGCCTCATGGATGTCTTTATTTCTCGTCCAGGGTGGTGCCTTCAGGATCCATCTGAGTACCTTGTTTTGTACAATTTGTAGTTCATATTTTTTTGTTGTGCAAGCTGTGCCCCATGACTTGCAGCCATATGTCATGGTGGACAGGACTGTGCTTTTATACATGTCCTTTTTGTTTCCTTCTTCAGGTTTTTACTGGTGAATAGTGGGAGGAGGGCCTTTGTCACGGCCATTGCCTTCTGCTTCTTATCATAAATTACTTTATGGTAAAGTAATTTTTGGTCCAACGTTACTCCAAGGTATTTTACGTCCTTACGCCATGGCAACTCTTGGGCGTTGACGACCAGCTTGTTGTCTAGGATGGGTCTTTTGCGCGTGAAATATATTGCTGTGGATTTAGTTGCATTTAGCTGCAGTTTGTTGTGTCTGCACCAGATCTCTATTCTCCGTAGTTGTCATTGGAGTCGTCCGATGTTGATTTGGTGTAGAAGGCCGTGTTACCGGCGAATTGCGCGATCTGGGCTTGTGGTTCCAGCGGGATGTCATTCGCGTATATATTGAATAGAGTTGGTGAAAGTACCGACCCTTGCGGTATGCCAGCTCTTAGTGGTCTTGCGCTTGATTGTTTGCCATCGGAGTCCACTATGAAGTACCTGCTTGACAGCAGCAGTGGAGTTTTTGTAATTCATATTTCTCGACAACCGGCTGATCCGGCAATTGGGGACAACACCTCAGGCCAACAACCCGCTGGCCTGACCTGCTGCGAGATTAACAAAAATCTCGTAGCAAACCAGGAGAAAAAAAAAAAAAAAAAAAGACTATAATAATACATCGTCAGTAATCTGACAGTCTAAGTCCACACATACAGCCAGGTTCTAATACTTTTTCTTATGTTTCAGGTACAGCAGGAATAGCAGCAAATTGCTTAGGCTGCACAGCCATCGGACCAAGGTCGAGGTCCGTCAAGAAAGTGAAGCGTGAAACCCGACCATATTCCCATTGCGCGGCCTACCAGACGTCATAGACGTCGTTATCAATAAAGGAGTGACGCAAAACATCACCGCCACCGCAAGGCCGCGCATCAACTCCGACCACACGCCGGCGAAGCAACACCTCTTCCCCGCCGCGGACTATTTGCGCGGGATCAACTGGGAACGCCCTGGAGCAGTTCCCAGAACCAGCAGCTGCCGGAACGGACGACGCATTGCGAGAACTAACCGACAGTATGATCGCAGCAGCAACACTAGCCGCGCCAGCACTAAGAGGAGCTCAGCAACCTCCACAAACCCGCCGTCTACCTCAACACCTAGAGGAAGCGATAACGGCGAAAAACCGCCTCGCCAAGGAGTGGCAACGGACAAGAAACACAGCTCTCGAGCCGAAGCTGAACCGCATGAGGAGGGAGATCAAAGGCGCCGCTGAACAACACCGGCATCAGGAGTGGGCGGACATGATCTCCCAACTAAATGTGGATGATGGGTCGGCTTGGAAAACCGAAAAAAAGTTTCATAAGAAGATCTATGAAGATTACACCATTGTAAGTCGGAGATGCCTTCGTAAGCGAGCCGCATGCGAAAGCAAACGCTCTCGCAGACGTGTTCGCCGCGAACTTCACCGCAGTGGAAGACCCAGTCGACGCTGCACACGTCGCGGAGGTCGAAGATCGCCTTCCTCGATACCTGGCAGCACGCGATCCAGACGACAGGATCGAAGAAATCACAACTGACGAAGTCAAAAAAGAACTTCGTAAGCTCCACCGCCGAAAAGCCGCCGGCCACGACAACATATCCAACGCCTTGATGATGGAACTCCCTGAGCCAGCTATCGTGAAGATCACGTCTATCTTCAACGAGATTCTGCGCTCAGAGTCCTTCCCAAGCGATTGGAAGCACGCGGAGGTAGTAGCCCTGCCGAAGCCTGGCAAAGATGCAAGGTTGGCGAAGAACTACCGGCCGGTAAGTTTGCTGCGGACGATATCCAAGCTGTTCGAGCGACTCTACCAGAAGCGCCTGCTGCAGCACATCGACGCAGGAGGACTGCTCCCAGACGAACAGTTTGGATTCCGCAGCAAACACTCCACTCACCAGCTGCTGCGTCTGGTGGAAGAGGCGTTCGGCGCCGGTGATCGACGCCATTATTTCGTCGCTCTCATGCTCTACGTGTTACGAGCCTTTGACTCAGTGTGGCACGAAGGCCTCCTGTATAAGTTACTTACACGTGAATCTCCTGCAGAGTTACCTGCAGGACAGGACGTTTCACGTTCGGGCAGACAGTGGAATTTCCACGGAGCGCCGAGTACCGCAAGGCTCGGTCATCGGCCCGACCCTCTACCCGCTATACACAGCAGACCTCCCGCGCACAGAGCCAGTCAAATTAGCTCTGTACGCGGGCGATTCGGCCGTCTACGACAGCAGCGCGAACGCTCGCGAGCTGCCTCACAGAATCCAGATGGCAACGGCCGCCTTAGAACAATGGGCCAAGAAATGTCGCCTGTCCTACAACGCCGAGAAAAGCCAGGCAATCATCGTCACGCTGCGGCGCATCCCATAGGACATGCCGCACCTGGTAGCACGCGGACAGCCCGTCCAATGGAGCAGCAGTGCTAAATAACTTGGCGTCACGTTAGACCAAAGACTAACCTGGCGCCAACACAGAGGATGCGCGGAGGAAAGCACTGGGTCGGCTGAAGATGCTTTACCCAGTAATCAACCGCACTTCAACACTTCCGGAACATCTAGGGCTGACGCTGTACAAGACAACAATACGACCGCTGTTCGAATATGCAGCGGTTGTATGGGGGAATGCAGCAGAAACCCACATCCGACGGCTCCAAACCGTCGAAAATCGTGCTCTGAAAATGGCGCTTCATCTGCCTAGCGACTTCCCAACAGAGGAACTGCACGACCTAGCCGACATACCTTATCTCAGGCAGCGGTTCCAGGAAACCGCAGCGAAGTTTTACCAAAAGGCCAGCAACTCGCGCAACCCAACTACTGCGCGATCTCGGCCGCAAACCACACTGGCGCGCAACTCTGCGTTGGCCACATCGCAGCAACACTAATGCGCCGCAACAAGAACGATCCACGATGTCGACTGCAACGACAAAAATTAGAACACAAAAGAAGACCTAATAAGAACATCCGAAGTTAGAAGGAAGAACGAAAATGATTGTTTAAGACTTCTCCGCCATGCAGGCGCAAGTAATTTGCGACGCATAAGGATGCGGCATGCAGTCTCAGCACTTCGCCAGAAGACGACGGGTATGTCACTCGTCTAAACGTCTCAGTTTGAAGAAACTGCCACCCGGCTGGAAGTCCGAGAATTCTGCTTCAGCAATATGGTTGTAGGGTCTACTGTGTGCACTGTTGATGGGGATAGTGCTGTAATTCAAACAAGAGGTCAAACTTTCTTGTAACAGAACAACAAAGTTTTAAAAAAATTTAAATATCTTTAGTAAAAACAGTATGGTAGAATTGATGCCGTACCAGTTGTCTCACCTGTTGCTTGTGGAAGTAATTATATCACATCAAGAGTTAAATCTGTTTTGAAGGAAAACTGCAATATAAAAGATTTGTTAAGACAGTGTAATACAATTTTTGCCTCTTTTTAACAAAGAAACATTGCTTGTTTAGTGTCAGTTTGTCTCATGACTTATTTCTTTATAGTGTCACTTGGGTAAAACTGCAGAGTCTGTTGCCCGTGTTTTTAGTATGGCACATATGTTGGCAACTGTAAATAGATCGTTTCTGAACCGGAGATTCGGCCGCTACGCGCCCTCACGTGGGAAAAAAAAAAAAAAAAAAAAAAAAAAAAAAAAAAAAAAAAAAAATTGAAACACCTTTGTTCAACCTGTACCTAACTTTCACTTAAAATGATCACTGTTTAGTACAGATCGAAAAATAAAACATACCTCCTCTATGGTTGACTGCTGTGGTGTTGCCAACATTTGCAGAGCTTGGGCAACAGACTCTGCAGTTTAGCTGTCACTTGTATTCCCTGTTGGAGGAAGTGGTTATATGCCACGAGGAGCTATACTCGGGCCGCTGAAACTTTGCACTTGACGTTTACAAATAACAAGTGAAGAGCAAGAAGCGTGAGGCGCTAGTCGCTACGAACGAACCAATCACAGCGCCGTAAACACTTCCGATGGTCACGTGCCGTGACGTCACAGTTCCCGCGTTGCCGGCTTTGTTCAGTGCTACCGTAAACATCGTTGTGTATACCGCGTGTTTATGTTGTGTGCGCATTTTTCCCTGCAATTTGTGTTTGCTGTGAGTGGTTTAACTCGAATTTCAGTATTCATCTAATTGAATAATGTCACCGAAAATATGTTTGTCTACTGACAATCCTCTGTGTCGAGGTGTGCCGCTTAACAGTCAGGCACTAGAATTGCTGCAACAAACTCGTGACTTTTACGAGCAGGAGAATACGTTTCTGAATATTCATGGACGGCCATCCATTCCTGCGGATAAAGTTATTCAACGAACAGCCAAAACTCTTGGACTTAGTGCAAGAACAGTGGTGAGTAAGGGAGTGTTGTTGCAAAACTTGTATGATGCAGATAACATCGACGATCCCGAGCAGTCTGCATCACAGGACATATTTTTAGGATCACCAGGAAAGAAGAAGAAGCAGCCTCGCCCTGTAACGCAGTTGGATAATTTCCAGACAGACGCCATACATAGGCATACTACAGCAGTAAGGAATACCCTACTCTAGCAAAGTTGTTAATTTCACTTAAAGAAAGCGAACTTTTCATGGATGAAAAAACGTCACTTAAAGTTGTCCTTAAAAGTATCGGTTTCCGATACAAAAAACTAGATGGACGCAAAGTACTGTTAGAAAAGGCGCATATAGTTACGGCTCGAAGCCTGTTCTATCATAAAATAGTGGGAAAAGATATTCATTCCGTAGTATGGCTAGACGAGACATGGGTTAATGCTGGGGAAGCCGTGAAGAAATGCTGGTCGGATGACACTCCTAGCAGTAGTGGTCATCAGCCGACGGGAAGAGCGGCTAGATTAATTGTGGTCCATGCAGGCTCATCTAGTGGTTTTGTCCCTAATGCACTTCTTGTTTTCCGATCGAAAAAGACGGGCGATTATCATGAAGACATGGACCACACACGATTTGTTGAGTGGTTGAAGAACGTCTTAAAAGAGTTTACAGTCCCTACCACGATTGTAATGGACAATGCTCCGTATCATTCAGTGGTATTGAACAAGGCCCCAACTTCAAACGATCGGAAGTAAGTTATGGTGCAGTGGCTACAACAAAGAAATATTGATGCAGATATGACAATGACAAAACTTCTTTTGTATTCGCTCGTAAAACAAAATAAGCCTGTTACACCCACGTATGTAGTTGACGAAATAGCAAAGGAGCAGGGCCACAATGTAATAAGGCTTCCCCCATATCACTGCCATTTTAACCCCATAGAATTAGTGTGGAGTGATGTAAAGAATTACATCAGGAACAATAATAAGTGCTTCACGATAACAGAGGAGGAAAGGCTGTTGCGTGAAGCAGTTGCCAATGTGGATGCTGCAACTTGGAGAAAAAAGGTCGAGCACGTAGAAAAACTGATTCGGGCAGCGCAGACAATGGAAGGAATTATCAGTGATCATGAACAACTAATGATTTGTCTTGGCGATGACGACGATGAAGTCGAAATTGGCAGTGACGATGACAGTGAAGATGGGGAGCTGGATGGAATTGCACCATTGTCGCCGTAAATTGGTGAGTGAAAATCATTGTGATTATAAAACAGGAAAGTTACTGTCTTGATTATTGTTTATTTCGTATCTGTCATGATCAAATGCTTATTTTCTGTATTTCTCTGCTCCGTTACTGAAAGCGTACGGGTTGGTTGTGCTCTTGATTACATTAGTGTGCCGTTACTTAATTGTTGCTATGTGGTAACAGCTCAAGAACGAATTGTTATATACGCTTTTATTGTTCAATAGCTTACGTTTACGAGATGCAACTGAAAACCGTTTCGTCTGCTGTGTTTACAGAGGATAGTGTTGCAACGCCGCTATAGCAGTGTAGCCAACTTAACTCGCCGTAACACGAAACGTCAAGTGCAATGTTTCAGCGGCCCGGGTATATATCTGCTTAGAAGCAGTAGGAAAGAGGTTTGTCAATTTGGTTAAATTGTAGGGTGCTTCTCGCCAGGCTGCAGTGGTTATGTTGGCATCAATGGCAATGACGGCAGCTCAGATCACCAATAAATTTTTTCGTGACAACTTCAGAAAAAAATAATTTTAATTTTAATTGGACGAGGGTACATACAAGAACCTGTCAACAATAGAGCAGGTATGCCTACAGTATTAATTTTGCTGTGAGTGAAACGAGTAGCAATAACATTTACTCAGTACCTCGTGAAAAATATTAACCCAATTCTACAATTCACTGTTCATCTGTTGCCAACATAAGCATTGGAGCCCGGCGAGAAGCGCCGTAAAATTTTACTGTCAATTCAGCAAAGTATCTCATTCTAGGGCTGCGTCTGTTTTGAGTTTCATAAGTTTTTATCATAACTTTCAACTGCAGGCGACTTATTTTATTACAGGTCCAGTTTGCTACAGTGTTGACAGCTCCAAAATGCCTTCTCTCAAAGCAGAAAAGCAAAAGGTTGTAGGCTAAGTCAGTGTATGAAGTTGCAGCTTTATGCCTTGTTAAATGATGTTTAATGCCTTAGGCAAATGAAATAAATATTGAGGGTTTCTCCATACCACAGGTCTATGTGGTCTAAGCCTGTGGGAGCCTCTTCCCCCAGAAAAAAAAAAAAAAAGTAGTGCCCTCCTGGATGGTGAAAGAGGTTGACGTCCTTAGGAGGCTTTATACCAACATTTCAAAATGTCTGTAAATCTATCGGATCAAACTGCATGGTCAACAGTCCGTAGCTTACAAACTACTTAAACATAGGTAAACTAATCTAAGAACAACACATACCCATGCCTCAGGGAGGACTAACCTCCACGGCGAGTAACCGTGAGCTCTGCAGCGAGACGCTTTAGACCGCTCGGCTACTCCACAGAGAGAGAGAGAGAGAGAGAGAGAGAGAGAGAGAGAGAGAGAGAGAGAGAGAGAGAGAGAAATTATTTGAGGAACTAAAAAGGTTAGAATACACACAGAAGTCATAAGAGAAAGGAAACAAAATACAAGAAAAGAAACTCTCCAAAATGTTAAGCCAGAAAACAGCCAATGCCACAGAACAGCAATATGATGGACACACATTCCATAAAAGCCTGATTAATATGACAAGGATGACATTAACAAGAAAATACCCTACATGAAAAGGGTCTGAAACAACAAACACTAAGGTATATCAAAAAATAGAAAAGATCATTACAGAAATTGAACACACCATCAAACATCAAAGCCTAAACACATCTGAATTTAACGCAAATATAACAAGGTTAACAAGCAGCCAAAGAAAAGACATAAAATAAACAGTATCCAGAACAATAAAACCATAACAGAGGAAAAGACCTGCAGAAAACTACAAACCAAACAAACAAGAAAATGGTGTTCAACCAGAGCAGACAAGGGCAACATTTATAAACAAGCAAAATTACATTGATAAGACATTTGAATTCACACACACACACTAACATCACAGAACTTTCAAGTAACTCAACGCAGGAATGTACAAAAAACTTTGAAAAGCTTGGACAATTTTCATAGATACACAGATCAAAAGAATTATACAAAAAATCCAAAGGTTCCCACACAACACTAAAATCATTACTTATACAAATACACAAAAAACAGAAGCCTAAAAACTCAAATGATCTGATGAGAAGTTGAGAGATGGCAGTCCACCTCTCGTCTTTAATTATGCAGTATCCAGTAATGTGTCAGTACACTCTACTTTTAATTTGCAATGCAAGCCAGGGCAGTGTTTGCCAGTGTAGAGAAGGAATAGTTGGCTTCGTAGCTGAAAGCAGGGGCAGCTTGACTTTCCCTAACAGCATGAGGGGGGGGGGGGGGGTCTTCGCGACTGACTGACGTTACCTGGCCAGAGGCGAGGTGCTGAGAATGCTTTTTTCTGCAGGCAGTTTGAGAAAGGAAAGCAACCTTCGTCGGTTTAGGAGGTGGGGGAGGCTTTAGGCGCTTTTAAGAGATACTCTTGCTGCTACTGTAAGAGTGACGCAAAGGGCGACTACTTCCAAAATCGTGTTAACTAAAGAAAAGAGGAAGACAGTGGAGTGGGAAGGAGATGAGCCAGCCAGCCTGAGAACGCAAACGGCCGTTGTGGGCCTGTGCAGGTGTTCACACCAAGATGTCTTGAGAAGAACGGGTGCACCTCTAATTGGCCTCTGTTCAAAGCACCTGTCTTTGAAAATCAAAGAGGTGAGGTGCGGGTGAATTTCATCTGGCTAGGTTTTGAAAGCCCATTTCTGATTGGCTTCTCATATGAACGGCGTTTTGGGGCCGAGTTGCGAGAGCAGCCACAGAATATTGGGAACTGCAGCCACAGGATATTGGGAACTTTGCCGCTGGGTTACAGACGTCTTCCGCTTGCCTTCCTTCCTCTTTTCCTGAAGAAGCTACCAGCGGTGTCAAAAGATAGTGTGCGAGTGTGTACACGTGCGTGATTTTGTGTCGACAGGCCTGTGCTTTGGGTAAGTCATCCGATTTCTATTTTTAATATAAATTTAACCCACCAGGAAAGTTTCCTTCTATAATTGTAATAAAATCATTTTTGTATGTTGTATGTAAATGGATGTAACTGATAAAAATTCACTCTCAGAGCTTTTTTTTTTTAAAAAAAATAAAATGTTAATCAGGCCCACCAGATCCTGTTTCTTTATCTTGGGAATCTTTAATACGACAAATTTGACAGAAATAAATTTAACTCCAAAGAAAGACGAAAATTTTAAATTAGGGCAGGGCCTCTGCGAACTTGCATATGCATTCATATGTTTTCGGCACCGTGCATCCTAGGGTTAAATGGAGTACTAGAAGAACTTTTATACACGGAACAACCACGTTTTGAAGATGGTACTAGACAAGTATGTTTACTGAAAAAAGTCTATGGCTTGAAGCAGGCTGCATGTTGTTGGAACAAACTTTTTAGATTTGATGAAAAAACTGGATTCATGAACAGCAAAGCTGGTCCTTGTCTTTTCTATTGCTGAGAAAACATGAGTTAGTTGTATGTTGCAATCTACATTATTGGTGGCTTATTTGCTGGCAACAACAAAGCAGATATTTAAAAATTTCTACAAATGTTGAAGCAGGAGTTTCATAACACTAGAGGGGGGGGGGGTGTCAAAAATTTTTTGGGTATGAGAACACAGCAACATTAAGACTGGTCAGTATTAGTGTCAGGAAGGCTATACAAATATTTGAAAGATTTGTAATGTCAGATACAAAAGGAGTTTCTACTCCAATGGGCAATGAAGAAAATGTAAAAGAAAAGTTAGCAGCCAGTGTACCATACTGGGAAGCAGTAGGTTCTCTAATGTATTCGGCTATAGAATCATGTCAAGATGTTTTTTCAGTACACAAAGAAACTAGATCAATGAAGAATCCTACAATCCAACACTGGATTCATGTCAAACAGATATGCAGATTTAATATTCACAGAATACATAACATCAACTGCGATTGGGCAAAGCTGGAAATGTGTACCCAGCCGGGATTCGAACTCGGGTCTCCTGCTTTCTAGGCAGTTGCGCTGACCCCTACACCACTGGGGAGAGAATGATCACCACACCTGCAAGGACTACCTAAGCACGCCTCCCTTCAGATACAAATTCCCAGCTTCGCCCTGCCCACAGTACTCAACTCTTAGTTATTAAACTAATTCCCGTAAGAGTAAGGGCTTCAAACTTGCCCACCCCTCCCCACTAATATGAATATTAAATAATAAAAACTGCAGGATCAGAAGTGACGTCTTTTCTTTCGGAACAGACCCCATATTACAAAAGAGATGACTTACCAAAAGGACCGGCTTGTCGATAGAAACAAATAAAATAAATAAAATAAAATTACACACAAACACACATACAAGCTTTCGCAGCCTAGCTGCTTCGTCAGGCAGAAGGGAAGGAGAGGGAAAAGGAAATGATGAGGGTTTTAAGGGAGTGGATAAGGAGTCATTCCAATCCCGGGACAGGAAAGACTTACCTTTGGGGGGAAAAAAGGAAGGTAAACAAATACACACACACCCACACATTTACACAGATGCAAGTACACTTCACTTGCGTCTGTGTAAATGTGTGGGTGTGTGTGTATTTGTTTACCCTCCTTTTTTTCTCCCCAAGGTAAGTCTTTCCTGTCCCGGGATTGGAATGACTCCTTATCCACTCCCTTAAAACCCTCATCATTTCCTTTTCCCTCTCCTTCCCTTCTGCCTGACGAAGCAGCTAGGCTGTGAAAGCTTGTATGTGTGTTTGTGTGTAATTTTATTTTATTTTATTTGTTTCTATCGACGAGCCGGTCCTTTTGGTAAGTCATCTCTTTTCTATTTTTTTATATTTTTGTTTATCCCACCGGGAAAGTTTCCCTCTATAATTTTCGTTGGTGACGGGCAATGATCCTATCGTTAGTGGGGAGGGGTGGGCAAGTTTGAAGGCCTTACTCTCACGGGAATTAGTTTAATTCCTACGAGTTTGAGTACTGTGGGCAGGGCGAAGCTGGGAATTTGTATCTGACGGGAGGCGTGCTTAGGTAGTCCTTGCAGGTGCGGTGATCATTGTGTCCCCAGTGGTGTAGGGGTCAGCGCAACTGCCTAGAAAGCAGGAGACCCGGGTTCGAATCCCAGCTGGGTACACATTTTCAGCTTTGCCCAACCGCAGTTGATGTCACACATTCTGTGAATATTAAATAATAACTGCAGGATCAGAAGTGACGTCAGTTCTTTCAGAACAAACGCCACATGTATGGAATATGGAATGGTCTACAATGGGAAAGGTTTAGTAGTCTACAGTGATGCTGATTATGCTGGTGACAAGGAGACAGGTGTTGTTGCAATTGTCACTGATGGAGCTATATCTTTGACCTGTCACCTACAGAAAATAGTGGCAGTATCTACTACGGAAGTATAAATAGTATCAGCAAGCGAAGGAGCAGAAGAGCTGACCTGGTTGAAAAGGTTGTGTGAATTAACAGAAACAAGCAAGCAAAACCTACTACACTATGTAGATAACCCAAGTGTAGTGAAACACTCAAAACCCAACACATCAAAGGTCTTAACATATAGAGGTTCATCACTTCTATGTCACGGGAAAGTTTTTGGAAGGGGAACTCTAATTTGAGCACATTGATGGAACCAACCAGCTAGCTAGCTGACATACTAACCAAGCCTTTGGAGAAGGTTCGCTTTGAGATGCTGTGTGAAAGAATTGGAGTCCAGAAGATTACGTCCACTTTAATTCAATGGCACTTCCACTTTTCTTTTCTTTTCTTTTCTTTTCTTTTGGAGGAAGTGTTAATGTGAAAAGAAAAACCAAGTGTTTACCTGGTGTTACGCTTCTGTGTGTTTATTGAATACTTTGGTGTCCATTCTATGACTAGTGCTCTGTTTTTTGTTTTGTTTTTGTTTTAGCGGTTGCAATGAATGGTTGCTAAAAAACCAACATGCTCAGTTAGTATGATTTTAACTTTTTTCTTCAATTGTTCTTTTTGAGGAAAGCAAATAATATCATTTAACAAAATCTAATAGAAATTCGTGAAAGATTAGAATTGCAAACCTTTTTTGTAGTCAAAAAAGTTAACAACATTACTGACAGCCAGTACTATGAGCGTAAAATATCAGTTTGATTTACTTAATACTTCTATTTTGTAGGCAATTTTCATTCAGTATAAAAATTACTGCACTTATAATTACATAATATATTGGATTTTAACATTCTAATGGCTTTCACAGGCAACAAAAGTTTGATTTTCATTATTCTGAGTAATTACCAACAATTTTAAGAACTGAAAATCCTGCCATGTTGTAAATATGCTGATTCACATAGGACCATGAACCTTTCAGTTGCAAATCTTAAGAGCCTAGGCAGCATTACTGACAGTGCATGTGTAGTCATAATCATTCAGTATTTATTAACCAGATCTCATCACTAAAACTCAACTTCCAACCAACTTAATTTCAAACCTTTCCTAAGCTTTACCTTAATTACATGCTTAAGGTCAAACATTTGTACACAGCAATTTATCTGTATACTAATCATACGCATGAAACTTTAGACTATAGTTAGCTTCTTTAAGGAATTATAAGCTCTGAATGAATAAGTACACCATTTTCTTGTGTAAATTGAAGGTATGTTCAAAAATAAGATGCTTCTATTATTACTGTTAACATGATAAGCATATATGCACATTGATAAAAACTTAACAACACTCTTCAGCATTTTTAACAGAATAATGGTAACCTACTAACGAAGGTCTGCATAATACATTGTTTTGCTCATGAATATTTTTATTGCATTTTCACTATTATGAAGCAGGTACCAGATTTTTTACATGCAGGTAAATGGAAAACAGTGTCAAGAATTTTAACGACATGAAAATTTGCACACTGTCACACTGCAGATTACTCCCAAATAAAATTTCAAATCTAATGCTCCAAACTTATTCTCTGCACATGCTTCAAAAACCGATTGACAACATAAAAATAATCCACACAAAACAATGTATTTTTATGTACAATATTAGCTTATACCACTTTTAGCAAAGTGAATTACTCTTCACAATTAGGTACATAGAACAGTTACAACAGAAGCAAACTGTTTAATAAATTTGTTAACCATCTATCATTAATAAATACAATGCATTTTATAATTCCTATTATGTACCTCTAAGGAGGCTTTTAATTTTGAAATTTATATCCAAATGATGCATTTACATACACTGGTTTCATTCGTATGGATACTGCAGCTACCAAGTGTTTTATAGAACTCTTATAAGCCTGTAATAGCATAAAGGAGCAAACAAAGAGAAACTTTTACATTTTATAAAATTGGAAAGTCCAGGTTGGAATAAATAATATAGTGAGGACAGTTTACTACTCACCGCAAAGACGTGGCGACGAGCTGCGACAGGCACATACAAAAGACACACACATACAACACATTCAGCTATCGGCCATGGCCTTCTTCAGAAATAGAGCACTCACGCAATCACACAGGCACACAACACAGTCATACAACCAGTCGGAGGTGATGGTTGTATGACTGTGTTGTGTGCCTGTGTGATTGCGTGAGTGCTCTATTTCTGAAGAAGGCCATGGCCGATAGCTGAATGTGTTGTATGTGTGTGTCTTTTGTATGTGCCAGTCGCAGCTCGTCGCCACGTCTTTGCGGTGAGTAGTAAACTGTCCTCACTATATTACTTTTACATTTTACATTGTTCTAGTATTGGAGCTAAACATAATTGAGAAATGTGATGGCCAATAACATATCCTTAATAATCAGGTACAACAACCTAGTCAGCTTTCCTTGGAGAATTTCAAGGTATTTATGAATGAAGTTGACTATGACAATTATAACTTATTACATTCTTGGATGGTTTGTAATTAATCTTAAAGCCAGCAGTTTAACTGCAGAGTTCCAACTTATGACTAGCTCAAAGGATAAGATCCATTCTCCAATGTGATTTTAGTTATTTAAGGTGTGTGTGTGTGTGTGTGTGTGTGTGTGTGTGTGTGTGTGTGTGTGTGTGTGTGTGATAAGCAAACGTTATTACAACTCTAAATTCATTTATTCATGTATCACAGTACTATATTAAAGAAGTAACATACTTCCAGTAGCTCTGTTTTAGCTTAGGACAATGACGAACTACAAATATGGAAATGGTAAACATTCTATACCAATCAATATGCATTGATATATCATCGCAAAGTTGTACAACACAGCTTCCACAAGAGACATTTTGTTGTGAAGTAGCTACCAAGCTAGTCACAGATTAAGCAAAGGAACTTGTCAGCTTGGTGTAATTATAACAAAACACATACTTTAAATCTATGAACCAACACTGAAAATTAACGAAGGGCGAGAAACTTTCACAATATTTTTTTTCACAGAATAAATAAATGGCAAAATTAGCATTATGGTTTCATTTGGTCAAAACAAAATTCTAAAATCTATGATGCTTCCTATACATTAACAACTCAGTCATTCGTGTTCTGACCATTTTGCTCACAGTACTTTTAAAACAATAGCCCTCCTTTTTTAAAAGTCAAATGTGGGTGTCTTTTTAAAAAAGACCACTAAATATTTATTTACACATATTAAGTATATTTCAATATATTTGAGCGTAAGCAAAATAGTATGCACACAAACAATTACACAACTTTTTAAAGGTACGAGTTCTTGCGAGTCAATAATCACTTATTTGTATTGTCGCAAGCCAGGCAGGTAATGGTAGTAATATCACAAATGATTTAGATAAATAACATTTAACGAACAATTATACAAAAATGATGTTTCATGAAAGGGTTGTAGTCTATTATCAAACTGTGGCTCGCAATCCTCTGGTGATCTTGTCTGCACGAGGATTTATTTTTCAACTCCAGTCTCACTGACTTGGCAATTGCTTATCATTAAAATGTCTTTGTCCAACAAGAGCCAATTTCACCACATCTCACTAACTCGCAATTGAAATGTCTGGAAGGGATTTTTTATATTTATTGTACAGGCCACTACTTGAATCTTGCTCTATTTCCATGAGCTGCCTTTTTTTTGATCAGGCAAACAATGCAACTAGTGCTTACATTTATTGGTATAACATGAGCAGCTGTGTGTAACAACTACATGGGCATATTTCAGAGAATACCATGTGTAGTCTCACTCACTCATTAACTGTTGCTTGCACTTTGGTACCCTAGCTCTTGTGGCAACAGTGACTGGCACTTTATGTAAGCTGAGGCAGGTACAAAACTGGAAAAAGCCTGCTACTTAACAGTGATGTAACACTTGTAGATGGACATCAATCCACTGGCATCAGACGTTACTTCTGCAAGAGGATGATTGCAAATGATACTCTGCTCAAGCTGACTTGAAGTTTGTCATATTCCTTCGAGTGGACAGATCATTCCAATTCTGGTAGTAGCCACTAAGATAAAAATGTTAGCATTCATATGCATCGCCACAAGGACTCCAACACCAGTACAAATCAATCTGGTGGTTCTTGGACACTGTTAAAAGTAGGTGCTTAGATCATCCAAACGTTTAGGTATGCTCAACTGTAGCATGTTTTTACTTCCGTTGACACAACATCCTGCAGTCCGTCTGCCGATTGAGTATGTCCAATGCAGTATGTAACGGCCCTGATCTGTACAAAATGCATTTGTTCACTAGATATTAGGATAACTTCATTGGTATGCTGTGCTTCTGCACATGATTGTAGCTGAAGGAAGTGCAGTAGGGCAGGACAAAATACACACAGTATTCTCCAATACATACTTATTGCCTGTGAAAGAGCAGCAGCTTGTGATGGTTAACATGCTGCTTGTAAGGATGCTCACTGGTGAGAGTCTCTTCTCCGTCCAGCACAGTACATTTTTAAGCAGAGTGTCTCCAACAGCATCACCCTTATTCAAAAAGTAAGTTTTTGTGAGTATGGTAAGTTAGATGCACTTAAGACTCTTCATACACTAGCTTCACAACACAGGCAGCTAGGCAAAATCTTTGGTACCATCCTTTGGAAGCTGAAATTAGAGAATGGAAATGAAAGACACCCTCGGGCCTCGCAACCTAATACCGTCGGGGTCGAAACAAACAAGAGTTGGCCAAGAGAGGCCGACAGGAAAGAAGATAGAAATCTGACACAGTAAGTGGAAACAGTGTCAGATTGTAGGATGAATAGGTTACACCACATATATTTTCTTGAAAAAAAGGAAGGCCATCATAATGTAGGCAGTGACAGCAGTATTTTTCCAATAAATACAATTTTTGAACAAAAAATCCATACGTTACGTTGTATTGCACATCTGTAGTTTCATAGACTTACACAAGCAAAACACTGAAGTTGTGCACAAACACATTTAATTTTTAGTTGAAGTACCAAAGTTTAAATACTTACAAAATCAAGTAAAACTGCAGTAAGAAATCATTTTTCGAGGATCTGAAGCCTTTACATTAATAAGATATTTAGTGTCATAATGTGAACAGCATAAAATTTGCATTACAGTAACTCAAAACAGAGCTTCAAAGAAGCATGAGGACAAACAACAAATTGTGAAGTCACTGGTGACAGGTATATGTAACAACTTCAAAGAATACAATAAGAAGTACAACCTGTAAGTTTTTATACAGGCATACAAATATACACTCCAATGAGATACATACATGTATCTGAAGAAAACAGCATATTACAATGAAAAACTTGTTAACAATGTAAAAAAAGATTGTTTTTTATGGAAGCACAGGAAATAATCGCTCTAAGAGTGATAGTAGTACAACAGAGGATAATTACAGTAAATTAAGCCAGTATGCATCCATTTATGACATAGGCCTCATAACTAGTCTAAAGTTCTGTAAATTTTAAATGCCAAGGAAAACCTTAAATCAACAATCAGATAATAACCATTACCATATACATTATGGAAAACATTTTTATAAGGGTGTAAGTAACAAAAATCACAACATAAAAATGACGTTCAAACTTTGTATCAAAATGTTAATTCTATTTGTTATATTTTGTACAATACCCATCGTAAACAGCTATTATAAAGGAAGTATTATGTACAATAATATGGTATTAAAATCAAAATATACCCAACATACATGTTTGACTCATTAATATCAGATTTAGAACAAGTGACAATGTAATATTTTGTACCTTTTCATGTAGTGCATTAATATATAAACTTAACTACTATTGGCTGTACAAACAATGGTATGAAGAAGGCATAGAAAATTACGTAAACAGCATTACATTGAGAAACAAATTTGTGAAGAGACTTAACATTTACATAGATACTCCCATTTCGTTTTATTACAGAATACAACTATTATGACTCTCTCAGCATCACGGTCCTCTGTTTGCTAATGATCTCCTCAGTGGCGGACTAAAAAAGGGGGGATGGGGGAGACTGCCCCAGGCCTCTCATTCTGGGGCCTCCAAACCTCAATTG
This sequence comes from Locusta migratoria, assembly GCA_026315105.1. NCBI lineage: Eukaryota > Metazoa > Arthropoda > Insecta > Orthoptera > Acrididae > Locusta > Locusta migratoria. Next base: position 456,660,211 of record CM048748.1, read on the forward strand.
TTGCTTTTTAAAGTAATATTTACAAGTGGTCCCCCTCATTTTCCTTTGCCACTGCCACGGGTCTCTGACAGCATTAGTCCACTACTGGATCTTTTATATGGAAGTGTTTTGATGTGTACAGAATTCTTAATAAATTGAAGGCATAATCTTAAGTAAATACACATTCTAATGTGTCTACTATCACAGATGGCAGCATTAAATGTACTGGTCCTGATCAAGGAAATCTGCCATATAATTAATGGGGTAAAATTTCATGTGGACATCTAGTCATTAAAAGAAACATGCCAGGGAAGCTTTACATACTTCGCAAAATACCACCATTAGTATTTTTCACTGTTTGCTGTTCATTACCTCAGTTCATTAAATATGTTCACCTTCCATTTTCTAAGCTGTGAATGCAAAATCAGTTGCTGCCAAACTGTAATGCACCACAACCTGATAATAGCTTGTTAACTATTTGGAATGAAGGACATATGCACTTTTATCATCTTGCATCAAAAGAGCAATAATTTTCCAAATCATTTCTAAGGACTACCCATGTATCTTGCCACTATGATATAAGCTTTATTTATGGGAATATAAAATGATCATCATACATTCTATGTTGTACAATAAAATTACATGGACAATTTACAAGTGTTTTCTGAAGGCTCCAAGAATTGACTAACAGGACAGATTTCAAGGAGTATAATTTTACAACTGCCAATCAGTAATCCAACTAAACTTCTGCCATAATCCTTTAAATTATAAAAAGTGAGAAACAATATATGAATATGTTACAAATTGGGGAATTACACAAGTGTTTTAAAACAGTTGTTACATTGCTACACTAGATCATTATTACAGTAACCTATCAATAGTTTGAGGATAGCTTGTGACTTGTCATGAGGACCATCAATGAGCTGCATTGTGAGTTATAACCTATTCTCATATAACTGATGAGAATATTGTTACATAAATATCAAGAATATTTATATATTTCTCCTCTTAAATGAGCACAGTTCAAATATAGTCCCAATTTTTAGTTTTGTTTGATGCTCCAAATATTTGCATACAAAATGCCGTTTGTTTGATTTTAAGTATTACTTTGCAAGTTCCTAATTTTTTGTGATTTGTGGTAACTGTGTGTTATACATATTCAACAACCCAGCTGCAACTTTTAATTATAAGAACAAAAGAAAAAATTATGATACTGCAGAACAATATATGGCTGAGATATTTTAGAAGTGTCTCAAATATACTGATGTTCATTAGTTTCATATATGAAAAACTTTCAAATTTTTGCAAAAGTACAATTTTATATTCTGGTTCACTTACATTGAAAACTAAGACTGATTAAGACAGAAAACTTTCTAAATCTCTTAATTACTACAATTATGATTACTCACATAAAAAGACTCTTTATTAACCAAATATAGAAATTCTACGATTTTTTTAATTTTTTTTCCTAATACTGAAAGAAAGGATTACTCTCAATACATACATAAATAAGAATGAGAATGAAAATTATAGAGGGAAACTTTCCCGGTGGGATAAACAAAAATAATAAAAATAGAAAAGAGATGACCTACCTGAAGGACCGGCTCGTCGATAGAAACAAATAAAATAAATAAAATCACACACAAACACACATATGTGTGTGTGTGTGATTTTATTTATTTTATTTGTTTCTATCGACGAGCCGGTCCTTCAGGTAGGTCATCTCTTTTCTATTTTTATTATTTTTGTAAGAATGAGAATGGTATTTCAGCTGTATTCTGTAAAAATTTCATATCATCTGTATTGTTGAAATGAGATAGAATGGCTGGCCAGTACTTACCATTGTGCTGTACCGCCGATAGTAACACAAAATGAAAAAACAGAAAAAAAGGGACAAAGGGACAAGCTTTCGGAACAGAGTTCCTTCGTCAGGGGGTCCCTTCTATTCCCATCTTCTATTCCCATCCTTTATTCTTCCCTTCTCTCCCACCTGACGAAGGAACTCTGTTCCGAAAGCTTGTCCCTTTGTCCCTTTTTTTCTGTTTTTTCATTTTGTGTTACTATCGGCGGTACAGCACAATGGTAAGTACTGGCCAGCCATTCTATCTCATTTCAACAATATATATCATCTGTAAAAGTTTCTTTAGAAAGTGAACCTCAATTATCCTTATTTTAACATAGATTTCTTATAGGAGTTAAGTGATAGTGTCCTCTTATAAACCACAAAATGTTCTCATTACAGCTAACAGAAATAAAAACAAAAAATTATGTTACAGGTAAAACTTATATGATATGCAGGAATTAATTTATGGTAAAACTCATGTAAGACATGTGTTACCTGCAAAACTCAGCAATACTTGCAGGTGAGTCAATACTATTACCTTTAATACAGGTAGCAATTAACTGACAAGTTGCAATACTAATTTACACTTTGTATCATTAATAGAAGATCTAAAACAATGATTATACACTGATATGTTTCTAAGCTTAATACTTGAAAGAACAGAAAAAACAATCCAGCGTTAATATTGTTTGGATATTTGCAAATCAGTTGTACTGCCTAAAGATTAATGAACTATGTATAGTACTTTCTTAATGAGAGTTCTGTCACTATTAATATGAAATACTGAAAATCAAATTTTGTTGCCACTTAAAGCTTTTAAATTGGAAATATACACCTGGGCCTAGGCATTTAAGAGTCACTTCACAGTCTAGAATGTGCGAAATATGCATAATTCTATTTCTGATACTTGACCAGGATAGACAATTTTCCCCTGACCTGCAACCATGATGCCAAACAGTTTTTAAGATGGAATTTCACTGTCATAGTGATAACAGACATGTTCAATGTAGTACAGAATAGTGGTGCAACTGAATCTATCAAAGGTGAAAAGTAGTAGTGTCTGTACACATAGGTTACAAAAACAAAAGTAACTTTTCCTGAAAGCTCTTTTACATGATTCTGAAATAGACAAGGAATTTCTCTAAAGCTTTGGCGACAATAACTGACTCCATTCATAAAATTTGCTTATTGCAGGCAAACATGCAGTGCAAATTTTTATATTAAAACACTGGAAACATACTCCAGATATCCAGCCATACTGCCCAAATGCCTAAGGCGGGGGGGGGGGGGGATACCCAGCAAAGTCACAGCAAACCAAGTAGCCACCCAAATGCTATTTAATGGAAAAACCAAGAACCAACATAAAGTCCCTAATATTACCACAGATCTTAATCAGGAGACCAACCACTTTGGGACTCCTTTCCCTAAGAAAGAACTAGATGGCATGAACATGATAGGAAACAGGAAAGCTGCTGGTATGGATGATATATGCACCGACCAAATCAACCATTTTGGATAAAGAACAAAATGCTGCAAAAGTGCAAAATCCTGGCGTAGTAGCCACGTTTAAACTAAGGAATGACCCAGACCATTCTAGTAGCTATCAACCCATCTCCCTGCTCAGGCACGTTTTGAAACTATAGGAGAAAGTGGTCATGTCTAGAACAGAAAGAAACATCAAACAAACACCGTATTGAACAACAAGGTAGACTATGACCTGGGAAGTTTTGTACTGGCAAAGTCCTTGAACCAACAGAATATATTGAAAGGGGATATGGAGCGGAATTTTTGAAAGGTGCAGCCTTCGTAGATCTGTCGGCAGCCTACTATACCATCAGGCACAAGATATTACTTTGCAAAATTACTGAACACATCTAGTTATGGTCATGCACTCATTACAGAATACATGGTTCTTCATCTTGCTGAAGGGCAAATTGAGTAGATGCAGGGAGGGAAAGAATGGTCTCCTACAAAAAACTGTCTTAGCACTGATGCTCTTCAACATGTACACAAATCAACAGCCTATGCTGGCCCACACTAAGCAATTTCTTTATGCTGATGACCTAGCAATGTGTGTTGAAGGAAGTGTTTGGAAGAGGTAGAGAAAAACCTTGAAAATGCTTTTAAAATAAATCAGTGTGTATTAAATTGTGCTTTCCAAGCCAAACAAAAACTTCAAATTATGTGGAACAGGAATACCTTAGAGCACACAGACCAGTCTAAATACTTTGGTGTGATTCTGGATTGGTCCTCAACCTATAAATGGCACTGCAAAAACAGACAAAGTAACAACCAGAATTAATATACTTAGAAAGCTAATGGGAAGCAAATGAGATGCAACAGTACAAGCATGATGTTTCTCGATGTCCCATCTGGAATAGCTCTGATCACACCAAAAAAGTAGACATATTTCTCACTAAGACCTGCAGGACAGTGATAAGGTGCACAAAGCATACACCAGTCAAAATCCTATACAAAGCAGCAGGTTTTGCAGATACCAGGGCTCACAAAAATGTTGAACATATAGAGAAAATAAAACCAATCACAGATGAGCAGCACACGCTCTACAAAGCTCAATCACTGCAGAAAGTACTGAAGCCTTAGAAAAGTTTCCTTGGAACCATCCAGGTTAAACCACTCAAGGATTTAGCTCTCCCCAAGCTTGATGGACCAGTCAAAATCTGTATTTTATAATTTAGATAAGCCTGAATACGATCAGAACAGGTGTCACTCGAATAAAAAACAAATAATATTGATTGGTGTATAATTCACCAAGATTATGTAAAATGTGACTGTGGAGGCACTCAAGATCTGGAACACCTTTTCACATATAGGAAATGTCCACACCAATATACCCTTTAAGATTTGTGGCTCAAGAATATTAATAGGATTGATGTAGCCCAGTACTGGGCCCAAATCCTTTAAAGTTTAAGTATCACTGTCTCTCATGAAATGCAGATTATTTATTGTTAGTGTGTTTGTCGTTCACACTTGGTCATCCTAACTTTGAAACGAAATGAGAATATTTCTTTGTCCTTCAATAGACCAAATTAGTATACATTTACTACCTATCAAGTAGAATACAACTTATCAGTTGCTATTAGCTATATTCCTGGATCAATTAAACTGACAAGAAGTGATACTGTTTTGATTTACATTAATCCTATCACACACTGATTGGTTAATGTTATGTTTAAGTGTGCCCAGATAAACCGCTTTTGACGTGTAAAATGTATATATGATGTTCAGACATTAGCAATGTACAGTAACTAATTACTGGTAAATTACACAATTTCAGGTTTTTCTTCCCCCAACTCCCAGTACAGAAAGAGAGTAATGAAATCGAAAAAGTATTTCCAGTTATAAAGAAATTCCTAGATTGTATTGGTGCAATTTATGGCAAGTATGTCATCAAAAAGTCCTCAGAAACCTGGTTGCTACTTCTACAATTGTAAAGTATCATGCAGTATTAATCTATTGGAACTGGTTGACAGTAATTACTGCTTTACAATCGTAGATGTCGAGGCTGCAGGCAAAGAATCATTTCTTGGAGTTTTGGTTGCAAGAAACTGAAGGCGGCGATTGAAGGAAAATCGATAAATATACCGACTAAAGCAGTAATTGTTGGGGATGAAGTTTTCCCTTTGAAAATGTAGCTTATTAAGCCATACACCAGCAACTTTGTGCTAATCTATGGCCTAAAGATATTGAACTATTGACTGTTCAACGCACGTCAAACTGTCGATAATGCTTAAGGATTTTAGTAGCCAAATTCAGAGCATTTCGGAATCGGTTTCTGTTGATAAAATGAAGAAGATAGTGCTTGCATGTTGTGCTCTACGCAATTGGTCACAGGAAACATCAGCTACATACATGAACAGTGGTGTAACAGACAATGAAAGTAATGAAACGGGCGAGGTACGATTGGACTCATGGAGAGACACCTGCATTTTGCGATGTGCAAAGTGTTGGCAGTCAATCATTTGCCAGAAGCAACCCATGAGCGTGATCATTACAGCCACTACTTTATAATGACAGGCAGTGTTCCTTGACACGACAACATTGCTTGATTTAGGGTAGAATGTACACTAAGTTTAATGTAAATATTATTTACCAAATATTCATCTGTATCTCTTTTTACCACATCCTTATATAATCTCAGCAGGTGAATACCACACTTAAGTCTCTGTTGGGACGAGAGCCGAGATGATGATTTTCTAGAACCAACAGAGTAGGAAAGTAGTAGCTGACAGTAGTCAGAGGCTGCGATACCTATTGGCCACTGACATCATTAATGCCAATCAAAAGTAATCACTGTCGAGCCACATAATGCCGCGCCAGTCCCAGCCATAAACAGCAAACCAGGGCAAAGGAAAACGGGGAAACGGCAAACGCCATTCCACTTCTCGACACGACGGAAAAGGAGAATAGTCCCAATCTGTTACGGTTAAAACACCGGTACTGAAAAATCATCTACCACCGACGCACCCTGCCGAACACCAGGCTAAAGCCAATATGGCCCCTGCCAAGGATGAACCCTTCCTTCATTTTACCTAGTGCCACCTGCTTCATGCCAACAGTCAACACATCATATGTAGTTTTGTGTGTACACATAAATATGCAGTCACTCAGAGGTAAACAATCAACTACAAGAAAACATAGCAGATAGCCTGCTGATATAACTCAAACTGAACATATATATTGTCACAATGTTCAAGGACTGTGAAATAAAGTGAGTGAACTGGAAATTCTCTTTTCTGAGTCTAAGTTCTTTCAAATGTGCATTTCCTCCGTATTAGTGAACTCTGGCTAAAAGTCAGAACTATCATGTGTGTGTACTCAGTAAAAATTGCAGAAGTGGGGGAACTTGTATAGAGGTAAGAACCAATATCAATTCTGAACTTCTAGCTGTGTTAAATGTATTCCTCAGACAAACATTGAATTAGCTGGGGTAGTACTTACTCATTTAAATATGTGCATTATATCAGTTTATACATCACCTAGTGGTAACTTTTCTGTCTTCCTGAAAAAGATTTCACTTTTGTTAGAAAGAACATGCAACAAAAACTCAAAAACTGTAATAATATATGGCAACTTCAATAATGATTTCCTTGAGGATTCTGCTAGTATGTCTTGATAAATTTAATGATACCCTTAAATTTAAATGTAAAAGTCAAATCTCTTACGAGACTTAAGCAATTTCCACTTCCCAGGGAAAGAGCAAAAAAAGGTATCAGTAAAAATAAAATACTTTAATCTCAAAATATATTACAACTTTATCCGAACAGATGAAATTGTTACATAAAATTAAAAAACGAGACAGTGGCAAATATGAAGAGTTCAAGGCATAGTTAACACAGGCACGGCCAAACACCGCCCCGCGGACGCCCTCGCCGCGGCCCTGCCCCGCGCACTGTGCGCAGCGGCGTGTGGGGCACTGGCAACACACGGTCGCTGCCGGGGCCGTCAGCTACAGTGTACCTCGCCTGCTGGCAACGCCACCTAGATACAAGGCCTGTGCGCTGCCTGCCAAGAGTAGTCATAACAAAAGCAAATTATTTGTCTTCTGTAGCATTCTGCTGAGTTTGCCATCCAGCTAAGCTACAGATGCTTTGGTTCAAGGAAGTGTTAATTGAAATTAGATTTCCACACCATTTCAAATCCAGAGCTTAAATTTTGAGTTATGTACTGGATGTGAACATTCTATACTGTTACCATCACACAACAGAGTAAATACTAGAACGAGATGAAAAATACGTGAACCTATCTCTTTAAGACGTCGGATGGTGGGAGTGGACTACCATCGCCACCCTCACCCTGGTCATTGTCGAGCTATATAAGGGCGCTGCGAGCAGGACTCTGCCACTTTTTCTGCTGTGAAAGAAATGGAGCAGGAGCAGCCGCTTGATTTGAGTGAGTATACGCTGATATTTTAGTGCTTTCAGATACACTTATCGAATAATTGCTGTTTTTTACACGATTACTATACACTAATGACTTTTTTCCCCCCAACAACTATGGAGAAAAGTACAGCAAGAGAGGTGATTGACCTCACCGAGGATGAGGTCACTTGTAAGTATATACACTTTTTTTTATATTGTTTAAGTATTTACAGCACATGCTAAAACATATTTCGAATGTATACTATATATCTAATCATGATGTTTCTATTCTCGTTTTATTAGATGATATAATTACAATTGACGAAGAAGAGGCGATGACGCCTGCATCACCCTTGCGCCCACCGTATGGTGGGGACGACCTGATAGCTGCTAGCCAGCTGACTCCATTATCACTGGTGCCATCTCCTGACGGGGGAAACGATTATGTGTATTTATGTGATAGTTTACATCTTTTTGAGTGGATCATATAGGGTGTAGGCTAGTTCTCCTTACATGACTGGTAGTTATTTAGATTGATTCGAGGGCATGGTCTGATTTACCCTTAAAAGAAGCAGAGTCACACCCTACCACATTTTCTCTTTTACGCAGGACGCGATTATAAGCATTCTAGGGGAAATTTTTCTGTTGGCGAGCTCTTTTTATCCTATACTGTCTCTGCAATGCTTTCAGCATCAACATTGTCTTAAATATCTCGAGAAAAAAAAAAAATCTGACCGAAGTTTGGTCTGATTCCGTGGTTAGTAAAGCTTTATGTGCTGATTTAAATGCTTACTCACCTACAATATTACTCGAATGCCTAATTCTAGGAACATTCCGTTGTCTTAATGGATGAGTTTATACGTTTCACCATTTTCATTCAGAGTTGAAACCGCATAGTTTTCTAAAGACACCCCTCTCATATAATGATCCTCCTCCATTGTTAAAGCATCGATGTTTTCAAGAGCTATCGGGAGAATGTGATAGCCTGTCTGTTCCCCTGCCGTGGATGTATGCAGGAGGTGAACTTATTCATATCGATTTTTTTTAAATACATTGGTTCGTTTCTGCAATAGTTACATCAAAATTAGCGCTCATCCTACTGTTTGTACATGAAATAGTTTATCACCGCATCACATGTATTCATCATACATGCTAGATCACATGTATGCTTAGTTGCGATGGAATGAAGGTAATACATTTCTGTGTTGGCATACCATTCATTCGTTTTTGCTCCTATGTCTTTGATAGAACCGGGCCTGCACTCAACCCCATCCAGAGAAAATAGTTTGGGATGTTTGAAATTTCAATTTCATATTGAATTCCGTAATAACAAATTTGTTGGGTATGTGGATTATGGAGCAGAACTCTACCATGACAACCTCCCTGTTGCAAATGAGGCCCTAACATTTATGGTAACTGCTGTGAATGGTAACTGGAAGCTTCCAATTGGTTACTTTCTAGTAAATGGGCTAACTGCTCTTGAGAAATGTAATCTATTAACTGAGACCCTAAAATTTACATTTGATGTGGGTGTTGAGGTGATATCCGTGACTTTTGATGGAACACATGTAAATACTGCAATGATTGAAGAATTAGGTGCTTCCCTTTCAGTGGCCAACATGAAACCCTCTTAAGTATCCGTTATGTAATGATGAGGTATGTATCTTTTTGGACCCATGCCACATGTTAAAGTTAGTCCGCAATACATTAGCTGGTAAAGGGACAATTTTTGATGGCCATAAAAATCCTATTAAATGGGAGTATATACTTAAATTGCATGATCTGCAAAGGGAGGAGGCTCTTCATCTTGCTACGAAAATAAGAATGAAGCATATTGAATGGTATCGCCATAAGATGAATGTAAGAATTGCTGCACAGACTTTAAGCAACAGTGTGGCTAATGCTATTGAGTTTCTTAAAGACTTGCAGCTGGAAGACTTCAAAGGGTCTGAAGCAACTGTTAGGTTCTTAAGGTGTATGAATAATACTTTTGATTGTTTCAACAGTAGAAATTTACTAGCCAAGGGGTACAAATCACCTTTGTCACTGCAGACAGCTAACCGCATTTTGTCTGTGTTGGATGAAACGGAAACGTATATAAAGGAATTAAGATTAGAAGCAAATGGTCCTTCTGTGTTATACACAAACCGGGAGACTGGTTTCCTTGGTTTTATTGTCTCCATTCAGAGTTTGAGAAGATTATATGGTTCTTTGATAAGTAGTCCTTCCCCAATTTTTATTGACACACAAGCTGTTGCAAGATCATATAGAACCGTTTTTCAGTTCGATTAGGAGGTATGGGGGCGATAACAATAACCCTACTGCAACTCAATTTAAAGCTGCTTACAAGAGATTATTAATTCACCAGCAGGTTAAAGGCTCAGAGTTTGGAACTTGCTTGGATACTGGAGAGTGTTCAATTCTGAATGTATCTTCTGGTTTGGGTATGGTACAAACAAATCAATTTGTTTCAAGCTTAAATTTTCATTCTGAAATTGTGGGTGTTGAAACAGTGGCTCATGATCATTGTTATGATATACCTGTTACCTGCTTTGAACAGGTATCAAAGCATGTAACAAATGTAGTTTTATACATATCAGGATTTATTGTGCGTAAATTACTTAAAACCATAAATTGTGCTGAATGTGCAATTCATTATCTGGCACATTAGAAAGTGGGAGTGAGCTACTCGCGAGAAAAAATATGGGAGGATTGGTAACACCATCCAGGGATGTTATCAAAATATGTGAAGTTGGAGAGCAAGCCTATCGCTTGCAGCAGGCAAGAGGTATGCTGTTGAAAAATGTGATGTTGGTGCTCTTATCATGTGCTATGGCAGAAATTGATAACAGTATATTTACATCTATTAGTGACCACATTATGAACTTTGAACCTGTAGAAAACCACCGCACTACACTTATAAAATGCATTTTATTTGAATATTTCAAAATCAGGAACCATCATTTGGGAAAGACTAATACAGAAGACTTTCAGACAGGAAGTGTAAGGAGCTTGTTAACAAAAACAATATTGTTTAAGGGGCACTGAATTTGTTTCTGATTAATGCCTGCTGTTGGATCAAATTCAAATAGATTACCCACACTGTTGTTGTTATTGTTAAGGTCTTCAGTCCAGAGACTGGTTTGATGCAGCTCTCCACAATACCCTATCCTGAGCAAGCCTCTTCATCTCCACATAAGAACTGCAACCTACGTCTGTCTGAATCTTCTCACTGTATCCATCCCTCTATCTTCCTCCGCGGTTTTTACCCCACACACTTCCCTCCAACGCTAAATTCACAATTCCTTGATGTCTAAGAATGTGCCCCACCAATCTATCCCTTCTTTTGGTCAAGGTATGCCAGAGATTTCTTTTCTCCCCAATTCTGTTCAGTACCACCTCATTAGTTACGCGATCCACCCACCTAATCTTCAGCATTCTTCTGTAGCACCACATTTCAAAAGCCGCAATCCTCTTCCTGTCTGCATTGTTTATCGTCCATGTTTCACTCCCATACAAGGCAACACTCCATACAAATGCCTTCAGAAAGGACTTCCTTAGGCTTAAATCAATATTCGAGGTTAACAAATTTCTTTTTCAAGAATGCTTTTCTACCCATTGCCATTCTGCATTTTATATCCTCTGTACTGTGACCATCATTTGTTATTTTACTGCCGAAATAACAAAACTCATCTACCTCCTTTATTGTTTCGTTGCCTAATCTAATTCCTTCAGCATCACCTGATTTTCTTAGACTGCACTCCAGTACCCTAATTTTGCTCTTGTTAATGTTCATCTTATATGCACCTTTCAGCACACTGTCCATTCCGTTCAATTGCTCTTCCAGGTCCTTTGCTGTATCTGACACAATTACTATGTCGTCGGCAAAACGCAATGTTTTTAATTCTTCCCCCTGAATTTGAATTCCTTCACCAAATTTCTCCTCGCTTTCCTGTATAGCTTGTTCGACTTAGAAATTGAATAACATTGGAGAAAGGTTACAACCCTGTCTTACTTCCTTTCCAACCACTGCATCCCTTTCATGCCCTTCAACTCTGACAACCGTTGTCTGGTTTTTGTACAAGTAGTAAATAACCTTACGCTCCCTATATTTTATTCCTGCTTGCTTCAGAACTTCAAAGTTTATTCCAATCAACATTGTCAAAAGCCTTCTCCAAATCTACAAAAGCTAGAAATGTAGGTTTGCCTTTTCTTAATCTATCTTCTAGGATAAGCCGTAAAGTGAGTATTGCCTCCCGAGTTCCTACATTTCTCCTGAACCCAAACTGATCTTCCCCGAGGTTGGCTTCTACCAGCTTTTCGATCCTTCTCTAAATAATTCGAGTTAATATTTTGCAACCATGACTTATTAAACTGATGGTTCTGTAGTTTCACACATAACTGCACCTGCTTTCTTTGGAATGGGGATTATAACAATTTTCTTAAAGTCTGAGGGTACTTCACCTGTCTCATACATCTTACACACCAGGTGAAACAATTTTGTCATGGCACACACACTATACAATGAAATAAAATGGCAAATAAAATTTTGTCATGGCTACAATTTTGTCATGGCACACATACTATGTAATGGAATAAAATAGCACTACAGTCCTACTTGTAACATATTGAGGGATAATTGTCCTTGGAATGTGGAGAAATGTCTTACATATAGAAATTGTTTGTGTGGCATGTCTTATTACAGCAATAGTTATGCTAACCCACAATATTATTTAAATAGTATTCTCTGTGTAGTAGCTGATACCTGATGTGCATATTGTAGAGAATCCGTAGTAGTGTTTTTATGTATGTTTGCAGGTTAATCTCCTGCACAACCTTGTACAAGTATTTCATTGTAAGTAAAGACTACATGCTCTGTTAACTGTAAATATTGAATTCTTGTAAAATAAAGTTCTAATAGAAAAAGTATATTTTTTCTGTTCATCCCTTTCTCATTCAGGATTGTTATTCTCCTTACAGAATGCCCTCAATTAACAAAATGCCTAACATATTTTTTAATAGGAAGGAACACTTAAATGGTTAGTGTTTCGGTATTCATATGGCCTACTCCTTATAGTTGAGTAACAGTTAAAATGTCATTTTTGTTAGTGTCTCGAGTCATTTACAGCTTTCAGTACAAAGTTGTGACTTACACAAAATATATATTTGGTGACAGTGTTGATCAGGAAGTTTTCTGTAACACTGGTATTTTGAAGAAAATGCTTATCACATGTAACTATTTTGCAATATAGAAACTACAGTCATTGAAAAAGTGCAAGTATGGCTACAAATGCTTAAACTGAAAGTTATTTGGTGTAACCAAATAAAAACATATATAGCCTTCATTTGATGTCCAAAATGGGTAAGATTGTGTATATGACACCTTTACAGGTAAGGTAAAAATGCATAACTTGATATGTGTACAAAATTTGATGGAGGCCTTCATAGTTTTTCTGAGATAACAAGAAATTTATGAACAAGAATTGCTATTGTTACATTTTCTTGAAACTGTTTAACCAGACAAGAGCTTTCAATTGAAACTGCTCTACATTTCGTGGGTTGAATTCATTACATGCTACGAAAACAAATGTGGAGAAGTTACACGTTTGTTGGTTTATGCCAGTTTGTGTAGTCTAGGTATTGTTTACACAATAGTTAGACATTTTCTTTCCTGTTGGGGGTTCGAATCCCCATTGTGCCATCTTTAGTATAAGCTAGTTCATAAATAGCTTTTACGTTTAGGGACTGATGACCCCACAGTCAAAGCTGCATAAGCTTTACAAACATTTGACATTTTCTCTGACTAGTCACTACCAATATGCAATAGTATATTTCCTAGTGTGCATAGCATCTGTCATTAATGGAGTATACATCTGAAATGCAATACTGAACCATTTGCGATAATTAAATTTTATTGTTATGGACACAAGAATAACATATAGATGTCAAACGTTCTTCCAAGTTTGCAAAGTTCACTGATAAGGAACTGCTGTAAAACTAAATGTGCACACTATTTAAACAGTAATTTACTACTAAGTCATGTTTAAACAAGCAACATCTAAAGTAGTATTGTTAGCATGCATTCTGTTGAGAAATACTGGTAAAGAAATCTGAAGCCACAATACTGGCTTGACTTCCCTCCGATGTTTTGCTAATAATCATGTGATTCTGTGTTGCTACCACACATTGTATAGCCACAGTGTTATCTTCAAAAGGAAAGTAATGAACTCCACATTGGTATCAGCTGCACAAATCATGTGTTCCACAACCTTAGTTTTCTATCACCACTCATGGTAGGTATTACCAACATAAATATCACTAAGCAACTTTGGCAACTTGCTCTAGACTCTTACCCACACTTGTATTGTTGTAAATTATATAAATACAGAACTTCACTGACACATTTTACATTAGTTTTTATCTCTTTTACAAAGATCCCTGTAATCTGTTGTTTCTTTCCAAAAGTCAGATACAGCTTAAAAGCAATGGTTGAATAAGGTGGTTTGTGGAGTCTTACTCAATGAAGACACATTTCCTGTATCTTATTTCTCTTGACAGACTTGTTGAATGCCTAGGTTAAACGGTTTGTCTTTGAAGGCAGAAGTATGCACATTTTGTACATAGTTTCATTTTGTCTTATGCACAATAATGGACATTCATATTTTTGTTGAAATTAATGTTACATGTATAACATTACATACTTGTAATATGTAGAAGTTTTCAAGAGGTAGACTACGCATTTGTAGTATGTGAGGATACGTAACATGTAGCTCACTTAATTCAGATTACTATTCTCTTTACTTGTGTTTGCCTTTTTAACTAATCCTGGATACACAAGCGTTAAAATCTTGCTTCTGGTATGGGAAATATTTCAGAGCCATGCAGTTCCATATTGGGCTTAAAATCCTTGACTCTCAGGTAGAAATTCAGAAAGGTGTTTTCAAAGTGTTTACTATCAGATTATTTCTGTCAAATCAATCATCCAACTTGTCTAAACCTTCATTTATGGGCTTTTTAATCTGATGTTTATTTCTGCTAGTAATAACGATACTACTATCAACTGCAAAGATTGTACTGGTAGTGGTGCTGTGTTCAATGGTACTGTTATTAATATAAAGAAGCAGAACTGGTCTTATGTACTGACAACTGGAGGTCTCTAAGCAATAGGTGTAGTACACTGAATTGGTGACATGTACATGTGTTTCTTAATTTGTGTACATATTAAAATTGCTTAAAAGGGAATTTTATTTCTGGTCTGAATGTTATGAAAATAGAGTACTTGCACTATGATTCCTCCAATGACATTACAGTATTTTCCCCCAAACAAGAGCCCATATTCCGTCAGTAAAGGAATGCCACGTGTTTTAGGACGTGCTTTATTTTGAGCAATGAGCAGACAAGTTTCCCTTGTTGAAAGTGATGTGTAATTGCTAGTACTCTGTTATATGGTCTTTGAAAGAGATGAGGTAAGTATCTTTATGATATTTGGAGTTGAAGGTGCCCTTTTGATGTATTATTCTGCTCTTTGAGTTTTTCCACAGAACGGCTATCTTCTGCCAGAAGTGGACAGTTGTGTATTTTCCTCAAACCTCCTGCTAAGCCTCAATGGCTAGTTAGAATGCATATGTTACAAAATTGGAGGGTCTGTTCTTCATGCTCCTCACTCAATTCACCCTTGGAAATGAGATCTATAAAAAGAAGAGAATATGCTGTATTATTGTGTAAAACAGAAATAATTCTTGAAAAGTCAAGAGCTATTAATTTTTAAAAAGGGAGGGTGTTTATATTTTGGCCATTTGATGTGACTACATGTCTGTTAGGTCTTATCTCTTGTTTGTATATTCTGCATTGTCTACAAGGCTTTATTTTCCCTTTATTCTTCTTTGCCTGTTGCCATTTATCTACAAATGCCAAATTTTAGTAGCTATAAAACAAGCCCTGTTCTGACTCAGTAAAAAACTTGGAATGTTTACTAAAATAAAGAGTTTTAAACCCTTTTTTAAAAAAGAAAACCATTTGTCTAAACAATGTTCTCCTTTTCCTGAGAGCTATGGGTGCCCATGCCTGTGACATAGCTCTTAGGCTGAATGAAATTCATCATAGCTTTGCAATATTAGAAGTGCAAAGGGGCCCCTTCAAATAGTTTTGGTAATGTATTGTCAAAATTATACTAACATATTACCTGATGGAAACTACTGTGCTCTTTCAGTTTCTCCACAGAAAGGCTATCTCCAGAAGTAGTCAATAGTTTATTAACTTTCTTCCATAACTAATGTAGACTGCCCTCCATGTGCTTTATGCAGAAACAATGTTGTACATTATTGTTATTACCAAATTATAAGAAAGACAGTTTAACTTTGCAAAAGTAGTTAGAACATCTTAAACGTTGTGATGAATTCTATGACCTTACTGCATTTTACTCCAGAAAGTGGAATATTTTGCGCTCTGTTACTACTGAAATTTGCCTAGGAAGGGCATTTTAATTTATTTATAAATCCACAACTAAGGTTGCCTGAAACTGTAAGCAGTTTGCTTTAGGAGTTCTTAACTTAGAGGTTTTCAGTTTAAGTGTAGTTTTTGCACTGATTCACGGAATTCAGTTTCGCGTTTTTAACGATGCTTAACTTCCATTCTTGTTTGCATTTTTCCCCCCTCTCTTTCTTCCCGTGGACAATTGCCATATATCAATCGTTTGTTTTCTAAGTGTTCATGGCTAAAAGATAGCGCATCTATTGTTTTTGGTTTCTTATTTTTTTTTTTTTTTTTAAGAACTTCAGTGCAATTTCGGTTAATTAATGGTCTATCTCGTATTTTCGGCTCGATGCCCACACGAGTGATATCTGATATATTTGTTAGCATTTGTCACTACAATGGCAACAGATTCAGGTCAGATATGCTTATGGCTCTCACTTAACTTTCCATAAAAGAAAGAGTGTTTTCGGCCGGATATACAGTATTCCATTAAGAAATCTGGGTAAAACAGGTTACAAAAACCGGAAGACCAAGTGCTGATTTGAATTGCCGCCAACGCTCTGCCAACAAACACGTGACTTATGTTGGAGCCACGTTGAGCGCTAGCCTTAGTACAGCCTGCCCAGTCTACCTATATCTATGGTCGAAGGCTCAGACTGACAGCCGCTGTAGGCGCTACCTACACTACTACTCCCAGCTTATCGGTGAACACCACCTACGCTTTCACAGAAAGAATACCCACACATGTGTTGATCATAACACGGAAATTCCCTGAAGACGCTATTCAACCATGAAATTCCAAAGCATCCTTTGAAAATACGGTCACATAAAACTGACAACGGTATTCGACAAGGGAAAATCGCGAAATCTCTAGCATTCCCATTGGATCGTTGAGCTGGGAAAACAGCATGATAGCAAGTTCAGACATGTAGAGACCGATCCAGTCTTCTCATTGGCCAGCTCTTGGTATTTAAGATCACGACATCTGCACGAGAGCATCAATCTTCATCCGACCACTGTCGTTGCCATTAATTAGCATGTCTGCCGCCGCTGACGCTGCCACCACCTCTGCTGCTGGTGTTGGTGAGTTAATAATGTATTTTCATACACTTTTTTTTTAAATTGCGTGTTTTTTGTTAATCACATACGTCTTCTTCATTACAGATGCTATAATGCAGTTAATGGATGAGTTCAATGCGGAGATGGATGGGTTAATCAATCGTAGGCGGTGGTTTTACCGCCGCCTCAGCCGCCAGTTCCATTCGTGGGGGATTGACGTTTTATCTAGTGAGTACTTTTATTTTCAAAAATTTTAAACATGTTTACCAGTTTTATTTTCAACGATTCAGTTGTAGTAAAGTAATTTTTTCGTGTTACAGATCTCGATGTAATCGACAGATTAGTTGAGGAAGCAGGCAAACCAATGGTGGAAACTGTTTCAGCTTCCGCAAAAAAACAGCTCCCGAGATTCTGATTTAGGTTAGTAATACCATTCAAGAATATTATTATTATTATTATTATTTTTATACGTTTTGTGACAGTGCTTGCTATTACTATATTCAGATGTATTAACACATTTTTTTCTTGTTACAGATCTTGATGAAGCTGTGGAAGTGCAGGCATTTTCCAATCATTTGCCTGCTTCCATAAAAAGGATACGGAAATCTGAACCAGTAAAAAGTGTGAAGAATATTACTATACATCTGTTATTGTTATTATTATACGTCAATGGTGGTGATTATTAGCTATAATTTTTTTCTGTTGTAGATAACACGTCCCTCTCGTCATCTCTGCCATCGATATCGGAGTTAGATGTTTATCTACATGGCGGGGATGGCGAGAAAATGCCAGAGTGGGTCCATTTAATACCCAATGTACCTGTCGCATCCAACGAACATCTGATGTTGGATGATGATAACGACAGGTACATCACTGAATGGTTACCCACTCTGGAAGCATGGGTTCAGATTAATCAAGGTATGTGAAAAAAAAAAATTCATATATCTTCGTGTATTGCGATCACGTACTTAAAGTATGTGTTGTTGTTACAGAGGTTGACGACGTTGCTGGTGGTGGACCCTCGGCAGTCGCGCCTGACTCGCCCACCCATGGCCCGTCAACAGTGCCCGATGTCGCCGCCCCACAGCCTCCGATACGACAGGCGTGAGTGGAGAGGAGACGTGCCCGCAGACAGCAGCAGACTGAAGCATCTGCTCAGACTGCGGACGCGCCCTCACCTGCGTTCCGCGATGGCGGCGCAGCACTCTCATGCATAACACTGACATCGCAAATCCGTCGCTCCGTGTCGCGTCGTGCGACGAGCCACGCCAACACCAACGGGGTGGTCTCAAGTTAGTACTCTAAGTAATAGCAATAGTATATCAATTAGTGGCAGTCCCCTCTCCCGCCCTATACCATTTAGTGCTAGTGATATCAGGCCCCAGGTCGTCAACACAGAGCCTAATTTAGGATATACGGTTATTGCAGATGCTTTTGAGAAGCGGATCTTGTTTTCCAGAATACTGAACCCAGTAAATGAATACCGAGATCCATTTTTCTTTCTAGAAGGGTGTAGACCTGTTCTGGAAAAGGAACTGCTCAAAGTTGTTGAGCGTTATTGCGCCATTAAGTGTAGCACAGTGGTGTGTTGCGAGGTTTTTTTTTTTTTTTTTTTTTTTTTTTTTTTGTGGTTTTAGGGCACACAACTTCTATGGTCATTAGCGCCCAGCCAAGAACATAGATTCGCTATGATCTAAAAAAATGTAGACTGTCAGAACATCAACAAGAGGCTAAAAACGAAAGATAAAAGACAATTAAAAGGGTTAAATATCCTTGGATAAGTTGGCCAAGTTGATAAAACGCAAAACTCGAGCAGCTGCTCGTGTGTCATCAGCTAAAATTTCCTCCAGAGTAGACGGAAAGTGAAGGGCTACACGGAGATGATTAAAATTAACACAAGTCAGTAAAACATGTCGCACTGTCAGCAGTTCACCGCAGGAGCATAGCGGTGCAGGTTCGGCGGATAGCAAGTGACGGTGGCTGAAACGGCAATGACCGATCCGCAACCAAGCCAGGATGACCTCCTCCTGCCGAGAGGGGCGTGAGGATGTCCTCCAAGCGGTCGGGATCGGTTTGACAGTTCGCAATTTATTGTTGTACAGTGAAATCCACACACTGTGCCATTGCGACACGATACTCCGGCGAAGAGCCCGTTGAACATCGTCCGATGGGACGCAAAAGGTAGCCATGCGAGGCAAAAGAGCTGCTGCCTTGGCTGCTATGTCGGCGGCCTCATTCCCGGGCACACCCACATGGCCAGGGACCCACAGGAAAGAAACTGTGACAGCTGTCATCCGCCAGCAACTGGAGAGAGCGTTGGATCCGATACACGAGAGTATGGTTCGAGAAAGGGTCCTTAAGACTCTGCAGGGCACTAAGGAAGTCAGAACATATGGCATAGAAAGGTTGGCGGTGGCGGCAGGTATACAAAACGGCCTGGTGGAGGGCGAAAAGCTCAGCCGTGAAGTTTGAGCACCGGTCAGGGAGCTTGTATTGGAAACGGTTGTCCCCGACGACGAAGGCATATCCGACACCGGCAGTGCTCTTGGAACCATCAGTGTAAATAAATACGGCATTATCGAACCGCGATCGGAGTTCGACAAGCCTCGAGCGGAATACCAAATCCGGAGTGCTCTCCTTGGGGAGCGAACTAAGTTCGAGGTGTGTGTGAACCTGGGCCTGATGCCACGGTGGCGATGGGCCTTCGCTCAACCGAAGGGTGGAAGGAAGGGTAAAATCGAGCCGCTGTAGCAGGCGGCGAAACCGAACTCCCAGTGGAAGCAAGGCAATCGCAGACAACTGATATTGGCGATCGAGTGAGTCGTCAAAAAATAATCTGTAAGATGGATGGTTGGGCATCGACCGTAGGCGACATGCGTACCGACACAAGAGTATGTCACGTCGATTGGTCAAGGGTAATACAGCAGCCTCAGCATACAGACTTTCAACAGGGCTGGTATAAAATGCACCGGTCGCCAGACGTAATCCACGATGGTGGATAGAGTTGAGACGGCGGAGAATCGACGGCCGTGCTGAAGAGTATACAAGGCTTCCATAGTCGAGCTTCGACTGAACAATGGCCTGGTAAAGGTGAAGCAGGACGGTACGATCCGCTCCCCATGACGTGCCACTGAGGACACGAAGAACGTTAAGGGATCGGGCACACCGGGCAGCCAGGTAGGACACATGTGTGGACCAGCAAAGTTTCCGATCCAACATGAGTCCCAAGAATTTTGTAGTCTCCACGAAAGGGAGAGCAACAGGGCCGAGACGTAGAGAAGGTGGAAGAAATTCCTTGTATCTCCAGAAATTGATACACACAGTTTTCTCAGTGGAGAATCTGAAGCCGTTTGCGATGCTCCAGGAATATAGACGGTCAAGACAGCGTTGAAGAGAACGCTCCAAGAGACACGTCCGCTGGGCGCTACAATAAATTGCGAAATCGTCAACAAAAAGAGATCCGGAGACGTCGGCTGAAAGGCAATCTACGATCGGATTGATTGCAATGGCAAAGAGCGCCACACTCAAGACGGAGCCCTGTGGTACCCCATTCTCCTGGCAAAAGGTATCTGACAAGACAGAGCCCACCCGTACCCGGAACTTGCGATCCGCCAAAAACGCTTGAATGAAAAGAGGAAGGCGGCCCCGAAGGCCCCATGTGTGCAATGTGCGGAGAATGCCCGCTCTCCAACAGATATCGTATGCCTTCTCCAAGTCTAAGAACACTGCTACTGTTTGACGCTTCTTTAGAAAGTTGTTCATAATGAAGGTCGACAACGTAACGAGGTGGTCAGCAGCAGAGCGGTGTCGACGAAAACCGCATTGGATATTAGTCAGGAGGCGGCGAGATTCGAGGAGCCAGACCAACCGAGCGTTAACCAGGCGTTCCATCACCTTACAGACGCAGCTCGTCAGAGAAATGGGGCGATAACTGGAAGGAAGGTGTTTGTCCTTCCCTGGTTTGGGGATGGGGACAACAATGGCTTCACGCCAACTTGTGGGAACATGACCGTCAGTCCATATGCGATTGTAGGTACTAAGAAGAAAGCACTTGCCCGCAGGAGAGAGGTTCTTCAGCATCTCAATATGAATGGAATCGGGCCCGGGAGAAGAAGACCGGGACAGGGCGAGAGCACGATCTAGCTCCTGCATGGTGAAGGCGACGTTATAATTTTCACGATTAAAAGAGCGGAAAGAAGGCAGCCGTGCCTCCTCTACCTGTTTGCGAGGGAGAAAGGCAGGGTGGTAATGGGCAGAGCTCGAAACCTCCGCAAAGAAACGACCCAATGCGTTTGAAACATCAGCTGGGTCCACGAGGACTGCGTTCTCCACGGTCAGGCCAGGGATCGGGGAGTGGACCTTGATGCCGGACAAACGGCGTAGGCCACCCCAGACAACCGTGGAGGGAGTAAAACGGCTAAAAGAACTAGTAAAAGCAGTCCAGCAAGCTTTCTTGCTGTCGTTTATGATACGACAGCACTGCGCTCTCAGACGTTTGTAATTGATGCAATTCTCCAAAGTTGGGTGGCGGCAGAAGGTGCGTAAAGCACGGCGCCGGGCTCGAAGCGCGTCGCGGCAGGCTGCAGTCCACCAAGGGACCTGGACATGACGTGGAGAAGAGGATGTACGAGGTATGGAACGTTCAGCAGCAGTGAGAATAACCTCTGTGAGGTATTCGACCTGACTGTCACAGTTGGGAAAATTCTGATTGTGGAAAACAGCCATGGAAGAATAAAGCCCCCAGTCGGCTTTAGAAATGTTCCAACTGGTGGGACGTGGAGATGGGGAATGATGTAGGAAGTGGATGATACAAGGGAAATGGTCACTCGAGTACGTGTCAGAAAGTGCATACCACTCAAACCGACCGGCAAGCTGAGGAGTGCATATTGCGAGGTCTATATGGGAATAAGTGTGTGTTGTGTCAGAAAGGAAGGTCGGTGCACCGGTGTTGAGGCAGACAAGATCGAGGTGGTGGAGAATGTCCACCAAAAGGGAGCCTCTCGGACAAGGTGCCGGAGAGCCCCATAGGGGGTGGTGGGCATTAAAGTCGCCCACCAACACGAAAGGTGCAGGGAGCTGGTCAACAAGGTTTAGCACATCTGCCCTAGTAAGGGCAGATGACGATGGCGAATATATATTACAGAGGGAGAAGCTAAATGTGGATAAAGTGATGCGGACGGCAACTGCCTGTAGGTGAGTGTGCAAGGAAATGGGATGGAAATAGACGTCGTCTCGAAGGAGCATCAGAACCCCTCCATGGGCTGGGACACCTTCCACGGGTGGCAGGTCTAACCGCACAGAGGTATAGTGTGGAAAGTCTGCACGGTCACGTGGACGCAACTTAGTTTCCTGGAGGCAGACTAGAAGCGGGCAGTGCAATCGAAGGAGTAGTTTTAACTCCTCCCGATTAGAACGAATGCCGCGAATGTTCCATTGAAGGAGCGCCATGATAAAAATGAGAGAAGAAATAAGGATAAAAACCAAGTAGCGAGCGGGGTCACCTCGACGGCCGCTGAGGACTGGATTTCGAGGGAGCACTGCTATCGCTGTCTGGGGGCAAAGGGTCATGTTCCATTGGTTCGACCGACGCGCCTGCCACCTCCCTGAGTTGATCAGGAGGGGCAGTTTCCACCGCCGGTAAAGGGCCGGGCGCCCGGCAAACGGAGCGTCCCAGTGAAACAGAAGACAGCCGAGGCCGGCAACTGTTGGACGGCGTGACAGATGGGTCACGCCTCGGCAGGGAAGGAGAGGAACTCTTTCTTGTCAGCTCTTCTGGAAGAGTGACGGCGGGAAGAGGCTGTTGACGGTTGGGAAGCCTGAGAACGCAGAAAATCCTCACGGACGGGTTCCTTTTTCAAGGTCCGGGCATCTTGTTTAGGTGCCCGCGGTTTACTAGAGTTTGACGAAGACTGTACCCTAGAAGCAGCAAGAGGGAGCGGGGACGTGGAACGGGCTATCTTCGGGCTGGCGGATCGCACAACTGTGTCAGCGAAAGTGAAGTCACATGTCTGGGTACTGGAATCCTTGGTAGGTCGAGTTGAGGTCAGTACCTTACTGTATGTACCCGCTGGGAGGACAGTGGGCTTTCGACTCGCCAACAACTTATGAGCAGCAGATGTCGATACCTTCTCCGTAACCCGAATTTGCTGGATTACCTTCTCATCCTTGTATACAGGGCAGTCGCGAGAGGAAGCCGCATGGTCACCGTTGCAGTTTAGGCAGTGAGGGGACGGAGGTGGGCAATCCCCCTCATGGGCGTCCCTACCACAAGTGACACACTTTGCTGCATTTGGGCAATGTTCACGGGTATGGTTGTACCTGTGGCACTGAAAACAGCGCGTTGGGTTAGGTACATAAGGGCGGACGGAGATGACTTCATACCCTGCTTTGACCTTCGACGGGAGGTCAACTTTGTCAAACGTCAAAAACACAGTACGAGTCGGTGTCAGATGGTTTTCGACCTTTTTCATGACCCTGTGGACGGCTGTCACACCCTGATCGGACATATACGATTGGATATCTTCATCAGACAACCCGTCAAGGGATCTCGTGAAGACTACCCCCCGTGACGAGTTGAGTGTGCGGTGCGCTTCGACCTTAACTGGAAAAGTGTGCAACAACGTAGTACGCATCAGTTTTTGGGCTTGGAAGGCACTTTCCACTTCCAGCAACAATGTGCCATTGCGCTGACGTGAACAGGTTTTAACAGGGCCAGCAATTGCATCTACACCTTTCTGTATAACGAAAGGATTGACAGAATTGAAATCCTTTCCGTCGGTGCGAGAGACAACCAGAAATTTAGGTACATTAGGCAGAGTCTTTTTAGGCTGAGGCGAGTCTAACTTACGTTTGTGGGTCAACGTCACGAAAGAAGATAAGGAAGTCATCGCGGAAGTGTCCCCCGTGATTACCGGCGTCTCCGATGGCGCGCTCCTTCCTAGTGGGGGCCCTCTCGGAGGGCTTAGCCGCCTTAGGTGATTGTTCACACCTCAGGTCACACCTCCCGAGAACTGACGGAGGGACCAATCGGCACGTTCGGAAGGTACCAGCTCGGGTAATCACCCCTCCCTGGGCCTGGCCTTTACCAGGGGGTACGTACGTGCCTTACTTGTCTACCCGGGGGGGGGGGGGGGGGAATTACGCGTTACCCCGTCATCTGCTACGCACGATAATGCGTGGGTCGGCCTTCAGACACGCACAGGGAGGAAAGAAGAAGAGGATAGGAAAGGAAGAGAAAGAAGGAAAGAAAAGAAGTGTCTCAAACGCCGAGACGGAGACTAATGAGGAGAAGAAGGCTAGGAGAGTTCAAGGAGAGAAAGACAGAAAACGAAGGGTAAGAAAGGAAGGAACGAAGGAAGAAAACCACAACAAGAACCACCGTATCTCACGAAATATGCCCGTCTCCGGGCGAAGGCATAAACCGGGAGGGAAAGTGAAGCAGCCTGGGGCAGAAGAAAGGCTGCTCCGGCTCGGGGCCCCGTGCGCGCCACACACGTACCCACAAAAGAACTGTGGGCCCCCTGGGGGGGTGTTGCAAGTTGACACATCCTCCAAACGTTGACGGTGGTGTCGAGGAAACCACTATCTTTTACATTTGGAGTGATAATGGCGTAATTACACCGACTGTCCCAATATCCGAATGGTATGAGAATTTCACCTTGAGTGCTATTAGGGATCAGTTTTCAGGGATGGTAATTAGAAGTTCTGGAAAAGCACTCAGCCATGTTCTGCACTTGGACATCCATTCACATCTCTTTGACCCACTGAAAGGCGGAAACAGTTTCATCGAACTTACCAAAGATATTGCAAATAGAAAAGCATGTGTTAACGTTAGAAACGAGCACGACGAAGCTTGTTTTGCATGGTCAGTCCTGCTTGCGAGAAGAATCTGTCTAAAAACGCTCATCAAACACGTCACCATGGTTGTAATCTTAACATACATAGACAGTATAATTATAAAAGGCACAGAGTTCCCCATGAAACTCCAAGACATACATAAATTCGAGGCACAAAATACTGGAATTTCGGTACACGTGTATGGTTTGGAGAAGAAAAAAAGATCGTAAGCCAGATGAGCAAGACAAGCATACGATTGTAGGTTCCCTTCACTTTTCCAAATTCGCAGGTCAACGTGATTTACATGTTAAACCTGCTTTTATTTTCCAATTCAAAAGGCGAGAAATTTAATTATGTATGGGTCAAAGATATGTCCAGACTTATTTCCTCCCAAGTTTCGAAACTTAAGAGTAAAAGACATTTGTCTTCAATGTGTTAATTCATTCCACTCAAGTGAGTCACTTGCAAAGCTTGAGTTAGATTGTGATTTGCAAAAGGTGGTACGTGTTGTTATGCTAACAGAAAATAAATTCTTGAAATTCAAGAATTTTTATTGCCAAGAACGCTTTTTAGTTTCTGTTTACGCCGATTTCGAAGCCTTGCTAGTTCCTATTACTCTAATTGGAAGGGACCCCGATGTCTCACATACCACCCTTACCCAGAACCACATACCGTACGCCGTAGCGTATCAGGTTGTACACTCTTACGATTTCACCAAAAATGAACTTATATCACATGTTGGGGAAAATCCTGCAGATTTGTTGCTCTCTGGGCTTTAACAACTGTCCTGGGAAGTTGATAAACTTCACAGGCAGAACGTTCCAATGATCATGACGCAGGATGATGAGGAATCATACAAAATGGCGGTAGATTGCCATATTTGTACCATGCCTTTCAATCTTGAAGCGGAAACTCCCCATAAAGACCATTGTCACATTACGGAAAAGTACCGTGGAGCAGCTCATAACTCGCGCAACCTGAATTACCAAGCGCCTAGACACATTCCAGTTTTCATGCACAATCTTTCGGCCTACAATGCACACTTCATCATTGAGCCCCTGGCTAAATTCGGTTGGGGAGATGCACCTATTAGTATTACCCTTGATAATACTGAGAAGTACATCTCATTCTCCAAGCGAATGACACCGAAAATCACACTACGGTTCCTGGACTCTAAGATTTATGCAAGCGTACCACAAAGTGAAATGCATATCACTAGAGCTGCAATTCCCGATGAGACAGTTTCAACTACTGACTAGGAAAGGTTTTTCCATATGACTATCTGGATAGTATGGGGAAACTTACAGACACAGAACTACCCAATATATCTGCATCCATCAGTATCCTTACAGGCGACACCGTGTTGGAATCAGATTATTCGCATGCTTGTAATGTTTGTTGGGCATTTAATATACCAAATTTATGTGAATACGCACGTTTGTACATGAAGAGATGTGCGACTGCTAGCGGACGTGTTTGAGAAATTCAGAGCTGTATGTATGGCCACATACTCTCTGAACCCTGCCTTCTATTACACAGCACCGGGGTTGTCCTGGGAGGCAATGCATAGAAAAACGCATGTCAACATCAAGTTATTGAACAATGTTGCAATGATCAAACGCATCTGAGGTAACGAGCTACATCATGTACCTGGATGTCAACAACTTATACGGGTACGCCATGCAGCAGTCTACCGATTTGCGGGTTTCGCTGGGTATCCAAAAACGAATGTCTCAGATTATGTGAGAATCTCCGTAACAACAGGTGTGTTGTTGCCGATGCTGGGGTGGGGTATGTTTTAGAGGTAGAGCTAGAATATCCCCTTAATTTGCATGACGAGCATAGCTATTTACTTCTATGTCCAGAGCAAAGAGTTCCGCGAGGCAGTTACACCCCTAAACTCTTGACAACGCTGGAGGGTAAACAGAGGTATATCATTCATTATCGAAACCTCCAGCTATGTCTTGATTTAGGGTTGGAATTGATTAGAGTCACGCGAGCAATCTCCTTCAACCAGGAGTATATTGATTTTAATACCGAGGAAAGGGCTTCCGCATCTAGTGATTTCGAAAAAGATTTTTATAAATTAATGAATAATACAATTTTCGGCAAAACAATAGAGAATTTGAGAAAACACCGTGATATTAGAGTTAGAAACGCGTGGCAGGGGGCAAGGAAATTGAAATTTTAAACGGGTCACAATATTCAACAAGAACTTTGTTGCTGTGGAGATGGCTAAGACTGTTTTAGAGTTCACGAAACCTCTCTATGTGGGGATGTGCATACTAGATCTGTCCAAACTCCACATTTACCGATTCCATTGTGAGTTTGCAAAAAATCATTTTGCGAATCCAAAGTTGCTTTATATGGATACGGACAGTTTTATCTATTGGGTAAAAGGTTGCGATCCATATGAAGTGATGCGGTCTCACAGTAATGAATTCGACACGTCTGGATATGCAGCTGATAACCCATATGGCATTGTTCCACAGAACAAAAAGGTTATCTGACTAATGAAAGACGAGTCTAATGGGTTACCGATTGTGGAATTTGCAGGTCTTCGATCGAAGATGTATGCGTATCGCACGTTGGGAGGAGCTACTTCGAGACGAGCGAAGGGAGTGAGATGAGCGAAGGGAGTGAAACGTGCGGCATCCAAGGCCATCACGATGGAAGATTATCTGCTGTGTCTATATGGTGGTGTGAGCGATGCTCCACCTCAACCACGTCATATGATACAGCAGAGTAGCATTCAATCGCGACGGCATGAGATGTACACTGTGCTGCAGCCGGAGGTCGGTCTATGTCGTCATGACGGCAAGCGGGTGATTAGTGCGTGCGGTGTCGAAACTCTTCCGTACGCGCACTATTCACTTTTACCGAAGTGAATGGTTTCACACGCTTGTCAGTTAGGTACGCATTAGCTGCGTTGTACATATTTATCCCTCTAAGGGATTTTTTCCGCACAGAGTGCGTTGTAATTTTTTGTGCACATAGTGGCTTATAAAAATTTTACTTCTTCTCATCCAGTAATTTATTTATTTCTGCACATAGTGGGCTGTAAAAATTTCTGTACATAGTTAGACTGTGAAAAAAAAAAATATATCATCGTTCGTCCCAGAGTGCATCTGTGAATTAGTAGTTTTTAAGTTTCACCTGCCGCTAACTGTCCAGCCAAAATAGATTTTAAGTATGTGTAAATATGTGAGTTCCAACCATTTTTTGTGTGATTTGCAACATCACTTGCTCTGTGAAAAAAAAAAAAAAAAAAAAAAAAAAAAACCACACACAACATTGTATTATCTCACCTGCAGCAAAGTACTCCAGGCTAGTCATCGGTGTTGCCTGGGGGTGGAATTTCACCAGTTTTAAGTAAATTTTAATTATTATTATTACTCAATGGAACAAAAATCTTGTTTCTAAAGAAAACTTTTCTCAATGAATATATATATATATATATATATATATATATATATATATATATATATTATTTGTGTTTTTTCTTGAAAATTTTACTCGATGTGAAACAAAAATTTTGTCTTTGTTTTTAAAACTTTACTTGATGTACAATGTGAGGAAAAAAAATAAATCTTTTTGTTAAAAATTCAAACTTATTCTTTTATTATAGACAAAAAATTCCTAGCAGGAAAAATTATATATAAAAAATACATGAAAAATAGCGAAGGAGCACAGGTATGATAGCACAAATAAACAGCGCGCGCGCGCGCGCGCCCACACACACACACACACACACACACACACACACACACACACACACACACACACACACACAGAGAGAGAGAGAGAGAGAGAGAGAGAGAGAGAGAGAGAGAGAGAGAGAGAGAGAGAGAGAGAGAGAGAGAGAGAGAGGGGGGGGGGGGGGGGGGCGCGCAGGACGGAATCCTCCCAACGGCAGGCAGGCGAACAGGGGACAGGACTGAATCCTCCCAAACTAGCACAATGGCACCTCCTGCATGTACCAGGCCCCACCCCCAACTCAAGCCCAAGCCATTTCCGGCCTTACTTGTCACTTCAGTCTACGGCAGATTGCTTAACAGTGGAGATATCCTCCGACGAACTTTAAGTGTCACCGAGTCGAAAGGGAGGGAAAATGTTACTTCTGAAAGGTAACACTTTCAGATTTCAGAAATTGTTGAAAAGCGGTGTAGCACGATGGATGTGCAACATTAAGGGTTGCAAAAGTTTTATTAAAACAATTTCTGTTGAGGAGCTGGATGTTGGACATTCATGAAGACCAAAACCATGCAGAAGTGCCTTCCAAGAAAATTCAGAGGCAAAAATTAATTGTTAATATGAAGCGAAAAGCCGCAGAAGACATTTTTGAGAGGCGATCTAAGCTGATTTACCACCATTTAAAAGGAGAAGATACTCAAGAAGTAACTAATTAGATATGTCGACAGCTTCCGGAAATCTATTTACAATGCTAGGTGGAAAATTCTGCCGAAATTGCCGACGAGTGTTGAAGATTTTCATGACGTTCTCAATATGTTACATGTTTAAACTACAGACGCGAAACATTTCTTGCTGAACAACAATGCCGAGAAAAAAGTTGTAATATTTTGTGACTCTTAAAAACTTAACGTGCTTACTCAGTGTGCAACAATATATGACGACGGAACATTGAAGTGTTGAACAAAATTCTTTTGTCAGCTGTTTACTATACTCTGTCTAGTTAATGGACATTACATTCCAATGGTTTTTGCCTTATTGAACGACAAGAAAACTTCATTGTATCAGTATGTCTTTTATACAGTCATCAATAAATGTGCTGAGCTAGGATTGAAATTTTCGCCATCAACGATGTTTTCACATTTTTAAGACCACATAATGGAGGCTGGAAGTGAAGTCTTGAGTGATATAAGGATACAAGGATGCAAATTTCATTTGACCCAGAACTGGTGGAGGAAGTTTCAAACATTGGGTCTTGCACAAGACTATTATGAAAGGAATGACATTAGAATGTTTCTATCATATATTTGGTTTGCCGATGCTCTATCCTAATATGGTTGGAGAGTGTTTTGTCGAAGATTTCATGTCAGAGATGCCTGCATCAGAAAAACTGCAAACATTTTGTGATTACCTAGTGCAAATGTATATACAAGAAGATGCTATTTCCTCCATCCATGTGGACAGAACTAGGTTGTAATAGACAGTGAACCACCAATGTTTATGAAAGTTTCCACAGCACATATAGTAGTTCTACTCCTGCAGTCCCGATATTTTTAGGTTTCTTGAGGTGTCGAAACAAATTCAGCTCAATTCTAAAATCGCAATAACATCATCAAAAACGACGAAACAGGAAAGGAACTGACCAAACTTGAAATTTATGATACAGCAGGTGGTAAATTTCAAAGCGGGAAAAATTTCGAGATTCCAATATGTGAAATCTCGTTTCATACAAAACCAAACCAGGAATTACACAGTAAGAAAAGTGGTTTTAGATGTACATATTAGGAAATAAGTGAATCAATTTTGTAAATGTAGGAAAAAGTACAAAAATAAATATGTAAATACTTTTGGGGTGTGAATCAGTTTGCCTCCTCGTGGTGCACCCTGGGTAACGCTAAACGAACTGGTATTCTCTTCTTGGATTTTCTTTAATGATGTTTATCAAAATGAGCTTATTCCTAAGAATTAGCAACTTTCATTCTTCAGTTATCTACCATGAGGTCAAAATTGTAGCGGCAATCCTCGCACTTGCCAATCTAAGTTCTCATGGCTCACTAATTTAATAATGTCTAGTAGTTCGTAGAACAATTTTCAGCCAACTCCTATTTTTTCCATTGATGTTGTGCTAGTTTATATCTAACCATTTTATGAACTTGTTACAGTCTGACGGAACTTGAGGAATAAAAAATGAAATCCTCTTGTCACATTTAGGCTCGATCTTACAATGGGCGATAAACTGTTCAGTTTTATGAGAACTTTACCGTAAGTCTGGTTTTACTATGTCCAGTTAAGAGACTTCTGTGCGTAAACTATCAAGAACATGCAGTTATCTATACCGTAACATTGGTTTCTAGTATACTGTTAACGGAGGCATATTTTAAAGTAAGGTGTCAAATGGCAAAACGAATTTACATTCAGTTCTTTGAAAATGACTGAAGATACTTATGACAAAAAGTCAAATTATGATCCATACTAGGAGAACCTAAGTAGTGAAAATCAGAATAAACCATTATGAAACTTTAGAAAATCGAGAATTCTTCAAGTGATTCCGTCTAACGAAACCAACAGTTTACTTACTCTATGGTATTATATGTGATTAAATTTAGTATGAAATGATGATGTGGTCTTCAGTCCGCAAACTGGTTTGATGCAGCTCTCCAAACTACCCTATCCTGTGCAAACCTCTTCATTTCTGAATAAGAACGACAGCTTACATACTTTTGAATTTGCTTACTGTAATCGTCTCTCGACTTACCTCTGCGATTTTTATCCCATACACTTCTCTCTAATGGTAGTTTCACGATACCTTCATGTCTCAAAATGTGTCCGACCAATCTATCCCTTCTTTTTGTCATCATATGCCAAGGACTTCTTTTCTCCTCAATTCTGTTCAGTACCTCATTAGCAGGGCTTGGATTTTAATGACAAGTCCTATTTTTTCTGAACTTCAGGGTGAATTTTAGAACAATGTATATACAAATCTAGGCATTTTAGTATAGAAAAAAAATGTATTTTAATTGTGCATTTAAAGTCATATTGCAACATATTTTAGTAATAGGTCATATTGTGGCTAACTTTTATTATAACAGGTCATATTTCCGCCAAAGTTTGCCAAAATGCATGTAGTGTTTCTCTTGTATCTTTCGGGATACAGGAATAAGAAAATGAATATGTTGCTCATGAGACAATATTTAACGTGATATTATGTAACAAACAGATAAATTAGGTACATAGCTTTATTTCTCAAGACTGTACTAGAAAGGCAGTGTAGCACAACAGTCGTTTCTGTTGCACAGAGTCGACAATACACTCTCCGAGCCAACAAAGGCTGCTTCTGCCGTAATAATAATCGCATTCGTGCAGGTGTTCACAGTAACCAGTTTGAATACAGCCTGTGCCTTGTTCATCATGCCTAAAGCAAAGTGCTCAGACAGCGTGAAGTTGCAAGGATTTGTTCGGGAATTTAGAGAGAAGTTCTTTAGTAAAGATGGGAAAATACTATTTTGTAAACTGTGTGAAGCTAAAGTTAGTGCGGAAAAGTGCTTTAATGTGCAACAACACTGTGATACCACCAAACACAGCAACCGTGTTAAACGAAGTTATGAAAATAACAGCAGACAAATGATGTTATTTGAACAGACAGGTCAATCTTCAACCATGCAATCATTCTGCAAGGATTTGTGTGGGATGATGGTGTCCTGCAACATCCCATTGGAAAAGCTGAAGAATCCTTGCTTCAGACGGTTCTTGGAGAAGTAGATTCCAGATGAATCTACACTGAGAAAGAACTATTTATCGGTATGCTACAATGATGTGCTCAACAAAATACGAATTACTGTTGCTGAGCAAAAGATCTGTCTGCCAATAGATGAAACAATGGGTGTTAGTGGGCGGTATATTGCAAATGTTGTTGTTGTGTTCTAAAAGTTGATGGGCCTGGAGTTATTTTCCTACTAACGTGTGAAGCTCTCGATAGAGTAAACAATTTGACGATTGCTATTTTGTTTGACAACTCCGACAAATTAATTTCCTTTGGCAAGAAAATCTATATCAAAGTTCCAGTACGGGTGCAGAAATTGAAGGAACAGGCACCTTCAATACCCCTCCCACCTAAACCTGTTCTTACATGAGTAGGTTCTTGACTTTATGCTGCTGAGTATTACTGCACCAACTACACCCAAATAAAGACAATCTTCTGTGAGCTTGATAGCGATGAATCAAATGCTATCAAAACTCTAAAAGACGTCTTTACAGATACATTGTCTGTAAACTTGGCATAAATCAACACTAATTTTTCAGTGATATCAAAAGCCATCAAACAACTGGAAGCTGTTGGCACTCAGCTATGTGAGGCCCCGAGTATTGTTCAACATGTGCAGAGTGCGTTGGATCGAGCCCATGGTAATATGGCTGACAAAGTGAAAAACAAACTGCAAAGTGTTCTACAACGAAATCCTGGATATTCTACAATGTGTAAAATTAGTGACCGTCTTTTTGGGAATGCTGCAACATTTGAAGATAGTGAAGCAAAGCTGACCTGTAGTGACCTGGCTGCCTTCAAATATGCTCCCGTGGCGCTTTGTGAAGGAGAGGAGCTTTTCCAGGTACACAACTATCCTCAGTGACAACTGTAGATCTTTGACATTAGTAAACCTGAAAATTTTTTTGTGGTTTTAGGGCGCACAACTTCTATGGTCATTAGCGCCCAACTAAGAACATTGAATCGCTATGATCTAAAAAAAAATGGTGACTGTCAGAACATCAGCAAGAGGCTAAAAACAAAAGATAAAAGACAATTAAAAGGGTTAAATATCCTTGGATAGGTTGGCCAAGTTGATAAAACGCAAAACTCGAGCAGCTGCTCGTGTGTCATCAGCTAAAATTTCCTCCAGAGTAGACGGAAAGTGAAGGGCTACACGGAGGTGATTAAAATTAACACAAGTCAGTAAAACATGTCGCACTGTCAACAGTTCACCGCAGGAGCATAGCGGTGCAGGTTCGGCGGACAGCAAGTGACGGTGGCTGAAACGGCAATGACCGATCCGCAACCGAGCCAGGATGACCTCCTCCCGCCGAGAGGGGCGTGAGGATGTCCTCCAAGCGGTCGGGATCGGTTTGACAGTTCGCAATTTATTATTGTACAGTGAAAGCCACACACTGTGCCATTGCGACACGATACTCCGGCGAAGAGCCCGTTGAACATCGTCCGATGGGACGCAAAAGGTAGCCATGCGAGGCAAAAGAGCTGCGGCCTTGGCTGCTGTGTCGGCGGCCTCATTCCCGGGCACACCCACATGGCCAGGAACCCACAGGAAAGAAACGTGACAGCTGTCATCAGCCAGCAACTGGAGGGAGCGTTGGATCCGATACACGAGAGGATGGTTCGAGAAAGGGTCCTTAAGACTCTGCAGGGCACTTAGGGAGTCAGAACATATGGCATAGAAAGGGTGGCGGTGGCGGCAGGTATACAAAACGGCCTGGTGGAGGGCGAAAAGCTCAGCCGTGAAGTTTGAGCACCGGTCAGGGAGCTTGTATTGGAAACGGTTGTCCCCGACGACGAAGGCAGATCCGACACCGGCAGTGCTCTTGGAACCATCAGTGTAAATAAATACGGCATTATCGAACCGCGAACGGAGTTCGACAAGCCTCGAGCGGAATACCAAATCCGGAGTGCTCTCCTTGGGGAGCGAACTAAGTTCGAGGTGTGTGTGAACCTGGGCCTGATGCCACGGTGGCAATGGGCTTTCGCTCAACCGAAGGGTGGAAGGAAGGGTAAAATCGAGCCGCTGTAGCAGGCGGCGAAACCAAACTCCCGGTGGAAGCAAGGCAATCACAGACAACTGATATTGGCGATCGAGTGAGTCGTCAAAAAATAATCTGTAAGATGGATGGTTGGGCATCGACCGTAGGCGGCATGCGTACCGACACAAGAGTATGTCACGTCGATTGGTCAAGGGTAATACAGCAGCCTCGGCATACAGACTTTCAACAGGGCTGGTATAAAATGCACCGGTCGCCAAACGTAATCCACGATGGTGGATAGAATTGAGACGGCGGAGAATAGACGGCCGTGCTGAAGAGTATACAAGGCTTCCATAGTCGAGCTTCGACTGAACAATGGCCTGGTAAAGGTGAAGCAGGACGGTACGATCCGCTCCCCATGACGTGCCACTGAGGACACGAAGAACGTTAAGGGATCGGGCACAACGGGCAGCCAGG
The DNA here is from genome assembly GCA_026315105.1 of Locusta migratoria. Taxonomy (NCBI): domain Eukaryota; kingdom Metazoa; phylum Arthropoda; class Insecta; order Orthoptera; family Acrididae; genus Locusta; species Locusta migratoria. The sequence goes on from CM048748.1 coordinate 456,695,191, forward strand.
TAGGACACGTGTGTGGACCAGCAAAGTTTCCGATCCAACATGAGTCCCAAGAATTTTGTAGTCTCCACGAAAGGGAGAGCAACAGGGCCGAGACGTAGAGAAGGTGGAAGAAATTCCTTGTATCTCCAGAAATTGATACACACAGTTTTCTCAGTGGAGAATCGGAAGCCGTTTGCGATGCTCCAGGAATACAGACGGTCAAGACAGCGTTGGAGAGAACGCTCCAAGAGACACGTCCGCTGGGCGCTACAATAAATTGCGAAATCGTCAACAAAAAGAGATCCGGAGACGTCGGCTGAAAGGCAATCCACGATCGGATTGATTGCAATGGCAAAGAGCGCCACACTCAAGACGGAGCCCTGTGGTACCCCATTCTCCTGGCAAAAGGTATCTGACAAAACAGAGCCCACCCGCACCCGGAACTTGCGATCCGCCAAAAACGCTTGAATGAAAAGAGGAAGGCGGCCCCGAAGGCCCCATGTGTGCAACGTGCGGAGAATGCCCGCTCTCCAACAGGTATCGTATGCCTTCTCCAAGTCGAAGAACACGGCTACTGTTTGACGCTTCTTCAGAAAGTTGTTCATAATGAAGGTCGACAACGTAACGAGGTGGTCAGCAGCAGAGCGGTGTCGACGAAAACCGCATTGGATATTAGTCAGAAGGCGGCGAGATTCGAGGAGCCAGACCAACCGAGCGTTAACCATGCGTTCCATCAGCTTACAGACGCAGCTCGTCAGAGAAATAGGACGATAACTGGAAGGAAGGTGTTTGTCCTTCCCTGGTTTGGGGATGGGGACAACAATGGCTTCACGCCAACTTGTGGGAACATGACCTTCAGTCCATATGCGATTGTAGGTACTAAGAAGAAAGCACTTGCTCGCAGGAGAGAGGTTCTTCAGCATTTCAATGTGAATGGAATCGGGCCCGGGAGCAGAAGACCGGGACAGGGCGAGAGCACGATCTAGCTCCTGCATGGTGAAGGCGACGTTATAATTTTCCCGATTAAAAGAACGGAAAGAAGGCGGCCGTGCCTCCTCTACCTGTTTGCGAGGGAGAAAGGCAGGGTGGTAATGGGCAGAGCTCGAAACCTCTGCAAAGAAACGACCCAATGCGTTTGAAACATCAGCTGGGTCCACGAGGACCGCGTTCTCCACGGTCAGGCCAGGAATCGGGGAGTGGACCTTGATGCCGGACAAACGGCGTAGGCCACCCCAGACAACCGTGGAGGGAGTAAAACGGTTAAAAGAACTAGTAAAAGCTGTCCAGCAAGCTTTCTTGCTGTCGTTTATGATACGACGACACTGCGCTCTCATACGTTTGTAATTGATGCAATTCTCCAAAGTTGGGTGGCGGCGGAAGGTGCGTAAAGCACGGCGCCGGGCTCGAAGCGCGTCGCGGCAGGCTGCAGTCCACCAAGGGACCTGGACACGACGTGGAGAAGAGGATGTACGAGGTATGGAACGTTCAGCAGCAGTGAGGATAACCTCTGTGAGGTATTCGACCTGACTGTCACAGTTGGGAAAATTCTGATTGTGAAAAACAGCCATGGAAGAATAAATCCCCCAGTCGGCTTTAGAAATGTTCCAACTGGTGGGACGTGGAGATGGGGAATGATGTAGGAAGTGGATGATACAAGGGAAATGGTCACTCGAGTACGTGTCAGAAAGTGCATACCACTCAAACCGACCGGCAAGCTGAGGAGTGCATATTGCGAGGTCTATATGGGAATAAGTGTGTGTTGTGTCAGAAAGGAAGGTCGGTGCACCGGTGTTGAGGCAGACAAGATCGAGGTGGTGGAGAAGGTCCACCAAAAGGGAGCCTCTCGGACAAGGTGCCGGAGAGCCCCATAGGGGGTGGTGGGCATTAAAGTCGCCTACCAACACGAAAGGTGAAGGGAGCTGGTCAACAAGGTTTAGCAAATCTGCCCTAGTAAGGGCAGATGACGATGGCGAATATATATTACAGAGGGAGAAGGTAAATGTGGATAAGGTGATGCGGACGGCAACTGCCTGTAGGTGAGTGTGCAAGGAAATGGGATGGAAATAGACGTCGTCTCGAAGGAGCATCAGAACCCCTCCATGGGCTGGGACACCTTCCACAGGTGGCAGGTCGAACCGCACAGAGGTGTAGTGTGGAAAGTCTGCACGATCACGTGGACGCAACTTAGTTTCCTGGAGGCAGACTAGAAGCGGGCAGTGCAATCGAAGGAGTAATTTTAACTCCTCCCGATTAGAACGAATGCCGCGAATGTTCCATTGAAGGAGCGCCATGATAAAAATGAGAGAAGAAATAAGGATAAAAACCAAGTAGCGAGCGGGGTCACCTCGACGGCCGCTGAGGACCGGATTTCGAGGGAGCACTGCTATCGCTGTCCAGGGGCAAAGGGTCGTGGTCCATAGGTTCGACCGACGCGCCTGCCACCTCCCTGAGTTGATCAGGAGGGGCAGTTTCCACCGCCGGTAAAGGGCCGGGCGCCCGGCAAACGGAGCATCCCGGTGAAACAGAAGACGGCCGAGGCCGGCAACTGTTGGACGGCGCGACAGATGGGTCACGCCTCGGCGGGGAAGGAGAGGAACTCTTTTTCTTGTCAGCTCTTCTGGAAGAGTGACGGCGGGAAGAGGCAGTTGACGGTTGGGAAGCCTGAGAACGCAGAAAATCCTCGCGGACGGGTTCCTTTTTCAAGGTCCGGGCATCTTGTTTAGGTGCCCGCGGTTTACTAGATGTAGACGAAGACTGTACCTTAGAAGCAGCAGGAGGAAGCGGGGACGTGGAACGGGCAATCTTCGGGCTGGCGGATCGCACAACTGTGTCAGCGAAAGTGAAATCACATGTCTGGGTACTGGAATCTTTGGTAGGTCGAGGTGAGGTGAGTACCTTACTGTATGTACCCGCTGGGAGGACAGTGGGCTTTCGACTCGCCAACAACTTACGAGCGGCAGATGTTGATACCTTCTCCGTAACCCGGATTTGCTGGATTACCTTCTCATCCTTGTATACAGGACAGTCGCGAGAGGAAGCCGCATGGTCACCGTTGCAGTTTAGGCAGTGAGGGGACGGAGGTGGGCAATCCCCCTCATGGGCGTCCCTACCACAAGTGACACACTTTGCTGCATTTGGGCAATGTTCACGGGTATGATTGTACCTGTGGCATTGAAAACAGCGCGTTGGGTTAGGCACATAAGGTCGGACAGAGATGACTTCATACCCTGCTTTGACCTTCGACGGGAGGTCAACTCTGTCGAACGTCAAAAACACAGTACGAGTCGGTGTCAATTGGGTATCGACCTTTTTCATCACCCTGTGGACGGCTGTCACACCCTGATCGGACATATACGATTGGACGTCTTCATCAGACAGCCCGTCAAGGGATCTCGTAAAAACTACCCCCCTTGACGAGTTGAGTGTGCGGTGTGCTTCTACCTTAACGGGAAATGTGTGCAACAACGTAGTACGTATAAGTTTTTGGGCTTGGAAGGCACTGTCCACTTCCAGCAACAATGTGCCATTGCGCTGACGTGAACAGGTTTTAACAGGGCCAGCAATTGCATCTACACCTTTCTGTATAACGAAAGGATTGACAGAATTGAAATCCTTTCCGTCGGTGCGAGAGACAACCAGAAATTTAGGCACATTAGGCAGAGTCTTTTTAGGCTGAGGCGAGTCTAACTTACGTTTGTGAGTCAACGTCACGAAAGAAGATAAGGAAGTCATCGCGGAAGTGTCCCCCGTGATTACCGGCGTCTCCGATGGCGCGCTCCTTCCTAGTGGGGGCCCTCTCCGAGGGCTTACCCGCCTTAGGTGATTGTTCACACCTCAGGTCACACCTCCCGAGAACTGACGGAGGGACCAATCGGCACGTTCGGAAGGTACCAGCTCGGGTAATCACCCCTCCCTGGGCCTGGCCTTTACCAGGGGGTACGTACGTGCCCTACTTGTCTACCCGGGGCGGGGAATTACGCGTTACCCCCGTCACCTGCTACGCACGATAATGCGTGGGTCGGCCTTCAGACACGCACAGGGAGGAAAGAAGAAGAGGATAGGAAATGAAGAGAAAGAAGGAAGAAGTGTCTCAAACGCCGAAGCGGAGACTAATGAGGAGAAGAAAGCCAGGAGAGTACAAGGAGAGAAAGACAGAAAACAAAGGGTAAGAAGGGAAGGAACGAAGGAAGAAAAACCACAACAAGAACCACAGTAGCTCACGAAATATGCCCGTCTCCGGGCGAAGGCATAAACCGGGAGGGACAGTGAAGCAGCCTGGGGCAGAAGAAAGGCTGCTCCGGCACGGGGCCCCGTGCACGCCACACACGTACCCACAAAAGAACTGTGGGCCCCCTGGGGGTAGTAAACCTGAAAATGCACCTTGTGATCCAGTGCAACTTTGCAGATACTGAAGATTAACAGACGGTATTAAATAATGTAAAGTGCTTTAAATAATTTGGGTGGAGAAATAAAAATATTGTTTTACTGTTTCGATAGATGATCACCTGTTCAATGTACTTTGTGTTTAGAAAATAAAAGATTCAGACATTTAAAAAATATGTGCTAATTAGTCTCAAACCATACAGAAAGAAAACTATACTTACCATATTTTGAGAAGGGAATTTTGTATTATTTAATGGTAAATAAAAAATAAAGAAACAAGAATGCTTGAAATAAACTTCTATTAAGTCATATTTTACTTTTTAAGGTCATATTTATATAAGTTTTAGGTCATAAATGCTTGCATATTTCACTACTTTTTAGGTAATTAAAATACGGGCCTTGCTCAGTTATGAGGTCTACCCAATCCGAGCGTGAGCTCTGTCTCTAATGACGACGACTTCGATGGGGCGCTAAAAATCTTCCATCTTTCTAATAGTATAAACAATAAGCAGTGCTAATTGCAAAATTGGCAAAAGGTCTCCGCATCCTTGAATACCAACCAGTGTTCAGCGTTTATTCATACTCTCATCCGGTATGGTGAGTGTTGATTACATAACAAATGTATAAGTTTAGCATTATATATCTTGTCTCCATGCATAAGTTCTCTACTGCTCCTACCATTTCTTCCAAAGTTGCATCATCATTCGTGCTGACGTATTTGGCGAGTTTTTGTTGTTGTTTTATGGAATGTTTACATTTGAAGCTTTTTACCCAGGTACCATTAGGAATAAACAAATTTTAGTGAAAAATACACTAACAACTGTCACTCTATTGTTGTAATGTTTTCGTTGAACTTTTGTATAACAGCATCATGCTTCCTTATATCTCTTTCCATGTTTCGGCGTTGATTAATGGATTTTTTTCCTCGTGTTACCTTTTTCCATTTATTACCTTCAAATTTGAAGATAAACTTTTAATTATAAAATTATAAGAAGACTAATATTACACGAAATTTAATAAATGAAATTAAGCTTCTAGTGGGAATCGAACCCGAGTTGCAAAAATAGCAGTCTTTTCACTTACCTACTACACGCCAGCACCACAATTAAGAGTATTGCTCATAATACATACAATATCCATTAAAGTCATTCAGGAGTATTTTTCTATTTTCCAGTTTCGTATTAAGGCAAGTTTTATTAAAAACTACAGATGTTCATAACTTGCTTCTATTCACATTAAGTCAAGCCATTCAATGAGACTCATGTCCCGCCCTCCCGCTGAAAGCAGAATTTCTTCTTACTTAGGAAAAAAAATTAGCCTGCCTTGTCCTCTGTTTATAATTCGACGCTGTATCAAATAAACTTGTATACCAACTGCTGAAAATGTTGCACAGATTCATCAATTGCGAGTAAAAAGTAATCTTTAGATTGTAAGAACCAAAGTGATATTACTGTATGTTTACTCTGACTCTAAAGTTAACTGGGGCTTAATTCTCACTCTTACTTTACTGTACAATGTAGGAACATACACTGGAACATATGCTAGATAGCTTTGCTTCCCTGGAATATTCATAAAGGTCTGGCCACACACACTGGTCTCTGACTGCTACCAACTACCTGCTTAAACATCTTATGGGAAGATTCAGTCCCGTCCTTTTCCACACGCTTGCAGGCTCGGGAGGAATGGATCCTGCGCCCAGAGAGTACAGATCCGCACAGCTTCACAATTGGCACAACAAACAGATTTGCCTTGCTACCACAGTTAAGTGATAAAGAGGCTCCTTCAGAAGTAGGTGCAGTTAGGAAACAACAGACTTTCATGAGGAAACCAACGATTTTTAAAAAAAGTAGATGATTGGAGGAAAGTTCTGTTGTTCGGAAGTAGCCAAGGAAGAGGTGTGGGCCAGATTTTGCAGGAAAAACTAAGTGACAGGTACCAGGTCACAGGTGGTAAAGGATATAGGTTGCTTGTGCAAGGGTTTCACAGAAGAGTATCATGTTGTAATAGTGGGTGGGGTGGGAAATAGCATTGATAGGGGTCACGGCTACAGTGTGGCCTGGTTAAAGTAGCTTCTGCAACCACCCAGACAAATGTTGGATTGTTGCCTGCTTTCATGCGGTGTGATCATCCCCAACTGAACCGCCAAGGGAAGGGAAAACTGGCTGGGTTGATGGCAAAATCCTTAAGGAGGGGACACTGCAATTCATGGAAGTACAGTGTACTCCCGATAATTCGTAGGTGTCAACAGTCATGTGATTTCAACTTCCTGTTTTCGCCACAACGCAGAGCTGGCATCGTATCACGTGACACTGCTACTTTCCTGTTGACTTTTGGCGTCCATGATACATTAACTTACAAGTTTGGATACTTTCTCGTGAACATCGATAACTTATTGAACAATACTTGAAATTTTTCAATTTTATCGAGTTGACAAATAACCCATAATATTAAGTACCAGTAATAAAAAATATTTTTTTTCTCCAACAACTTCTGTTTTTCGAAATGTTACGACTTTATATTTAACCTAGCTACTTGGATTTATGAGTTGGCACCACTGGATGGCTGTATACTTACTCAGTCATTAACTGACGAGACCATCATACCAAGTTTTACTGACGGTGGGGAAGAAAACACCGAATCTGAATGTGAATCAACGGAAGTGCAAAAAGTATCACACAGCCAAGCAAGTGCTCCATAGACACGCTAATGTATTATGTTGAAAACAGATTATTTTTGTTTTCTGAACTTTTATTTCTCCAAAATTTGGGAATGAAAATAAAAATAAACTCATCTAAAATACAAAAGTGATGACAGTACTGTACTTCATTAACAAAAATAATCTATTTTTGGAAATTAATACAGTACCTGTATGAAGTTAACTGATACAATTATAAATATTTCTGCCTAGTTACAAATGTTGTTAGTGAGTCCTACAAGCATGAAAGACGTCTGCCAAGCAGAAAACAATCTACCTGTTTTTAAATGTCATGTTGGTTACATTTTACATTATAAACGTAGCACTTCTGGGTACTTTTTCATGACATACCTTGTCTTAAAATGTGTGTTTTGGAAATATCTTTAATGCTACATTCTATTTATCCTCAAAACGTTCTTAGAATGGAAGAGAAAATACAAAATCCGTCGTGTCACACTGCCTGGAAGTACTACAGTACTTCGATAATGTAAAGCGTTACCATCTCCTCTGTGTGTGTCTTCACATCAACGAAAATTGTTTCATTACGAAATGTCCGTTTTATGATAGTAACTACTTTACTGGGCGTAGAACCTGTCAACCATAGAGCAGAACAGTATTATTTATTTAATGGTCTGTACAAAACAGTAATCAAATTATTCCAAATCTTTCTTTTACGAGGGCAATTACTTTTACTGAGCGGACAAAAGCACCTAGTTCATTCCTGTTCCACGCCGAAATGTGTGTCAACTCATGTAATGTAATTTCCGATGTATTTCCTTCAGTGCCTTGTAATTTTGTAGTGGAACTGTGTCCTCTGATTGGTTAACAAGATCACATGCCCTCCGCTTCCATTTGTTGACAAAAGAACTTCATGAAGCGTAACTTCACTTGGTTCTTGCGCTGTATTTCACAAATTTCTTTTTTTTTAAGGCTAAGATCAGTGTCCAGTCAGAAGCTCAGACAGGCGGGTGCTAACGATGTTGATAAAGCAAATGTTTCTCACAAAAGTAAAGAAAAAATAATGTTAGCATTTTCCACCAGAATATTGGGGGACTAAATAAAATAAATGAGCTTTTGCTCATAATGTAATAGATATACTATGCCTGTCTGAGCATCACATTGTCACTGGTATGGAAAATGTGAATGTCTGATATAAATTAGCTTCAAATTTAAGTAGAGATAATAAGGTAAGAGGAAGAGTTGCCATATATGTCAAAAGCTATCACAGTGTAAAAAAATTAGAAACAAGAAAGTTGTTTGCAGAGCAACATATTGAAGCATGTGCCTGCCAGCTTAAACTCAATGATGATTATCTTATAACTGTAACAGTATATAGGTCCCCTTCAGGAAACTTCCAGTTATTTCTGGAAAACTTGGATGCCTTGTTGTGCCATTATTATTTGTGGCGATTTCAATGTAGATTCACTGAAAGAGTAATAGGAAGAAAGGCTTGGAAGTCTTACTTGGCTCCTTCAATCTGACATCCGTTATTGCTTTTCCTACTCGGGTAGCAAAGGACAACAGTACATTGATAGATAACTTTTTTATAGACCAAGATAAGTTTAACAACGTAAATGCTTATCCTGTTGAGAATGGTCTTTGATCATGGTGCACAGCTAGTAACAGTATATCACTTTTGTAAGTAAATTTGTTTATAATTTTCTTTAAAATCAATTCTATTTCCAAAACTAAACAGAAATGTCATTTCTGTTGAGAGTATTATTCACAACTTAAGCATCATTCTACAGTATGTGTACCTTCCTCAGTGGTGGTATTATTAATTTCAATTTCAGTTACTGGCTTTGACCATCTCCACAATTAGCTGACTATTACTACAGTGGCCAGAGACGTCAGTGCTTGGCCACACCTGCACCTCTCACCAACTGACATACTCTCATGATGAACATTGCAAAGTCAAATGTTACTGATCTTGTACGATTCTTGATACTAACAATGTTATCCTTGCATGCTTGTCACAGATAGCAAGCAACCACTACTGCCTTTCCTTCCTGACTAGTCTGTCACAGATGTTTTCTTTCCCCCTTGGCACTTGCCATGGTACTTTTTTCCATCTATCCTTTAAACAGCTACCCTGCATTCATTTTTCATTCACTACATATCCCACTCAAGTGTACGAACATCACAGACCCACAGCCTGTTATTTCAACTTAATTACTAACAAATGCAGAGGCGACAGTAGAACTATTGTGATAGTGACCATGCTAGTGCACAAGTGGAGGGGCTCCACTCTTTCTAAAATAAAAATGAATTCCAGGTTCTATTCCAAATATGTTCCATAATTTTAAAAGGTACAAATAAGACTGTCCAAAGGTAATTTATATAATGGAAGTCAGCTATAAAAATGAAATAATGCAATTTGAGTAATAAATTACAGAAGACAGTGTTGATGGCTTGCACTAGATTTTAAGAAATCATTTTTGTCAACTTCATTATTAATGCGCAAAATACAATTGGAATTAATACACAATCATTTCAAGGCAACAAATTAATAGGCACCGGTGAAGTGATGAGATGTTGCAACATTACATGCTTGAAGATACTGGAACCGCAGTGGTGGTACCGGAGACAATGATAAATTGAGGTGAGAGGTCCCTCACAACAAGTGTGGTTGAATATGGCACTGCCGGAGAGGCAGTAGGTTACAGCAGAGCATGACCAGTGGTGCATTAATAGCAGCCGAACAGGCTCATCTAGGTCAGAAGATGATTTTTTTAAATGATTGTCATTTGCTAATCATCAAACACATGCTGTCAGTACCCCTTTCAGCACTGCACTTGCCATAGAAGTCTGCTTTTCACCCCCCCCCCCCCCCAATTCTCAGGCTGTTTAGTTCAGTGATCAAGAGTACAGCATGCCCAACAAGTTTTTTCACAAGACACCACTGAAGCATATGAAAGTGAATGGTTTAGCTGCTCGGACCACGACCTTTATATTGTAGTGTAACATTATAAACTACTGTTCCTAGCTTAACCCAAGACATTAAAACAGTTTATTTTTAAGGGGTTTAGCACTGTGTGAGTAAATACTGCCAGACAATTTATTTCCACAGGTTTTGGCACAGGAATATGGGCTCACTTGTATGGAGTAAAAGGACTGCAAAGTACCTAGGAAGAAAAATTTATAACCTCTGTGACTAATTATTTATTTTATATGTAGTAGTTAGTTGTTGACATCAAATAATGTCAAGCTATTTTAGGAGCTCATTTCTAAATGTAATGAAGTTCTGTATAATCACTAAGAGATTATCTTTCATCAGTAAAAGTACGAAGTAAATTTCCAGATGTTCTAGTATCTTCAAATATAATTTTCTTTAACACAAGGCACGGAAGACCCGGACCTTGTGAAATGAATATATTAACTTCTGTATATTCATACCAAACGACTAATCATGCTGAAGGATAGTACACTGTAGAAATATTGAAGAAAACACGCAGTGACAGTACAATATGTGGAGATCCCATTGAGGCAATTAGATTGTGTTGTTGACCTTTTATCACTGTCTTTGTTTGAGGCTGTTCTAAGTCAACCTCTTCTGAGATTTTGTTAGGAGGATGAAACGATTGGTATCACTGTCTCCATTTGAGGTATTTTATAAGTTAATTTATGTTCAATACTGTATGTGGTGTTTTCATAGTTTCATGTTTGTTGTGTGTATTTCGCATGGCACAAGTTTTGTTGTTTGTTTCTGAATGTTGCTTTTCACATTGTTTTCTTTTGTCTTTTCCCAACCCAGAACACCCTCATTGTCACAATTATCCAGTTAAATTCATTTTATTGTTTCTGCAAGAAGGTCTGTAGGTTTATAGATGTGTGTGGCTAGATTTTTTGTGATGTTACAGTCACTTTATTGAATAAGCCTGAAATATGGGTTTTCCACCTTGTTGACGGCACAGGTCTAAGCAGCTAAGGATTTGGCCAATATCTCCCAGGAGCAAACAGAATTACTAATAAAATAGACTGCATATGTTTTAGATCAATCAAAAGTCACAATGATATTAGAGAATTACTTCACAAGTAAAAATCTCCATGCAAATATAGGACACGCAGGTAATATTCAAAAGTAAAAATTGATGTAGAGTACAGTACAGTACCTGGTAGCTCCACAAGCACTTACTGTGGTGATGAACATTTCCAAACTGTTGTAGTTTAGACTGCCAGGATGAGGGACAGCTGCAACACTGGAATGGCCTGTAATGAACGAGGATATACAACACATGTATTATGTAACCAAGTTAAGACTACAATAGAATTTTGAAACCACATTATTCAACCTATTATTTGTCAGTTGAGGGTAGTTGGTCTTAGAGACCTTTACATTTTCGTATTCCTTTGTTTCTTAACTAGTTCTTGCACAGTGTGTGTGTGTGTGTGTGTGTGTGTGTGTGTGAAAGGAAAGTAGTATCACCATAAAGAAGCAGAAGTACATGACAATCAGTTGACTAAAGGCATTCTTGCATTCCCTATACTCATATTTAGACACACAAAGTAAGAGAGACAAAGGAAATGGGACTACACTAAAATTAGCATGTCTACATATTATGTAGTTACAATGTTCATTTTTTCCGCTATTTTCCCCTTTTAGTTCGAGCCTCTATACAATATAGGCCCTATGTGCACAATATCCAACTAAATACTTGCCAATGACTTGTTGCCTTTCCTGAAACTTTTCTCCACTTAGTTTGTATGGTGGAGAATATGCTTAACAATCTGACTAGCACAGACTATGTTGTTAAATTTCTTTCTTACTAGAACCTCTTACTCATTAGTAGATTATTGCTTTTAATACTCATCTGGAAATATTCAATTATGTTTCAAATGTTGTGGAGAATATAGGATCTAGGTGTTCATTAGAAGGGGCAAGGCTATTAACACTTCATACTGGAGCTGACCACAATCATTTAAGGGAGGATGAGCCACATGGCACTTCGTCAGAATCACCACAGTGCAGGCATGTCAGCTGGTAAATCATGTGGGTGCTGTCGCAAGTGGCTCTGTCCATAATTGTGTACCCCTTCCGGGTTACAGGACTGGAATAAGTGGTGGTGGGAGGATGCATAGGGCAGGTTTTACACCGGGGGGCTGGGTAAGAGCCAGAGGGTAGGGAAGGTGGTTATGGGATTTCATAGGGATGGACTAGGAGGTTACAGAGGATAGGTGGGCGGCGGAAAGACACTACTCCGAGAGTGGAGTTTTTTCTTCTTGCCTGGCACAGGATCTGCAAGCAAAATTTTCCAGCTTGTCATGTTTGCAATCAATTTTTGCCATTTGTATTGTAACACACCAGCTTGATTCCAGAATTACAGTGGCGATTCTGACAAAGTGCCATGTGATCCATGCTTCCTTAAAGCTTAATGGAAAAGCTTCTTTCCATGAATCAGCACAGGTTTAGGAAACATCCTTCATGTTACACTCAGCTTGCCTTTTTCTCACATGACATCTTGCGAGCCATGGACGAAGGGCAACAGGCGGATTGTGTTTTTCTCTACTTCAAAAAGACGTTAGACGCGGTGCCACACTGCAGACTGCTAATGAAGATACGAGCTTATGGAATAGGTCCACAGATTTGTGACTGGCTGGAAGACTTCATAAGTAAAATAGAACGCAGTACGTTGTTCTCGACGGCGAGTGTTCAGAGACGAGTGTATCGTCAGGCGAGCCCCAGGGGAGTGTGATAGGACCACTATTATTTTCTATCTATATAAATGATCAGATGGGTAGAGTAAGTTGTAATTTGCAGCTGTTTGCTGATGATGCTGTGGTGTATGGGAGGGTGTCGTCTGTAACTGACTGTAATAGCATACAGGATGACTTAGAGAAAATTTCTAGTTGGTGCGAAGAATGGCAGCTAGCTCTCAATGTAGAAAAATGTAAGGTGATGCGCATGAGCAGAAAAAACAATCCCATAACGTTAGAATACAGCATTAGTAGTGAGCTTCTTGATGCTGTCGCGCCGTTCAAATATCTAGGCGTAACATTGCAGAGCGATATGACAGGACAGTTGTGAGTAAGGCGGACAGCCGACTTCGGTTTATTGGGAGAATTTTGGGAAGATGTACTTCACCTGTAAAGGAGACCACGTATAAAACGCTTGTACGACCACGTCTTGAGTATTGCTCAAGTGTTTGGGACCCGCAGCAGATCTGTTTAAAGGAAGACAGAGGTGGTTCAGAGACGAGCAGCTAGATTTGTTACCGGTAGGTTCGACCAATGCCCAAGTGTCACGGAAATGCTCCGGCAACTCAACTGGGTATCGCTGGAAGAAAGACAACGTTCTTTTCATGAATTTCAGTTAAGTAAATTTAGAGGGCTGGAATTTGAAGCTGAGTGTAGTACGATCTTGCTGCCACCTACTTACATTTCGCATAAAGATCACAAAGACAAGATAAGAGAAATTAGGGCTCGTACGGAGGCATATAGGCATTCTTTTTTTCCTCATTAAATTTGGGGGTGGAATAGGAAAGGAAATGCCTAGTAGTGGTACAGTGTACCCTCCGCCACGCACCTTACGGTGAATTGTGGAGTATGTATGTAGATGGAAAGCATTGTGGTCAGCTACATTTACAAAATGAGTGAAGTGTTAATAGCCTTGCCTCTTCTAATGAATACCTAGATCTTATTCTCCACAACATTTGAAAAATAATAGAATATTTCCAGATGAGTATGAAAAGCAATAATCTATTAATGAGTAAGAGGTTCTAGTAAGAGAGAAATTGAGCAACATAGTCTAAGTGTTACAGCCCAATTATTAAGCGTATTCTCCACCATACAAACTAGGTAAGTGGAGAAAAGGTTCATGAAAGTTAATGAGTCATTGACAAGTATTTAGTTGTGTTTGTTTACCTATCCTCTTTCCCCCAAGGTAGGTCTTTCCTCTCCCAGGATTGGAAAGACTCCTTACCCACTCCCTTAAAACACTCATATCCTTTTCCCCCTATTTCCCTGTTCTTTCTGATGAAGCAACCTTAGGTTGCAAAAGCTCATTTGTGTGTGTGTGTGTGTGTGTGTGTGTGTGTGTGTGTGTGTGTGTTTTTATGTGTGTATCAATGAACCAGTGCCTTCTTGCCTGGTAAGTCCAACTCTGTTTTTTAAATATTTTTCCGAACAGGATTGTTTCCCTTTATATTACTATTCATTCAAGAAAATATATTGTCTGAAAGTACATACATTGCATTAACAGTAAGAGGGTTGACTTAATGCTGAAATAGCATTCCAAAACTGACCAAGATGGCAGACAGGCTTCAACTGACATGCTCGGCATAGATAATGCCATCTCCCTTTATTCTAACCTCCTTGGTTACAGCTATATTACAATAACAATAATTTGGAAACAAATTTTAGTGTACCAACACACTTATTGTCCTTAATCGTCGTTAACCAGCTGAAAATATGCTTGTCATTTATCATAAGACAACCAAGGCATCCACTGAAAGGTGCCATAAGTTTAAGGAAAAACTGAAGCAATCTCCAATTCCGTATCAAGCAGCGCTAGAAAGGGAACACAAGAGAAGTTACGGAGAGGGGGAAAAAAAAAGCTGCTCTGCAGGATGATAAAAAGAAACTTAAATGTATGCGAGATAGTGCTGGAAAAGGTGTCAAGAAAAGAGGAAAATTTCTGCTCAGTCTGCTTCATTTTCCATGTTATCACCCACTAAATCATACCGTTCCAAAAGATCACTTGGGAAATCTGTAAACAAGGTGAAGAAAAGCTTGCCGTGTAGCCCAAGGAAACTGAAGGTAATAGTGGCAAAGCTGTTTATTGATGAGCTTCCTGAAGTTACAAAGAAACTTGGAAAAAGACGTACTCGTACGAGGAAGGTAAATGTTTTGAGTGCAGACAGAATTTAAAATTAAGAACTTCTACCTTCGTGATGACATAAGCCAGATAGAGCCAGGACACAGTTAAGGACAAACTAGAAAAAGAGAACAAAAACAGTGTTACATGATATCTGAACCATTTGAGCAGTTCATTCTTGAATACCCAGTGTCAGGTAAAAAAGTCAAAACTTCTCTCTCTTCATACAGCTTTTGTATATCCTGTCTCGTTTATGCCACATGTGTGTGTGTGTGTGTGTGTGTGTGTGTGTGTGTGTGTGTGAATATCACACAAACATTCAGTATCTGGTTGAAAGTGTTTCAAGAGAAACCGGTACATTTCCAAGTAGGGGGACAAGATTTAGTTAGGATTTTTGTTTGAGACTCAGAAAATTATGAGTAAGTCCAGGGCCTGTGAAAAGTGTAACACATTAATTGTTAAAGTGTCTTGTTGATAAAGTAGTACTGGCCAATGAGCTTCAATAGACAATGTAAAGATGTTGAGGGTCGCCCTCAGCGTACAGAAACAGTTGGGGCAGTTTTTAATGCCATTCAAGAAATAGAAAAACAGATTCCAGGATTCAGACTTCATTGCTATGTTAAGAAGCAGCAATCAAAATACTTTGAGCATGCAAAAGTAAGTTTCAGTACACATTATTTGGTTTTGCAGTTCGAGTATGCTGAAAATTATACTTCTGTTTGTTAGGATGAGGTCCAGAGTGTTTACTGGCATCAACCACGAACACCACCTAGAAGACAAGGCCTCACAGCTGGCCATGCCTACATCAGCTGTGAGGCCGCCAGCTCACTGGTGTCTGCTGGGGCACGCCCACCGGGTAGTAGCGGCCAGCCAATGAGCTGGCGGCTGGGGCCTTTACGTGTGATGTAGGCATGGCTAGTTGTGAAGCCTGGTCATCCAGGTGGTGGTGCATCAACGGCAGACAACTAATTTATAGCAGTAGCCTGGATTGAAGATGGCTCAGTACACAGCTATGCCACTGTTAGCGATGACTTGTCACACAAATATTCAGTACGGGCAATGCTTAAGCTGCTTTTTCAGGAACTGCGCCGAGAGAATTCTATCTTCAGAGTGTCAAGATTTTCTCCAATAGTTGTGCAGCACAATTCAAGAACCGTTTCACAATATTGAATGTTACTTATTTGAAAACTGATTTTGACATTAGTGGTGACGAACATTTTTGCCAGTTCACATGGTAAAGGTGCAGTTGATGGTTGAAGTGTGGTACTGTGAAAAGGAAAGTGTAGAAAACTGAAATCAAGGAGGGCTGCTGATTTTTACAAGAGTGTTAAGGATAAAGTGATAGGGATTACAATCCCCTACTTATTATCTAAAGAGTAAATTAATCAGTGTCAATGTTGGATAGTCGTTGGAAAGGTGTGCAGCCTATTCCAGGACTGCACAATCTCCGCTTCATTAAATCAGTTAAAAAGAGTTATTAGCATTTCTGATACATCTGCCAAAGAGTTCACAACAGTGATATCACTTCACTATCATGAAAGTACAGTTTGTTCAACAGACAACATTGAAAGTTAAGAATCTCTTCAGCTTACAAGAGGAGACTTTGTACTTTTGGAGCTGAGTAACTGGTAAGAGGAAGTACTTTGCAAAAGTTCAATTTGGTGAACAAACAATAGGTCCTACTGAAGTACATGCAACCCATTGGAAAATGCTGGATTTGGCCCACACAAGAAGGCATCTTGGGTAAATATTTCAGTAATCTCACAAAGTAAATCCACCCAAGCTATTTAATAACAGGGGACAATTTGTATTTGAGTAGTATTGAAAATTTTCTGTCTTTTTTTTTTAGTTTTTATTATGTTAACATAATATTTAAAATAATTCGCTGTTTTGATTTAAATTTCACTGAATAATCTAAACATACCTATCTGTCACACTCGCAACATGAAAGGGGGGGGGGGAATGTTGCCTCTAGGAAGTGACTATGAATAAAAGTGATCATATCTTCTATGGTTTTATTCCTTTTCTTATTGTACAAAAATTATTGAACATCCTGGTTCAAAATTAGAAGTCGAAATAACTGAAGATCATGATGACGTGCAAACAAAGAGTAAAGTTTTGTCACATCCAAAACACTTCATGATATTTTTAGTAGGTTGAGACTAAAATTAAGAGCTACGACTTTTAGATTAACTTAATTTTTTTATCATACTACACTATTCACTAAATTTAAGCTAGCCACACTGCCATCTGAAGTGCAAATAAATACACCTTTATGCATGAAAATTGTGATAAAATGTCACACCCGCAACAGTGGAATGAGCGAAGTGAAAAATTTACATACAAGTCAGTTCTGTTTTATGTAAGTGATTAAAATTTTTAATGAAATGCAAACAAAGCAATTCACCCTTTTCTGGGTTAATGACATTCTGTATTCTCAACGATGCAAAGCTATTCTTTTTGCTAATGATACAACTGTATGGCTTAATTTCACAATCTGTTTTGTGGCGTAGTGTAAACATTCAGGTGTTGCCTATGGCCACTGCATGTGACCACCCAATCAGGTAATAGTGCGCGGCAACCAAACAAAATTCAGTTTTTTTATTCGCACAATATTTGAATGTATTCATTTCATGTTGAGTTTACTTGTCACTTCTTACAAATTAACACAAATGTTTTGTTATTAATTGTTCCGGTGATTAGTCAATTTACTAATCAGACAAGGGTACATCGAGTATGTGTCAACCATAGCGCAGGAACAGCATTATTTACTTCAGTGTCAGTGCAAAAAAGTAATCATTTATTACGAATAATTGGCTTGGACCAATGAACTCATATCTGAGTTAAAGAAAGTAGCTTGGTACAACCAATATAGATTTTGTGTTTAAAAAGTGATCTGTAGCTTCACTCTGATGGTAAGTTTTAGGTTAAAAGAAATTTTTTTACTCCAGTAAGCACCAAAGGCATGAATTTTTGAGCTGAGTCGTGTGATTCATGACACAATCTGTACTTGTAAGCTGCAATTTACAATGATAACCACAGATTATTTATTATCTACAATAAATAAGTATTACGATACAGGCTGTCTCATGACAGACACCTGCCAGGCTTACACGGATCGCGCGGTACGGCTCCCGGCAGAATCTTTTTTCATGAAACAAATTCTCACAGGTATGTGAACAATATCCTGCATCCTTTTTCTTTCCCCAAGAACTTTCACCCAACAAAAAGTTATAAGGTTACTTCATGCAGGACAATGAAAGATCACACATTGCCAATGCAATACAAAGTGTTTTTGACAATAGGATAGTTGACTGGCCACCTCATTCTCCAGATCTAAATCCCTGTGACTTATCTTTGGGGAATGTAAAAGACAAGGTGTATGCAAGCAATCCCCATACACTAAGAGTTGGAAGACAGGATATGACTAGTTCCAGAGATGTAAGGCCGCTCTTTCCATCATTTTGAACATTACTGCAAATAAAGGTAAGCTTAGGTTACTCAGATGGCAATGTTTTTTTTCATAGACAAACTCAGTTTATGCGCCCGCAGCACAATAGAGCCCAAGAAGCGGGCGCTGCCATGGCCGGTGGGTGCAGTGGCCGGGAGCTGTACCTGCGGACGCCTGGCAGGCGTCTTTCATGAGACATCATGTACTATCTAGTATACGAGTTTCCGAAATGTTCACATCATGCTTCAAAGCCACCGAGTTGTATCCAGTCTTTAATTATGCCCAATTTACACAAATATTTTCTTTCTCAATGTAATTCTACCTATGCAAAAAATTATTACTTCTGTGTCGTGACATAAGTAAATAACAGCGATAGTATCAAGTATCCTACATAGGATACCTCAAGAATTCTTAATGTGATATCTGATTGGCTGTTATCGTCTGTGCTACTACTGGTCTGCTATAGCCACTGCGTACATCAACATTCAACACCTTACCACGCCACAGATAGTAAAATTTTACCGAATTGTATAGCCTAATAATTGTCCCTGACAAACAAGAATTAGGGATTAAATTGATAATGTTCAGAGACTTATGAACTTGATCCCTGCAAATGGATTCTCATTACATTTAGATATAACTCATTGCAGTCTATACACTAAGTGGCACAACAGTGTTAATAGATACTGACTTTGAACAAAAGTCTGTAGTTAAAGCATAAAAACCAAAATTTTTGGTGTACTGTGATGAGAGCTTGAATAGGAAGATATACTTATCTAGCTATTGAAATTTTAGTTCTGCTACTAATGTTGAAGTTACTACAAATTTTGATGATGAACATTGGGATTACTGAGGCACGAGATACAACCTGTCAGTATTGCCCAGTGACATCATGGGAATAGTAGTAATTAATAAATACAGTCAATTGACTATGTAAGACTGTTACATCGACAACCAGTCACTACAAGGGTATAAGTTTCCAAATCGCTATCATGTAGCAAAATGTATCCTAAAAGAAGTTCTATAAATTGTCTTAACTAAGATACGTCATCATTCAACACAGCAGACAGGTTGTATCCTGAGCTTCAGTTGACCCCAAACATCTCACTAAATTACTGTCCATTTCCATTAACATCTGTCATATGGCATATTCTGGGGGTAAGTCACAATTGAGTAAAAATGAATTCTTTGCAGAAGAGTTATCAGAAAAATGATTGCATCCCATTCAAGATTATCCTGCAGACATTCATTTAAGGATCTACTGATCTTATATTCACTTACAAACTTTTATTAAAGCCCAGCCAGTTCAACAGCAATACCAGTATGCATGACATCAATACTAGGATAAATCAAATGATCAAATGATAACATCAGATAATGTTATCTTCTCCATTTAAGGATACACCTAATTTTGGAACAGAAAGGTGTGAATTATATTGCCAAAGTATTTTGACACTTGCAGATAGCATCTGAAGAGTAATGAAGATGTTTAACAAACTACGTACCTCTAGAATGAGTAGAAGGTCCAATTTAATTATGGTATTTAAACAAGTTGTACACAGTTGAGGTCATCAGTAAATCCTTTCTACTCAATGAATTTTACGAATGCAAAATATCAGTGGTAATTGTTAGAGAGTGGCATAATTTTTTTTGATGGTGTCAATTAAGATGGACTGTTCAATCATTGTACGGTACTTAAAATATATTTTAGTTTAAATATTCTGCAGAAGAATGTATAACTAGGAGAAAAACGTTTATACCACCTATGGGAAAAATAAGAGACGTTTGAGATATGAAAAACAGCTGTATTAATATCAAGAATTCAGATGGAAAACCAATTCTGAGTGAAGAAGGGCAAGCAGAAAGGTGGAAAGCGTATATACGGAGGAAATGAACTTGGAAACAATATTGCAGGACGGGGAAGGAGGACGTAGATAACAATGAAATAGACTATTTTGACAGAGCGCTGAAAGTCCCCAAGACAAAACGAGGCACCTGGAGTAGATCATGACATTCCCTCTGAGCTACTGAAGTCTCTGGGAAAACCAGCCATCACAAAACCAGGCAAAACAACTTCAGACTTTAAGGAAAATGTAATCCCCATTCACACAGACGTGTGTGTAAATTACAGAACCATCACTTCGATAAGTCACGGTTGCAAAAAGTTAACACGAATTATTTACAGAAGGATGGGAAAACTGGTAGTAGCCAACCTCAGGTACGATCACTTTCGATTCAGGAGAAATCTAGGAACATGGGAAGCAATACTCATCTTAGAACACTGATTAAGTAAAGGCAAACCTACATTTCTAGCTTTTGTAGATTTGCAGAAATCTTTCGACAATGTTGATTGGAATACACTCTTTCAAATTCTTAAGTCAGCAGTGGTAACATAGAGGGAACGGAATGTTGCCCATTAACCAAAGAGCAGTTATTAAAGGTAAAGAGCATTAAAGGGACGCAGTGTTGGGGAGGGAGTAAAACAGGGTTGTAGCCCCTCTCCAATGTTATTCAAACAGTACATTCAGCAAGCTGTGAAGGAAATCAAAGAGCAAGCAAAGAGAAGGCATTAGAGTTCAGGGTGAAGAAATAAAAACCTTGTGTTTTGCTGATATCTTAATTCTGTTAGAGACAGCATAGGACCTGGAAGAGTAACTGAACGAAATGGACAGTGTGTTTAAAGGAATGTATGAGATGAACAATAAGAGCAAAACAATGGAATGGAATGTGGTCTTTTAAATTCAGGCAATGCTGAAGGAATTACATTAGTTAACAAAACACTAAAGGCGACAAACGAGTTCTATTACTTGGGCAGTAAACTAAATAATGGTTGCTGTACAGAGGATATAAAATGCAGAAGGGCAATGGAAAGAAAAGTGTAGGCCTATTTGAAAGAAAATTTGCCAACATCAAATATTAGGCCTAATTTAATTTTAAGGCATTCTCTTCTGAAGGTATTTGTGTGTAGTGTTGCCTTATACGCCAGTGAAACATGGACCAGAATTAGTTCAGACAAGAAGAGAATGAAGGCTTTTGAAATGTGCTGCTACAGAAGACAGGTACTGAACAGGAATAGGGGAGAAAAGGAATTTCTGGCATACCTTGACTAAAAGACAGGATCGATACTTAGACAAAGGAATCTTGAATTTAGCTTTGGAGGGCAGTGTGTGGGGGTAAATATCACAGAGGGATTCAGATAGATGTGGGTTGCCGTTCTTATCAGATGAGACGAGACTTGCTCAGGATAGAGTGGGTGGAGAGCTGCATCAAAGCAGACCACAACGACATTTTTTTTATGGAAAACATTGTAACATATTGCTGCTTTAAAAAAAAAAAAAAAAAAAGGAGAATTAAAAAATCTTGAGTAATTTTTGTATGTTGGCCTTGTTTACTGCAGCAATAGTTAAAATTTCATTAATTCCACTATTCATTATCCTCAATTTTTTGGAGGTAAATTAGTAGTTTTATATATATAAAAAAAATAAAAATAAAAATAAAAAATAATAATAATAATAATAGAATTATGTAGGTCTATTCGTAGTACCTAATGCCTTTTACTGAAGAAACGATCAACATCATAACAGAATGTTCATTTTGTACGGAAAACTTATCAGGCAACTGAGTTACACTGCAGCGCTTTGTGATCTCAACAAAAACTTTACCTCCTGCTTGTTTCACAAAGATCATGAGGTAAGGAAACTACCCTGGAAGGAAAAACGGACGTTGTGGAAAATACTTGCAACTTCTGAAGCTATAGATATTTATATTCCAAAACCACATCTCACCTAAAAACCGGCATTATTACCATTATTATTTGCAAACCTCAAAAGGCTTGCAGTACAATTCATTAATAGCACGACCAGGGAAAAGCTTTAGGAACAACCATAAAATATTAAATACAGAGAAACTTACCACACGTTGTCTTAAATCGAACACCAAAGAAACCATGATCCGTACCGTGCGCACCAAATCTCCTTTGTAGTTTGACTTTGTACAGCGCGCGGCCGCACGCACACTTCTCCCTCCCAAACAAATCAAAACACCGTCTGCCGAAACGAGACTAGCGACAGCGCTACAAGGGGCAAGCGTCAAGCAAGAGCATGCTGACGCTAGCCCCCAACCAACAAGTTATTGCAGCAATTTACTTGCGCGGAGTAACTTGCGACGCAAGTTGAGTGTAAAGGCATTAGCAAATCGACTTGCTACTCTTTGCAATTTCTTGCGGAAGTGACATGCTACCAGTCTTCCACATTCAGTGTGAACGTTGTGTTTTAGCTTGTGCAAGCTACTTGCAGCTATTAGGATTTGTTTCTATTTTCTACAAGTTGGAAGTGCAAGTTTTTGTAAGTATATCGTCTGCTGCAAACACACACACACACACACACACACACACACACACACACACACTTTACAGAAAGTCTGATTTCATATAACTGTTTAATGTATTTTATGTTTATAAATTTCAGAAATGGAGGATAAACGGGAATGGAGCAGGCAAGACACCGAAAATCTGATTGAAGCTGTGGAAAGCTTTCCGGAAATATGGGATGTGCATAGTCGGGATTTCAAGGATAGATTAAAGAAAACCAGTGCATTGAATGAAATTGCGTCTATTTTTGAAACAACAGCAAAGTAAGTGCAACGAAAATGGCATAATTTGAAGACACAGTATTCCCAAGATATAAAGAAACTGCAAAAGCAAAAAGTGGCTCTTCAGGGACGGTTATTGTGTCTCCATGGCCCTATTTTACAGCACTGAAATTTTTAGAAAGTAGTGTTGCCACAACGTCGGAAAGAATATGTTCGTTGCCGATAATGGTAATATAAAGGCCAATTCACACTGTCCGTCACGTCAACGTCACGTCACGGAACCGTCACGTCAAGTTGTATTCACACTGTCCGTCCGTGTCCGTCACGTCAATTCGTCCATCTCAATACGCGATGTTGAAAGTGAGGTTGAAAGTGAGGTTATGAATGAGTGGAGGTTATGTTATGTAGAAAGTCATAGTTTAACACTAGAATCGACGGAACAACAATGCTAAATGTTATTGACGGCCAAAGAAAACTTTACGACGTATGTTTTTGGCCAACTTACTGGGAACTGAAACATTTCAAAACATCGACATCTATTTTCAAGCGAAAAAATAAACATAGGAAAACATCAAACAATACTTATAAGAGCATGGATAGCGCCTGATTACATTGTCCATTACGATTTGCCCGCTGACATTGTTAGTACCATCGTAAACAACTGAATTGTTGTCTTTCATTAGAACTGACATTTTCATTGAAAGTGTTATTTAATGAAAAATGCGTAATCAAATTACAATCATATTCAAATAAACAGTTTGCTTCAGTCATTTCTGTTACAATGTTATGTAACATAAACCATTTTTTGGTTTCAGATATCAGACTTCGATTTTAGGGGGACACTCAATTCACAAAAATATTTAAGCCGCCATGAAACATTTGAGATTTGCCCAACAACGAAATAAAGATTAATAAGACACATTTGCATATAAACAGTGCACTCGTAGTCTGCAACATGTAATTTGCGTGTCGAAAATAGGTTAACTTCCGATGTTAGCAGACGGCCGTTCCGTCAAAACATTCTTCTCGAGAAAGCTTGACGGACGGTGACGTGACGTGACGGTCCGGTGACGGACAGTGTGAATGCCGCCATTAGAAATACATTGCGGAATGTTCTGACGGACGGTGACGTGACGTGACGTGACGGACAGTATGAATTGGCCTTAATAGGCCTAAAATCATAAAAGTGCTAATATATGCTTCCTTGTTTGAGTACAGGACATTGTGTCCTGTGTGATGAAATTTAAATTTTATGATGTTTAACTCCAGTTAGTATTATGCAGAAGAATAAACTGCTAGTTGCTACAATGACAGTCTATCCTGTAAATAATTCAATTTTCAAGTCAAGGCCTGCTCAATTTATTTATACCACCAGATATTTTTAAATCTTTCAACATAGGAAGAAATTGTGGGGATGGTTCTTGATTTGTATAGGTTTATTATATAAAAAAGAACAGAATAGTGTTATTATGAACAAGTGTGTGAATCATTTATCTCCTAAATGGTATTGTGCAGGACTCGTATATCCTTTCAGGTATGTAGTGGTATATGCAAGTAAGATGGACATGTGTGGTATTACATTAACAGTACATAGGTGTTTTAACACAGGATTATTGTTCTCAAATAGCATTAATACAGACAGCACAAATATTATCAACATTACCTGAAAGCCTGATTTAAATACTATCAATGCTGGGGATTATTATAGGTGTGATTAATATTTTTCTTTCCTGTATTCTTATATCTGTTGTTTGTGTGTTTAGAAAATGTATTGTAGCAGTTTTCAATATTTAGTCATTTATTTTTTGTAGGAAGAAGAAATACCAATAGATGAAGGAAGTATGCCTACTGCTGAGCAGGTCAAAAAGAGAAAGCGGAAGGGAGAGCAACAAAGAGAAATGTGGCCTTTTAGAGAAGGCAGAAAAAATTCTAGGGAAACCAATTGAAGCCTTCCAACCATTTGGTGACTATGTTGCTGAAGAGCTATGCTCTTTAAAAAAATGAAGAAAATGCAAAGAGACTCAAAATTATGATCCAAAAATGTGTAGTGGAGATCAGTGAAAAAGACACTGCAGAAATGCTGCCAAATCCTATCTCAGCACCAAGTGCCACTAAAAGATGTTCTTTTAATGACGTTGATTTTGTTGAAATAGAATAGCTATTTATACATAACATTAAAAATTAATATGCTTTCAGAATTTTGTGTTTATTTTATATTCCCTTAACAAAACATGTATCCATAGACTACAGGTATGACTGGTGTAATTGTGCTCACAAGAAAGTATATGTGGTAATTTATTAATCTCCTTCAAAGATTTAAAGTAATTTGACAAAATAGTTTAGAAATGTTTCATGTATGTGAATCGTAAATGCTTTAAAATGTATCAGCAGTAACTTGAGATTTATGGGATAAACTAAAGTTCCATACAGGTATGAAAAGTTATCCTATTTTGACATTTATAAAATTTTTCGAAGGTATCACACATTCACATGTCTTGTCATAAGAAACTAGCAACAAATTCCTGCAGGCATGGTTAATTGCATAGCAAGTCATCCAGAAAAGTTAGGAAGTTCTTTTGTTATGTAACTTAAGTTTACCTTCATATATGACATTCCCGAAATGCAAATATTACAGCTCAATTACAGTAAATCTTTAGCTATAATGTCGAGCAGTTCCAGGAAAACAGGAACATTTCAATGAAAATATATTTGAGATAGTTTTCAAAATTGGGCAAAATAAGGCTAAAAGAATATATTTTAGCATGCAATTATTGTTTTATAAAATTTTTATTGTAGAACGTGTAAATTTTTCCATCCATTATTGCCTTTATTCTGCTGAACGAAAACACGAACAGTGTATTATTGCAACCTCATTTGTAGTCCAGTTATTCATTCTAGAGAGCACAACTCACAAAACTTTTAAATTAGCAAGTCACAAAGAAGTATATTTGTGCATTAGAAAGAAGAGAATTTGATTTTTGTTTCAAAATTAATTATTCTGCTTTCAATATAAATTGTCCCATCCGTAACACTAAAACATCATTATTTTCTTTATCAAAAGTACTTTATGTAATTGTACAAGTGAACACTGTGAAAGTAAGCTAGTTTACATGTAGGACAAAGCTGTTACACTCCTGGTAAAATTAAAGTATGTTAAGAATGAGATATGTGTGTTACGGGTGGGACATTACATACTCTATTCTTAGCAATGTCAGACCATAGGTTAAGGGAAAACTGTTTTAAAATGAAGGTTCATGTTTTGGGCACTTATTTTGTGAAATAGAATAACAAAAGATATGAGTGATGAACTAAATCATGGCAAGCCCTCAGTTTGAACATTTTTATTAGAAGTCACAAAAATATTGAAAACAAAGCATCCACAACTTAATGAACTGCATCTTCCAGAAGACGAAAACCGATTTTCGTAAACCGTTTTTCGCTGTCGTGTTTACATGGCACACACGTTCGGATTTCCTAATGCACTTAAGATGCCGACTGAAGAACAGCTGATTCAGTCCCCGATTTAGTCAACATAATCGCTATTTTTCTTTACTTAAATACACAGATTCATGATCACTCTAATATTAATACTTTTATTTCACATTTGAAAATATCTCTCTGTCCATATGCGCCAAAAATTCGTACAAAAAAAAAAAAAATACAATCTGACAAGCCAAGAATGCTGTGCCGCCAATGAGCAATTCAAGCTCGTTGCTAGCCCCACGAACATACCACCGGAAACGCAGTAAGAGAAGTCTCTGCAGCTCAAGATCTTTGGAGCAGAAAGTTATTCATTTCATTCTTGTTGTGTGCGAGGTTCTGGGAAGAAAGGTTCTGTTGTTGTTTTCACGTGTATGGAACATTTTTGTCGTTGCTACTGATACTAATCTCCCTCTATCGAACCCCAGATCCAGACAAAAAAATATTTATAACAAACTGGGAACCACTGACAGTACACTTACAGAAATATAGGAATTTCAATATAATGTATGTAGGAGACATTAATATTGATGTTTTAATCCAATCTAATGCTAAGACCCAATTATATAATATTTTAAGATCATATAACTTCTACCTTATTAATGACCAGCCAACAAGGAAGGACACATGCCTAGATAACATTCTCACCAATATAAATATAAATTCATTTTCATATGGGCTTGAAGATCCGCTTATCTCTGACCACAGTGGGATATGGATTAAATTCCCAATAGCAAGAACTGAGTCCCATTAGAGCGAATATAAAACGTTCAGGATGCTGGGTGAAGGAAATATAGAAAACCTAAGATTGTTTTTAAGGAAGATGGATTGGGAGAATAAAGTTTTAAACCGTAAGAATGTTAATGAAGCCTTTTCAAACTTTCTGTCCATAATTAGCTTTAACATTAATAAATACTGCCCAAAGATTACAAAGGTAGTAAATAACCGAAATAAGTTGAAAAATAAAAACATCTGCAAATGGTTCACCTCTGAACTTGCAGCTCTTAGGAAAGTTACAAATGTTCTTCATAAGAAAGCCAAACAAGAAAACCAGGAAGATAAAGATAGGTATAGCAGGGTAAAGCAAATATATAGAAAGGAAATTAAAGCAGAAAAGATTAGAGCTAATGAAAATTTCATAAACACATCTAAAAATAAATGTAAAGTTGCTTGGATAGTAATAAATAATGAATCGGGGAGAAAAGTAAGAAAGGCACCAGTGCCTGTAGCACCAAACATACTTAATGAGTTCTTTGTAAATAGTGATAAAACATCACTCCCACTGACACTCTGAAATCAACATATATGGACAGTATAAGCAACTATACCTCAAATATAACTAAGAGATTAAACTTCAGTTGGGCACAAGTCACCCTTAGGGAAGTGTCTAAAATTATAACAGAATTGCGTAACTCCAAAACTGAAGATTATTATGGTTTCTTGAATGCTATACAAATTTCAGATACAATATTGCTAACTTTAACTAATCTCAGAAACTACATTTTTTAAGGAGGGAATCTTTCCAGATTGTTTAAAAATGACTATCACAGTTCCCATCCATAAGAAAAGAGATAGAGACTGCCCAAATAATTATAGACCAATTTCAATTGTCCCAATTCTTTTAAAAGACATTGAATACTGCATGAAAACACAACTATTAAAGTACTTTGAAATAAATAATTTATTTAATCATGCTCAGTTCAGATTTAGGACAGGAAAATCAACAGTCAAAGCTGTAGACACAGTGATCACTGAGATTATCACCAATTTCGAATTACACTTAATTACTGGCATTACACTCTTGGACCTCAGTAAGGCTTTTGACACAATTTCCCATAAGATTTTATTTTCTAAGCTACAACAGTACGGAATAAAGGGCTCAACACTATCACTAATAAACTCGTTCCTTGACAATAGAAGCCAAATGGTTGCAATTGAAAGGCAACTATCTAACATACTCAAAATTGAAACTGTAGTGATATAAGGCTCGGTAATCGGCCTATTTCTTTTTATAGTGTATATCAATGACGTCCCCCATACCTTGCCAAACAAATCCGTTCTATATGCTGATGACATAACTTTAATAACATTGTACAAAAATCTGGAAGCTGTACAAGAGAAAAATACAGATATGGTAGAAAAAGCCTCTACTTGGCTCAACAGCAATAAACTCGTCTTAAATGGCAATAAAACTGAAACAATATATTTTCATCTGAGTAACCTGAAACCCGAAGGGTTAGCAAACACATTTGTTAAGCTACTAGAAATGTATGTAGGTAACAAACTGAACTGGAGTGAACACACACAACAACTATGTAAGAAACTATCCAGGGTAATACTGCATACTATGCCTTTTTCCACTCGCACCTGGTTTATGGTGTAATACTTTGGGGAAACTCCACAGGGGCGCAGGAAGTTTTTAAGTGGCAGAAGAGAGCAGTCAGAGTTATACAGGGATTACCCAACAATGAGTCGTGTAGGCCAGTATTCAGGGAACTGAAAATAATGACTCTTGCTGCGCTATTCATATACCATTGCCCCATTAGCACAAAA
Organism: Locusta migratoria; assembly: GCA_026315105.1. Lineage (NCBI taxonomy): Eukaryota > Metazoa > Arthropoda > Insecta > Orthoptera > Acrididae > Locusta > Locusta migratoria. The sequence continues at coordinate 456,724,135 of CM048748.1, forward strand.
GAAAACCAGAGTAATTTTACAGTAAGGTACACTTACACAATACAAGAATTAAAGATTATATTGACATACCCCAGGTAAGGCTAAAGAAAACCCAAGACTACCATAACTACATAGGGATTAAGTTATTTAATAAACTACCTAAAGCACTGAAGAAAATTCCAATACAGCAAGTTAAAAAACTGGTTGATCCAGAATATAACCTACAGTTTAGCAGAATTTGAAGAAAACTTGAGATGCCTCCAGCAGGAATGCTGAGTATAGCAAGTAGATGCATAAATATTTCTGACAAACTTGAAATCAATCAGATGTATAACTAAATATTTTTATTTCTTTTATTTGTGTATAAATTCAACTAATGTGTTTCTGCAAATATATAGCCATCAGAGGCATAGCTGTAAATATTTATGACAATCTGGTAATCATTCAGATGTATAACTGTTAACTTTATAACTGTAAATATTTCCTTTTCGTTTCTTTCATTTGTGTATTAATTCATCCAATGTGTATGTACAAACTATATATAGCTTTGACATTGTCTATTACTACACAAAGTTGTTTAACAACAATAAAACTTGATTTGATTTGAATACAGGATAAAGAGCGAGTGTAGAGGAAAGGATGGGAAAATGAAGACAGTATGCTTTCGAATCTTTTCATCCCCTTATTTTAGACCTGACGCCTATATGAATACTTTAGAGAAACCATTAGAGTTTTGTTTCCAACCACAGATTTCGTAATTTTTTTTAAATGTAGGTCTAACATTTAAAGTGATTACATTGACTTTTTTTCAAATGATGCCAAACTCGTCATGTTAGCCTTGTTTGCGAGTAAGATAATGGATGTAGGCGTGTAATTTTATAGAGGGAAATATAATTCGATAAACAAAACAAAAAAAATCAGTTTATTTTAAGCACAGAAGTGGCATAGAATTGCTCTGTGTTTCGTATTTGCTGCAGTGAGCTAGGTACAAGCTACATGGGCCCATTTACGACAGCATGAACAACCATATAAATTTCCTAATTTACCACAGTCATAGCTGATTTCACGAAGTTCTCTAAGAAAATCATGACTCTCGTAGTCATCATTGTAGTTGACTGATTTTGGAGTGTCTCATCACATTTGTATTGTTTATTCTTCTCCCCTTTCCTCCCATAGTTGTCATTCAATTTTTATTCTTTTGCCTTTCATATTTCTTTTTCTTCAGTTTCTCTTCTGTTTGTGATTTGTGTTTTCTCTTCGGAGTACTGCACACCATTCTGTACCTCCTGCACTATGGTCATCGATTCATGTGGCCATTTCAGTCAGTTGGTCCTCTCTTTATACTTGTTACACATGCTCAGTACTGCAATCATTAATATGATGTACGAAATGTTTGAATAAGTTGGTAGTCCGTCATCTTGTCCACCAAATAAATTCATCAACTTACCCGGAACTGCCATTCATGATTTAAACATGAGAACAACAGTTCACTAAATTCTCTTTGGAGTTTAATATATACAATGAAACAGCGTAGTTTATAGTTTACAAAAGACTGGAACCAGGTTTGTAAAATTTACTGCATGTATTCCAGATGCTATTTCAGTGCACTGAAATTACAGCCATCATGTGTGTAAACATGTGTACATATTGTAGCACATGTGAAGTGCTAATCACTAGCGAGGCAAGGCCTTCATTTGCTGCTCTGTCTCATCAATCACATTAAATTAATGATTCCTTGTCTAAGATTCCGTGTCATCTTACCCTGCCTTCCCCTACTAATTTCATGTGACTTGTGATGGTTTGATTTTTAGAAATTCTATTTCCGTATTTTTCAATTTGCCATAATATAAGTCTTGGGTTTACCAGCATTTCTCTAACTTCATATTTCTTTGTCGCAAATCAGGTGGAAAAAAAAGAAAAATGACACCGAACATCCAGCTTAGAGTATTAAACTGCACCAGCTCCTCAAATAATGTGTTTGAACTGAGACTGAAAAGTGTAAAATTAAATGGAAAACTGGTCTATTTCGCGTTTGCCTTATTCGTACACAACCTGTGATTACATTGTTACACTGAAGGAACGTACTTAAAAATGGGATTATTTTACAGGCGAGCTATACAATTCCGCAGATTCTCCGTTTGTTTTCGTTTAACAGCTGTCAACTGTACTTCAGATCACGTGTCAAAATGTATCTCCGGAGTGACATCTATCAGCATCACCAGGTATTTCTCATTTTTTTCTCTGGACCTTTCCAGCGGTATATTCTGGAGGCTAGACACATGTGCAACAGCGTGGGAATGTGTTAAAAACTTACTACCAATAGATGTCTCTACAGAAACAAAAAAGCGCTGTCGAGCGTTGGGCACTGCTCTTACCTGAAAACTGTTGGCATGCCAATTGCAAACCACGCATCATTCGGTTTCAGTGACATTTTGTAAGGGGAGATTACTCGTATTTGATGATTTTCTAATTATAACTCATGTGCTGCTACTAGAAAAAGTACAGAATGTTATATACCAGACCAAGCGATCTTGGATTATCACACAGCACATGGCAGTGCGCTGTTTCAATATGTTCATAAGCAGCAGTTGCAAATTTGCGATTCTTCAGGGGCTCATATCTTGGGTTATATTAATCACAGGATTAAGTCCTTGGCCTAAATATCATTCGTATACATGGAAGAATAGCAATACTGGAACCATTCTACAGTACATCATCTAAATTTTAAATATTCCACACTTCCTGGAGTTCATCCAAATTGAGCAAATCAGTTGGTTTTCTGCACATTACGCAGAGGCGGCTTGTGCCCAGTATCGTTAGTGGGGCCCAGACAAAAAGTTAGTACCCAGTAACCTGTAATGGAAACAGACTGAAGTGTTCATTATATAACCTCCATTTATATAACACCATTTAAACACATTTGAAAGGTATTAGATATTCTAATTATGCAGTAATTAATATAATCCACAAAATACTGTAGCTAATAAAAATGTATAATAATGTGCAATAAACATTTTTATTTTATTACTATTATTACTTTTTTTGGTGGGGGGGTTATGTGTGAGTTATATTGTAGTTGGTCTGGTCCACCATATCCACTGATTTTCTGTGTACTTTTTGTGGGTGTCTCAGTTTATGCTGTGGTGACACAATTTATTGAAGAACTTGGGTGGCTTGGAAGTATTTGGGTTCGAACCAAAGTTCATGCTGAAGTTCGTACTTATAGTAGTTGTTCTTCTGTGTAGTGATTGTGATGTCAAAATCAAAATGAACTGTGGGAGGTTGTGTGTGACTCCTTCCACACTGGGAATGCACCAGAGAGACAACAGGGATCCTCCTCGCCTTTGCCAAGATAAAAACTCTGGCTAGGAGCAGTTTGATGTGTGTTTTACCTAACTAGAACATTAACTAACGAGGTCTGCCTTCTGACAGGTTATTCATACAGTAAATGTGCATGTCTGTTCTTCTGAGTGGCAAACTTGCAAATTAATCTGTTGTTTTAGTTTGGAATATCACTGAGATGTCCTCCTTGTGAATGGAACAAACAGCCAGTGAGTTCAGCATTTCCTGATTCATACTGTTCCTGAGGAAGGTTTTGATTCTTTCTAAGGTGCTGAAATTGCGCTCAGTTCTGCTGGTGAAATTTGTGTAGTTAGCACAATTTGGATACTTTGTGCACTTCATAATAATAATAATAATAATAATAATAATAATAATAAAGATTTTATTGTCGTTAAGCCATTATAGCAACAGATCACGTCAAATGAAAAGACATTTAATAATACAGTGTGATAAAGTATTGACTAATTAGCATATTTTAGTATATTGCAACAAGACACAGTAGGTCAGCTATTGAATTACTAATTTCTTACAGTTGAAGAATTCATTAATGTCATAGAATGGGTGGGCAGCTAACCATTCATGTAGTCTTTCTTTGAATGTTAGTTCAGGAAGATCCTGTATAGCATGAGGCAGCTTGTAGCTATTTATTGATTTCGACAGCCTGTGGTAAGGCGTATATATGTGTCTGATGCTTCTTGTATTGTAACTGTGTACATTTTCTCTGGATTTCACATCTTGTAAGTTCTTCTTCAAATAGATTAAGATATAGTATATATACAGGTGTATTACTATCATAATTTTATGTTCAGTAAACAAGAGTTTGCAGTGAGCCTTGTGTGACGAATTTGTAATGATCCTAAAGGCTTTCTTGTGCAGTATTAGTATGTCATGTATATGGCTACACTTACCCCACAAGATTATGCCATAGGTTAATATACTTTGGAAAAATGTAAAGTAAGTTGATCTGACATATGTTTCAGGTACACAATTCCTAAGTTGCTTAATAAATAAATTACTCTAGATAGCTTAGCACTAATGTAATTTATATGTTGGCTCCAGGATAACTTGTCATCTAAATAAACACCTAGGAAATAACAGAACTAGGGTCACCAGATAGTGGCTTGTCTCTTAAAGTGAAGAGAATCTGCTGAGTTTTGTTTTCGTTAAGTAAGAATCCATTTGCTGTGAACAAGTGTGTAGCTTGAGAGAGTGTATTTTCAGTACAGGTTTTAACTTCACAAAGATTGTTACTGCTATATAGAAAAGTAGTATCATCCGCATATAATACAGTGCTGGATCTAATAAATGAGGGCATCATTGATCCTAATCAGGAACAGGAAGGGGCCCAGAACAGATCCCTAAGGCATACGTACTTTAACAAGTTCTATATTTGACATTTCCTTGGCAACACAAACTACCTGTTTACGGTTTTTTAAATAGGATTTTAATAGTTTGAGACTGTTTTCTTTGATGCCATAGAATTCAATTTTTTCTAGTTGTGCTCGATACAGTCAAAGGCCTTGCTTAGATCACAAAATGAGACCTGCGCAAATCCTTTGTCTTCAAAAACCTTGAGAATGTATCTGACTACAGTGTCAATTGCATCCACAGTAGACAGTTTCTTCCTAAACCCATATTGTGTACCATTGATTAGCCCTAGATTTTCAAAATGAGTTGATAATTGTTGGTATATGATACATTCTATTACCTTGGAGAGTGCAGATACTATAGAAATTGATCTGTAACTAGACGGAGAGTTTTTATCACCCTTTTCGTGTACAGGAACTACCCTAGACAGTTTTAGTTCATCAGGAAAGTAGCCCTCATGTAAACACTTGTTTATGCAATGGGTTAAAGGATACACTATGGAATCACTCACTTTTTTTAATAGGCTGCATGATATGTCATATATATATAAACTGTTTGATGATTTCAGTTATTTTATGACCCTTCATACATATCCAGATGATACTTCGGAGAAGGTTAGCATACTTGTATTTGGTGCTTGGCTACAAAAATTTTGAGAGAGTAGCTCTGATGGACTAATGTCTGGTTTGATAGTAGTATCACCTATTTCTTTCACTGAGTTAATAAAAAATCGTTAAGTTTACTTGTTAGGATATTATTTTTTTCTTTTTTAGTATTTGTGGCAGCACTGTTAATTATTTTCCAAGTAGTTTTGCATTTATTAGTGGAATTCCGAATATTTTTGGCGTTGTAGGTCTTTTTAGCAGGCAGGATACCTTTTTTGTATACATACCTGCGTTCAACATAAGCTGATTTAGCATAGTCAGACTTCAGAGAGCTGTATATATTGGACAGTAGCGTAACATGTGGTTTTTTTTTTTTTTTTTTTTTTTTTTTTTTTTTTTTTTTTTTTTTTTTTAGATCTGTCAGTTGTTTAGTGTACCACATATTTTGTTCATAGGAATGTTCCACAAAACAAATAAACAGCTTACAAACTGAAGTAATGCCTCTAAATGTATCATTGCAATTAATCACTGACAGTTCATTTTTCAATTTATCATGGCAAATAAACAGACTGTAGTTGAATGAAAAAGTATTGACCAAAGTGGTTGGGAAATATTCTCTAAAAGAAGCAGACTTTTTTGGATCAATGATTTCGAAGCTGCTAAATACATGAGAGTTTTGAAATCTACCTTTCAGTTGATTGGTCACAATGTCAACACATCTCTGGCATCTGCTGTCAGTTCACTGCAACATTTGGTACGTTTTCTTGGAGGAGCAATACACTCATTATCGGAAACTCAAAACTGTTGAATGTTCTCTCGTGTTTCACATACAGCACTCTCAAAATGATGTAATGCATTAGATATGGTAATGGCATTTGCTCTCTGCTTCTGATCTGTGTTATAGAGAACTTACTTACGTGCCCGTGCTTCACAGTGGTTGTTAAAGAGGGACCTTTGTATATCATGTTTTTTTAGTGTTCCGGATCTTGGTCAGCAAAAACAGAATCCGTGTTGGATCGCTTTGTCAATAAACTCAGTTCTCCTAGCCAAGATGTCAAATTAAAAAAAATGTTCAAATGTTTGTTAAGCTTATGGGATCTGTGAGGTCATCAGTCCTGAAACTTACAAACTACTTATGAACTAACTTATACTAAAGACAACACAAACATCCATGCCCGGGGGAGTATTCGAACATCTGAAATGGGAGGCCACGCGAACCGCAATGTGGTGCTCCAGACCGCTCGGCAATTCCCGCGCCTCATGTCAAATTTAAGTAGAAATCATGGTCGAAAACGAGGAATGTTCATAAAGTTTTTCATGCAAAAAGTGAAATTATTTTAAGCCCGTACTGAGGAATGATGTAATTTCAATGTTAGGTTGAGTTCATAAAGTTAAGACTGTGGTGTCTGTTTGGCGTAAACACAGACATACATTACTAGACTGGCAATGCCGTATATAGTATCATTGGTGTCAGTGAAGTCTCGCCGCGATATTTCTATACTATAACGTGCCAGCAGTCATGTGAGTTATTACAGAAAACAGTCGTAAAAATGCAAATGAACTGACGTAATTATGCTGTCCTTAAAGTTTTGACATGTAGGAAATTCGTGTTTTGTCTATGGATGAAATTTTTAAAGCTTGAGTAAGCTTCAACATATACAGTAATGAGTTGCACTGATTTGCTGTCATTATTAATCTGTTACCAATTTCATTCAACCCCGGATTATCTTTCAGTAGTATGGTCATTATAAACGTGTGCCCTTATTCTTTTGAGAGTTCTTACGAAATCTATAGTCTGCTCTGATGCACACACTAATGAGTCACGTTTTTTGTTTTTCTTAATCTATTTCCAGTTTCGTTTAACTTCGGTTTTTCTTTTAATAGAATGACCGTTATAAATGTGTTATTTGTCGTGGATAACACATAGCTTTAGTCTTCTTAGGGTCTTTCAGATAACTACTTCTGCTTTAACTGTATGTAATGGTAAAAGTTTACCTATCATCCCGCCGACCTCTCATGATTATGTTGGCAACACAACAGAATGGTAGAAAGTCTTTGCCTAGATGTTAATTTTAATGTTTAACTGTTTTTTCTCATAACACGATTCGAAAATACGGAAGTGTTAGCTCAAATGCAAATCAAGTTCCAATCAACTAATAAAGCTTACAACGTCATATCACGTCAGAAGATCATAGTAGTACCGTACGGAAACTTTTTGACGTGAGGTAAAGCAAGATGACGGCATCAGGCTTCAGTCATAGAGGCTAGTTTGCCAGTCTTGTAATATATGTCTGTCGGCATAAACGTCTGAAAACACCTCTATCGTTCAAATGAGAAATACCAATAATAATAACAGCACCATGTATTGGTTCTATGGTGTTAGTACAAAACTGTTTATCTCTCACAGTAAGTGTATGCTGATGTATTAATATGCTGCAGTGTTGCACTGGAGAAAACGTAGTTATTCTGTATGCAGTGCTCCATATTATCGAAAATTCGCGAATACTGAAAGTCTGGTAATTTATTCAACAGAGCAGTTAATGTCTGTTCAAATAAGACGTCATGGTGGTGTCAATGTGCAATAAAGTACGTCTGGGTAATCGTTGAAGGAATGGCGTCAGCTGATCGTCTGTATATGACTTTCCATTAAATATAATAGTTTTCCAGTGAATTGTCTTGACAGTGTAAGCAGTATCGGCCACTCTTTCAGGTAATACATGCCTTCACGTCCTGCAGTGATTACTTCATAAAGCACGAAGTTGAAATCGATCTTGTGTAATAGAAATATATATTCAGAAGTCGGATTATTACTCTGCGTACAATGGTCTCTGCAAAAGAAGACATCTTTCTCTATCTTAATGTAGTCCCCACCAAAAGTAAGTACAGTAATTACAAATTTTATTCACAATATTCTACCGAACAATTATGGAAGCAGGGAAGTTTCTGATGAGTTTGTCGCCCACTTGTGTATATTATCGATAGTAGCAGGCACAGAGCAGAAATATCTCTGGAGTGAGCATTCAGATTCGCAGAACATATTTTCTGTTCTCAACTTTAAGGTGGAAATATCACCTGATAATGGGAAAAATCTACTAATCAATTACTTCATCTTGGTTCTTTTCTGTTCGGTTAAAATGGATGACTATGTGTAAATGGCCCTTTTAGTGATGCTTCCTCATCTTTCTTGTTGCTTCTGTGATACATTCATTTAGATATTATTTCATGTTATGTGGTTGCTCTGTGAAAAGGAGGTGAGGCTTCTTTGCAGCCAATGCAGTACAAACCAATCGTAATGCCAAATAAATGTGTGGAAAGAGTGGATTTGTCTCAGTATCACTTGGTAATTTCAGCTTAATGTTGAGAAGATACACAGAAGCCAATACTCACTCCATATATATTTCTTCTCCATGTATAATTTAGTGGTTATACCCATCGAAAGATGCACTTCTTTTCTTTCCATGACATTGCAAAGCGTATGGGATACAGTTAGAAAGAAAAACAATTTTTTTTGTATCCTACCTGGGTTAAATTTTAGTTGCAGTGCAGCGGTTTAGTTTTGTATCGTTGGCAACGAACTATTCGCGTTAGGAGGATGATTAATTTACTGACCAGAACAGTGGAAATTATTTATTTCATCGTGAACACAAAGAATTATTCCCCTCATTCTGCGAGACTGATTTTTAAAAAAAGCATTCAACAGCTGTTGCCAACATCAGCACATAACGCCACCACTGCAAGTAAAATTGTACCCCTTTTTGTAGTGGATTACACCATAGTTATGGGAATGGGAATAGAAATGCTGTGATGCCATAATTAGTTATTTGGTGTACTATGTAACTAACTTTGCCTCACATTGTCCTTTTCTGTACTATGGCGTTTATGAGGCATTTCTTACCAGAACTCACTCAAAATATCATGAGGGAACACCGAAATCAAAAAGGAAACTACATAAATTCCATTTTCCTTTCAAAAAATTCTTATGTAAATTAGAGCATCGATAGACGCAAGGGAATGTCATTATGTTTTAAATTCAAATGTCCCAAATCAAAAGAAGAAAATAAATGTTGTTAAGCTGTGAATAAAACTTATACAAAGTGAAATCGGAAACTCGTTGTTCAATGTTATTTTGTATTTGCAGAGATAAAATTCCGGCTCTTAATTCAAAATACTTCTGTTATTGAGAGAATATTCACAACACTATCATGTATTGTTTCTTTGTAGCATTACAAAACCAACAGCTCCTTTAGTTGTTTGTTACTGTTCTATGGTATAACCACCAAAAAGAAATAAAAAATTTAAAAAAAATTAAAAATGCAGCAGCTCCAACTATTAGTTGGTGCACTAACAGGGCCTCTATAGGTTCTGTATTGTACTACACCGTTTTCTAGGCATTCCTAAAGAAAATGGAGTCGAGATGTTATAAGTTTGAACCGAAATCAGAAAGGAAACCACATGAACTCGTGTTTTCTTGGAAATAATTCTTAATAAATGAAAACGTCGATAACCGCGAAGGAACATTGTTATGTTTTAAATTCAGATGATACCCACGGAAAGAAGCACCTTTTTTCTTTCCATGGCATTGCAAGGCATGCAGGATACAGCTAGTAAAAAAATTATTTTTTGTGTCTTACCTGGGTTAAATTTTACTTGCAGTGGCAGTGGTTTAGTATGTTAACATTGGCAACGAAATATCCACTTTAGTGGGATCATTAATTTTCTGACTGAAACAACATTAATTATTTATATCATTATCAACACTAAGAATTATTCCCCTCATTATATGTGACAAATTTTTTAAACAGGATTCAACGGCCGTTACCAACGTCAGTACGCTACACCGCTGCCATAAGGAAAATCATAGTCCTTGTTTCAGTGTATTACACCTTAGTTATGAGAATAAACAACGCAACATCGCCATCTATTAGTTACTTGGTATAATATGTCAGTAACAGCGCTTCTAGTGTGTCTTTGCTATACTACGCTGCATTTCAAGCGTAGCATACACCAGAAACTACAAATTACGATATCTTTTCTTCCCCTGATCCGATTTTGATGAAATGAAGCTTAAATGTTGCCCCAAGGTACTCTGAAACACCATGAAAGTTCGTTTAGTACTCTTGGAGATTTACTGTACTACACCATACTTATAAGCATAGTATACACATAAAACTTCAAATTACGATATCTTTCCTTCAAGTTCTTGTAGTACTTTTGGAGATTATCCTCAACAAATATACATACACGATTAAGCAAATGATTAAATTATGATATTTTTATTTTAATTATTCAAGCCTTTATGTAACCGCCCGATATTCTAAATTTACGTGTGAAAACCCCATGAAAATTCGTCAAGTAGTTTTGGAGATAAACGTGTTCAAAGAGACAGACATGACGCTCATAGATAAAAAATTTCAAATTACGATATTCTTCTTTTCCGTGATCCGATTTTTTAAAATGAAGTCTGTATGTTGTCCAGAGTTACGCTCAAGTTACCTGTGAAAACTCTATGAAAATTCGTGAAATAGTTTTGGAGATAAGAGGTTTTTAGTAGTTAAACAATCAGACATGACAGTTATTGAAAACACTTAAAATTACGATATATTATTTTTCCGTGACCTGATTTTGATAAAATTATGCCTATATGTGGCCCAAAATTTTCTCGTGTTTCATGTGAAAAGCGCATGAAGATTCGTCCCATACTTTTCAAGATAGAAATGAACAGCGACAGGCCTACATTTACAGATTTATTATTAGTATAGATATCAGTAAGTTTCGTGGTATCATATAAAAAATTAGGATGAACTAAAAGTGTGGTTTGTGAAGTAAATTTCGTAAGGCAAACGCTTCTCTTATTGTGACAGGATCCCAGGAATCCTCTTCCTCAATCTTTTCAAAACATACCCATAAGTGCAATTTGTTTTCTTTGACAGTATTTACAATGTGGGACTGGAAGTTCCATCTAGTTGAAGAGACTGAAGGAATTCTCTTGTTGCAGACTGTTTGTAACAAATCACTTCACTTAAGAGATGAAGAAGATAACATTATAAAACCAGCAATATTTTTGAAGAACAACCTTATCGACTTTATGCTCTTACTGCAAGCATTCTGAAGAACCATATTCATTTGGTGCACTTAGCACTTGTTATGTGGGAAAGTGCTCTGCATCATTGTCTGCACACTACTATGACTGCTGCTCATTACTGGGGCGCCATCATATGCCTAAGCAATGACTTTTTCTTTAACTCTGAAAGGTTCCAGACTCCTTTATAATATCTCACTAAGTCCATATACTGGTCTACCATTAACGTTTTCAAAGCAATGAAATCTTTCAACAGGTGTTTTCCCCTTAATATACCGCAGTATAATTGACTTTTGCACATAATATCTATTGTTTCGTCAGCCTGCACAGAAACCACAGACATACATTGGTAGACTGGCAATCTTGCCTCTGTGACTGAAGCCTGACACAGCCATCTTGCCTCGCCTCACGTCAAAATTTTCCGTACGGTACTGCTATGATATTCTGACACAATATGACTCTGTAAGCTTTTCGAGTTCGTTTGAACATGATTTGCGTTCAAGCTAATACTTCAGCAATAGTTGAATTTGACATATAGGCCTCCATTGTCGAAGTGTGTTAAATTTTACTTACCCTCCTGGCGGCCTTGCGTGATTATGTTGTCAATCACATGACAACGCAAATGCTTTGTCAAGAAATCTTCGTTTTTCGAGGGCAATTACCTTTGCTGAGTGAACGAGGGTACATACAAGAACCTGTCAACCATAGAGTAGGCACAGCATTATTTATGTAGTTCATAATATGAACGAAAGATTAATAGAGTCACACTATGGTGATTTCTAAGAATATCAACGTCTTTGATGAGGGCTTTCTACCGTTTTGTTGCTATTGCCAACATAATCATACAAGGTCGTCGTAAGGTAAGTAAAATATTACCGTTACGTACCGGTACATTTAAAGCAGACTGTATTTATCGGAAAACACTAAGAAGAATAACGATTGTGTTATTCACGACAAATAGCACATTTACAACGGTCATGTTATTAAAAGAAACCCCGAAGTTGATCGAATGTGGTAACAGGTTAGGCCTAATAAAAACAGAAAATGCGACGCGATTCATTAGTGTATTTGTCAAAGATTTCGTAAGAACTTTCAAAAGAAATAAGGATACGTGCTATCCATGATAAACAAGACTTTTAAAATGACTATACTACTGAAATAAAATCCTACGTTCAATGAAATTGGTTACAATAGTAACAAAAAATCAATGAAACTCATTACTGTCTGTGTCGAAGCTTAGGAGCCTACTCCAGCTAAAGAAAATTACAGCCATATACAATACACGAATTTCCCAAATGTAAAAACTCTGAAGACAGCATAGTTACGTCATTTCATCCGTATTCTTACTGCTGTTTTCTGTAATAACACACACTACTGCTTGCTAGTTTATAGTATAGAAATATGGCGGCGAGACTTCACTGACATCAATGATACTGTATACGACTTTGAGAGTCTAGTAATATATGTCTGTGACAGAAACGAATGTGGCATCGTTAATCTCTTTAATCAGTTCTTAGATATAAACGTAATACATACAGTCCAGAAGCTCATTTTGTATTATATGTGACGTTCATTTACACACGGAATTACTAGGGCTGTTTAATCATTTAATACACTGTCAAGATTTCCCAAAAGAGATAGCAAGTCTAAGAAATTGCCACAGTTTGCTACTCTTATTTTTCATGGTGAACTCTTTGTGCTAACTCATGAGCACCACAAAACATTAAGCACTCTACTATTTTGTTTAATATGTATCTTTTCTTCGTAACTAATTTATTATGTTTCTCAATTGTCATGTTATACGCCAAATCAGTCTCAGCAGTAATCTTAATTGTGCCACATATTTTATATTTACCAGCATTTTCTAAATGAAGTCCATTTTCCTCGTGTTTCTTAATTCGTTCCCTTAAACGGTTTAGATCCTTGCAGCTGACTGTTGTCCACAATCCTTCCCACCAAGCATCACACAGGAGAAACAAAACAATTTTTGATCCTCTTCACTCACAGTTAGCCAAGACTTTTTGCAGAACCATGTATTACAGAAAGTTGTCTTCTTCTCTCTGTTGAGTTGAGACATCACCGCGGCAGTGTGGCCGAGCGCATTGAGGCATTATGCTACGATGTGCAAGGCCGTTCCCCGTCGGGGGTTTGAATCCCCTTTCGGGCTTTGATGTTTGTGCTGACTTTAGTGTAACATAGTTCATAGATGTTTAGTGGGTGTGTTCAACCATGTGTATCCTGTAGGCCACATTTCAAGAAGCTCGGTGCCCTCACAGTCTCTTCATTATTTATACAGAGTTGCCTGGTTTACACAAAAGAAAACCAAGAGAGCTACCAGGTGAGACAGTTACTTCACTGTCATGACACACGCCAGAAAGGAAAGGTGGACCAACCTTTTGCTAGGCTAAGCAAGATGCAAAACAGCTACAAGTACCTTCGTATAAAACTTTTCAGTGCCCTGCCACCTGAAGCCCACACATGCACATTAAAAACTTTTACAAATGTAATACTAAACTGGCTAAAAAGAAGTCTCTGTATACCATTGAAGAATATTTTGACACTGCAATAGATGATTTAAAATTGTAACCTACACTCATTGTATGCAGGTCTGTATTATCTATACTGTCACTATATGTATCATTATTAATATTATTATTGTTGTTTTTGTTATCATTGTTATTATTATTATCATTGCATTTGTACAAATTCCTAACATCAATAACATTTAAAATGCTCGAAGATGAAAATAAATAAGTAGTTTGTAAGTTTAGAGACTGATGACCCTGCAGTTAAGTCAGTCATAAGCTTTACAAAAATTTGAACATTTTTTTAACATTGAGACATCAAGAAATCTTTTGGTTGATGTGTGCTAACCACTTGATTTCTAGCTTTTCTTCCATTCTTAATAAATGAAAGGACGTTTTAAACAAAGAGTCTGCTTTATTAATTTTATACTCAGTTTACGAACACTCAAGTTGCAACGACATAGCTCCAGATAATGGATCAATACTGACAGGTGGTCTTGTTTGCTGTTTCACACGTTTCCTTTTGACGAGTAGCAGTGAGGTTGGGAGGATGGCGGGAGGAGTGCAGTAAGGCACTTTACGTAAGTGCTAAGGGCTCAGGGTCGCTGGACCCAAACTTTGAGACCTGTGGACAGGTGCGCAAGGAGTGGGAGTGGGAGCGCGATTGGTACAGCTCACTTCACCGGTGTTCAGTGGGAGAGGGGCATGGGGGCACCAGGCCGTGGATGCTGGGCCCCAAGCAGCACTATAGGGCGAAGGGTGAGGAGGCGAAAGGGAAACAGGTCTGTGACGTCACTGTGACTGCAGTCTTAGGAGCTCGGGAGTTCGCTCCACCCGCCACTGGCTGTGTAACAAAGAGAGGGGGGTCTATGATTACCGGGCACATGCTAACGCGCCCTCTGCTACGCTGCAGCAAGAGGGAAGCGAAACCATTTGATCGCATCATTGTAAATTGAATTAGTTTGTCGAAGGATCGTGTCACACTCCAACTGTTTCGTATAATACTGCAAAAGTATATCGCAAATTTACTGGTGGGGTCGGGCTCCTGAGGCCCTTTAGAACGAGCTGCCCCTGACATTATGTGTAGTCTACGGTGGGCTATATATATGGTTCCCAACGGCTCCTTTTATTAATGAAAATCACAAAAACCCATAATTTGTAGGTATTGAAGTTACGAATTATGTTAATGGGCACTACGATATTTTCTATTCATTATAAATCATCCAAATTTTTACCATATATTCAGAAGAGATGATGTTCTTAAAATACATCTTAAATTTTTTCGATATCTTTATACACAGGGTGTCACAAAAACGTACGGCCAAACTTTCAGGAAACATTCCTCACACACAAAGAAAGAAGATATGTTATGTGGACATGTGTTCGGAAACGCTTAATTTCCATGTTAGAGCTCATTTTATTGCTACTCTTCAAATCACATTAATCATGGAATAGAAACACATAGAAGCAGTACGTACCAGCGTGACTTCAAACACTTTGCTACAGGAAATGTTCAAAATGTCCTACGTTAGTGAGGATACATGCATCCTCTCTCCGTTGCGTGGAATCCCTGATGCGCTGATGCAGCCCTGGAGAATGGCGTATTGTATCACAGCCATCCACAATACGAGCACGAAGAGTCTCTACATTTGGTACCGGGGTTGCATAGACAAGAGCTTTCAAATGCTCCAATAAATGAAAGTCAAGAGGGTTGAGGCCAGGAGAGCGTGGAGGCCATGGAGTTGGTCCGCCTCTACCAATTCATTCGTCACCATATCTGTTGTTGAGAAGCGTACCAACACGTCGACTGAAATGTGCAGGAGCTCCATCGTGTATGAACCACATGTTGTGTCATACTTGTAAAGGCACATGTTCTAGCAGCACAGATAGAGTATCCCGTATGAAATCATGATAACGTGCTCCAGTGAGTGTAAGTGGAAGAACATGAGGCCCAATCAAGATATCACCAACAATTCCTGCCCAAACGTTCACAGAAATTCTGTGTTGATGACGTGAATCGAGGAAGTACAGTACATACTAAAGAAACAATTGGGTATTTTGACAATTGTCTGCACGAATTATTTCCATTTACATTAAAAGAGAAGTAATAAAATGAGCTCTAACATGGAAATTAAGCGTTTCCAGACACATGTCCACATAACATATTTTCTTTCTTTGTGTGTGAAGAATGATTCCTGAAAGTTTGGTCGTATCTTTTTGTAACACCCTGTATAATTGACAGGGCCAGCGCAAGCAGAAGTGCTGCCCTGTGCGAGGTGTAAAATTGCCACCCCCGTATATATAAAAAAAACCTTGTTAATGTTAAAATCGGATATTTTTATGACAGTTCTGGTTCACATGTTTTGATTACAAAAAGACGTTTGACGGTTATATAAAAGACATAAAAGTATAAAACTTATGTAAGCCTAATATACAAAGGTGGAAACGCTTTTACTGTATATCTCGACCAAATTAGAGTACTACAAATTTTTAAATCAAACAATGAAGAACATTTGGAAGAAGATCAGCTGTGTATTTTCTAAATATAAACAGTTTCCGAAAATTCCCATTATTAATGCAGAGACTTGTGTAGAAGAGAGCCAGTGCGTATTTTGATAAGGACCTCAAGTCCGTAAATTTTATCCATTGACACTATGAGTACATTTTTACATCTGTCACTGAAAAACAAATTTCTTTGCTTTTCAAATTTTGGGAGGAGCCTATCTCTTTGAGAGGAGCTAACATGGACCAAAACAAGAACAGAAGCCTTTTAAATATGGGGTCCACAAAAAATATCTTAATAGTTATGAGCACTTGACTCGTAGAAGAGACGTGCAAACACTAGACAACCAAATATGAAGACGATGTGCAGTGTTCGTGTTTTATTGATATAACTAAGCAAATTTCCTTCAGACATGCATGCATGAAGGAACGGACACTGCGGCGACTACAGCTGCTAATGTAAATACAAGAAATTTATTCGCAATTGCGAATATTAATCACCATCAGCTGTACGGTGTAATGGTGACATATGAAAATTTGTGCCGGCCGGGACTTGAACCCGGATTTTCCGCTTATCGCAAGCACAGGGTGAGACTTTGTAGTACATTTGTCACAAACCTTGCTATGACTGATTTTAAATTCGATGTGCAGTGTCCGTGTTTTATTGATTGTTTTTTAACTAAGCATTGTATTTACATTAGCAGCTGCAGTCGCCGCAGTGTCCGTTCCTTCAGACATGCATGCATGTTTGAAGGACATTTGTTTACTTATATCAACAAAACACGGACACTGCACATCGTATTTAAAATCAGTCATAGCAAGGCTTGTGACAAACGTACTAAAAAGTCTCACCCTGTGCGGGAATTACATCGTAGAATGTAAGAGCACTCAAGGGCAGTAGACAATATGTGGCATATGAAAGTTTGGGTCGTTCCGGGAAGCGTGCACGGGTAGCGTAATGGAAGCACGACCGCTCGCGATCTGCGGGAAATCCGGGTTCGAGTCCCGGCTCGGCACAAATTTTCATGTGTCACCATTACACCGTACAGCTGCTGCTGATTAATGTTCGCAATTGCAAATACATTTCTTGTAAATATGAAGACGTTGCTCAAAGCTCTAATGTATGCATTTTAGAGTCCATGCTTACTAGAAATATTGTTGTTTAGGTCCGTATTACTTGCTTCTAAAATATAAAAACCAAAGAATTTGCAGTATTACTGATAAGATTCATAGTGTCAAAAAGCAAAGAATTGCTAATAGCATCAATGGAATACAACCTCGGACATGGTTTCCTTATCAAAGTATTGTGTATTCCTTACCTTGTTTACAAGTGCTCAGAGTTTGGAAAGGGAATTGTATATAAGGGAAGAATAGTTAGGTACCTCAAATCATTATATAAATACGCTAACACGAAAATTGTGGTACAGATTACTAATTTATTCGTACAAGAAGCCCATGAAAGTTACATAATTCGAAAGATTGTTTGTCATAGATTTGACGAATATAAATATTATGAGTGCATTTACCCCTTAAAAGTGGTAAAAGGAAGTAGAAATTTTCCTATCTACAGCTTGGATCAAGTTCTACACTCTCCTACAATCAGCTCCCTCAATAGCTATTCGTCTCGACCAAAGACACTGTAATGCAGTGCATCTGCAGTATTAAAATAAGCAAATATCGAAACATGGAGTGCTCCCAACTCGCTTTCTTGTGCTGATCAAATGCTTCATTTTCGCAATGATTAAGAGTGGTTAAAGGAAATGGATGTTTTCATATCAATGTTGATATAACGGATGAGAGACATGTAGCGGTGCACGGGTGGAACTACGAAATCGACATGTTGTCAGCTCTGGAATTCTGAATATCGCAGTATCGAAATAACATTATTTTTTGGCGCTGTATAAATATACGAATACCGAAATTGTAGTTCCATTTCAAATTCTAGGCTAATGAAAGTTATATAATTCGAAAATGGCATGAGAAATATATATTTCCGTTTTTATTTCTTGTTATTGTGTCAGGCATTTTCCTTACCACGTAAAAGATACCGTTTCATACCTCCTCATATTTTACCAAATATCCCAGCGGTCTCCAATGATAATGTTGCAACGTGAGGAAGGTATCACGAGGGAAATTGTTTTGGCCTTAGCATATCTTCCTTACGAAGACAGCTCTCCTCCTTCTTTGGAAGTGAGGAGACTGACGGAAGCCTGCCATCGGCAAGGTGACGAATTGGCGGTCGGATGTGACGCCAATGCCCACAATGTATCATGGGGCAGCAAGGACACCAACACCTTCTTGAATTTCTCCTACCTAACAACTTGGAGATCCTGAATAGGGGTGATGAACCTACATTCATGAATAGTAGAAGGGAAGAAGTAATTGACATAACTTTTGGTTCCATGATGATGGGCAGTTACATCAAACAGTGGCATGTGGTCCTGGAGCCATCCTCATCAGATCACATGTATGTTAAATTCAAGGTTGAAATGGGAACCAGACAGTTCATGGCCTATAGGAATCCCAGGAAAACGGATTGGGAGACATATAGGAGAGACCTTGACTTCAGCCTATCGGAAATTAAAACTTCGATAAGGAATCCAGAAGAGTTTGAGGAAGTAGCAGAGGTCGTAATCTCTGCTATAGTGACCTCATACCAGGACTACTGCTCAATCACCAAGAAGTGCACAGATAGGAGTGTGTCTTGGTGGAATAATAACCTGGAAATGCAAAGGAAACAGGTACGAAGACTGTTTAACCTTGCAAGGCGCAAAGGACAATGGGCAAAGTATCGTGAGGCCCTTGTCAATTACAACCTTGCCATCAGACGGGCAAAGGAGGCATCCTGGAAGGTATTCAGTGAGGAAATGGAGGGCACGGCTGCTCAAGCGAGACTTCATAAAATCCTCACTAGGGTACCAACTAATCCAGGAGGAACATTGAGGAAGGAAGATGGGGAGCATACAAAGACAGCACATGAAACGCTGGAACTGCTCCTCAAGACTCACTTTCCTCAATATACTCTGGTAGATAACTCAGACCAAAATGCGATTCCTGAGAGACAACGGTTCTCAGGTATTCGCAGAGAGGACTGGGATTTGGCCAAGGAGTGTGTCGATTTCAGTAAGGTCCGATGGGTGGTGGGAACATTTCAACAGTTCAAGTCACCTGGCCCTGATGGAATCTTTCCAGCTCTCCTGCAACAAGCGGGAGAAAATGTCATTAGATTCATATGCAGGTTATTCAGGGTTAGCCTAGCAGCAGGAATCATTCCCAATGCCTGGAGGGCAGTGAAGGTTGTTTTCATTCCAAAACTAGGGAGAATTGATCATACCAAGGCCAAGGATATGAGACCAATCAGCCTGTCCTCCTTCATTATTAAGACATTAGAAAAGCTGCTTAATGTGCATGTTGGAGAAAGGAGGTTAAGTAGGGCTCCTCTACATTCAAACCAACATGCATATCAGCCAGGTAAATCATGTGAGACAGCTCTCCACCAACTCATTGGGAAGGTGGAGAAAGCACTACACTTTCAGGAAATAGCCCTCTGTATCTTCCTGGACATCGAGGGGGCTCTAGCAACACGACCTTCGATTCCATGGTTAGGGCATCACAGGTGCATGGCCTAGGGACCACAATATGTATGTGCACTAGGGCCATGCTCAGTGGAAGAAAGGTAGAGACTACCAAGATGAATGAAAAAATGGTAATCAACACCACTAGGGGCTGTCCACAAGGAGGAGTTCTTTCCCCTTTATTGTGGAATCTAGTGGTGAATGATCTCATTGGAGAATTAAACTCTAGGCAGTACTTTTGCCAAGGATACGCAGATGATCTTGTCGTAGTAATACTTGGCAAATTTGCTGACACAGTAAAGAATACGGCACAAGGTGCATTGGACATTGTGCAAGACTGGTGCAGCCGGCCGCGGTGGCCGAGGGGACTGAGGCGCTCCAGTCACGGTCTGCACGGCCACTACGGTCGGGGGTTCGAATCCCCCCTCAGGCATGGATATTTGTGCCATCCTTAGTATTAGTTAGTTCATAAGTAATTTGCAAGTTTAGGGACTGATGACCCCGTAGTTAAGTCCCATAAGCTATACAAACATTTGAACATTTGAAGACTGGTGCAGAAAACAGGATCTGGGGGTTAGTCCTAAGAAGACTGTTGTTGTCCCATTCACAAAGAACCATATCCAACATTCAAGTTGGAATCTAAAGCTTTTCAATAAAGCCCTACCTGTGAAGGGGACAGTGCAGTATCTAGGGAAAACTGACACGGACCCCTCACATTAGGAATATTTGCTCCAAAGCAAAAGGTACTCTGGTAAGTACCAGGAGAGCTGGTGGCAAAAATTGGGGCCTGAGCCCCAAGAGTATGCACTGGATATACACCACGGTGATTAGACCCAGGATCACCTATGGGGCGGTCGTGTGGTGGAAGAAGGTAGAACAGGAGGTTGCTGCTAAGGAGCTTGCTAAGGTGCAGAGATTAGGCTGATTAGCCATAACAGGCGAAATTAGCAGCACACCAACTGCTGGGATGGAAACCGTGTTGGATATGCCCCCATTACACCTTTGGGTCAAAATGGAGGCAGCGGCTGGTGCATACAGACTCAAAACTGGCAAAAACTGGAACTCTTTGGGATATCCAGAATCACACACTAAAATAGTGAGTGAGGTAAATATAGGAAAGGTTGGGGAAATGCCAGCCGACTATATTATAACCCCATACTGCTTCAATAAGCCTTTCAATATAAGAATTGGAAGTAGGGAGCAGTGGGAGAAAATAGTACGACACCGTACGGGGATATTGTCTGGTTCACTGACGGGTCAAAAACAGACCAAGGCGTTGGGGCCAGGGTATACAGGGTGCAGCCAAGATTGGAGGGCGTCATTTCTATAGGGAAACTGGCCTCAGTATACCAGGCCGAATTCACTGCCATCAGGGCGTGTGTGGAGGAGAATTTGCGTAGATGCTACAAAGATCGTAGCATCTATATCTATTCAGACAGCCAGGCAGCCCTGAGATCACTGGCAGCTCCTGCAACAAGGTCTAAAATTGTTGCAGAATGTCACAGGATTCTGGTGGAGCTAGGGGAAAGCAATAGAGTAAACCAATTGTGGGTCCCTGGCCACTCTGGGATCAGTGGCAACGAACATGCCGACAGATTAGCCAGGATGGGGGCAGAGTCTCCATTTATTGGACCAGAACCTGTCCTGACAATCACCAAGGCAATGATCAAATTGGAGCTATGTAACTGGCTCAGAAGACAGCATGTAGAATATTGGAGCAAAGTCCATCAACAAAAACATGGCAAGGTACTGATGCCAAAGCCATGTTTTAAAATAAGCTCTGCAATCCTGTGCCTGAACAGGAGAGAGATTAGACTCATGGTTGGATTGCTGACAGGCTATGGGAATTTAAAAAGAACACCTAAAAACAGTGGGAATAACAGAAGAGGACCCTAAATGTAGGATCTGTGATGATGGCGATGAAACTGCATTACATCTAATCTTCGAATGCATTGCATTGGAGAGTAAAAGGCACAGAACATTTGGTACAACCAGACCTGAAGAAATTGTGTCTAAGAAAGAACTGGTAAAGGACTCCTTGAACTGTTCAAGGGCATTTGTTGGTTCTACTAGATATACAGGGAGCGATACCGCACAATAAACTTAGTTTCAGTGCAGGCAGTGGCAGGTTGGACCAAGACTGTTTTGGCTTCCCTGAGAAAATCATCAATCAATCAATCAACGATAATGTTGGCAACAGATGCTGAATAGTGAGAATCCTGTGAGTCTTCATTTTAGCCAATCGGTTGACAACGCTGATGTTTTCTCGTGGAATCTTCGCTTTATGAGGGCAATTATTTTTAATGAGTGGACGAGGGTATATACAAGAACCTGTCAACCATAAAGCATGAACAGCATTATTTGTTTACTTCATGGTCTGTATGATACACTAATCGAGTCATTCTATGTGGCTCGAACAAATGGGCAAAGATTTTCTATCGTGTTGTTGCCAACATAATCACGCGAGATCGCCGACATGATACGTAAAATTCTACCCCCAGTGGCCATTGTAAACACAATTGGTCGACTTTCGACCACAGGCAATACTAGTCTGGATAAATACTCGATCGGTTTAGTTCGAATTTTTACATGATAAGAAATAGAGAAGTAGGAGGGACTAGGTAATGCACAGTCATGTGAGGGGAGAAGGAGACGAGTGGAGAGAGGGAGGAGGGAGGGGGGCTGAGAACATTGCTGAAACACTGCTGTCACTTGAGCTCGCCACTTCAACAAGCTTTATTCGTGATTGCTTGTACATGAGTTGAAATTTGCAATCCAAAATGTCTACTTTCGTTATGTTAAAATCATCTTAAATCCCACATTCTATTTGCACTTTTTTGCGTCTTACACACCGATATGACTGTAATCATCCCATACAACGATGGAAAATGCTTTTCAGAAATTAAGCTCAAGTCTTTAAAATTTAAACACTTTCTTCTGAACTTGCTGTTTCGATGTAGTGCGCAGCTGATACTATATGACTAGTAGTAATATCTACAACTATAAGGAAAGGACAGAAAGCGCATGGGAAATATTCTTTTCCGTTTTTATAACTTTTTGCTCTTCAGTTTCGAAATTAAGAATGTAATGGCAGGTAAAAAGAAAAATATTAACAAACTGCACCGCGCTCGCTCATTAGGAAAACCAGATACTTGGACAAATGTCATCCTTATCGTGAAACTCTTTGATTGCTGATTATTCATTAAGTGCTAATAGACTAGTGCCCGTAGTCCTATCACTTCGCTTTTCTTCTATTTATTTTTCATTCTTGCTGTTAATAATGCACGACCTTTTTTGCCACCTTACCAGTTATTCAAATAATAGAAAAGAAATTTTCCTGTCTTCAACCTTGAAGTAAAATAATTCTGACTTACAAGCAACTTGTATGAACTATTCTAATTGTTCTTAGGCTTGATAGATATTCATTTGAATTCTCCCAACATTTCATATAATGTCCAAACTCCAGGCAAAATACAGAACCTCGTGACAAATTTGTTCTGGGAACGTTCTATGTAAGGAATTATATCATTATTTTGTATTGCTCGTCAATAGTGTGCCGTTAAGTTGGAAACTGGGTCTGGCAGGAACACGCTAGGGTAGTCGGTGAAGTTGTACCACTGCATGCAGATAGTGTAGTGGGCAGCGCAGCTGCCTAATAAGCATTAGGGATGGGTAGCAAATCGCATATCTGTTAGAAGTCACAGTGATTCAGAAATCGCAGTTTTTACAGTCGCTACTTTACGGAATCTGACTGCAATTTCAGCCGCAGTTTAGAAGCGCAGTAGCAACTAAGAGGAGCAAGTCGCAACCAAGAGTAGCAAGAAGCAGTTTACTTTCTCAAGGCAGTCTGCCATCTGTTGGTCGAAGTTTGTCCTAACATCTTTGCATTGGGCAGGCTATATAATCTACCTGCGATTTCAGTGACAAATAGCGTTTAACAGTTCCTAGTAGCAACTAATAGTCGCAGTTTAGACTTTGCCGACTGCGATCTGTTGGCCGAAATTGGTACTTCTAGCTTTCTGCCATCTGCGTCGTGTATGTGTGGATTTGTGTGTATATGTATGTGTGACGTTAGCACTATTTCAGTGAAAAGTCGCAACTAAGAGTCACAAGTAGCAGTTTAGATCTGTGAGCGTGCCATCTATTGGACGAATGGCGTCGGTTCAAACCAATGACCTCGAACGCTCTCACTAGTCCAAACTGCGGTTTCAGTGAAAAGTCGCAAGTAGCAACTGAGAATAGCGTTTAATATTCCGCCTTGTGCTACCTGTTTGCAGACTGTCGTAGTTTCACTCGTGTGTTGTTTAGGGATGTTGTCGAATTAATAAGCAAGAAGATAATTTGCTTTGTAAAAATGTTTACACTTAGTGGCATAATTTTACCTGGTGGCAGCACTCACATGTTGTGAAGCAAAGCCTGGCATCTATGTTCTTAGGTTATAGTTGGTAAAGACAACGAATGTGAATGCCAAATAAATATTGTATTATGGACTTTATCCCTGTTCAATATCATTTTTCGTCATAGGACCTATAACTATTATGTGAATTCAGAATACGTATCTTACATTGCAAATCTGGTTTTGATGAATATTTTGGCATGCATTATACATTGTACATCAAATAAAAATTCCAATGGGGTGGTATCAAGTGGTGAACTAAGTAATTTTACGAAATGTTTAACCTTGGGCCAACTCCATTTTCAGATTAGATTAGAATAATACTTGTTCCATATATCATATATATGACATTTCATAGTGATTTGGAACATGTCAGTCTAGTAAATGTTGTCTACACTTGACAATCAATATTTTAAGGACTTTTATTACATTTTTTTGTTTATTTATTTATTTATTTTAAAGTTTTATCTAAAAGTTCATCTACATTGTAGAAGTACTTGCCATTCAGAAATTCCTTTAATTTCTTTTTAAATACTAGTTGGCTATCTCTCAGACTTTTGATGCTACTTGGTAAGTGATCAAAGACTTTTGTGGCAGCATAATTCACCCCTTTCTGAGACAAAGTTAGATTTAACCTTGAATAGTGAATATCATCCTTTCTCCTAGTGTTGTAGCTATGCACAGTGCTATTACTTTTGAATTGGGATTGTTAATAACAAATTTCATGAGTCAATATATGTATTGCGAAGCTACAGTGAAGATCCCTAGATTCCTAAATAAATGTCTGCAGGATGCTCTTGGGTGGGCTCCAGCAATATTTCTGATTACATGCTTTTGTATAAGGAATACGTTTTTACTCAATGTTGAATTGCCCCAGAATATGATCCCATATGAAAGCAGTGAATGAAAATAGGCGTAGTAAGCTAATTTACCGATATGTATATCACCAAATTTTGCAATGACTTTGATAGCATAAGTAGCCAAACTCAAACGTTTCAGGATAAGATGCGTATGGTGATAGACCCGTATCAAACTCCCTCTTCTTTCCTAAACGCGAGGCCATCTGGAGATCCCACTTGGGGAAGTGGTGGACTAAGGCTGTCGGAGGACCGGGGCGGCGGCAGAACAAAATGAGGCCCTTGTCCATTTGCAAATACATGTATTACTATAAAAAAAGTAACACCCCTTGGACAAGAGGAACGGAAAAATGTAAGAAAAATATAATAAAACATGAGCTTTTTGAGATATTTGGAGCCCCCCCCCCCAAGACGAGAGGCCCAGGGAGTCCGCCCCCTCCGCCCCCGCCTTAGTCCTGCATTGATGGGATAGTTTCCTAAGCTGCTCCATACTATGCGAATGACGTTGCAGGCAGAAGCTTCACTGGTGATGCGCCGATCAGTAATAGAAGCCACAATACCATCCACTATCTACATTTTCTCTTCTTCTTGCAAGAATTTCAGAGTGCAATTGGTTACAGCATTTCATTGGGATCTATGATAAAGGAGCACTCCCTTGGGGGTGACTCACTACAAAAAGAGTTGAGTTACTATAATAATACCGTTCTGTAACAATACATTGTAGATTATTCATAATCTATGTGGTCGCACCGTGTATTGTCAAACACACTGCTAGTAATTCAATGCCATTGACTGTTATTTCGCAAAGATTGGCAGCCATGGTAACTCCGACTTCAACTGACAAAACGCTGATAGTGGCAGGGTGCACGTTTCAGCGAACAAGCAATATACATTGTAATGTTTATATTCTGAGGTGGGAATAATTTTTGGATTTCACTTCGTGGGTTTGAGATTTGCTTGTCAGAGCTCTAAAAGTTAAAAGTCGAAA
Source organism: Locusta migratoria (assembly GCA_026315105.1). Taxonomy (NCBI): domain Eukaryota; kingdom Metazoa; phylum Arthropoda; class Insecta; order Orthoptera; family Acrididae; genus Locusta; species Locusta migratoria. The sequence goes on from CM048748.1 coordinate 456,750,351, forward strand.
ATCCTTCATTAAACTAAAATATTATATACATTAGAACGTCGATTATCCGAAGTAATTGCTGCTAAGCTGATTGAAGGGTGCCGACTGCCGATTGGTTGTTCGCATCGACTGGCGGCTTGAGCGGTCAGCAGGGCCAGCGAGTGGCATTGTGTAAAGTGAAGGCCCCATTAGAAGTAGTTTTCCGCCACCCGGTGGTCCAGTGCGGCTACTGTGGGAAACTTGGTTTGAGGTGACGGGGATCTGATGCACCGTAGGGTGGGAGAGCATATATCTGCAACTTTTTTCGAAGGTCGGTCGCTGAGGTCAAAGGACCCCTTGAGCTTGTGGGCCCCGGGGCACTGCCCCGCCTAGCCCTGTGATAGCTACGCCACTGCCTACATGTACCATAAATTTGGATGAATTCGGCGATGACGAATAGGCGTCCTCTCCCTGTTAGATGTAGAATCAGGTTCCAATGATACTGAATGTATTACATAAACAGTATTCCACCAAAACACTTTTTACAAAAAAACCAAAAATGTTCATATGTTTGTAAAACTTATGGGACTTAACTGTGGGATCATCAGTTCCTAAACTTCGAAGTGGTACAAGCCACTTTTCCCCACTTCTTCAATACCATGAGATACCCAAATATTTATCAATTTATGTATATCACTGTAAAGGAAACGCCTTTGCTACTGTGAATGAATGGTTTTATGATTTTAAGTCGCCCATACACGTTTCGCCTTTGTCACAAAACATTTCGTTTCTGATTTAAACAGATTTAAACAGAAACTAAATGTTTTGTACATATGTAAGAAACCTAACCTTTATTTGTAAACAGAATCATGTAAATATTTCAGGACACCCACTGATCATGCCTTGTGACAAAGGCGAAACGTGTATGGGCGACTTATAAAAATGAAACCCTTCATTCGCAGTAGCAAAAGGCGTTTCATTAAAAACATTACAGTGAAATACATCATATTCAGCTGCTGCTCAAATGGCCACTGCAAGCAACGTATTTATCAATTTATTTAGTAAATTAATTAGGCATGATAGGAACAGTAGCTGCCACCAGAATCTGTTTGCTTCAGATTCTGGAGGTGGTGTCAGCAGCAAGTGGCCCCAGATATTATGTCTACCCAGCCAAAGACAGTTAGTATTCCATGAAAGAATTTGTGATATGTGTATCAATTAACTATGTACTTATGGAGATAATAACTTCTTGAATAGTAATAAATATGAAGTTTAAAGTATAAATGATTTATTTAATCTATAAAGTGCATACGTAAATGACAAATTATCTGGAAATCAATTGATGGATAATATTATTTGGAGGCACAGCTATTGCTGGACCTCATTATCTCAAGGTTTTGGTACGTTGAAATAGAAAGAAAATTTACAAGTTAAGAAGTCATCATTCATATAGAAAAGCTGTTAGCTTGGTTTTCATTGACTGGTGAATTGCCAAGCATATACAAAATAGAACTATTACACTGCCTACATTGGAAGTCATTCAACTCACGGTCAGGCAGCAGCCAGTAATAGTTCAAGTGGCGACTCTGTAGCCAGGATCACCTGTACACAAGAAGATCTCACTAATTGAATAATTACCAATATTATCAAGAAGTTATATTTAAAATGGACTTTGCCATTGTCTATATGATAACCTATGGCAAGCACAAAATATCTACAAGAAGATAAAGAAGAATAGTTTGTGCGCATCTAGCATAACAAGAACAGAAGATTTGGTGAGCAGCTGACGAGGACCGGGCACACCACTCTACTCAGCTTTACCTCCGGTCTCCAGGGCAGCGGCACACGGCTTCTTCTACGTTACTGAGAAGAGTACCAGCCGTGTTTCCGTGGTGAGAGTGCCTTTTCCTTTTTTTTTTTTTTTTTTTTTTATTTTCAGTGATACAGTGTTAGTGCTGTGTGTAGTGTGATTATTCCCACTTATGCCCATCACACGAAAACAATCTGCACAGAATAAAATGGAGGAAGAGTCGAATCCTAGTTTACAACCTATAACCAAATTGTTACAAGACTTTACAGAACAACAAAACAAGAACTTTAATAATTTTAAAACTGAACTTAAATCAGACATTGAAAAACAAAAGAAAGAACTTAAAACTGTATTTAAATCAGACATTATACAACTTACAGATGGTTCAACAAACAGACAGATAATCTTTCAGTTTCATTTTATACACAAAAAACTGAAGTGCATAATACTGTAGTAGATATGAAAAGTCACATTTCAGAACAGTAATAGTTCAACTTACACACTACTTATGAATTAACTTATACTAAAGACAACACAGACATCCATGCCCGAGGGAGGACTCGAATCTCCGACGCGGGAGGCCACGCAATCCGCAACGAGACGCTCCAGACCGCTCGGCTACTCCCGTGCGGCCACATTTTACAGTTATGCAGAATGATGCATCTATTTCGTCGTGTGAGGATCAGAGGAACGTAACTCCATTTTAGATACTTTATAGGAGAGGCGAAAAACAAAATTTTAAGACGTATATTTCAAATTTAGTAACGTAACTGGTTTACCGTTTTTAATTGTGTAATATAGCGCTAAGGAGGTACGTTATTATGTCTCTAAATCAGTCTACACAGAGGTTTTACACTTTGGAGATATGCACTAGGTTTGTCAAAATATAATGTAATAAGTTAATTTACCCAAATGAAACAGATAGGTACGGTTGAAATAAAATCATGTTAGTGGAATTTCGTAGCAACGTCAGCAATGTACGTTCACTTTGTAGCTAACTTCATCACAACCGTTGGGACCACGGACTGAACTTCCAGCTTTCTCTCCTTGTAGACTCTTGTAAAACGCGCGATCCTGCCTCATGATAATCCCAGTGTGGCACAGGTCCAGGAGGTCTTTTACCTTCTCTTCCTCAAGTCTTAGTGCCCCATGTTATTTCCGTCCCAACTGGAAGACAGTATCGGAATTTCGGGATTTTCTGCAAACCGGCAAACGTTTGAACTGGTCACGATTGAAATGTTTAGAATAGATGTGATTAACATCACTTTTGCGATACTGAACTTATGTCAATTTAAGCCATTGTTTCTTCTTCACATTGTTATTCGCTACTAGACGCCTTATACCTCTCCTTCACCACATAGGATAATAGCCCACAAATGCAGCAAAATTATATTATGCATATCTACCAAATAAGCAGATGAAACTTCCTGGCAGATTAAAATTGTGTGCCGGAACCGGGACTCGAACCTGGGACCATTGCCTTTCGCGGGCAAGCGCACTACCGACTGTGCTATCCCGACACGACTCACGATGCCGCCTCACAACTTTACTTCCGCCAGTACCTCGCCTCCTACTTTCCAAACTTCACAGAAGCTCTCCTGCAAAACTTGCAAGACTAGCACTCCTGGAAGAAAGGATATGGTGGAGACATGGCTTAGCCACAGCCTAAGGGATGTTTCCAGAATGAAGCTTTCACTCTGCAGTGGAGTGTGCGCTTATATGAAACTTCCTGGGAGATTAAAATTGTGTGCCGGAACCGGGACTCAAACCTGGGACCTTTGCCTTTCGCGGGCAAGCGCACTACCGACTGTGCTATCCCAACACGACTCACGATGCCGCCTCACAGCTGGAAGAAAAGTTGTGTGGCGGCATCGTGAGTCGTGTTGGGATAGCACAGTCGGTAGTGCGCTTGCCTGCGAAAGGCAATGGTCCCAGGTTCGAGTCCCGGTTCTGGCACACAATTTTAATCTGCCAAGAAGTTTCATATCAGCGCACACTCCGCTGCAGAGTGAAAGTTTCATTGTAGATAAGCAAATAATGGTACGTGCTGGAGAAAAACGGATTTCCAAATACACTTCATGAAGTAAGCAGTCAGAAGAACATAAGTGCCCATATGTTTTGTTCATCCGAAAATAGAGGTGCCCCGAGTTGAAACACAAGAACCTAAGTGCCAATACGTCTATCTGTCTCTAAAACTAGCTCACAACTTGGAGATATGCAGCTCATTATTTTCGCAAGGAAAAGAGATAGACACATCAAGGACCTGATTAGCATAAAGGCATACATAAAAAAAAAATCGTATTTTTTGGAGATACGTTCGTCTGACTCTCAAAAGACGATTTGTTAGTCATTTGAGTGCACGACCCTAGGTCACGGACGTGGCACTGCTGCCTATTGACACCCTCTTCCTAACTTTCCCTTCCCCATGTCGCTCCTCGTCGCTCTCGGCTACGGGTGAAGCCATCAGCGACGGCCGCGAGCTCTTGCTCCACGCTTCCGGCTGTGGCGCCTCCGCCTGCTCGGCCAGAGACAGGATGATGACGGAGGGCCGGGCGCTCCTGCTCCAGCCTTCAGGTGGCGGCGTGTCCAGCTTCTTCAGCAAGTGGGGGCCAGAGGCGACGATGCAGACGGCGCACAGTGGCGCGGCGACCGCGACCGACAGCACGCACAACAGCTGCGCCAGCCGGCCGTAGCGGACGGCCTCCTCGCCGCCGCCGCCGCCCTGCGCCTTGAGCAGTGCCTGCGAGCACAGCGCCGCCTGTGCAGCACCCAGCACACTCCTCTGTAACCCTACTACTCGCTCATCGGAACCATCAGTTTAATAACTCATAGTTGCAAAAGTTTTAACGCGAATTATTTACAGAAGATATTGACATCAACTGCGAATGGGCAAAGCTGAAAATGTGTACCCAGCCAGGATTAGAACCCGGGTTTCCGGTAGGCAGTTTCACTGACCACTACACCACTGTGGACACAGTGATCGGCACCCCTGAAAGGACTACGTAAGCACGTCCTACGTCAGACCCATTCGCAGTTGATGTCAATATATTCTGTGAATATGAAAGAATAGCAACTGCTCGATCTGAAGTGAAGTCTGTTCTTTTGGAACGGATGCCACATATACATATACAGGGTGATTCAAAAAGAATACCACAATTTTAAAAATGTGTATTTAATGAAAGAAACATAATATAACCTTCTGTTATACATCATTACAAAGAGTATTTAAAAAGGTCTTTTTCACTCAAAATCAAGTTCAGAGATGTTCAATATGGCCCCCTCCAGACACTCGAGCAATATCAACTTGATACTCCAACTCATTCCACACTCTCTGTAGCATATCAGGCGTAACAGTTTGGATAGCTGCTGTTATTTCTCGTTTCAAATCATCAATGGTGGCTGGGAGAGGTGGCCGAAACACCATATCCTTAAAATACCCCCATAAGAAAAAATCGCACGGGGTAAGATCAGGGCTTCTTGGAGGCCAGTGATGAAGTGCTCTGTCACGGGCTGCCTGGCGGCCGATCCATCGCCTCGGGTAGTTGACGTTCAGGTAGTTACGGACAGATAAGTGTCAATGTGGTGGCGCTCCATCCTGCTGAAATATGAATTGTTGTGCTTCTTGTTCAAGCTGAGGGAACAGCCAATTCTCTAACATCTCCAGATACTGTAGTCCAGTTACAGTAGCACCTTTAGGCGAGTCACGTTCATACTGGGTTGTTTCCCGCGGATTCTCAGTGCCCCATATACAGACATTGTGACGGTTGACTTTACCGTTAGTGTGGAAAGTTGCTTCATCACTAAACACAATCTTTGAAACGAAAGATTCTTCTGTTTCCATTTGAGCAAGGATAAAATCACAGAAATCGATTCTTTTAATCTTATCACCTGCAGACAGTGCTCGAACCAATTTCATACGATAAGGTTTCATAGCTAACCTTTTTCGTAGGACTCTCCATACAGTTGATTGTGGAATTTGCAGCTCTCTGCTAGCTCTGCGAGTCGATTTTCCTGGGCTGCGAACAAATGCTTGCTGGATGTGTGCTACATTTTCATCACTCGTTCTCGGCGGTCCAGAACTTTTCCTTTTGCACAAACACCCATTCTTCGTAAACTGTTTATACCAACGTTTAATACACCATCTATCAGGAGGTTTAACACCATACTTCGTTCTAAATGCACGCTGTACAACTGTCGTCTATTCACTTCTGCCGTACTCAATAACACAAAAGCTTTCTGTTGAGCGGTCGCCATCTTAGCATCAACTGACGCTGACGCCTAGTCAACAGCGCCTCAAGCGAACAAATGTACAACTAAATGAAATTTTATAGCTCCCTTAATTCGCCGACAGATAGTGCTTAGCTCTGCCTTTTGTTGTTGCAGAGTTTTAAATTCCTAAAGTTGTGGTATTCTTTTTGAATCACCCTGTATACAATATGCTGGTGACAGGCAATGATCCTTTCGTTAGGGGACAGGCGGGGAAATTTGGGACCCTTACTCTTATGGGAATTAGTTTCTGAAACTACGAGTTTGAGTACTGTGGGCAGGGTGAAGCTGGGAATTTATGTTTGACGGGAGGCGCGCTTAGGTAGTCCTTACAGGTGCGTTGATCACTCTGTACCCAGTAGTATAGCGGTCAGCGCAATTGCCTAGGAAGCAGGAGACCCGGGTTCGAATCTCAGCTGGGTACACATTTTCAGCTTTGCCCATTCGCAATTTAAGTCAATGTATTCTGTGAATATGAAAGAATAATAATTGCAGGATCTGAAGTGACGTTTGTTCTTTCGGAACAGGCGCAACATATTCATATATATTTACAGACGGATGGAAAGGTTGGTAGAGCCCGACTTTGGGGAACATCAGTTTGGATTCAGGAGAAATATAGGAACACGGGAGGCAGTCCTCACTTTATGGCTTATCTTACAAGGAGACCGCATGGGTATCGGACTTGAGATTTTTTTTTATATTTATGGTACATGAAGTTCAAAACTCAAATAATAATAATCATCCAACCATTCGACGGAACTCTCAAAAATTCTCGAGAAAATCGACCTTGAAGTTTTGTAACTACACGTAAGCAGCAATAATTGAAGTACTTGAATTGTCTGTCGGTGTAGCTGAGGCGCCGGGCGCTGTGGCTCAGGGAGCCCGGTCAGACGGCTAAACGCCTTCTGTAATAAAAAAAGCTGAGCCCAAAACACATCGAACAACAACCAACGTACACGATGCGCGACCATAAGGGATAGAACTACCCATAGAGTGTTCGAATTCTTACAAAATTTTAATCTCTAATGGTAATTATTACAAAAATTGCACGTATTTTTATTTATTTTTAATTTTCTGTGTTTTATAACAGGTTTTATAAATGGTTTCAATAAACAAAAAGTAGGTTACTTTTTTACAGTATTGGCATCACTATTACTTGACGACGGTAGTCTTCGATTGTTCAGTTTGTGAAAAGCTACGAGGCTGTTTTTGGAAAGTCATCTCTATAGCTACTAAATGGCTCTCCGAGTAGCTGACCTTGTCAGCCAAGGTGACAAGCTGTTCAACGCGTCTACATACACATAAACAAAAACTGACGTAACATGCGGAATTACGGATACCAAAAAGTTTTATACAACTGAATTCGAAAACAACGAAAAAAATAATAATATTTGCCACATTGGGATTCGAACCACCGACTCTATGGTTGCAAACGCACAACGCTACCACCTGTTCTAGGCCGACCTATGCAGAAAGTCCTTTAGTTATTGATACTTACGTGTCCTTGTAAATGTTCAAAGTCGATTTCTCGAGAATTTTTTAGAGTTGCGTCGAATGGCTGTGGCTGATTGTTATGTTAGTTCTGAACTTCACGTACCAAAAATACAAAAAAAATTCTAAAATCCGGTACTCGTCTGGTCTCCTTGTTAGAAGACAGATTAATGAAAGTTAAACGTACATTTCTAGCTTTTGTAGATTTGGAGAAAGCTTCTGACAAAGTTGATTAGAATAGACTCTTTCAGATTCTGAAATCAGCAGGGGTTAAATATAGGAAACAGAAAGTTATTTACAACTTCTACATAAACCATACATCAATTGTAAGAATTGAAGGGCATGAATAGGACGCAGTATTGGAAAGAGAGTAATACAGAATTGTAGCCTATCAAACACTGATCAAACTGTGAAGAAATTTGGATACGGAATTAAATTTCAGGGCAAATAAATAAATAAATAAATAAAAAAATTGTGGATTTCTGATGACATTGTACTTCTGTCAGATATACCAAAGGACCTGCAAGAGCAATTGAACGGAACAGACAGTGTGTTCAAAGTAACGTATACGATGAACGTTAACAAGGCAATACGAAATCAGGCGGTGCTGAACGAATTAGGTTATGTAACGAAACAATGAAGGTGGTAGATGAGTTTCGCTACTTGGCCAGTGAAATAACATATGATGGTCGCTGTATAGACAATATAAAATGCACAATCGAAATGAGAATAAGGGACTGAAGACCTAGATATTTAGTCCCCTTAAAACGACAATGGAAATAAAAGCGTTTTCGAAAAAGAGAAATTTTCTTAATTCGAATATTAATTTAACTGTAAGGAAGTCTTTTTTGAAGGTGTTTGTGTGGAGTGTTGCTTTGTACAGGAGTGAAACTAATGAGGAGGTACTGAACAGAATTTGGGATAAAAGGAATTTTTGGTATACCTTGACTAGAAGAAGGGATCGATTGGTAAGACACTTTCTTACAAATCAAGGAATAGTAAATTTAGCATTGGAGGGATATGTGTGGGGAAAAAACGCAGAGGGAGATCAAGAAACGAATACAATAAGAAGATTCAAATGCATCTGGGTTGCCGTTTTGTGAGGTAATAAGTGATGATAAAAGTCGTGTAGAATACAGTTAAGGATTTTAAGTGTAAATAATGAACTGAAGAGCCAAAGAAACTGATACTCCTGCCAAATATGTGAAGTGCCTCACAACGCGACATGACACACACTCGACTAATGCCTGAAGCAGTGGTGGAGGGAACTGACGCCATGCATCCTGCAGTGCTGTCCATTGACCCGTAAGAGTAGGAGGAGGTGGATATCTCTACTGAACAGCATGTTGCAGAGCACCCCAGATATGATCAATAATGTTCATGTATGGGAAGGTTCTCGGCCGGCAGAGGTGTTTAAATTATGACAAATGTTCCTGGAGCCACTTTATAGCAATTCACGACATGTGGAGTGTCGCACTGTACTGCTGGATTTCCCAAATAGTTGGAATACACAATGAACATGAATGGATGCGGTGATCAAAAAATGTTCAAATGTTTGTATAGCTTATGGGACTTAACTACTGGGTCATCAGTCCCTAAACTTACAAACTACTTATGAACTAGCTAATACTAAGGACGGCACAAATATCCACGCCCGATGGGGGATTCGAACCCCCGACCGCAGTGGCCATGCAGACGTGACTGGAGTGCCTCAGTCCCCTCGACCACCGCGGTCGGCATGTAAGTGATCAGCCAGGATGCTTACATGCTTGTGATGGTGGTCCCATATCACTCTAACTACACATGTTGTACACCATTATGCATCCTCCACGAGCTTGAACACTCCCTGCTGACATGGATTCATCAGTTTGACCCCATGTACACGTACATCCATCTGATACAAATGGAAAAGAGAAACGTCAGAACTAGAAACGTGTATCCAGTCATCAACAGTCCAACGTCGGTATTGATGGACCCAGGCATATTGTAAAGTTTCGTGTCGTTCAGTCAGCAAGGGTACATGAGCAGGCCTTCACCTCCCAAACGCCATATTGGCGATGTCTCGCTGAATGGTTCACACGCTGACACTTCTTGATGTCTCAGAAATGAAATTCGCAGCGATTTGCGGAAAGGTTGCACTTCTGTCGCTTTGAACGCTTCTCTTCAGTCGTCGTTGGTCCCATTCATGCAGGATCTTCTTCCGCCGCAGCGACGTCAGATATTTGATGTTTTGCCGGCTTCCGTATAGTCACAGTGCACTCGTAACATGGTAGTACGGGAAATTCCGCACCTCATCGCTACCTCGGAGATGCTGTGTCTCATCTTTGGTGTGCCGACTATGACCCACGTCCAAATTCGCTTAAATGGTGATAACCTGCCACTGTAGCGATCTTATGCCTACACCAGATACCTGCAGTGTTATATAGACATTGGCCACCGCACCGTCGCCTTAGTGGTTACATATCTCTGTGTTTGCGTACCCATGCCTACACTAGTTTCTTTGGATCTTTGTTGTATATAAGTGTGTACATAATGTGAATGAACGAGGGCTGTAATTTAAATGTGTAAAACCAGAGTGAGGACGTACTTTGACATTTTTCAGCAACTCAATGCAACCGGGAAAGTGTCTGTTTGGGTTACATATTAACAGCTGTTTTTATGTACTCAGTAAAAATTCGACATATGTCACATGGCATTTTATTGCAATTAGTCTATACTAAAACCTCCTAAAATATTTACAATTCCTCCAGAAATACTCTTTATTCAGAAGAACAGGGAGAAATGACAATCAGTCTGGCTTTAGGAAAGTTAAGGCCTCCAGAGAGTAGGTTCTAAAGTCTCACTTAATAATGGAAGCAAAAACAAAAAAAAAAAAACAAAAAAAGAAAAAGAAAAAAAGAAAAACTTGTTCGTAGAATTTGTGTAAATAGCTGCAGGAAATTGGAAGGTCTGAGGCAAATGTATAAATTGGAAGCCAGAGGGGACAATAATAATGGATAACCAAGAATTAAGATTAATAAAGGTATAAGTTAAGGATGCAAGATTTTGCTCTTACACTTATACACTGGAGAGCAAATGGTGGATGTAAAAGATTGCTTCAAGAGTAGGGTCAATATTCAAGGTGGAGTGGTTTATATGATATAATTCGAAGCTGACACTGCTACCCTTGCGAAAATGAAAAAAAAATTACAGGATGTATTGAATGGAATTATCAGTGTAATCGGTACTGAAAATATATACTGCAATTTTATGGACGTGAATATTATATTTCCAGCATACAAAACGTCTGTATCTTGTGTTAACATTAACTGACCGTTTACATCTAAAAGTAATTATTAATATACACATACCTGACCGGCAGCCTTAGCCATCCAGGACAAAGATACAAAAATTTTCTCCTTGAGGTTTAGTCCACTGCCGATTCCCAAGAGTATTGTTGCCAGAATTCGAACCTAATAAGCAGAGAGAAAAACTCTAAGAAAGGTATATAATACAGTTTCTGCTCTAGTTTTCTTTTTAAATAATTACATATAAGTTATTAAGATTTGATATACCTTGATAGTTTTGGAATGAACCTGTTCTATCATTATGCTGTTGTGGACTGACCAAAAAACATATGTAACTGATTCTTACCTTCATCAGCATTTACATTTTCCAAAATATAGATTGGCACATGATAGCTTACATAGGTAACAAGAAAACTTCAGAAATGCTTTTAATTTTCTAATGCCCGTTTGGCATACGAAGAAAATTCTTTATCCTCTATTAAAAATTTAAGGAAGCAAATTATTGTTGGCAGTCCCAGTTTCTTGTCCAAGCTGCATAGACCCATGTATGCCCACGTGAATACATTAAGTTATACCAATGGCTAGATATTCTTCATTTCTCATTAGAGGGAAGTCCAATATTAATATAGTAAAGTTTGCAGAAGATAACTTCTTATCAAATATCACACTATACTTATATATTTTTATGACAAGTTTTGGTAACTATTATTACCATCTTATGATCTGAAAAACTTGAAGTAACACATGAACACAATTTTAAATTGTTTAATATCAGTTCACAGCAAATTAAAGAAACATGCCTCAGTGAAATTATTTAACTACAAGCACGGGGAAAGTTTGTACCATATTTGGGGTATAAAATGTTCTGTCGGTCTTCAGTAGTCCTTCAAAACCCTACAATTGAACCTAGACAGGTAACCTAGATGCCCGGCAAGGCAGAGATAAACACAACACAAAACCATAAAATTAACTTCCTTTCGCAGTACCTCTTCTTGCAGATGGCTCCAGTGCAAAGCACTCTGTCTTATACCTGCATGTTACAGAGATCTGAATGAATGGGAAACCTACAAAAACGCGTCACATGCATCAAACACCATCAAGTGAGCTGAGAAGCTGATCAACGCTCATATACCTTATCTTGGAATCATTCCAGGCTCTATGTTCTCTTGGCTAAATTGAAACCTCAAGATTTGGCAGGCCTTCCACATTTGTGGCACCCTCACCACCTATTGTCAATAGTTCCCTGTCCTGGCTGCCCTACAGGGACCCAGTCGGCATTGTGGGTTTACAACCTTAGTATCCGAAGAATACTACACTGACAACATGCTACAGAATCACCTCATTGAATCTACTCCCACTGCTGCCTTCCGCCATGACACACGTTGGAATCCCACGTTGGAATAAGTGATGGGCCTCACTTTTAAGTTCGAAATCTTCACAGCAGCGGACCAGCGGCTCGAATCTTGAGCCAAAGCGGTGGCCGTCTGGGAGATCAGCCCAGGGGATGGCATCACCCACTTCCCACTTCCCTGCAGTCTACTGGCCTCCCTGTTGTGAATAAAGCGCCACTCTGCCGCCTGCCGACCTACACATCGGGCCACCCACGCCTGGCAACTGTGGCCCTCCACAGTCGTAACTCCGACGACCGAATTGCTTCTGTCCTGCCTCACCTTCTTCTCCAAACTTGACAGGGACTCTTGGCAGAATTGGTGGATGTATTGGATATACTGCATCTGGCAGGGTCAACTGGAAAAACTGCCCCATCACCAGTCATCCACTACAGGTGCCAGTGTGTATAGGAGTGGCTGTCTCAGTAATGAACGATTCTTCCCATGCAAAGATCAGCGCTCCAACTTTGTCAACGACACCCAAACAACTACTCACCTACAATGAACGAGAAATAGCATTGCTATGACAATTTATACCCGCTGTTTGATGTAAATCAATACACAGGAATGAAAATTATTTTTTAGTGGTCAATAGTGACTGCAGATGTATTTGGTCTCAATGCCTTTGGGGCATTTACGCTGTCATGTGGATATGATCGCTCCACAGGAACCCTTTCCAGCAGTGGACACTCTCTGTCAAGAATTCCAAGACCTCTTCTCACCAGAGTAGGACTATGCCAAGGACCTCACGACTTTCATCCAGCTGAAGCCTTCCATTCAGCCCTAATACTGTTGTGTCCATCAGGTCCTGGTAATCATGCAACAATCTCTGTAGGAGAAATTAGAGTATCTCCAAGGAGAGGGACATCACTCCGCTGTGCTACAGCCAGTGAGCTATGCCACTGGTCATCATTCAGAAGACCTTGGAGCGCCTCCTATCTGTGTAGGCTGCGAAACTACCTTAAACTCTCAGTCCCGGTGGAGGACTTTCCTTTCCCTATCCCGACCCCCTTTTCCATAAGGCTGCCGGTGGCAAATTCCTTTCCCAATCTGACTTGACATAAGCTTACCTTCAGATTCTGTTGGACGCCACTTCCCAACAAATGACTGTTATTGACATCCCTTGGCCTTTTCCAGTTTCAACGACTTATTTTTGGCCTTACAAGTGCACCTGCTATTTTTTCAGAGATATCTGGAGCAGCTGCTCCATGGGGTACTGGGGTGGCATTAATTACCTTGATGACATTGTGGTCAATGGTTAGTGGTTCCTCCCTCTCTGAGCATCTTTAGAACCTCCACCTCCTCTTCCACCACCTGTGGGATGTGGGTCTCAAATGTGATCCACTTAAGTGTTCCTTTTTTCAGCCATCCACATCTTACCTTGTCCACACAGAGATGGCATCTGTCCTTCATTTCTCTATGTTGAAGCTGTCACCAATTTGCCTCACCTGACTGATCTGCATCAGCTCATATCTTTCCTTGGGAAAATCTCCTACTACAGAAATTTCATCCCCTTAACTGCCCAGACTAACTACTTGGTGTATCAGCTATGCAAAAAGAACACTCCGTTCCGTGGGTCAGCATTCCAGACTGTTAAATAGCAGCTCGTCTCTGCACACTGCTTGATGCCGTTAAACCCATCTCTTCCCCTCCTGTTGCTCACAGATGCATTCCAGTATGACATAGGTGCCGTTATTTCCCATCGGCTACCAGATATCTCTGAACGACCCATCGTCTACTTCTCCAGATCGGCCACTGACGTCTAATTGAAGTACTCACACATCGAAAAAGAGGCGCTAGTTATTGTGTTTACCTGCACTAAATTTATGCCATTCTTGTATGGCACCTCGTTTCACCTGATTACCTATCACAAGCCTCTCCAAACAGTCTTTCCCCCTTCCACTTGGCTATGTATGAAGACGACCCAACTCTTACAATGCTGGGATCTGTTCATTTCCCATTTTCGTTTCACCATGCATTTCACTCCACTTCCACTCATTCGAAAGCTCATGCCTTCTTCGAACTTCCACTACGGGAGGAACCTTTGTTTGATACCTCAGATCTCCTCATCTTCCAAGTTGATGAAGACATTTAGGAGCCTGCCAAAGTAGCCATAGCCATCTCTTCCAAACCCCTCCTGCGTATCATCTGTTCAAATATCCTGCACAGTTGGCCCACAATACCACCCCCTAAACTCCAGGCAGATATCTGCTTCTTACATAGCATCTGCCATCAAGCCTCAGTAGGTCATGGTGTCATAGGGTAGAAACAGACTCCAAACCCCGAGTGATGGTTCCACAGCTCCCCCGTTCCACCATCCTGCAGATTCTCTATCAGGGGCACATGAAGGCCTTTGCCTGCTGCCATCTCTTTTGGATTTGACTCAGTGCAGCAGTCACTGAGATGATATGTTGGTGCCAGACATATGCTCAGCAGCTACCAAAGCGGCCATAGACCTTTGTGCCTTGGCCTGCCAGACCCTTTCTGGGCAGTAATTGGATGCTCGTCACCAACACATTATCGCATTTCCTTTCATTGTCTGGTACGTCTCCGTCACTACTGAAATCACCATCCCCGTCCTCGCTGAGATATTTTCCATAACCGACCTTCTTGTTAACTTAGTATCTGCCAACAAATATGGAGCCAGGAATTCGTCTGATTCTGAGGTGACAATGGGATTCAACACATTTTCTCCCTGCCCTTCCACCCCTAAACCAATTTAAAACTCTAATGACAAAGTATTCTACAGACCACTCACCGATGAAATCTTGACCCTCTCTTTAAGCTTGTACCACTTCACTCAATTGGCGACAAAATCCCACCTATTAGATGGATAGCAGCTCCATACTCTGCTTTACCTGCTTATTCCTTCCCCATGTCATCAACCCCTTCCCAGCATGTCCAGATTCACTGCTGTCACCTTAGTATGGGCATGCGGGTTCAGCCCACATGCTAGCCAGCTTCCAGTCTCGATACAGTGTGCCAGTGGCCATCAACATTGAACTGGAGATAAACACAGAAGGAAAACAATAACACCAGCTTGCTTACACGGTGCCTCTTCCTGCAGATGTCTCTGGCGTACTGCACACCAGCATATTTATACGACAGGCTGCCAGTCATCTGATCGTAAATGCTATACCTTCCTTCCTGACGACGACTAGCAGAATAGGAAACTTATGTGGATTCTGTCGTAATACAGTGTTCAAACGATCAAAAGTATTAAAGCTATGGCACAAAACTGTATTGATCATCAGTTCCTAGACTTACAAACTACTTTAACTTATATTGAGGACAACACACACACACACCCATGCCTGAGGGAGGACCCGAACCTCTGACAGGGAGTAGCTGTGCATCCTGCAGCAATGTGCCTTATAGCACACCGCCCCTCCTGCGCAGCTAGTACAGTGAACTTAGAATGGTGTTGAACTGTGAAAATAAATGTTGTGGGAAGATTGACCACTGTTCACTTCACACAACATTGGCATGACAGGAATAAAAAACGTTTAACAAAATGAGCACCAACGGCGCGTGCCCCAACTAAGATGAGCTGCTCTCTCCAAGTGTGCGGCGTGTGCAAGTGACGTGCGCCATTGGTACTAATTTTTGGAAATAGTTTTTTCTTTCAATTCTATACTCCAGAATTGTACAAACAACATTTCGAAGTACAGGTCCAAGCAAGCAGGTAGATAATTTCAGTGAGGTATGTTTGTGTCCTTACAATGTGGTGTAGGTTATTAACTGACACTACAAAATTTAAAAACTGTGATCATTTATGTAACTACAAATTTAGCACGTCAGAAGAAATAACCTTGATTATCGGAAACAGTCATAAAATATTGCGATCTTCTCTCCACTAATTTGTCAGTAACTACATTTCTATGTAATTTTTAATTGCATTCATTACTACAAAACGTATCAGTTGTTAATAGATGTCTTGCTTATCCTTGGTGATTTGGGAAGAAATTCGATTAACCAAATATTAATATCACAACAGGTTATAATGTAGTAGATGAATTGAGGTAATTCTGCTCTTTAGTAACAAAGTACTGTGGACGATAGAGAATGCAAGAAAGATACATGTAACTCTTTTGTAGAGGGAAGAGAGCTCTCTTCGCCACAATGAGTCTCTTAATATAAAGAAACACTCTGATTTTTAAAACTTCTAAGAAGGCGTACCTAGAAAATTGTATGGGAGTGATTTATTGATTGTGACAAAACTATAAAAACAACACTGGAAATTACAAGTCTTGTAGCTGCTAGGTAGTGATTTTGTGCCTGAGGCGTTGATCCCACAAATAGGCAAAGGCAAAGGAATGTGTGGTAGATATTGACTACAAATGGCAAGCTAACAGAACATTTTACAAGGAATCTAAAAATACTGAAAGGACTTGTTGAGGAGTAGAAAGGTTGAACTGGATGGGACATTTAATTCAGTATAATTTAGATCATTGGATGTAAGTGCTATTCTAAAATTTAAAAAGAAATGATACAGGAGAGTAAATGGTGATTTTTATATCAGTCTTGTCGGAAGACATATAAATCAATCATTAACTCATTTCTGCATTAACTTCCTACCAAATCTGTAGGTATATGGTAACTCTGTTACTCTGAAAGTAATCGTTCCTACTGTTAATTATAACCTATTTTGATTTGTGTAGTTTCCCATTTTTAACATACAACATATAACCGCTTCGACAACTCTCATTGTAACGGGGCTTTTAATACACCGTATGTCTTCTGGTTACTTAAAGATTTAAAGGAATTTCTTCTGTTTTATTATTGTTTTTTTTTATTCACTAATGTTACCAGACTAAGATTCTAAACATGTCTAGAAATGGTTAGGTGCAGCAGCTTGCATTTGTTGTTGTTTTAAATCTCCCCTTTCCTCGTTCCCGAAATGTTGCGTGTTTGTTGCTGAAATTGACAGCTAACTTCTCTCTTTCAAATTTTTCTATAGCATATCTCTTTACTTGACGCACTGGGAACATTGCCTACGTGATTCTTGCAAACATTCTTTCGCTCCAATTATTTCACCCGTGAGCCGTAGGTACATCATGAAGGTAACTCTACTTATAAAAACCACTGAAACCACTGTTGTCTCCTTTTACGAATTGGGCATCTCTTCGCAAGTAGGAGTTTCTTCTTTAATTATTTTACTGTAAATCCACTACAATAGTAAATCTGACTCAAACCTGTACTCACCACCATAGCTATGATGATACAAGCAATGCACAGTGAAACGAGGTTTCCTGTTAATTCTTCAAACTTTATCTGTGTGCCCGTTATTCCAAACAGCACCGGTTCGAATATTATCCAAAATACTTCAAAGGCTGTGGCAACTGGGTTCTGAAACACGGAAAAACGTGAAACTGAACAACAAAGCATCCAACAGATATCACAGACTCCTTTGTTCTAATGTTTTATGTACTCTGTTTTCGATTATGAAATTAGTTATGCGGCCATAAATCCAATAGAGTATCTAATTAATTTTTATTCCAACTATGATGAAATTAGGTTGAGGTTAGAAGCAAAATACGAGGCGTGTTTTTTTTTAAAGTAAGTACCGTTTTGATATTAAAAAAAAGACGTGCTAACATACCTCAGTAATTTTATTTTTACATGGAAGCCTGTACCTTAATCTACTTTTCTACATAGTTTCCGTCAAAAGTGAGGCACTTGACATAACGTTGTACCAGTTTTTGAATACCCTCCTGATAGAAGTCTGCTGCCTGACTTGTTAACCACTGCATCACAACTGTTTTGACTTCGTCATCGTCTTGAAGACCAACCAAGTGTTTCTTCAAGTGCAGGAACAGATGATAGTCAACTTACTGTAAGGCACTGCACAATTCAGAACAAAAGACGTGGCAAGTTGAGCAAGGGCATTGTTTTGCTGCAAGGCAATGCCCGTCCGCATGCGGCTAATCAGACCAGATCTCATCACATCTTTTCGATTGGAAACTATAGATCATCCTGATCTGGCGCCCAGTGACTATCATCTGTTCCTGCACTTGAAGAAACTCCTGGGCTATCTTCAAGACGATGACGAAGTCAAACAGCTGTGATGCAGTGGTTAACAAGTCAGGAGGCGGACTACTGTGAGGAGGGTATTCAAAAACTGCTACAAAGTTATGACAAGTGACTCACTATTGACAGAAACTATGTAGAAAAGTAGATTAAGGTACAGGCTTTCATGTAAAAATTATTGAGATATCTAAGCACGTCTTTTTTTAATTTCAAAACGGTACTTACTTAAAAAAAAATACGCCTTGTATAAACAGCAAGCAGAGAATCAATGCTGCTTTATCTTGCTATAAGTAGGCTTGATACAGAGATTAACATAGCTACAGAGTTAACCACTACAGAAGAGAAGGCTGTGACAAGGCCTTGTTTAAGGATTATTAAAGAAATTTCGTTCGAAAAGTACTTGCACAGCAACCAGCGAGCACATATGACTCGCAGGTTACACACGAGGAGCATCCAGGAGGCAAACCTCCCTATTTTTGTTACAACAAGCAGAATATAGCTGCATAAAAAAATTATTGGCAAAATTATTGACAGACTGGTAATGTCGTTAGCTCGACCTTTTTTTTATTCGTGTGTCCCAGAAGTCACCGCCTGTGAATTGAAGCAGAGTGTGCCAGTCGCCTTCAGCTGTTCGTCGTTCTCAAAAAGCTGGCCGGAGGACAGGGATATCTTGCGATACAAGAAAAACTAGAAATCGCTGGAAGCAAGATGAAGACTGTATCCTGGATGATCAAATAGCTCTCCCCTGAACTTCTGGCAAACGCTCGACTGTGCTAAACGAGACTGGGTGGTTGCACTCTTGCTTGTACCGCACCAACCAGGAAGTGAGGTCGTCGCCGTTCATTATGTACATATATCCAACAAAAGATGTCGCTGCTGCTCGCTGCCTCACTCGTGTGCACCTGTGCACCATTTCTGCACCTCTGCACAGTATGTAGCGTTTGGCCAGCCCTGGTAGAAGTGTTATGCTCCAGTATGAGCATAAACCACGTAAATAAATGAAGTACAATATGTGTTCCATCAGATGAAAAAGTTATACAAATGCATGAGGTGAATGAGAGGCTGTTTAACGTAAGGCACTCCACTCCAATTACAAAAATTAACTTTCTTCTCTATGTCATGTGCTGTACAATCGGACTATCATGTCTTATACCCGCCGCCATTTTCTTACAGGTCTCCAGTCTTCTTAACCTACTTTGATACATGCTTCACATTATGCTATATCTTATCTGCTTCATATATTTCCATTAATTTTGTGGTTCATTGAACACATTAGTTTCATGCATAATAATTCGCGACCAGGAGGGCTGACTTTAGTTCACAGCTCTGTCACGAACTAGTTCGCTCTTTTAGTTCATCCACTCCCCCTGATGGCTGAGTGGTGTTGTCTGTGCATGAAGGTGGAGGGAGAAGTTCCTCCACCTAGCTGCTTCATGCACTTGCTGCTTGAGCTGGTAAAATTATCACGCAGACCTAAAGAACAGTTTGTGGATAACTTCGTTCATTTAAGTTTCGACTTATCTTTATAGCTTGGCATTATGCAATTTATTAGTCAGATACTGCAGAGCGCAGAATACTTTTAAACAGAGCTATGTAACTCTCACTGTCAGACCCTAAACTGTGACTGATAACCATGTAGTTTGATGCGATAGATTTACAACAAAAAACAGACCCTAAACTGTAAATGGCTCTCAACGGCAGAAGGCAAGCACGTGATTTTTTTATGTCTGGTGCGCACTCTGTCGATATTGCCCATTGGTCTTCGGAAAAGAATCCTACGAACTAAAGAGCGAGGTACGTTTGGCATAATAGTTTGCGACCGGTAGCGCATATTTTAGTTCGTGACAGGTAGCTCTTATTTCAGTTCGCAGCTTCGTCGCGAAGTAGGTTGCTCGGTTTAGTTCGTCAGCTCCCATTCCCAAGACAGAGCGTTTCTCGTTAGCTCTTTTTGGCTTTTGCTACTGCTACTGTAAGGGATTTTATTTGTAGTTTTCTTAATGATAAATGTTGTCCAATCGTGTGCTATTATCCATATTTTTGGGCAATTAGACATCAAATAGGCAAATTAACGAGTTATTTACACAAATGGGTGATATAATGGTATTCAACTACTTTACATACAGAACACTGATGGTATTTTATTTTTAAAATGGATATATTTATTTATATATTAGGCCACTGAAGAATCATTTCCTACAAAATATTGTAAATGCGTTTATTTTGGCGAATAAAAAACATTTTTATAAGTAACTGACTCAGCTCGAAATGGCAGAAGGGAATTACGTGATTCTGCACACTCTCACGACCTCTCACTGTTCCCCGTCAGTCTTCAGATTAGGAGTGAACGAATTAAGAGGCGAGGGATCTGGGAACTAGTTTGCGTAATTTGCCTTTGGGAGCCCTCTTCCGAACTAGTTCGTTCGCAAACAACGCAAGACTTGAACACATGAACTAAACTTCACAGCTATGTTTAAAAACACACAACGTCGAATAGCTGCATTGATAGCACTTAAAGCGGTTACACTATGTATTGCAGTGAACAGCAAAAGATAAAAGAGTTTTATATTCATATCAATGCAAAGCCTAGAGTTGATAATATTTGTTTCTAGAAAGACGAAATATGTCGAAGTTCCCTGTTACACTCTCAAGTTTTTTTAATGTGAATATTTGACATATCAACTTTGACAAAGAAATATGATCTTGTAATAGTGGGCTAATGCGTTATGATGGCGAAAGGTCATTCACCGAAATATTGTGGGACCACACTGGTTGGATGCGGCTGGACACTAGAGAATTTGGGGACACCTCATAAGTTGTTACATGTTTGCCCAGAAAATGAACACAATATTCCTCTTGGTTTTCATTTTATAAACTAATAAAATCTAGGAGTGTTGTTGTGGACACACTGTATGTGTTTAAGTTTTTGATGCCGAAATTCTAAAATTGTGTGTTTTGTGTCTCCTTTCCGCCGGTTGTCCTGGGTGTCGGTGGCCGAGTAGAGAGACCGACACAGGGAAATAGAATGCACGTGTGTGCAAGTACGGACGTGACCAGCCAGTGGGACAGCAGAAACTAGAAACACTAGGCTAAATTAGAACAAGATATATATTTCGTAGAGACTTGGTAATACTTAACTTTTACAAAGTTCTTGACTGCAGAATGCGGATACATAGTTTATCTAGGTAGAGGCCTGCCTACTGATGAGTCCTAGTGCCTGTCCTAATCCCAAGTGACCCATGCAGTTCGGTGGTGGCCACGAGCGGGATTGCAGCAGAGGGCGCTCGTGGCTGACGTCGTAAGAACGCCGCGCCGTGCTTGCATGGCGGCGCGCGGCGAAAGTAGGTGGCGCGCACTTTGGACTCGTGCGACACCACACCACTCCCCCCCCCCCCCCCCAAACCGCCGCGCCGTCGTGGCGTAGGGCTGAGGGCCACGGCGACGGCACTGGGAGGAGGGCCGGGGCGGGGGCGTTACTGGTGGGACGGGCGGCGTAGCTGAGGCTGGGATCGAGACGCCATCCGCGCCCCGGTATACACCTTGCGATCCGCCGGGAAACCAGCCAAAACCAGCGGAAGAGCGCCCGCCTCCGCCCAGAGGGAGCAGGTCATCTTCTTCTGAGGTGCGTGGCCCAGGCAGGGGGGACACGGACGGTCCCGGAGTCCCTCTCGGTGACGCTGGCAGCTGCGGCGGCGAAGGCGACGGCGGTGGGGACGACCGCATCGGAGGCGCGTCGACGTCCATATGGATGATCTCGTAATCCGGAGACGCTGGACCCGTCTGCGAGCTATGTGGCTGTGCTCCCTGGCGACGAACTGTGTCTGGAATCAAGAAACCAGAGACAGAATCGCGCGGCCTGTGCAGGCGCAACTGGTTTGCGTGGCGCCGCAGCTCCAACCCCGTGGAAGAACATACAACATACATATTGCGACCGAGCACGCGTTGAATGGTTCCCGGCAACCATCTCAGCAAACACCCTGTACCTCACCGGCGCGGAAACCTGAAAACGCGAAGCGCCATACGAACCTACTCGGTGCGTGGGAGGCTGCAGCAGGTGAAGAAGAGTGCGGTGAGGGCGGTCGTGTAGCAGCTCGGCTGGAGACGGGCCGTCACGTGGCATGCACCGATACGTAGACAGGAAAATTTGACGCGCTTACTGCCTGGAGTGCTGACCTTTCATCTTTTCCATGTGAGACGTGAATGTTCGAACGAAACGTTCTGCTTCACCATTGGACCGAGGATGAAAAGGTGAGGTGGTGATATGCTGAATGCCATTCACACGACAAAACTGTTGAAATTCCGCACTAACAAACTGCGATCCATTGTCACTGACGATAGTTTCAGGCAAACCTTCGATACAAAACACAAATGTTTAGGCACTGATTGTACTAGACGCCGTCGTAAGCGTCTACAACAATTAATCAGCGCGTATTCCAGAAAGGTCCGGCAAAATCAATGTGTAAACGTTGCCATGGTCCTTTGGGGCGTGAGAAACGTTGCAGAAGAGCCACCTGATGCTCTGCACAAACCGTACACTGTGATGTCATGCTCTCTATCTGAGCGTCCGTACCAACCCAAGTACAATGACGCCTGGCCAGTTGCTTTGTGCTAACAATGCCCCAATGTCCTTGATGCAGGAGGCGTAACACTTTCTCGTTGCAGGGAACGAGGAACAATTACTCTTGCTTGGTCGTTGTCAGTAGCTTGGATGCAAAGGCAATAGGACGATCATGACATCCAATACGATGTGACAGAACTGCACCCACACCGTACGACGAGGCGTCAACTGCTAGCACTACAGGCTTCTGAGGGTCAAAGGGAATCAAACATGCATCACTGAGTTGTCCAGACTTTAATTTGTCAAAGGCAACCTGACAATCTTAAGACCATACAAAAGGAAAATTCTTCCTACGTAAGTGATGCAGTGGAGCTGCAATCTGAGAGGCATTGGGAATAAATCTGAAATAATAGTTAAGCTTTCCCATTACTGTTTGCAATTCGTGCACATTCTTAGGAGGAGGCAAGTCTTTGATTGCTCGAAGATGTGACTGTAAGGGGTGGTTTCCTTGGGCACTTATCACATAGCCTAGGTACTCTATTTCAGTTTGAAAAAACGAACACTTTGCTTTATTGCAACGTAGACCTGCTGCAGTCAACACTTTGAAAAGGTACTCCAGGTTTGCTAAATGTTCTTCAACTGTGCGCCCTGAGACTGTGGTGTCGCACCAGTACAAAGTGCGCGCCACCTACTTTCGCCGCGCGCCGCCATGCACGCACGGCGTGGTGTTCTTACGACGTCAGCCACGAGCGCCCTCTGCGACAACTCCGCACGTAGCCACCACTGAATGACATCGTTCACTTGGGACTGAGATAGGAACCAGTTAACACTTCGGAATCAGATAGGCACAAGCGAAGACTTGGCTATCGGACAGGCACTAGGCAGGCCTCTAGCTCAACTATGTATCGGCGTTCTGCAGTACTGAGCTATGTAAAAGTTAAGTATTGTATAAATTCTGTGCAATATATATCTCGTTCTAATTTACTCTAGTGTTTCTAGTTTATGCTGTCCCACTGGCTGCTCACCTCCGTACCTGCACAAGCGTGCTTCCTTTATTCCTGTGTCGGTCTTCCTACTCGGCCACCGACACCTACGACAGAAACGAGACACAAAAGCGGCGACGAGGCAGGGACACAAAAGTGGCGACGAGGAGCGATAGACGAACCTTGGACCAGCCCGCTTGCAGCAGTCAGACAGCAGCAGTCAGAGCACGCAGAAATTGCTCCCGCCCACCCACCCTTATTACAAGATTTTTGGGGGAACATTTTCAGTTACGTGCTTTGTGGACTTTTTTGTTGCAGAGCGTCCTCTTTCATATTGCATTTGTGTTTTAAGTTACTCGTATGCGCGGCGTCTAATCGGTCAGCATGGCCACTACCCCGAACCCAAACTTAATGGAAATTATTCAGTTACAGACGGCGCAAATAACACAACTCCTGCAGGCTGTGGCCCAGCTCACAGCGCAAGCAGCTAACCAACAACAACAGCCGCCGCTTCAGCTGCCCACACCGGCCGCTGCAACGCTTCCTACGTTTCGCAAGTACAACGAACGTGAGGAAGAATGGAGCGACTATTTTGCGCAGTTTCAAGAACTCGTCACGGCTCATCAACTAACAGGTCTGACAGTCAAACACCTCTTTCTCGCAGTAGTTGGCACCAAGACTTTCGTGTTACTGCAGAAACTTTTCCCTCACTCATCTCCTCGTGATGTAGACTTTGAACAAATTATAGAAGCACTGAACGCTCATTATGAGAAAAAAGTTCTTGTAGCCGCTGCACGGTACCGATTTTTCAGACTAAAAAAATTACCTGAGCAGTCACACCATGAATGGATCACTGAGTTGAAGGGCTTAACCCGCAAATGTAAATTTACTTGCTCTTGTGGACTTTCTTATAGTGACGTTATGTTGAGAGATGCAATTACGCAGAACATTCAGGACACCAGAATTCGGGCAGCAATTCTGAAACAGTCTGACCCTTCATTAGAATGTGTACTGCAGCTTATAGAAGCGCATGATACCTTTGACTTAGCAGATGTAGAAATGCAAAGCCACAGTGTTAATTCAGTGCGCCGCAACAGACGCTTTCCTAGCCGTAGTTCTCATTGTAGCCCTAGTGATTCTTACAATTGTACAGGCCGTGCTGAACAGACAGTGAACAGTAGCCAGTGTAAAAGTGCGACACAAAGGTCACCCCGTCGTGTTAGACGAAGTAATTTGAATAACGGGTGCCAACGCCCATTTCAGAAAAATGTTCGTAAGTCTTGCCCTCAGTGCGTGTCTCGCCATAAGCGTGCACAGTGCCCTAGGCGCAACGCTATTTGTTATCAATGTGGCAAATTGGGACATGTACAGACAGTGTGTATACAAAGCAAACATTCTAAGAACGGTGACATTACGAACGGTGTTTCGCAGGGTGCGAGAGCAGTGCATGCAGTGAATGTCATACATGCTGTGAACTTGAACAGTGCTTCTGTTGGTTGTCTTGTTTCTGAATTGCAAGAACGTTCTTCCGCGCCTATGGCAAACCTACGCAGTGAGCCACGTTGCAAGCGCCGACGAGCGCGTAAAACTGTGCAACGGAAAAGGGTTCGGGACAAGCAAAATAACAATGTACAGTGCAATCCTGTAGTGAACCTACTGCCTTCTGCAACTTCTGTTTGTAAAAGTGCCCAGTACTGTGTAGATAGTCACAGTAGACTTGATGTAGCTACTCAACAGTTTAGTGCAGTAGTTAGTGAATCCGCATTGCGCGGACGCCGAACCGGCGGTAGTGCCATCTAGGGACAGTGCTATTAAACCGCTGTGTGCTGACTCGGCGCCGCTTCCTACCGTACGGAGCCCGCGCATGCGCAAGTGTAGTAAACAAGTTCTAATAGACGTTGCCCACATTTGCGCACCTGTCGTGCGCCAGAAGCATAAACTGTTTGTGACTCTCTTCATAGAAAGTAAGACTGTGAAATTTCAAGTTGATACTGGTTCTGCTGTCACATTAATAAATAAAGATACTTATGAACTTCTGGGTTCGCCAAAATTGTCGCCGTCACAGCAAGTATTAACAGCGTACACAGGACAGAATATTCCTGTGCTAGGAACGTGCAGCCTGCTTGCCTCTTTTCAAGGTGTAACAAAAACAGTTTCTTTTGTATTTCTTCAGGCCAAATCTACACAGAACATTTTTGGAAATTTGAAGCACATCCCTTTGAATTGATAAATCAAACAAGTCGAATGCATCTAGTCCAAAAAAGTTCTGTGTAGATTTGGCCTGAAGAACTACAAAAGAAACTGTCTTTGTTACACCTTGAAAAGAGGCAGGCAGGCTACACGTTCCTAGCACGGGAATATTTTGATCTGTGTAAGCTGTTAACACTTGTTGACACGGCGACAATTCTGGCGAACCCAGCAGTTCATAAGTGTCTTTATTCATTAAAGTGACAGCGGAACCAGTATCAAGCTGAAATTGTACAGTCTTATTGTCTATGTAAAGAGTCACAAAAAGTTTTTGCTTGCGGTACTCGACAGGTGCGCGAATGTGGGCAACGTCTAATACAGCTTGTTTGCTGCGCATGCGCGGGCCGCGTAGTGAAGTAAGCGGCCAGACTCGGCACGCAGCGGATTAACAACACTGTCCCTAGATGGCACTACCACCGAATAGGCGTCCACGCAATGCGAGGCTACTACAGATTTACCAGCTACTGCTACACCAAGTCTACTGTCACTACCTACACAGTACTGGGCACTAGTACAAGGAGAAGTTGCAGAAGGCACTAGGTTCACTACAGGATTGCACTGTACATAGTCATTACGCTTGTCCCAAGCCCCTCTGCATTGCACAGTTGTACGTGCTCGACGACGCTTGCTACGTGGCTCACTACATAGTTTTGCCGTAGGTGTAGAAGAGCTTTCTTGCATTCGAGAATCAAGAGTAGCACCATTCAAGTCCACGGCATGTATGACATTTACAGTATGAACTGTTCTTGCACTCTGCGAAGTACTGTTTCTAATGGCACCGTTCTTGGAATTTTTATTCTGCATACATCCTGTCTGCACATGTCCTGAATTGTAACATTGATAACAAATGGCGTTGCGACTTTGGCACTGACCACGTATGTGGCGAGATACACACTGAGGGCAAGACTTACCAACATTTTTCTGCAAAGAACGTCGGCGCCCTTTTATCAAATTACTTTGTCTAACACGACAGGGCGACCTTGTGTTGCACTTTTACACTGGCTACTGTTCACTGTCTGTTCAGCACAGCCGACTAGAATTATAAGAAGCACTTAGGCTAGACTGAGAACTGTGACTAGGAAAGCGTCCATTGCAATGCACTGTCGCTTTCCATTTCTACATCTGCTAAGTCAAAGGTATCATGCGCTTCTATAAGCTGCAATACAGTATCTAATGAGGGGTCAGAATGTTTCAGAATCGCTGCCCTAATTCTGGGGTCCTGAATGTTCTGCGTAATTGCATCTCTGAACATCACGTCACTGTAAGAATGTCCACAAGAGCTAGTAAAATTACATTTGCGGGTTAAGCCCTTCAACTCCATAATCCAGTCTTGATGCGACTGGTCTGGTGATTTTTTTAGTCTGAAAATTCAGTACTGTGCCGCTGCTACGGGAACTTTTCTCTCATAATGAGCATTCAGTGCATCCCTTATTTGATAAAATTCTAGATCTCAAGGAGATGCGTAGGGGAAACGTTTCTGCAGTAACACGATCTTGGCACCCACAACTGATAAGAAAAGGTGTTTGACTGTCTGACCTTTAAGTTGATGAGCTGCGACGAGTTCTTGAAACAGCGCCAAGTAATTCTTCCTCACGTTCATCGTACTGGTGAAATGTAGGAAGCGGTGCAGCGGCAGGTGTGGGCGGTTGATGCGATGGCTGTTGAGTTGCTGTCAACTGGGACACCGCTTGGAGTAGTTGCATGATTTGTGCCATCTGTAACTGAATAATTTTCATTAAGTTTGGGTTCGGGGTAGTGGCCATGCGGACCGATTAGGCGCCGCGCATATACGTAAATTATAACAAAACACAAATGCAATGTGAAAGAAGACTCTCTACAAAAATAAGTCCACAAAACATGTAACAGAATATCGTCCCCCAAAAATCTTCTAATAAGGGTGGGCGGGTGGGAGCAATTTCTGTGTGCTCCGACTGCTGCTGTCTGGCTGCTGCAAGCGGGCAGGTCCAAGGTTCTTCTATCGCTCCTCATCGCCACTTTTGTGTCTCGTTTTCGCCGGTTGTCCTGGGTGTCGGTGGCCAAGTAGAGAGACTGACACAGGGAAATAGGATGCACGTGTGTGCAGGTATGGAGGTGACCAGCCAGTGGGACAGCAGAAACTAGAAACACAAAGCTAGATTAGAACAAGATATATATTTCGTAGAGACTTGGTAATACTTAAGTTTTACATAGTTCTTGACGGCAGAATGCTGATACATAGTTTATCTAGGTAGAGGCCTGCCTACTGATGAGTCCTAGTGCCTGTCCTAATCCCAAGTGACCGATGCAGTTCAGTGGTGGCCACAAGGGGGATTGCAGCAGAGGGCGCTCGTGGCTGACGTCGTAAGAACGCTGTTCCGTGCTTGCATGGTGGCGCGCGATTGAAGTACGTGGCACGCACTTCAGATTTGTGCGACACCACAGTGTCTAATATTAAAGTGGTCTCAGAATGTCACAGAGTTTGTGGACCACCGCCTCCGCGCCTCGGCGCAGCTGGTGCTATGCTGGATTTGCAGGCCGGCAGCGCCAGCAGTGGCGGTGGCAGTACTCACGTCGTGGGGCGGAGTGCCGAGCGCCGCCCAGGAGGCGCCGGACAGGAAGGCGGCGGTGAGGCAGGCCAGGGAGCCGGCGCCGGGCACGCCCAGCGCCTCGCTGCCCAGCACCGCCGCCACGCCGCCGCACAGGAGCAGCGCCACCCTCAGGGGCACCACCAGCGGCTGCGCACCACACTCAAAAGCTCTAGCACCGACTCACTGTAGACCAATAAACGCCGCTGGCCGTCCTAAATTAAATACTCAGGGAGACAGCATATATCATAACACAATTTGTTTGCAAGAAAACACAATGTAGAAATTGACAAACACAGTATCGTGTCAAATGCGGGAGATGATCTTCATAAGAAACTAGCTGAAAACCCGGTGATGCCCGGGTATTTATTTACTTATTTATTGCTGTCATTTTCCAGGTATATATTTATTTGTACTAGGGCTGTATGTCTGTAAAATCTTTTGGGAATACAATTAGTAGTAAAGAAGTAATAAATTATAACTTGCTGCACGATCGGCGGGTTTTACATGAACGTCCCAGTTGATGTCATCATATCTCATGAACTACATGTCGTACTGTGTACAATTTAGAAGCTACACTCAACTATATGCATGTATACTGTTTGTAAAATTTCCTGTGGCTACAATTTATAGTGTAGAAATTATAAATTCTAACGTCATACCGAATGCCGTACATTTAGTCCATGGACAACAGAACAATAAATAAAGTATAAATGTTTGTAATGCTTATGAGACTTACATACGGCGTCATCAGCCCCTAAGCTTACAAACTACTTATGAACTACCTAAGACTAAGGACTGCACAAATATCCATGCCCGAGGGGGGATTCGAAACCCCGACTGTAGTGGCCGTGCAGACCGTGACTGGAGCGCCTCAGTCCCCTCGGCCACCGCGGCCGGCAACAACGGAACGTTATTATTTATGTTCTCATATCTCATGAACTACGTTTCGGAATGTGATACAATTTAGAAACTATATTCAACTATATATGTGTATACTGTTTGTAAAATTTCCTGTGGCTACAATTTGTAGTGTAGAAATTATAAATTCTAACGTCATACCGAATGCCGTAGTTTTAGTCCATGAACACCGGAAAAGGTGTAAGCGAGAAACCTTTTACATTTCATCATTTTACTATGGTTGCCAGCGAGAAAAAGTTTAATAAAGGTTTGAAATTATGTTTAAAGTTTGTTGCAAGTCGCTAAGTACTGTCATTCTCATACAGTAAATTTCGAAAGTCTCACCGCAATATATGGCATTTTTTGCGATTTCTATTGGTTATGACGCAATATCTTTTGAACCATGTGCCGTATGTGATTCTTAACCATGCAGCAATTGTTACCTCACGGTAAGGAATGTGTTTACCAAATTCGGTTGAAATCGGTCCAATGGTTTAGGAGATAATGAGCAGCATTGTCGCAAAGTGCAGCAGTTTTTCGCGCATCTCATTGTTTACGACGTCATATCTCGTGAACTATATATTGTATGTGATTCTTACACTTACAGCGACTGTCCTCGTGGATTGTGTGGTGTCGCACAAGTCCAAAATGCGCGCCACCTACTTTCGCCGCGCGCCGCCATGCACGCACGGCGTGGTGTTCTTACGACGTCAGCCACGAGCGCCCTCTGCGACAACTCCGCACGTAGCCACCACTGAATGACATCGTTCACTTGGGACTGAGATAGGAACCAGTTAACACTTCGGAATCAGATAGGCACAAGCGAAGACTTGGCTATCGGACAGGCACTAGGCAGGCCTCTAGCTCAACTATGTATCAGCATTCTGCAGTACTGAGCTATGTAAAAGTTAAGTATTGTATAAATTCTGTGCAATATATATCTCGTTCTAATTTACTCTAGTGTTTCTAGTTTCTGCTGTCCCACTGGCTGCTCACCTCCGTACCTGCACAACTTGTTTTCGCCGGAACTAGGTTGTGCAAAGGACTTCGTGGCACATGTAACTTTGAAAGAATATGCTGTACCAAAATTTCGTAAAGCTAGACCAGTGCCTATCGCAATGCGTGATACAGTTGCCGAAGAACTTAAACGTTGGCAAGATAGTGGGGTGATTTCTCCTGTTTCTGCAAGTCAGTGGGCCTCGCCTATAGTAATTATACCCAAGCCGTCAGGAAAACGTCGTCTCTGTGCGGAATTCAGATCAACAGGGAACAGTCAAACAATTGTAGACACTTATCCCCTGCCCAGACCTGACGAAGTAATGGACAAATTAGGACAGTCTCGCTTCTTTTCCAAGATTGATTTAGCAGAGGCATACTTACAAATTCCGCTTGATGCCGAGTCAAAAAAAAATTTTCGTCATTAATACTCACATGGGCCTTTTTCAATTTCAACGCCTACCCTTTGGCAGTTCTTCCGCCCCCGCTATTTGTCAGCGCTTTTTGGAACAGCTGACAGTTTCTGTACCGTGCTGTTCGAACTATTTAGATGATATTGTGGTATCCGGACGTACAGTTGAATAACATTTAGCAAACCTGGAATGCCTTTTCAAAGTTTTGACTGCAGCAGGTCTACGTTGCAATAAAGCAAAGTGTTCGTTTTTTCAAACTGAAATAGAGTACCTAGGCTATGTGATTAATGCCCAAGGAATTCATCCCTTACAGTCACATCTTAGAGCAATCAAAGACTTGCCTCCTCCTAAGAATGTGCACGAATTGCAAGCAGTAATGGGAAAGCTTAACTATTATTTCAGGTTTATTCCCAATGCCTCTCAGATTGCAGCTCCACTGCATCGCTTACGTAGGAAGAATGTTCCTTTTGTATGGTCTAAAGATTGCCAGGTTGCCTTTGACAAATTAAAGTCTGCACTACTCAGTGTTGCATGCTTGATTCCATTTGACTCACAGAAGCCTGTAGTGTTAGCAGTTGATTCCTCGTCGTACGGTCTGGGTGCAGTATTGTCGCATCGTATTGCATGTCACGATCGTCCTATTGCCATTGCATCCAAGCTACTGACGCCGACGCAACAGAATTACAGTCAGATAGAAAAGGAGGCCTTAGCAATCATTTACGGCGTCACAAAGTTTCATCATTATCTCTATGGCAGAAAATTCTATTTGTTGACAGACCACAAGCCTCTCACGTCGTTGTTCTCACCCACAAAGCCAATTCCGCCACGAACGGCACAAAAGCTTCAGAGATGGTCCTTCATACTGTCTAATTATCAGTATGAGATTTTGTACCGACCTACCACTCAATATGCCAACGCTGACACACTTTCCCGACTTCCGGTTGGCCAGGATGTGTCGTTTGATTCTTCAGAAATAGCATGTTGTCAGATAGATTCCAGAGATGCTTCCGCTGTCGCAGATTTCCCTTTGAACTCTCGTCGTGTTGCACAGGAAACAGCTGCGGCGCCACGCAAACCAATTACGCCTGCACAGGCCGCGCGATCCTGTCTCGGGTTTCTTGATTCCAGACCCATTTCACCGCCAGGGAGCACAGCCACATCGTTCGTCGATGGGTCCAGCGTCCCCGGACTACGAGATCGTCCCGATGGAGATTGACGCGACTCCGCCGCTGTCGCCGCCGAAGATGACAGGGTCACCGAGAGGGACTCCGGGACCGTCCGTGTCTGGGCCACGCACCTTAGAAGAAGATGACCTGCTCCCTCTGGGCGGAGGCGGGCGCCCTTCCGCTGGTTTTGGCGGGTTTCCCGGCGGATCGCAAGGTGTATACCGGGGCGCGGACGGCGTCTCGATCCCAGCCTCAGCTACGACGCCCGTCCCACCAGTAACGCCCCCGCCCAGGCCCTCCTCCCAGTGCCGTCGCCGTGGCCCTCAGCCCTATGCCACGACGGCGCGGCGGTTTGGGGGGGAGGGGTGTGGTGTCGCACAAGTACAAAGTGCGCGCCACCTACTTTCGCCGCGCGCCGCCATGCACGCACGGCGCGGCGTTTTTACGACGACAGCCACGAGCGCCCTCTGCTGCAACTCCACTCGTGGCCACCACTGAACGACATCGTTCACTTGGGACTGAGATAGGAACCAGTCAACACTTCGGAATCAGATAGGCACCAGTGAAGACTTGGCTATCGGATAGGCACTAGGCAGGCCTCTAGCTCAACTATGTATCAGCATTCTGCAGTACTGAGCTATGTAAAAGTTAAGTATTACTAAGTCTCTATGAAGTACATATCTCGTTCTAATTTACTCTAGTGTTTCTAGTTTCTGCTGTCCCACAGGCTGCTCACCTCCGTACCTGCACAAGCGTGCTACCTTTATTCCTGTGTCGGTATTTCTACTCGGCCACCGACACCTACGACGGAAACGAGACACAAAACCGGCGACGAGGCTGGGACACAAAAGATTGAAGCTTAGGTGTACAAAATTTCGTAAAGATTGGAACAAAAAGATTTGTATGGAACATGTACAAATATAAGGACACTCTGCTTTATGTATTAGACTTAATTATTTGAAGTTGTTTGATATTACAGATGAATTTCAGTTCTTTGGTAACAAGTATGACAGTATTATAGTTAACAAAGTTATCACAATCAAATACAGAATTAACGTTAGGTTAGACAAGGTAACACTTGATAATCAAACTGCAAAGAAATATTATGAAAATTAAGGTGAAAATCAAGGTGAAGATTCGTATTGCACTGTAAGATAAAATGGGTGCTTTTAGTTTAAGTTCTGTGCACTCAACAGAAGTACCATGGAAGAAATGTAATGGAAAGAATAGATTTAAAATTATTACATACAGTAAGCCAGAGACTAGTTGTGAAGTGTCATAAGTTAAGACATATGGTATTGGAAAAACACTGTAGAGTTAAGAACAAATTGTTTCAAGGCGATCATCCATTTCATATTGGTTTGCAATTGTCTGGTGAGTAACCGACTAAAGATAATGTTAAGAAATCTATGTTTAAATATGTATCATATATTATCAAGCATAGATTGTATATGACATTTTGTAACAGAAAGGGTAATATAACTCTCTAAATAAAGGTATTTGTTTTCAGCACGTTGGCTTTGCAATTCTTTTACGCTGGTTGCAACCACATCCATATTATCCGGACAATATGCGGCCTGCCTTCCTTCTTCCTACTACACTAGAATATATTGGTCAATTAGGGATAACATTTTATGGGTAAAAAGTTAATATTTCGGCAGCTGTTCTTGTTTTAGAAGAAATTTGGTTTTATAAACCAAGTTGTGTTTAGCTAATAAGGGATTTTAGGGATGCATACAGACACTATCTCCTATTGCCAAACAGTATTAGATGCACCAATCCATATCATGATTCTAAGCAGGGTACATATAGACCATCCTGGTATCATAAGCAACCTGTATATATATTCACTGGCATTAAATCAAAGAACCTCTGCATTCAAAGACATAGATAATTTATTCCTTTTGGTGGGTGTTGGGGTTTAGTTGTCTCCCTGCATTAACTTTGTCAGGTGTCTGTCAGCAATCACCAACAATATGGGATAACAGCAGGCCACTCTGTCTACTTATGTACCAGCAATGTGTACTGGGATGGAGGGGGGGGGCTAGAATTTAATACCACTCCAACCACAATTTCGACTGCACGACTAGTAGGGTGAAAAATGACACAATGGAATAAAATAATAACTTCTCAGAGGAGTGTACATTGATATGAAAGTTCCTGGAGTATTGAAATTGTATTGAAACCCACGATCTTAGAGTTCTGCAGGCAACGATAGAAGGTAGCAGATGGATTACTGCCAGAATTAAAGGTCTAGCATGCGCCATGAGACGAGCATTGGTAGTTCAATTAAGTAATCCACTTGCCCGTGAAAGGCATTGAATTCCAGTGCGACACACAGCTTTAGTCTGTCAGGAACTTTCATCAGGCAACTGTTCAATAGTGTCTCCACACTCTTATCTCACCATGGTGGTGGTGTAGGCAGTTGGTGATGGCATGATTGTTAAATGTTCAAAGTCAAATGTTTGTATAGCTTATGGAACTTAATTACGGGGTCATCAGTCCCTAAACTTACAAACTACTTATGAACTACCTAATAATAAGGACGACACAAATATCCATGCCCGAGGGGGGGATTCTAACCCCCGACCGTAGTGGCCATGCAGACCGCCACTGGCGCGGCGCAGTAAGCTCGGCCACCGCTGCCGGCTTCAATGTTCATTTCCATTATTTTCGGCACATATGCTTGTGATGCTGATTCAAAGTTAAACACAGCAATAGATGCCTTGCAGAGAGCCCACTCCACTACAACCGACTAGAAAGGGTTACACTGATTGTGGCACAACAGACCGAATTAGTGTAATATCTTTCATTACATGTTAAAGGGAACCATTAGTGCCATGTCAAGGCCGGCCAATGCACGTACTGGTGCAAAAAGGTGGGTGCAATAGGTCGTGTCCACCCGCTGTTCCCTTGTGCATCCAGTGATTACAAATCCAGTTTGCTTGGTTACACCCAACATGACCAGTGATTTATCTGAAGGATAATCCCCAACTGGTATATGCAAACGTTCTTCCTCAGATAAACTGTGGAACGTGGTCGATTACTCTCTCCATCGGCATTATGAAGTGTCTCACAGTAAATAAGCATGTAAAGTGTGTGTAGTTTTTCTTTATGTTTTGTAGTAGATGACACAGGAGTCGAGATAGAAGAAGTTAAATGAAATTTTTGGTGCGTATTTAGAACAAGGAATTACAGACAGGTGTGGCAGACACCCAATAATTATCTGAACTATTAATGTTAAATGGGACACAACAATAAATGAATTTGTTAAGAAAAACAGACTTTCTCAGCTATAAGTTTATTATAACAACTGAATATTTATGTTATTTCATAGCAATAGCTCAAATATTTAAATTAAAAATGGACATAAAAATTCACATATATTCGATATAAATGGAAAAATAAACCTATGTTACTGGTTTACATAAATCAGAACAACCTCAACATGAATTTAATATTGATTGGTAAGTCAAAATATCTCCTATTGGAAACCGATAAACTTCGTAACAAAAATGTAAATTTAAGTATAAGTTCGTTGTTGTAACGAAATATTCAGAGCAGGGTAGATATATCAACAACACTTTCCCGTTAGACTGGAGAACTGGATGCAACTGCCACTTGCTGCTGGCATGCGCAAGCCATAGATTACCCAGTCGACGAACTGCTGGACGTTTTCGCTGCGCCGCTGTGGTGTGGACTCAAATGTTCAAATGTTTGTATAGCTTATGGGACTTAACTACGAGGTCATCAGTCCCTAAGCTTACAAACTACTTATGAACTAGCTAAGACTAAGGACGGCACAAATATCCATGCCCGAGGGGGGATTCGAACCCCCGACCGTAGTGGCCGTGCGGACCGTGACTGGAGCGCCTCAATCCTCTCGGCCACCGCGGCTGTCATGGGGTGGACGTCTGGCGGTTATAAGCTGTAGAGTGTTCGACCACGAAGTAAATCACGCTCCGATATTCGGAAGCTGTACGGCCTCACATCAGCCACTGTGCTCTCGGTAGTGCACACTGCCCACGACCTTAAGCAGTTCTGCCAAGTCTGGGCCATTTCAGTTAGCATAGACCAGTGCGCACAAATACTGAAGGCATCAAAAACTCCAGAAAGCTGAGTATGTCGTAATTAGTGCCTCGATGCAACTAATTATGGCTGGCTGACCTTGTTGTCACCGAACAAGAACTATCAGTACCAGTTCAAATCTCAGAGCGCACTCTGAAATTTGTACAAGTTCCTAAGTCCAAGAATTGGCAAATCACCTCATCTGTACCCATGGAGAGCACGTAGCGTAGACCGTCTGTACTCCAATAGCGCAATGCAAAGTCCATGAAACACAAACTGCTATGCACGTCCGCCCGAAAAAAAGCCGTTTTTCCAAAAACCCAATCAGTTTCAAGCTTCCTTGCACTGGCCAGTGAAATTTCACTTACGCCTCGCCGATTTCGGAAATCTGAAACTCTACCCAGCACCCAATCAGAGACGGCTACCCTTCCCTTTAAATCTCCTTGGCGCGGTTCTCACGCTTTCCCTAACCATCCACCGGACTCGCACCCAGCTCGGGCTCTGAAGAAATTTTTCCGTTAGCAAGAGCCTCGCTCCACTGCCACAGACAACAGGAAACCTCCGCAAGGACCCGGTCACGTGCTCAGGGATGCGGGGAGGGATGATTTCTAGCAATTCCGTAAGATGTCCCATGATAGCGCTGCAGTCAGAAGCAGCCCTTTAAAACTGGCCAGAGCAGGAGGCAGGTAGCGGCTGTCCCCACCACCACTTGCCCTCTAACGCCGGCACGCCGGACACAGCCGTGGCCTCTTGGAAGATGGTACCAGCTTTCCCCTCAGCCTTCCCTCCATGCTACCCTCTGATGTGCGAGAGCACAGACAAAAATATTCAGACGGGAAACCACCGTAAGGGCCCGGTAACATGCTCAGGGGTGCAGGGAGGGAAGGTTCCGTAAGATGTCTCATGATGGCGCTGCGGTCAGAAGCAGCCTTTTAAACTGGCCAGAGCAGGTGGCAGGTAGCGGCTGTCCCCACCACCACCTCCCCTCAAACGCCAGACACAGGCATGGTCTCGTGGAAGGCGGCACGAGCTTTCCCCTCAGCCTCCCCTCCATGATACCCTCTGATGTGCGAGAGGCACCCTCAGAAGCGCCTCTAGTGTGGTCTAGCGGTACTAAGCCAGGAAATCTCCTGACATCTGCTGGCATCTTATGGAACTTCGGGGGGAGCATAGAACAGAGGTTTAGAGGGAGTTTCTTCACTGTATATGTTACTCTGTGCCAAGGCCTTGGATTTGGATGCATTACATGATTATTCTTACGTTAAAGTACACTATAAAGATGGGAGATGGATTGCCATCTTTCAGGAACAATTCCGAACATCCACATGGACGTAGTTACTCCTTTATACAGCACTTGCACGAGGCCTGAATGTTGTCCCAACTGTGCACATCACTGAAATGTTAATCACGTGTGTACCTCATTACAGGAAATGAATGTTGCAAATTTCACATCATTTCGATACTTCCTTCATGGTGTTCCATTTTAGGTAGCCTTCAGCGCATAAACTAATGCGACTCTTATTTTTTCATATATCATAATTTTACTCACCTTAATTAAGGTGCTTCACATTTATGTTCCAGGTTTCTAAGGGTGTTAATGAAGACTAAAAGTTGTAATGAGGAATTCATGTTCAGAAACATAACTTTTGCATATGAAAAAAGTTTCACGATCATATCTCCTTCAAATTTCTTGCTTCAACATAATGTGCATTAAAATGAAAATTCGCATTGCATTCAGATGTCCATCTGCCTCGTAACAGTGTGGATGATTTAACTGACCCTACCAGAGGGCGCACATCACAGTGAGGTAGTTCCCAGCAGAGCTCTGCTGGTATGGTACATTGTGTATTCTCTTGCTCCATTGCTTTTATGGTTCTCAAAGACTGAGTAAATTTCTATGTTATGCACTATGAATATCTGTGTACAATGGATTTGGAAATGTGTATAACAATGGTCCTTCCATTCAACAATTACATGTTTCACTCATGCTATAATTGTAATCTGCAAGTAGTTTCATAAGTTATATATTAGAAGTAGGAAAACGTTAGCTTACATGCTTGT
Source organism: Locusta migratoria (assembly GCA_026315105.1). Lineage (NCBI taxonomy): Eukaryota > Metazoa > Arthropoda > Insecta > Orthoptera > Acrididae > Locusta > Locusta migratoria. The sequence continues at coordinate 456,788,534 of CM048748.1, forward strand.
TACAAACTATTTTATTTTGTTTTTCGGTATATCTAGTAAAACAGTGCTTTCAAATTGCTTTTTCTATCCCTCTATTACCATTTAAAAAGTATATATGAGGAGCGTTTGAAAAGTCCGAGCCAAGTCCTACAGATGGCACCACCGGCGCGCATCGAGGTCTTGATTAGTTGGTAGCATCTTTGGAAAGAAGTAACAGCAAGTTTCAGCTATATTGGTCTATTTCTTTGTGTTTGGCATTAGTGTGAATCAAGAAAGTCGGGTGATTGTCGAAAAATGGACGAAAAAGAATTTCGTGTGGTGATTAAAAATTACTTTCTGAAAGGCAAAACGCCTCAGTAGACCAAAGAGAAGCATGATAAACATTATGGTGATTCTGCACCTTCGATTAGAACAGTTCATAAGTGGTTTCAAAATTTTTGGAGTGGTGATATGGGCACAAATGACGCTGAACGTTCTGGACGCCTTGTGGAGGTTACGACTCCAGAAATCATTTATAAAATCCATGATATGGTGATGGATGACAGAAGAGTTAAGGTGCGTCAGATTGTTAGTCCTGTGGGCATCCCCAATGAACGGGTACATAATATTTTGAATGAACATTTAGACATCAGAAAGCTATCAGCAAGATGAGTGCCGCAGTTGCTCACGCTTGACCAAAAACGGAATCGCGTGAAGTGTTGCATGGAAGGTTTGCAGCTGTTCGGGAAGAATCCGCAGGAATTTTGGCGTCGTTTCGTCTCTGTGGATGAAACATGGATACATTGCTGTACTCCTGATACCAAAGAACAATCTGAACAATGGGTTACCAAGGGAGAATCTGCACCAGGAAAGGCGAAGACCGGTCCTTCTGCTGGAAAGGTTATGGCGACGGTCTTTTGGTATTCGCAAGGGGTAATCCTCATTGACTATCTGGAACAGGATAAAACTATTATAGGTGCATATTACTCATCGTTATTGAACCGTGTCAAAACCGAGCTGCAAGAAAATGCCGACGATTGGTCCACAAATAAGTCCTTTTCCATCACAAAAATGGAGCAGCACACACCTCAGCAGTTGTGGTCGCAAATTTATTGAAAATAGGATTCCAACTCGTTTCACATCTCCCCTATTCTCCAGACGTGGCTCCCTCGGACTACTATTTGTTCCGCAATTTGAAGAAAGGGCTGGCGGGACGAAGATTTCATTCAAACGAGGAGGTGATTCCAGAAAGCTATAGCTATTTTGCAGGCTTGGACAATTCCTATTACTCGGAAGGGATCAACAAATTAGAACAACGTTGGACGAAGTTTACAAGTCTAAAAGGAGACTATGTCTAAAAAGAAAAATGGTTTTCTCCAAACACATTAGTGGTTTTTCAAACACACCTCGTATAAACGTACTACAAATGTCTCCTCTGCCTTCCTGAAATCAGATACCTCCTCATCATAGTATTTGTTTTAGGTAACTAGGATTTCCTGGCCTTACAGGTCGTGTTTTACATTAAGATTTTATCTTTAAGAATAGTTGTATTTGACTTATGTGGATCGTAATTAGTGTTGGTCCTGCTGTGCCTATATAGCGTGTATTTCACGCAGTTGCAAGCGAGCACAGAGTCTGCTACATCGTCTTTTCTATGTAAAAAGTTTTCTTAACACTTCTTTTTCTGAAAGTTTCAATTGTTGTTAAGTATGGAAATAGCGCTTCACAGGTGTCACAGGCACTGGGTATAATTAATTTGAGTTCCTACTCCGTCTAGATATTCTGAATGGCAAATTGTTACAGTACTGTGTAGGTTAGGTTACGCAGTCACAAAGATGTTTTTGAAACAAATTTTTAACGTAATTTCATGTGTCACTGGACATTTCAGCACTTTCTTTAAAGCGCAATAGACATGAATTTTGCAACCATTTTCGATGTTTATAGCCATTTTTTAAAGTGAGATATTTACAGGAAGCCATCCGAAAGGCCCAGTCTTGGGCATCGGCCCATGGTTTGCAATTTTCTGTATCTACAACCTAAGTTATGCAGTTCACCCAGACCCAGAGCTGTACATGGCTGTCAAGCTACTTTAGGTCTGCTTTTTAAGCATGCTCTTCGATGGTTTGCTCACTTTGATGCCCCACATTCGTCAGCTCAAACAAAAAGTGCTGGCACTATGTGACTGTTCTTCGCTGCCTCAGCCACTCTGTTTGGGCAGCTGCACATTCAACTCTCCTACACCTCTACAAGGCCTTAATACAATACCGCCTCGACTATGAGAGCCTGGTATGTGATTCATCAGCACCTTCGGTATTGTGGGTCCTCAACCCATTTCTCCCTAGTGGTGCCCGTCTAGCGACAGAGGCTTGCCACACAAGTCGAGTGACAAGCCTCCTTGTTGAGGCTACGCTCCCTCCCCTGCGGTTCCACTGGCAACAGTTGCTTGCTCATGCCTTGCCTCAGCATCTGATCACAAGTATATTTTTCCAGCTGATGCATTCCTCTACCCATCATAACGGTCCAGGTCAGATCTTCCGATTATGGTCTGGGTTCATTTCTTTCGTCGATGGAGTCCTTTCCCTCTCTTTCACTTTCCACTAGTCTGCACATAACTCTTCTTGGTCCATTCCTCACAAACGGCTTTGTGTGGATTTGTCCCATAACTCAAAAGCCTCAGTTTCAGAAATCAGTCTCCATGACCAGTTCCTCGTTCTACTCAATTTGTTCCATTGCACGGAAGTTGTCAAAAAAAAAAAAAATGTTCAAATGTTTGTAGAGCTTATGGGACTTAACTACGGGGTCATCAGTCCCTAAACTTACAAACTAATTACAAACTAGCTACTACTAAGGACGGCACAAATATCCATGCCCGAGGGAGGATTCGAACCCCCGACCGTAGTGGCCGTGCAGACCGTGACTGGAGCGCCTCAGTCCCCTCGGCCACCGCGGCCGGCCGGAAGTTGTCAATACTGACGGTTCCCTGATAGATGGTTCTGCTGGGTGTGCCTCTGCCTAGGTTTATGGCGACCACATCAAAAAGCGTTCCTCACCTCATGGGAATAGTGTTTCTACTGTGGAGCTGCTCGCTATTTCTCATGCTCTTTAATATCTTCAAGACTGCCCCAGAAAGTCATTGTTATCTGCAGTGACCTGCAAGCCCTTGACCAATGTTTTCTTCAGCACCCTTTTGTGTGGTCTATTCAAAACTGTCTTCATCCTCAGTAAGTCTTGTCATTTGGTGGACTTTGTTTGGACCCCAAGCCACACTGGTATCTCGGGGAACAGATGTGTCGATCAGCTGGCCAAGCAGTCCAGCACCTCATGGCCCCTGGCGAATGACCTTCCAGAAATGGATATCTGATTGGAGTTGAACTACAGGCTTCTCGGGGTTTGGAGTTCTGAATAGTTTCACTCGAACACTCTGAACAAGCTCCATTTGCTCAATCTCTTTACGGCCTCATGAGGGTTGATCACACCGCTTTCAGACTATATCCAGACTATACCTTTCCATTCTCGTAAAGCTCGCTAAAAGAGAAACACCTAAGTCTTTCCTGTTACATCTGACTTACTGTTTTTACTCTGATAGTCGCCCTATATAGGTGGGTGCCTACTTAGTATGTTCACCTTAGGACGAGAAAGCTGATGAAATAGATATTGTAAACAGATTTCTCCTCGACGAATAATGCTTTTCTCTTATTGATTTCCGTCCTAAATCGTGCACTATTTGTGTGATACTCTCTCTCCTGTATTACTGTAATACAAAACGAGCTGCTCTTCTCTGAACTTTCTCTAGTTTCTCCATCACTCTGTCCTTCTTTAGTAAACTGTTATGTCCTCTAAGTGTCCTGTAAATGAAACACAGCCACTGGTTCGCCTTTCCTACAGTATTTAATATGTGTTATCCACAATTTAAGTAGTTCGTTGTTGTATATCCAAGGTATTTAGTTTAATTTATGGTTCTTAGATTGATTTATCGTGTAAATTGCCATTTTTACACCATGCCAATATCGTATCTAATTCGTTTTGGAGTCATCTGGTGATTTTACTAGGTGGTAAAGGACAGGTCATTTGCGAACAGTCTAAGAGAGCTGTTCAGATCGTGTAATAAATTGTTTCTGAAGATAAGGAACAGTGGGAAGAAGGAAAGAAACTTGGAGTTTACAGCATGACGTCCCGTCGACAGCGCGGTCATTAGCGACGGAGCTTACGCTCGTAGTGTATGGGTAAGGATGTGGAAGAAAATCGGCTTTGCCATTTCAAAGGAAACATCCCAGCATTTGCCTGGAGTGATTTAGGGAAATCACGGAAAATGTAAATCTGGATGGCCGGAGGTGGATTTGAACCACCGTCCTTCCGAATGCGAGTTCAGTGTGTTACCACTGCGCCACCTCGCTCGTTAGGAACAGTCGAGGCCCTATTACAGTTCCCTGCGGAACGCCAGATGTCACTTCCGTTTTCCTGATTACTACAACCTGACTGCTGCGGGCTGCTCGCTCACTACAGGTGGCAGTGGTCTGCTGATAGAACTGCTATAGCTTATACTCACGTCGTCCTTCTCCGGCACGCAGCGCGCCAGCAGCCCCCAGAGCACGCCGAAGCCGACGCCTCCTACGATGGACGCGGGGCCCTGCATGATGCGGAACGCCAGGCCCCCTGCAACAGGCGACACGACACATCACGTCACTAACTGTACCATGGAACACTCCCCTCTCTGCTGCGCCTGCTGCCTTCTACATCTAGCATACGCCACACATTTTACACCTATGATGCCATCCAGTACAGCTCAGAGCTTCAGTAAGTACATGTATGTCACACTTTTTGAAGTAAAAAGAAAAGTTCAAATGTTTGTAGCGATTATGGGACTTAACTACGGGGTCATCAGTCCCTAAGCTTACAAACTACTTACGAACTGGCTAATACTAAGGACGGCAAAAATTTCCCAGCCCGAGGGGGGATTCGAAACCCCCGACCGTAGTGCCCGTGTAGACCGTGACTGGAGCGCCGCAGTCCCCTCGGCCACCGCGGCCGGCTGAAGTCAAAATTGTACATGTAAACAGTAGAATTAGATAACACATAATTGTTACGTTTGGAGGCAAAAACTGAGAGGAAGAGCGGTTTTAACAGACCAATGGCATGCAGGTAATAGTCCTATCCTTTAAAAACGAACTACAAGGTACGTCCGAAAAGTTCAGTGAATAGTCTCAGGAAATACAGAAAACAAGAGTTACAAACAAAGTACCTTTACTGGCCATCAAAGTAATATCCCATTGGCTACAAGACACTTCCGACATCGCCTGTACAGCAAACGCTTCTTGTGGGATCGCTCGAAGCTCTAAGGTGACGAGTTGCTCGATCTCCGTAACCGCTGCTAAGCGTAAGCCTTTCAGTGCTGATTTTCGACTCTTCTACTATGATTCTCAAAGATCATCAGCAGGCAACCTTCGTACTCGTTCGCTGTTGTCTGGGACTGTGTTTATGGACGGTTGACCCGAACGTGCCTCATCCTCGACACCTTCCTGAAGTATTTAAACCACACAAAAACACACTTTTTACTCACTGCTTCAACACCATACACTCTCACCAACATCCCTTGCGCCACTGTTGCCGTTTTGCCTGATTTGAAACAAAACTTGTAACATGTTGTTCGATTTTGCGCTCCATAATGCAACAGTGGAGTTCTCACACTGACCCTGTTAGGTGGGTCGCAGCGTGTACCACCGCTTCACTGCAGCGCTTTGCACGATAGGGGGTGCTTGTTAATATGTTACTGAAAGAGTGTCACTGGCGTAGAGACGGGGGGGGGGGAGGAGGAGGGGCTAATGGGACTGAAACCTCCACCCCCCCCAGACACCTCCCAAAAAGTTCTAATTTTATTCCAGAATGAAACTTTCACTCTGCAGCGGAGTGTGCGCTGATATGAAACTTCCTGGCAGATTAAAATTGCGTGCCGGAACCGGGACTCTAACCTGGGACCTTTGCATTTTGCGGGCAAGCGCACTATCGACTGTGCTATCCCGACACCACTCACGATGCCGCCTAACAACTTTGCTTCCGCCAGTACCTCGCCTCCTACTTTCCAAAATTCACAGAAGCTCTCCTGCGAACCATGCAAGATTAGCACTCCTGGAAGAAAGGATATGGTGGAGACATGGCTTAGCCACAGCCTAAGGGATGTTTTCAGAATGAAACTTTCAGGAGGCGAAAGTAAAGTTGTGAGGTGGCATCGTGAGTCGTGTCGGGATAGCACAGTCGGTAGTGCGCTTGCCCGTGAAAGGCAAAGGTCCCAGGTTCGAATCCCGGCTCCGGCACACAATTTTAATCTGCCAGGAAGTTTAATTTTATTATTTTCCATTGTTTTCATTTTTTATTTATTGAAATAGTACCGTAAATTTGAAATAGTACACTTTTAATAAATCACAACGTAACTATAATTAGCCAATCACACGTGAATGTGACAATGGTTCGCCAACGTGACACCGCCACTGCTGTTACTGTGAGAGGTTTTTAATGCCGCCGCGACCAGCTTTGATGCTGCCGCTATTGTTACTGCTATGCTGAAGTTAGGAGCCGACTGTTCATATACGCTGCTTAGCAGGTCAGCGGCGTCACCAAGTGGAATCTTGTAGATAACAATAGTGTTATTTTAGTTCAGTTTTGGCACTTACAGTATCACGTTAATTAAACTGTTAATACCTTCCTCTGAGAGAAGAATTTGACAGAGCCCTGAAAGACCTAAGTCGAAACAAGGCCCCTGGAGTAGATGATATTCCCTCAGAGCTACTGAAGTCTCTGGGAGAACCAGCCATGACAAAATTGTTTCACCTGGTGTGTAAGATGTATGAGACGGGTGAAATACCCTCAGACTTTAAGAAAAATGTTATAATTCCCATCCCTAAGGAAGCAGGTGCAGACAGGTGTGAAAACTACAGAACCATCAGTTTAATAAGTCATGGTTGCAAAATATTAACGCGAATTATATACAGAAGGATGGAAAAACTGGTAGAAGCCGACCTCGGGGAAGATCAGTTTGGGTTCAGGAGAAATGTAGGAACCCAGGAGGCAATACTCACTTTACGGCTTATCCTAGAAGATAGATTAAGAAAAGGCAAACCTACATTTCTAGATTTTGTAGATTTGGAGAATGCTTTTGACAATGTTGATTGGAATAAACTCTTTCAAGTTCTGAAGCAAGCAGGAGTAAAATATAGGGAACGTAAGGTTATTTACAACTTGTACAAAAACCAGACAGCGGTTGTCAGAGTTGAAGGGCATTAAAGGGATGCAGTGGTTGGAAAGGGAGTAAGACAGGGTTGTAATCTTTCTCCATTGTTGTTCAATTTGTACATTGAGCAAGCTATAAAGGAAAGCAAGGAGAAATTTGGTGAAGGAATTAAAGTACAGGGGGAAGAATTAAACATTGCGTTTTGCCGACGGCATAGTAATTGTCAGATACAGCAAAGGACCTGAAGAGCAATTGAACGGAATGGACAGTGTGCTGAAAGGAACATTAACAAAAGCAAAACTAGAGTAATGGAGTGCAGTGTAAGAAAATCAGGTGTTGCTGAAGGAATTAGATTGGGAAACGAAGCAATAAAGGAGGTAGATGAGTTTTGTTACTTGGGCAGTAAAATAACAAATGATGGTCGCAGTACAGAGGATATAAAATGCAGAATGGCAATGGGTAGAAAAGCGTTCTTGAAAAAGAGAAATTTGTTAATATCGTATATTGATTTAAACCTAAGGAAGTCCTTTCTGAAGGCATTTGTATGGAGTGTTGCCTTGTATGCGAGTGAGACATGGACGATTAACAGTGCGGACAGGAAGAGGGTTGAGGCTTTTGAAATGTGGTGCTACAGAAGAATACTGAAGATTACGTGGGTGGATCGCGTAACTAATGAGGAGGTACTGAACAGAATTGGGGAGAAAAGGAATTTCTGGCATACCTTGACTAAAAGAAGGGATAGATTGGTAGGACACATTCTTAGACATCAAGGAATTGTGCATTTAGCGTTGGACGGAAGTGTATGGGGGGAAAATCGGAGGGGAAGACCAAGAGATGGATACAGTAAGCAGATTCAGACAGATGTGGGTTGTCGCTCTTATGTGGAGATGAAGAGGCTTGCTCAGGATAGGGTATTGTGGAGTGATGCATCAAACCAGTCTCCGGACTGATGACCACAACAACCTTCCTCTTTGGCTAGACACCCTGCGGGTAACAATAGGTCCGTGGTATTCCTGCCTGTCGTTAGAGGCGACTAAAAGGAGTTGTCGGCCAATTACATGAATACTAAATAATTAAAATAATGTTAGTAAATAGAATGATATTTAATTTTAACTAATCGCATTGGAAGTAAATAAGTAAATAATTAAAATTCCTACAATATTCAAGATTTTTTGTCTATAAGTTAATTAATGAAAAAATTGGGTTATAGTTACGAAGTTCAGTCACTATTGTGCTTGTTTTGTATAGTTGTTTCAGCTCCAGCTCACTCCTTTGAAACACTATGTAAAAGTCATTAGTAATATGTTCATATTCTAAAGGAATCATTTTTACTTTCTACTGACAGTGTAGTATTGATGCTGCAGCAGACGTAGAAAATCTCAGGCGTAAGTCCAGATTTAATGCCAATTAAAACTCGGGATAGTTCCTCTTCATTAGATATAAGGCAGCACAATTCCGTTTAAAACTTCACGTATATGTGGATTTGACCATCCATTTTCAAAATTGTTCTGAAGAGCGAACCATTTGGGGAAGTACACCTTCCGTGGTGCACCATGAATTTGTCGTGCAATGCCATCCCATGCACCCTTTATCGAACGGACTCATGACTGCAGCTTTTATTCAGCCGTTGAGCAGGTTATCTCATTTCAGTGCAAGTCATGTCCGTTGTGCACTGACATCCATGCACCCCTCGCCATAATGGTCTATACAGCACCAGAAAGTCAGCACAGTAGCCAGTCCGTTGTGATGGGGTAGTCATGTATCCTCTTGGCTGTACCCCCCTGACAATGCAGATATCACTCTAGCCAGAGCTTCATACTCCTCATGCAAGCCAAGGAGTAGATGCTTTTCCATGTGGGGCATCAGGAGTCAAATGCTCAAATGTTTGTGAAGCTTAAGGGACTTAACTGCGGGACATCAGTCCCTAAACTTACAAACTACTTATGAACTACCTTATACTAAAGACGACACAAACATCCATGACCGAGGGAGTATTCGAACTCGACGGGTCGCAAAATGTAGCATAGCACCTCAATGTGCTTGGCCACTCCATCGCGGCCATCAGGACTCCCAGCAACGGTCATCCTGCCAGGTGACGTTAGCTGGGGCTGGGGGCGCCCTTGAGGAGAGCCCCTGATCGGAGTGGGTAGCGTTGGGGCGGATGACCTGCAAGAAATCACAGTCGGGTTACATTGGCGGACGTGTAACCGCCATATCGAAGCGGGGAAAGTTTAATACCTCGGTGTACGACCTCCAATCGTACCCATCACTGGGCATGCCGTGGGAGGGACGTAGGGCCACAAACCAGCCTTAACCATGTGCTCCACGATAGCTTGTGTGCAGCAGGACTGATGGTGACACTTTCTCGGTGACCAAGACTCAGTTTTTTGTAGACCATCTGGAGGACAAGTTTTGCCGGCCGCGGTGGCCGAGGTGACTGAGGCGCTCCAGTTACGGTCAGCACGGCCACTACGGTCGGGAGTTCGAATCCCCCCTCGGGCATGGATATTTGTGCCGTCCTTAGTCTTAGCTAGTTCATAAGTAGTTTGTAAGCTTAGGGACTGATGACCCCATAGTTAAGTCCCATAAGTTCTACAAACATTTGAACATATTTTGAGGACAAGTTTGGGGAAGTGCGACATGGTTCTTTGTTGATCCACACAGTACCCCCTGCTCAGTCACAGACGCTACTCGCCCGTGACAAGCTGGGTGATGTTGCAGTGAACATTACTCCCAATACGTTTCTGAACATGGTCCAGGGTATTATTTTCAATCAGAATTTGTTTTTCCAGACGGATGCCGAGCTATGTTGCAATCTTGAATGGCGAGGTGTTCATTTTATCTGGCGCGTCCATAGGCGTCCAAAGGAAAATAGGGTTGCCACCAGAGCCTTCATCTTGGCCTTTGAACGTGATACATTGCCCGAAAAGCTCAAGGTGATGGTTAACCATTGAGATGTAAAGCCTTATATCCACCTACCCCCCCCATGAGATGCTTCCAATGCTGGAAATTCGGCCACATGTCCTGTCGTTGTACCTCCAGCACTCCACGTAGGAACTGTCAGCGTTCATACCCAGCCAGACGCTCCATGCACACCACTTCCCATCTGCATAAATTGTGGTCAGACCCATCCTCCCTTCTCGTCGGAATGTTCTCCTCTTCACTGAGTGCGAAAAGTAATAGAATACAAGACCCTGAACTGTATAACATATACTGAGGCTAAGAAAAAATTTGAGCAGCTGCATACTGTTCAAATGACAACTTCTTTTGCAGCAGTAAGGTCGTCGCCAACCTCTTTGGCGACGACGGTGTTTTCTACTACATCTATTCCTGTGGGCCCCCAGGGACGCCAACCTATGCTTTCCCCACAGTGGTTGGGGGTTCTCTTCCTTCTATTACTCTGAAGGCAGTTGCTTCGGGATTAGCTACCACCCCTCAGTCGAATAAACAGCACCCTTCTCTGGCTTCCCTCGTTCGGAAGGGGTCCCTTGGGACCCACTCTTCCACCAGTGTCGACACCAGCCAGCAGCAGGCGCTGCAGCAGGCAGCTGGTCACATGGCTTCATGCTCCTCCTCAGTCCCTGCAACTGAGTCTAAGAAGCCAACCCCACCGGCAAAGCCTCCAAGGGACAGGAGGGGTAGAAGGAAACCTAAAAAGTCTGATAAGACCAAAGACACCCCAGTGGCGTCTACGCCACAACTCCCCTCCAACTCAAATTATGAGGATGATGTGAGATTCTGCTCTCGAGGATGCCTCCGAGATAATGGATACAGAGGCGGACAAACCTCTATCGGTAGAAGCAAGTGATGCTGAAGTGTAACCCGCCTCCTGGTATCATTCCCGTCTTCCCAGAGTTCGAACAATGTTATCCTCCAGTGGAATTGCGGCAGTTTCTGCTGAGCTACCGAGCTATCGAAGCACCTCTCATGTGCAGGAAAATGGAGTCCCTCAGAGCTTTTTTTGAGCGCCCCATTATTTTTGGTGGCCACTAACGGCTTAGCGACAGCAGTTGGGTCGTCAGTATCCCCTTCGCTATGTGCTGATGACTTTTGTATCTGTTTTACTTCCTCCAGTACCCTGTTGCTGATCGCAGATTGCAGGGAGCCATTCAGAAGGTGCAGTCCTGGGCTCTTGCCCACGGCTTCCAACTTACTGCCGCCAAGACGAGTGTTATGCACTCCTGTTGGCGTCGGACTTTATCTTGACGACCACTTACTTGATTTAGTAGGAACAGATAGGTTTTTAGGGCTGGTCTTTGACGCCCAGCTGACGTGGCTTCCCCACATTCGTCAGCTGAGACAGGAGTGCTGGCGCCATATCAATGTTCTACGCCACCTCGGCCACTCTACCTGGAGTGCTGATTACTCCACCCTGTTGCTGCTCTATCAAGCTCTGGTGCAGTGCCGTCTTGTCTTTGGATGTATCGCCTATGGGACTGCATCACCCTTGGCATTGCGCATGTTGGACCCCATTCACAACTGCAAGGGTTTGCATCACAACAGGTGCCTTCCGTACCATTTTAGTCTACTTGTGGAGGCTGGGGTCGCACCTTTGCGGGTCCGCCACCTACAACTGCTTGCGGCCCATGCAGCCCATGTGCATAGCTCGCTAGGACATCCAAACTATCGTCTGCTTTTCTCAGACGTGGTCGTCCGTTCTCAACAACGGCAACCCTGAACAGGTCACACGATCGTCTTCCACGTCCCGTTCCTTATATTGGAATTAAAGTTTTTTTGTCTTCTATCTCCGTATCGGGCCCATGCAGGTACGCCTCTGTGGTGCATGCCAAGGCCGCATACTCGGCTGGACTTGGCTTTTGGACCCAAAGAATATGTTCCCCCTGAAGATATTTGACGTCAGTCCCTTGCTGTCGTTGCTCATTCTCTGGACATGACCTGGTCTTCATGGATGGTGCAATGGTTAAGGGCCGTATTGCCTTTGCTGACTTCCATGGCGACCACATCAAACAGTGATCCTTGCCAGCTGGCTGCAATGTTTACACTGCAGAGCTGGTGGCCATTTACTGGGCTCTCCAGAATGTACGGTCCTCCTCGCGCTCGTCGTGCACACTGTGAAATTGTAAATGATATCTTCCAGAAAGTTATTAAGTGGTTCTCTACAAATGGACTCTCATTAAAGTTTGATAAAATCCAGTATATACAGTTTCATACAGTAAATGGCATGACACCATTAATAAATTTAGACTTTAAACATAAATTTGTAGCTAAGGTAGAATATTCAACATTTTTAGGTGTTTGCGTTGACGAGGGACTGAATTGGAAGAAACATATTGAAGATCTCCTGAAACGCATGAGTTCAGCTACTTATGCTATCAGAGTCATTGCAAAATTTGGTGATATACATCTCAGTAAATTAGATTACTACGATTATTTTCATTCTCTGCTTTCATATGGGATCATATTCTGGGGCAATTCAACATTGAGTAAAAAAGTATTCATTGCACAAAAGCGTGTAATCAGAATAATTGCTGGAGCCCATCCAAGAGCATCCTGCAGACATTTATTTAGGGATCTAGGTATCCTCACTGTAGCTTCACAATATATATATTCACTCATGAGATTTGTTATTAACAATCCAACCCAATTCAAAAGTAATAATAGTGTGCATAGGTACAACACCAGGAGAAAGGATGATATTCACTATTCAAGTTTAAATCTAACTTTCGCTCAGAAAGAGGTGAATTTTGCTGCCGCAAAAGTCTGTGGACACTAAAGAAGATACATCAAAAGTCTGACAGATAGCCAACTAGTATTTAAAAAGAAATTAAAGGAATTTCTGAATGGCAATTCCTTTTACAATGTAGATGAATTTTTAGATAAAACTTAAATAAAAAATTTTAGATAAAACTTTTTTTAAAAAAATGAGAAAATAGAAATAAAAAACAAAACACAAAAATCCTTAAAATATTGATTGTCAAGTGTAGACAACATTTACTAAACTGACACGTTCCACATCATTACGAAATTTCGTATATGTGATCTATGGAACAAGTATTAATCTAATCTAATCATCTTGTAAACGCGTTCCTTCATGATAACGACAGCGTAATACAGGAATGGATCCGTTAACAGGTACTAGGTGTATGCTGCAATCTGGAGCAGAAATGCCCAGGTTATTGTCGTACAATTAGTCAATTTCTGTTTTCATGAGCAATAAAGGCATCTGAAATGTTATTTTTGTGTGTCTCTATTCCATGTATACAGGGTGAGGCACACAAAATGTTTTTCGGAATGTTTGGAAAAGTATAAATCGGATTTTAAAAAGTTGCAATAAAAGTTGTTCACTTACAACTAACATAAAGCTTGACCCCCCTTCCCCTTCACTACCACCAGGGACATTAGGGGGGATGATTTTGAAGACTTAAATAGGAGCCCTTAATTTTTATAGTAGATTCGGATTCTCTATGAAAAAATATACAACTTTTGTAGGAAACATTTTTGTCGTTTCATGATAAGATGAGGATGTAATCGGCAAAAACAAAAATGAGTTGAAAATTGTTGAAAATCGTTAATATCTCGAAGAAACAGACATCGGACTCTTTATCTACCTTTAACTCTTCCAGTTTCAGTTAATAAATAGTCGTTACAGAAGGAACATTCCTACCACGGAATATATCGTTAACATCGTGGAACATGTGTACATGTGTACAGTCAGAATCATCGAAGTAAAATGAACAGTCTGACCACGGTTTGAGAGCATGATAAAGGTTTGTTCTTGATTCGATTGTGGACGGTGTCACATAACAGCACTATCAAAATTATCAAATACCGTAGTTTGAATTTTGATGTGTATTTTTTTGAGATATTACCTCGTTTTCCAAACATTATCAACTGACTTTCATTTTTGCGAATTACTGCGGCATATATCAAAAACAGAATTTAAAAAATTCATGCAAAAGTTATATACTTTTTCCTGGAGACCACAAATTAGGAACAAAAAATATAGGTTCCTATTTGAAATCACCCCTCCCTCCCCCCTTCTCTTCCTTGGGGGCGGTGCAGGAGGGTCGAACTTTATGTAAATGTGTCGTGTCATACGTAGGAAAGAGGGAAGAGGTAGCAAGGTCAGTCTGCATACCCCGAGCGGAAAGGAGTGACTGCAGAGAGACAGTACAGGCATCTACTAGAGATGCAGATTTCGGGACTCGAGAGGATGTTTGTTTAGGAAACTTTATGGAACTCATAGGTACATGGTATTGAATTTATTGCATCCCATACTAAGTCTACTACTAGGGGTTAGTTATTTAAAAAACAAGAAGTATAAATCGGTTGCCACAACAGAAGCCAGTAATTACATTCCCTAGCAGCATTCTCTAAACTGACGCACACCCCGCGAGAAACAGACTGTCGTGGAGCACCCCAAGGCCGACGGCGATAGTCACGGGCTGGCGCCCGACTCGTCTGACTGAGAACTCCCCTCTTGATCCAAAAACCGGGGGTTTTAACGGCCTGGGTGGGCGCACCTCTTTTCCCCCACTTTCCGACAGTTAACAATTTCCTATTGGCCGCTGCTTGGTTCAACCAATCTAAATTGTGGCTTGCCCTCTCTCTGAGTCCTCCAGCGAACCACGTTTCAGCCCTGTCCTTTCTGCCATTCCCCGGGTGGGGAGGTGGCTTGTTTGTGCACGAACAAAATCCATACTTGGTAGCAACATTGTTCAGCTGAAAGGAAAACGTCACGGCGCTACCCAATATGGGCAACAACAGCAATGTTTTACGTCAGTTGGCCACGCCTTAGGGGAGCTGCTAACTTGCAGTTTTTCTTCTTTTCCCTCTCACTCTAGCCTCGTGGAACCTTCGACGTTGCTGTTCCCAAGTGACTGGTATCAACTTTGCTACGTACGTTAAAACGTGCCTGTTGGCCACCAAGTACTAATGTAACGTCTAACAACAGCGTCTAGACGCTATATGAAGTTACGCCCATCTTCTCCGAAAGGTAACCTCCACCCTGGGACGGTGGCCGAGGGCATCAGCAGTTCGCTAGGAGATTTCTTTAGTGCCTACATCTCGTAAGATATACGTGTCTGTTTTAGCCTGTTATCTGCAATGGTCTCTATTTCTCAGCCTGGAGTGCGTCCCTGTGGCTCACACAGCCTCTCAACAATTCAAACAGTAAAATCAATGTATGACAAATGTATGTACCTCTTCCAAGTAAGAAGCTTTCATTGCCACTTTTGGCCTACTTTAGGTTATGGTAGTAACACTAAAAGTGGACCTTTGCAGTTGTCTTTTGACAGCTGGAAATTGAAAATTCTCTACAACTTTGCTTTCTTATGTCTTTTTTTTTTTTAACACGAACCGTTCAACCGATCAGCACAAAATTGTACAGACATGATTTTAGGCCACCAGAGACCAGAACCTCCCTTTTTCAAATTTTTCGGACAAAAAATACGGTAGTAAAACAAAAAGAAAAGCCGTTTGTAATATAATTGTAATTGCAAACGAACCGTTCATCTGACACGAAAATTGATTTACCTAATTGGTAGAGGAGAAAATTCTCTACAACTTAGCTCCCTTATCTTTTTTTCATATCTCGTATCGTTTGAGACATATTTGCAAAAATAACGGAGATTTGACACCCTCCATTGAATTAACGAAAACCAGCCGTTCGGAGATGTCACATTCCTCGCGTATTTCATGATTTTCTTATTGTAACTTACACGTTGTGATTTCAAAGCAACGGCACACTGAGGAATTAACACACACACATCGTTCTTAGAACGATAAATGGTAATCTAATGTCTACAAATGCCATATTAACATCAGTTAACAACGGCCATCAATAGTATGAGATTAAAGAACTCCTGTTTTGATTTATAGCCGTAGCGTAGTGGGCAAGGTGTTGACTGTGACACGAAATGTCCGTGGCTCGAAACCCGTCACTACCTAATTTTTTTTCGTAAAAGGGTTTCAGACATACTTATTAATTAATGAATTATTATTTAGATTATTATTTTGGTCCAAAATGTTTGCAAAAACGTATAAAACTACAAATGTAAAGTGGGTCTTAAAACACGTCAGTGCGATTTTTTTTTAATCCGATTTGAGTTTTCCAAATTTTGCGAAGAACAGTGCCTCATCCCATACGTAAAGCGTCGTAAAATCCTAGAACCGTGGGGGTGCAACACTTTTGTGTCTCCTTTTAGCTGCCTTACGACAGTCCTTTGACCTGCCAGCTGAGCTTCCTTTTATTCTTGGTGACGATGCTGCTACAGCTGATCGTGTTTTACGTTTTATCCGTGCAGCTGTGTTTTACCATTTGATCTAAAGGTGGGTACCTTACCCTGACCTCTCAGGCACCCATCTCTCACAGATTTTTACTTTCTCACTTTGTGCTGTCTGGCCTGCTTTTACTCGTAAGTTTTAGAATGTGCAGAGTGGCTGGCTCATCCTTTATTATCCTCGTGATCAGCCAGCCACAACATTCTGCTGTAACTTTTTAGTCCAATTATGTTTATTTACTTCTTTGCGTGTCATGAACTCGATGCTCCTCGTCATTGCGTACCGATTTTTCTTTCTCTTTTGTTTGATTCAAAGCTCGTCTTTTTCATCTTGCAATACGCCGCATTGTCTTTGATTGCAACAGGGGACTGATGACCGTGCAGTCTTGTCCCCTCTAAACAATAACAACAACAGCAGCAACAACGCACCTTCGGAGAAGATGACGCTGAGGATGACGCCGAAGACGGCGACGGAGGCTCCGTCGTCGACGGCGGCGACGGCGACGATGAGCGTGGGCAGGCCCTTGGCGGCGCCGTAGCCGCGCGCGCGCAGCCGCACCAGCGCGGGCACCACCACCGCCGGCGCCACCGCGGACACCGCGCTCCTGGACAGGGGGGCCAACATCTCAACCACAACTCTCATTGGATTCTTGGTGGAGCGCGCCACTGCAAGCCGCGTCCCGTCCGTCTGCGGCATCTGAAAGCCGCGCCACGGCCGATCCGCCGCACGATGGCGCCGCCTCTGAGGGCCTGCAGCGCCGCCGCGACCGGGCGAGCTCGCGGTGTGCGAGGCGTGCCTCAGTTCTTGTGTAGCTCTCTCCGGTCTCACATGTAAACATTAACTGTGTCCGTGACTTGCCACCACTGTACCGTGCATATGTGTATATTTTGTACCGTCCATGAGTGTTCAATAAATTATACTGTTAAAACAGTACAATTGACGACGAGTTTCGTTCTTATGCGTGTATTTCTGTTGCGGTGGTTATGGATCCGGCGTTCCTTCAGTTACTGCAAAAGCAGCAGCAGCAGCTAGATTTGCTTACGGAGTTGATTACGTCTTCTCGTCCCGCTGCGGCCCCTTCCCCGCCGCCCCAGGCCTACCCCTCCCCGCCCCCGCACCACCGGCTTTTCCGGCGGCTTTCGAAGGAAGACTGGGACTCCTACGTGCGGCGTCTACAGCAGCATTTTGCGGCTTTTAAGGTAACGGATCCGGACTTACAAAAGTCTTTCTTCTTGTCGTGGATCGAGCCCGATACTTTTCGTTTACTAAGAAAACTAGCTCCGCTGT
The DNA here is from genome assembly GCA_026315105.1 of Locusta migratoria. Taxonomy (NCBI): domain Eukaryota; kingdom Metazoa; phylum Arthropoda; class Insecta; order Orthoptera; family Acrididae; genus Locusta; species Locusta migratoria. The sequence goes on from CM048748.1 coordinate 456,806,244, forward strand.
CAGAGCCCGCCGAGTTGTCTTTTTCCCGTATGTCGGAATTGCTTAGTTCTTATTATCGGCAGCAAACGCATGTGGTGCTTTCCCGCCTGGATTTTCATCAAAGCAGAAAGAAACCTGGTCAGTCGTATCAGTCCTGGGTGGCAGACCTCCGCTGTTTGTTTGTGCAAATTGTCAGCAGTCGTATGCAGATTCCTTAATTCGCGACGTTGTTGTCCGTTCGGCTCCTGATAGGGCTGTGCGTCGCGATGCTTTCCGGTTACAGGATCCCACCCTTGACGAGGTTTCGTCTATGGCACAAGTTTTTGAGGTGTCTAAGGCGGCAGCGGATCAGTTTGAGGAGATGGTAGAGGTGGCGGCGGTACAGTCCTCGCGCCCCCACAGGCGTCGTTCTTCGCCCAGCTCTTCGTCGTCTATGTGCTCTTCACGATTACCTTCCGCCGTTCCATACCGACGACGTGACTTTCCCTCTTGTCCGGATTGTTTTCATGCGCACGATCGCCCGCGCTGCCCCTTCCGCTGCGTTCGGTACGCGTCCTGCCGTAAACAAGGCCACGTGGCGGCTGTTTGTCGGACTTCTGCACGCGGTTGGCCGCCGTATTCTGACGAGTCCCAAATGGACGTAAACTGTCTACCGCACCTGGACAGGAGCAGGTCACTTCTTCAAAGATTTATGGATACGTATTTGGCACATTGGAAGCCGCCTCTTGTTAAAACTTCTCGTCGTTTGGTCGGCTATGGTGAACAGCCGATTCCAGTGCTCGGTCAGTTTACGATTGAAGTGGAGAGTACCAGCACGTAGTGCGCGCCGTCACGTTTTTGGCCGTCACAAGCGCGGCTTCAGAAAACATTTTTGGCCTGGATTCGTTCACGGCGTTTGGTTTCAGCGTTCACGACGCTGTTCATCTGGTGTCTGACTCCATACCGTTTAATGAATTGGATTTCCTTTGCCGCGATTTTGGAGCACTCTTCTCGGCGGGTTTGGGAATGGCCATTGGTTACGAGGCGCACATCACACTCAAACCTACAGCGGTTCCGAAATTTTGTCGCGCCCGGCCTATTCCGTTTGCTTTGCGCTCAGCGTTTAAGAACGAGTTGGATCGGTTGCACGGATTGGGTATCATCGAACCAGTCCTCTAGCTTGTGGGCGATACCTCTGGTGATAATAAAGAAACCCACAGGAGCCCTTCGGTTGTGCGGTGATTTCAAGTCTACGGTTAACTCGCAGTCAGTGATAGATTGTTTTCCCATTCCCCGCCCGGACGACATTTATGCGAAATTGGTGGGCGGTGAATCAAAAATTGATTTGGCGGAAGCGTATCTCCAGCTTCCCTTAGATTCTGATTCTCTACAATTCATGGTTCTCAATACTCCTTTCGGGCTGTACCGCTACAAACGTCTGCCGTTTGGGGTGGCGAGTGCGCCCGCGATATTTCAACGGTTCTTGCAACAGTTATTGGACGACATTCCGTGCTGTGCGAACTATCTGGACGATATCATCGTCACTGGTTCCTCCCGCACAGATCACTTAAACAACCTGCGGCTCTTGTTCACGAAATTTCACGCGACAGGCCTCAAATGCAATCTTCAAAAATCACAGTTCTTTCAACCTGAAATTGAGTATTTGGGACACCTCGTGTCACGGGATGGCGTCCGCCCTAGGTCTGAGTTGGTTACGGCGATTGACCATTTTCCTCGTCCTACGAATTTGCAGAACTCCAGTCCTTTTTGGGCAAGGTCAGCTACTACTACAAATTTCTTTCTAACTTGGCGGAGGTCACACATCCTTTGAACGCGCTTCGAAAGAAAGGTGTTCCGTTTGTGTCGTCTGCTGCTTGTGAGGCGGCGGTCGCACGCATCAAATCAATGTTAAAGTCTTCACCTTGTCTCGGCACATTTACACCAGGCCGACAGCTAGTCCTAGCTACTGATGCTTCTCAGCACGGGATTGGAGCGGTGTTGGCCCACAGACTGGATGATGGTACATAGCAGCCCATTGCCTACGCATCTAAGACGTTGTCAGATGCCCAACGTAATTATTCTCAGATTGAGAAAGAGGCTTTAATGATTGTTTACACTGTTCGGAAGTTTCATGTGTTCCTCTATGGCATTAAATTCCACCTTATCACGGATCACAAACCCCTGGTGGCACTGTTTGATCCGCGTTCTTATCTTCCAAACCGGACTTCGTAACGTCTCCAACGTTGGGCTCTGGTTTTGAGTGCCAATCACTACGAAATTCATTATTGCCCCTCGTCGCACCATGCCAACGCCAACGCCTTGTCCCGTCTGCCCATGGATCCCGACCCTTCCTTCGACAAAGACGAGGTGGCGATTTTTCAGATTCATGACCGTTTGCACAACGCAGTTGAGTGACTTCCGATTACGGCCAGTAGTGTCGCGCAAGCCACCGTCGGGACCCTGTGTTCTGGGAGGTGCTTAAGCATATCACCACCGGCTGGCCTGAGCGATTGTCCGCCAAAGAGGCTGGCCCTCTGCTTACCTATTTCCAGCTTCGACACCGGCTGTCAGTTATTGACGGTGTCCTCCTCCTCAGTACCGATTCCAACGAGCCTCGTGTCGTTATTCCGTCCGACTTACGGGCTTGTATGTTAACTCTGTTACATCGGGGTCACTGGGGTATCACACGCATGAAGGTACTTGCACGCCGTTTTGTCTATTGGCCAGGAATCGATGCCGCCATCGAGCAGTTGGTTCGTACGTGCACTCAGTGTGCTACCCAGCAAGCTGCCCCCCGGCGGACTTTTTCCCCGTGGCCTACTCTGGAGCACCCTTGGGACCGCATTCATGTGGACTTGGCCGGCCCTTTCTGTCAGTCAATGTGGTTCTTGGTGGTAGATGCACTGTCTAATTATCTGTACGTCATGCGTATGCGCTCCACTATGGCAGAAGATGTGGTCAGAATCCTGGTACAGATCTTTGCGATTGAAGGCCTTCCTCGGACGCTCGTCTCTGATAATGGCCCACAATTCACGTCGTCTTACTTTCAACAATTCTGCACTAATAATGGTATTTCCCACCTCACCTCGGCTCCTTTCCAACCCCAATCCAATGGGGAGGCAGAGCGTATGGTACAACCTTTTAAATCATAACTTCGTAAGTGCCTGGAAAAGTCATCCGCCGAGGCGGCGCTCCCCTTATTTCTTATTACTTATCGGACAACACCAATAAATGGTCGGAGCCCGGCGGAGGTCCTCCACGGCCGCCAGCCCCGGACGCTGTTGCACCTGCTGTGCCCGGAGCCCCGACCTGAGGTGCCCTCACACACTCGGCGTTACGCACCAGGCACCCCTGTCTGGGCACGCACCTTTGGCCGCCGCCCAGGGTGGACGCCGGGGGTAGTACTGCATTCGCTTGGTCGACATGTGCGTGGTAGGTGCAGACGGGGTGATGATCTCCCGCCATCTCAACCAACTACGTCCTCGGTGGGGCCCCACCCCACCGCCTTCAGATCTCACGACTGTGACTCTCAGATGCCCCTCCATACATTCGGAGGTCGAGAGAGGAATCGATCCGACGTCATGGTGGCACCAGTCTCCTCCCACCGACGGCTGTCGCACGGCAGCCTCTGCTGCGTCCTCGCCCCCTTCCCACCGCCACGACGGCTTACCGTCGGAGCCGACGCTCGACGAGGGTCGGGGAAGTGGCGCTACGGATGCGCATCCACAACGCCGACAGTTGGCCGCTGATGATGATGTCGAGATGCGGCCTCTCTCCCCGCGGGTCGACGCTCCGGCCGGTGCCCCTCCGTCGCGCCCGCCTCCTGCCTGCTCGGGTCCTGCTACGGACGCGGCCGTGTCGTTTCCCGGACCGGCGGTGGGGGGAGCGCCGGCAGGGGAGGCGTCTTCCTTCAGTGGCGACGTCTAGATGAGGCGATGGAGGCGCTCGCCGTCTCCGGCCGGCTCCCGCCCCGCCACAGGGTCACGTGGGCGACACCTGTGGTCGCCACGATCCAGCGTCGCCGGCCATCTTCCGCCTCCACCTGCGATGTCGGCTTCCTGGAGAGGGGAGGGATGTTGGAGCGCGCCACTGCAAGCCGCGTCCCGTCCGTCCGCGGCATCTGAAAGCCGCGCCACGGCCGAGTCCGCCGCACGATGGCGCCGCCTCTGAGGGCCTGCAGCGCCGCCACGACCGGGCGAGCACGTGGTGTGCGAGGCGTGCCTCAGTTCATGTGTAGCTCTCGCCGGTCTCATATGTCAACATTAACTGTGTCCGTGGCTTGAAGCCACTGTACCGTGCATATGTGTATATGTTGTACCGTCCACGAGTGTTCAATAAATTATACTGTTACAACAATTCTCACTCACAATCACCACACTGTTGTGAAAGTCGTTACCAACTGACAGCTGCAATGACACTTAGCGCTGCTAGCGGTGGGCAAGGCGCCATGAGGGTCATGTTTGTTTACAATTACTTTCTACGTAATTAACTCAATAATTCCTAAACATTTTGCATTTCAAGCATTAGCAAAATATCGAGAGGCATAAACGGTTGTGAAATAAATGTGAAAACAAACGAATTTCACTAATTCAGTGACATACATAACGATTTATTCCAAGGCAATATTTACGAATATGTGTGTATTTGGGGCTTATTCCGCTGAATTTAGTAGAATATAGACATGAGAGAAACATAAATTCTGTTACAGTCTATTCTTACATGACAGACACTTTCTTTGGAGTGTAACAGTTCCTAATCATTCGAACATTTTTTACACTTCGATCATCTTTCGTTCAAAGAGACACAGTCGCGAACAGACTCAAAACATCGATTTTTTTGCTTTTTGCTTCATTCATTTCTTCAATTATTTGGCTACAAATTGCCGTTTATTTCATACAAATTTGACAAATAGATTTGGAGTTATTATATGGCGTCTTCTTGGGTAACATATTTCGGAGGTAAAATAGTCCCCCATTCGGATCTCTGGGCGGGGACTACTCAGGAAGATGTCGTCATCAAGAAAAACAAAACAGGCATTCTACGGGTCGGAGCGCGGAGTGTTCTAACCCTTAATCATATAGGTAAGTTAGTGAATTTGAAAAGAGAAATGGATAGGTAAAGTTAGATATGGTAGGGATTAGTGAAGTTCGGTGGCAGGATGAACAGGACTTCTGGTCAGGTGAGTACAGGGTTATAAATAGAAAAATAGTTGGTGGTAACGCAGGAGAACGTCTGATAATGAATAAGAAAATAGGAATGCCGGTGAGTTAGTATGAACAGCATAGTGAAAGCATTATCGTAGCAAAAACAGACACAAAACCAACACGGACCACAGTAGTACAAGTTTATATGCCAACTAGCACGGCCGATGATGAAGGTATCGAAGAAATGTATGAGGAGATAAAAGAAATCATTCAGAAAGTTAAGAGAGACGAAAACTTGATTGTGATAGTGTGCTGGAACTCGGTAGTAGGTAAGGGAAGGGAAGGAAATGTAGTAGGTGAATAGGGGTTGGGAAAAAGGAATGAAAGAGGAGATCGCTTGGTGGAATTTTGCGCAGAGCACAATTTGATGATCACCAACACCTGGTTTAATCATCATGAAAGAAGTCAGTATATGTGGAAGAGACCAGGAGACACTGGAAGATACCAGATTGACTTTATAATAGTAAGGAATAGATTTAGAAACCAGGTTTTAAACTGTAAGACATACCCAGGGGCAGATATCGACTGTGACCATAACTTATTGGTTATGAACTGTATATTAAAACATAGGATACTGCAGAAATGTAGAAAAGTTAGGAAATGGTATCTGGACAAATTGAAGGAACCAGACGTGGTTGAGAGTTTCAGAGGGAGCATTTGGCAAGGTTTAGCTGTAATGGGGGAAAGTAATACAGTAGAAGAAGAATGGGTAGTTATGAGAGATAGGGTAGTGAAGGCCGTAGAGGATCATATAGGCAGAACGACAATGCTTAATAGAAATCCCTGGATAACACAGGATATAGTGAACTTAATGGATGAGAGGAGAAAATACAAAAATGCATCAAGCGAAGCAGGCAAAAGGGAGTACAAACGTCTGAAAAATGAGAATCACAGGAAGTGCAGACTGGCTAAGCAGGAGTAGCTAGAGGACAAATGCACAACCGTAGAAGAATGCATGACTTGGGGAAAGTTAGATACCGCCAACAGGAAAATAAGACAGATATTTGGAGACAAGAAAATCAGCTGTTTGAATATCAAGAACTCAGACGGAAAACCAGTACTAAGCAAAGAGTGGTAAGCTGAACTGTGGAAGGAACATATATAGGTCCTACACAAAGGAAATTAACTTGAAGGCAGTATTCTAGAAATGGAAGACGAGGTGGAGGAAGATGAGATAGAAGATATGATACTGCGAGAAGAATTTGACAGAGCGCTGAAGGACTTGAGTCGAAACAAGGCCCCTGGAGTAGATGATATTCCATCTGAACTGCTGATGTCGTTAGGAGAGCCAGTCATGAAAAAATTGTATCACCTGGTATGCAAGATGTATGAGACAGGGGAAATTCCATCAGATTTCAAGAAGAATATTGTAATTCCAATTCCAAAGGAAGCGAGTGCAGAGAAATGTGAAAATTACAGAACTATGAGTTTAATAAGTCATAGTTGCAAAATACTATCACGAATTATTTACAGATGAATAGAAAAGCTTGTGGAATCCGACCTCCGGGAAGATAAGTTTAGGATTTAGGAGAAATGTAGAAACACAGGAGGCAATACATTACGACTAATCTTAGAAGATAGGCTAATGAAAGGCAAACCTACATTTTTAGTATTTGTAGATTTGGAGAAAGCTTTTGACAGTGTCGACTGGCATACACTCTTCCAAATTCTGGAGGTATAAGGGATAAAATGTAGGGAACGAAGAGTTATATTCAACCTATACAAAAACCAGACAGCGGTTATTAGAGTCGAAGGGCTAGAAAGGGACGCAGAGGTTGAGAAGGAAGTAAGACAGGGTTGTAGCCTTTCCCCAATGTTGTTCAATCTGTAAATTGAGCAGGCAGTGAAGGAATGGAAGGAGAAATTTGGAGAGGGAATTAAAGTTCAATACTTGAATGGAATGGGTAAAAAAACCCTAATAACTGGTACAGCGGGACGTACCCTCTGCCATGCACTTCGCAGTGGTTTGCAGAGTATTGATGTAGCTGTAGACTGACGTCACAATTAACGCCAACATCATATAGGTTATTTTATTAACTTACATAAGCAAAAAAAGAAAGGGCATTGGATGAAATTTGAGACTACAAAAATTTAAAAAGGGACTGTAGTTAACGTGTACTTGGGGACGTCGTGTATGTAAATCGATACTTCCATTCTTTTGCAACTGATCAATTACATGTACCGGGGTGATATTCATCGAAGGAACAGGGGAAGGAATAATTTTGACCCCATCTTGAGGGCATTATGAACGCCGCCCTTTTGCAGTTATATGGTTTTTTCAATGTCTCCATAGAAAAACAAACTTGATTGGCATTCTGAAAACCGCTTCTTTCATCGCACAGTCCATCACAGAACCACGTGTAACGTTTTGTGTAATTTATGTTAAATTCAATGCTGGGCATCGTCATTATTAGCTCATGTAAGGAGATGCACTTTTATTGTATTAAAAAAATTGGTTCCCCAGGTTGCTTCTGTTCGACCCGAATAAACAAGTTAAGTTCAGTATAATTTTGACTTGCCTAAAAATTGTAGTTTTCGAGCACCTTCCCTCTTTTTATTTAATTTAGTTTTTCACCAGTGCAGAGAACAAGCTCAGATGCAATTTTTTTTATGTTTAAGTTCCGTTGCGCCGTAAATGTTTTTCTCTAGCCAACTTTATGAAATAACTGTAATTGTGGTGGTTTGTTTATTAATGCCTGTGTGTAAGTTCGTGTTAGCTGCTACGTATATTGGCCACTGTGTCGTTAACTTTCTGTTATTAGAGTAATTTGAACCAAGTCAGTTCTCAATTTGGGCCAGGAAACAAGGTTTTTCAGCAGGGAGTAGCCTGTAGCTCACAAGGATCTGTCGCTAATTTTACTGCTAAAATTAAGCTTTTTTAACAGTAAATTCTTATCCGGCTACCTCCTACCAGAATTAAGCTTTTTTTCGTACAGTGGCCTACTTTTAATACTTAACTTCGGTGTGCTTGTGTTGGTAGAAACTTCTTGTACTGTTACATAATTCTTCTACGCAATAAAAAACTGTTGCGGCTTGTGCATAGACAGAAGGCTGGCTCTTCTGTGATGAACCTCTGGGATTGCAGTATTCCTGGGGCTGGTTCGTACTGACAGGAACTCCCGCACTGTCTGGTGTTGCTGCGCTGGACCGGCATATGTAGGTGAGTCTCCTCCTTCCTATTGGCCAGCGCGCGAATCAGGCAGAGAGGTACCAAGACCGCAGGCGCCCTGGCGGCCGAAGTACTGCGGAGCGAATTATCGCCTCTTCTTCACGTTGAGCGGCGACTTGTGTAGACCGCCGGCGATGGGCGAATAGCGATTTCACAACAGATGCTGAGACGATGAGTGTACTGAAACTTTCACTCATAATCTCAGTGTCAGCGTGAGAGGAGAGGTCAGTCTCAGGTTGATCCTAGCATAACATATAAACTGGTGACCTTATTGTAAAATAGAGTGTAAAACTTTCTTGCGAACTGGACTGATATTTTTTTTACTAAAACGTAGTATGTGATGAATTACTCTCAAGAACTGATAAGGAGAGGACGCCTACTCGTCATCGCCGAATGCGTCCAAATTTATGGTACGTGTAGGCGTGGTGAGGCACGAAAGTGCCCCAAGTGGGAACTCCAGATGGCCAAGCGTTTACGAAATAAAAGGAATTTTGATCTATCACCATATGCATCTTATCAACTGTCCCTGTGCCGGCGTGTTTAGGAAGCGGTGTTTGGCTCAGCAGTGCCGGACGCCGTGGATCGGCGCGCCCGGTCAGAGGGCTGAATGTCCTCTGTAACAAATAAGCTGACCCAAATGATCAACGAATGACCAAGTACGAACAATACAAACGACCGCAGATCAAAGATCTACCTGGGGGGGGGGGGGGGGAAAGCGGTAAAATCTCAGATTCGTATTGAGGAGAAGGCCCTCGGTTCAACTCCACCCGGCGGCAAAGTTTTTTGCTCCTTGGCAATGAGTACACCTACATATTGTTCCCGCAAGGATCTTGAGGACAGGATTACATTAAGTACAGCACGCACGGAGGCATTTAAATAATCATTCTTCCCATGTTCAATACTTGAATGGGATGGGTACAAAAACCTAATAACTGCTACAGTGGGACGTACCCTCTGCCATGCACTTCACAGTGATTTGCAGAGTATTGATTGTAGATGTAGATATAGATTGACATCACAATTAATCGCAACATCACATAGGTTATTTTATTAACTTACATAAGACAAAAAAAGCATTGGATGAAATTTGGGACTACAAACATTTAAAAAAAAGGGACTGTAGTTAGCGCGTACTTGGGGACGTCGTGTATGTAAATCTATACTTCCATTCTTTTGCAATTAATCAATTACATGTACCGGGGTGATATTCATCGAAGGAACAGGCGAAGCAATAATTTTGACCTCATCTTGCGCACGTTATGAACACCGCCTTTTACAGTTTGAAGAACGACCGTCTTCCATATATTTTTTGTAGATTTCTGTAAAGTTATAATTTATTTAATGTCGCTAGATTATCATTATAAAACTTGAACCCCACTCTTTTCAAGGCTTGAGAAATAGCATTTTTATTTCATGTGTTAAAATATTAGTTAACATTGCTAGGTTTTTCTTATTTTGTTATATTAATAAATTATTATTATATTAATTAATGTGGCATAAGTACGGCTTCTCCACTAAGCCACTGTCACTGTGAGAATCTGCAGTTGTTTTACTTTTAAGTTGGTGCGAGAATCTATGGCTGTCTTAATGTGGGGAGTGATAGCTCGCTTTGCATGGTTCTCTCTGGCTCAGAGACGATAGCTGCTGAAGCTACCAAAGAGGTTTCTACACCCTTTGGCTATAGTCCAGTCAGAGAGCCTTCTCTAGTGTGAGTCTCGCTATCCGTCCCCACCACCACTGTTTCTTGGATTTTCCAGCTTCCGGTGGCTTTGCGTGTCCGGTGGCCACTTGGTCTGATCATTCTGGGCTGGTCGTCTGGTGAGGTAAGGTTGGTTCTGCTCTTCTTTCTAGAGATGGTAGCGTTTAATTGACTAGCATGTTTAACTTAGATTCGTGAACTTAGAATCATTTAAAAAACTATTTTCTCCGATAGTGTGCGGAAATGTGTTCTCGTTTTTCAGTTCAGTGATTTCCAAAAGATACACGTGGTGTGTGTGGTTTAAGTTGCAGTTTTATAACGGCCTGAAATGTTAAAACCTTTTGTAATCATGTGCCGCTGTATGAACTCCGTGTCAATACTTTCTAGCTTTGTGGGGCCCGATTTCTAATAGGTGATATGTTCATTTTTATGCAGTGCATGTAAGAAATCTTCTCGTCGTTTCCTTCTGTCAGTGATATGTGTTCCACGTGGTCTGTTCATAGAACAAAGCCTTCAGCTTCCACTCTTGTTTGTCCCATGCACATCAGGCAAGTAACTATGCAAGTATCCGTCTGATTTCCATTAATATTTCGCGATCTGCTCTCCCCGCCTATTTTAATCTTGCTGTTTCTTCTCCGATTGGAAGTACGCACTCTGTATTTGTCAGTAATTCTCTCTGAGCATTGTACAACCTCCTTCAATAGCTCCCTTATGTAATTGTAAACATTTCTATGGGTGGTATGCTGTAATTCTTAATTTTATTTTTCCGACTTTGTAATTATTTCACTTTTACGAGTTTTGGAGACTGGACTTCATCCGTCTCTGTAATCGCTCCCTATCGCGTGTAGCTGCATTTCTTTCGCTTCTTCATGTAATTCTAAACATTTCTATGGGTTGCATGCCGTAATTCGTATTTTTATTTTCTGACTTTGTAATTATTTCACTTTTGTGGTTTTTCTGCGACAGGACCTCATCTGTCTCAGTAATCACCCCCTATAGCGTGTAGCTGTATTTCATTCGTTTCCTTATATAATTCTAAACATTCTATGGGGTACATGCTTTAGTTAATTTTCTTTATTTTTCGGAACCTGGATTTATTCAACTTTATCGACCACGTGGGTCCGAGTTCCGACTTTCGGGTTTTGCAGCTAGTCGCCTGAATTCACGCAATTCTCATATAAAACCAGTACCTAGATCGATTTCTAACAGACTGCAACTTAATAATCCACCGTGATTTTGTATAATTAGTCCGATATTCAACCACTTCACCTTCAGTGGAGTGCGTTCATGTAACGTAGCCGTGTGTCGTCGGATGGATGGATGCTTAGGGTTTAACGTCCCGTCGACAGCTTGGCCATTAGAGACGGAGCTAACGCTCGGAGTTTTTGGGTTAGGATGAGGAAGGAAATCGGCCGTGCCCTTTGAAAGGAACCATCCCGGCATATGCCTGGAGTGATTTAGGGAAATCACGGAAAACCTAAATCTGGATGGCCGGAGGTGGATTTGAACCACCACCCTCCCGAATGCGAGTCCAGTGCGTTACCACTGCGCCACCTCGCTCGGTCGTGTGTCGTCGTTAGCGTGTTTGCTCGCGGTCAAATTCAGATGTAATTTAACTTGGCTATACACATGCACCATCTCAAAACAGGCACGATAGACCAGAGCCAGCTTCAAAGTGTTTTTGTATATTGTGTTTTGTGCTACCTCCGACTTGCTGAATTTCGCCTACGATAGCGGCGCCTGCTTCCGCCTCGTCTCAGCACGCTGTTTTTGGTGAGTTTTGCTGTGGCATTGCGTGTTTGTGAGAGAATGAGCGTTGTTTGTGAATCCTTCCACCCGGTATTGTTAAATGATGTATAATTTAGGCTGTGCACCGTCCGCATTAATCCATGTAAGATATGCATTTTATTGTATTAACAAGTTGGTTCCCTATTTTGCTTGTTTTATATCTGAATAAACAAGTCTAAGTTCAGCATAATACGTAAGTTGCTTATAAATTGTAGTTTTAGAGCACCATCCCTCTTTTATTTAATATTGTTCTTCACAAGTGCTGAGAACAAGACCAGATGAAATTTATTTACGACTAAATTCCGGTGCGCCATAAATGTTTTCTTAGCCACCTTTCTAAGATAACTTTAATTGTAGTGGCTTGCTTATTAATGTCTGTGTGTAATAACGTGTGAGCTGCTAACTTACTGTAATTTGAAACGGGTCAGTTCTCAGTTTGGGCCAGGGAACAAGGCTTTGTAGCAGGGAGTAACCTGTAGTTTACACGGACCTTATTTGCTAATTTTAGTGATAAAACAAGGCTCTTGTTTCGTATAGTGGTCGACTTTTAAGTTACATGGATTTTTTAATGTGTCCATAGAAAAACAAATTTGATTGATATTATGAATACAGCTTTTTCTTATCACACAGTCAAGCAGCGAACCACGCGTAACGATTGTTCGAGTCTGCTTTTTATGGACCGTTAACAACCGCAAGTTTCCAGGATAACATGCTTGTTTTAAATAATGACGTCCCATGCTGATGTTTTGCACATATAAATGCAAAACAACGTATATAACTTGCGGTTAATTGTGAAGGCAGTAGTTCACGAATATAAATATATAGAATTCATGCCGCGACAGAAGCTATGTTGAATCACGACAGCTCCAAGTCGTACGTTAGGAAATACAGATACTTGATCCTAGGTGAAAGTCCAAGCCGCAAAGCCATTTAAGCAGAAAGACAAGCAATCAGTGTCCATTCACCGTCTATAGAATGCATAGAGCATACAATTAAAGAAAAGAAAAACACTCGGTTGACTGCACCATCAATTAAAGGAAAATAGGACAAATAATAAAACTAACAACGCATTCTGTGTTTGGCAAGAATATATGATACTTTAAAAAAAATTCCAAATGTTGCCCTGTATTTCGTTTGCTTTATGTCATTGTCGTGTTCAGTCCAGAGATACAAGAACTCTATAGGATCGGAGGTAGACAGCATAAAACTCGAATTTACTGTCCATCCCAGAATCCACAGCATAACATCTTTCTTCGTGTTGGGATAAAGGGTCCTATCTGGGGTAATGGTGTTTTCGACAGTGATGGTATTTGATGGAGACTCTGTTTATCAACCGGAGCATGTCTTGCGCTATGTTCCACACAGCAAGATGATTGCGGCACACGAAGCTATGTTTGAGTGAGTCCTCAGTTCGACAGGAAACACAGTCAGTCGAAGGACATAGTTTGATGGCGTGACTTTTCGCATTTGTAGGAACGGTGCGGTTTATCACCTGGTACCAAGTTGCTCGGATATGGGTCTCTCAGGGGCAGTTGATAAGTTGCATATGGTGATAGATCCGCATTAAAATTCCTTTTATTTCGTAAACGGTTAGCCATCTGGAGTTCCCAATCGGTGCACTTTCATATCTCACCACGCCCTCCATGTACCACAAATTTGGACCAATTCGGCGATGACGAGTAGGCGTCCCCTACTGGTGAGTGTGTACTCACCCGACGAGGAATCCCCAGAGCCATGGCAGGCCCAGCAGGAAGTGCGTCGTGGCGGCGACGGCGGTGCACTCCACCAGCCAGGGCAGGGCTGCCAACTTGAGCACGTGCGGCGCCAGACGGCGCAGCGACGGCGCCTCCAGGTCCAGCCCGGCGCGGATCAGGATCACCACCAGCGCCAAGTGCCTGCAGGCAGCGCGCCACTAGAGAGTCGATGATGCACTACCAGAAAAATAAATTGCTACACCTGCACTACCAGAAAAATAAATTGCTACACCTGCACTACCAGAAAAATAAATTGCTACACCTGCACTACCAGAAAAATAAATTGCTACACCTGCAAAGACGGCGTCGATTACCGTCCGATGATTGCAGATGCCATCTGCAGGGTAGTAGCCGTACTGACGATGGTTTCAACGTCGTCCGCCGGTAGATAGTACAGTGGCACAGCTGTCATAACGCCATCTGGGTGTACCCTTTAACAGGGAATGTGTATGGCCATTAGGCTCAGTGTGATATCAACTTGTCAAGCAAACAGCCGCCACACCAGAGACTCACTCGTCTCCTGCAGCCAACTGAGGACCCATGATACATGTGAACTTTTGGCCTTTAGAACCAAATGCAACACCCCCATGGGCACGACCGGCTGACCTACCAACACCTCCGAACCTGGCCCACCTTCTTTCATGCCGTTCTGGCCACCCTCTACAACGTTATCCTCTACCGCGAATTCTACCCTGATCTGTGGATAACGTCCCACATTATCATATTCCTCAAACCTGACAAGCCCCCATCCCAGGCCTCCTCCTATATCGTCCTATCAGCCTCACCTCCGTGTTCAGCAAGGTACTGGAAACCATCCTCTCCCACAGTATTCATTCCCACCTCCGCCCTTGCTATTAATTATGTCTGCCTCATTGCTTCCTTCCTCACCTGCTGCCCCTCCCATGTCACTGTCGGTCACTCTGACTCTTGTTTGTTCTACCTCTCCACCAGGGTGCCTCAAGGCTCCGTCCTCTTCCCCCTCCTTCATCTCACCTACTCCGCCAACAAGCCCCGATCCCAGCCGCCCAATATACTGACGACACTGCATTCCTGGCCCTCGCCCCCTCCCTTGCCCGATCTCAGCATTTTCTCCAATCTCACCTCACCAAGTTCGCTGCATGGTGCAATCTGTGGCTCCTTTCTGTCAATCCCAAAAATCACAGACAATCATCATAGGTTGTACCACCCCTTCCTTCGGCCTCCACGACTTCTACCTTACCCTCCATGGTCGTCCTATACGCCACACTCCCACCCTTAAGTACCTCGGTCTCACCCTTGACAGTTCCCTCTCCTGGACCCCTCACCTCTGCACACTTTGCCAGCCACTCTCCTCTATACCTATAAATACATCATGCAACCCGTCCTATGCAGCTTACATCCCTCCTGGATTTCCGCCCTCCCATCCATCACACCCTTCATATCCTTGAATGCCATGCCCTCTGCCTCTCCTACTACATCCGCCTCCCCTCTCCCACGCGGATCCTATATGACCTCATCCCATTCCCCCATATCCTACAATTTCCTTAACAACTCCGGCGCCTATATGTTACCCACAATATAGAATGCCACAATCCTCTGATCTACCTCATCCTTACCCAACCCGGGCCTCTGCCACGCCTTCACCAGTGTATCCCTCCATCCCTTCACCTCCACACTCACCACATCCTCTCCCAGGGTAACTTCCTACACATTCTCCTCCCGGATGACGCACTTCATCTGGAAATCTATCCCTGATACTAGCCCTAATCCTTTCCCCATGGATTCAACGCCCCCTCTCCACCTCCTCTCCCAGTCCCTCCTACCGCTTGGCTTTCTTCATCCCTCACCTCTCCATTGGAGTTCTTACACTCCCTCCTCGGTCCCAACCCCACTTCCTTCCCTCCTCCCGTGCTTCCGAACCCCCCACACCCCTTGGGGTCCTACCGTCAGGCAGTGCTTTAAACTTCAGTGCTCTGTTTAGTGTCGTGTCTCATCGTCTTCGGTGTGTGTTTTAACAGTGCACCCGCCGCCTCACCAGACAAGCATTGCATCTATCAGTTTTATAGTGTTTCTTCGTGACCAGTGCTTTCGTCTCAATGTGTGCTTTTAATGTCGCCGTAGTACAGACTTTTATTTTCCCCCTGTACGTGTTTAACTTGCCTGCGATGTGCGTTTTACCGTCAACACATCTCCATGTTTAACTCTCATGATTACCGTTTTTTGAAGTTCTGGGTTACTACTATTTGTTATTCCTGATAATATATGTAAATTCATGTTGGTGAAGAGCCGTGTAGGAGGCTGCTGCCAGCCTACCTGTATATGTGTGGGTATAAAACAACAAGAAAGGGAAAAAAGGCAATTGGAGTGGCGAGATGGCCCTTTGAGAGAATTTACACATTAATTGAACTTGCTGGGTCAGTCGTGCAACGATGCTGGTTGCAGTGGCCACGTGACCATTCTCACCGCCGTACGGGGTTCTGGACGTCGACGCGGCATGGACTTCCGCCAAGATCCTCGTGTTGTAAGGTGTAGCGTCCTCTGGCATAAAGAATAGTTGTAGCCGCCTTATTGAAGAGCTGTCAAAACCGGCTACGACATAGACTAATCCAAAGATGTAAATACTAATTCTTAAGAAGAATCACGCCCATATTTATAAGAGGCCGGAGTGCTGAAATGTGGCAACGTTGTGTTAAAGTCTAATTCGTCGCTGTGTTTGTATAGTAGTGTTTGTTGATGTTCGATTGCGTTTTACACGATTTTATACTGAAATTGTGCCATATTCGACTCTACTAAAATTATAGCATATAGTCGTGACTGCAGTCGCCTCTAAAACACAATGTAAGTATAGAAAAATATTTTGTAAAGCTCTCAGTGGTTTTACACGTACGGTATACTTCTGCTATGCAACCTGGAATACTTTCACCGATAAACTTGGAACGTGGATCTGTACACAACTTTAAAATGGTATTTTAGATTCATAAATTTAGTATATAAATCTACTCATCAGTAATTATATGTTTATATAAACAATATTTCCACACGTTTGCCTTCATTCACACACAAAAATCTGTTCTTTCGATTTTCTCAGTTTTTATTCGTACATTTTTTGACGTAAGATGTCAACAATTAATGAATCATTATATTTACAGATGCCAGAAAAATGTTGTGTTCCTGGTTGAAAAAGTAATTACAAATCCAGCAGGGAAGAGGGATAAGTATATCCCGGTGTTTAGATTCCCACTGAAGAGACAAACAGAAAGCGCTGGATAAGAAAAATGCCCAGATGTCTACATCTACATGGGATACTCTGCAAATCACATTTAAGTGCCTGGCAGAGGGTTCATCGAAGTGACTGGAATCTATTCAACAGAAGTGTTGTTTATATTAAACGTTTTGAAGAACGTAATGTTTCAAGGGTAGAGGTTTACAAGTACTCTGATGGGAACTGTCACGAGTTCCCTCGTCAAAGGCCACTAGTTTTACCAGATGCTGTGCCAAAATTGTTCCCTGGGTTACCATCATGATATTCAGTCTTCAATAATGTGTGATCCAGAGACCAGAAGGAAGTATGCACGTAAAGAAAGAAGAGTGAAGCCTGGTTAAAAACAAGGAATAAAAAAAAAAATTCTGTGTTTGTGTACCAAGTACCAGGATAAAATAAACAGTTTACGAAAGTGGAGTGTTAAAGACAGTAAAATAGGCTTGTATAGAATATATTTTTCTGGAGACATACCTCAGGTCAATTGATTGGCTTAAGTTTCCAATCCGTGTCGCTTCGTTAGTATTGAGTGTTCAGATGTTGGCTAAGACCGCTGCATGTGACCAGCCAATAAGATGATGGTATTCTGTTACGCATTTTTTTCTGTGACGAGCAAACAAGGAACATCGAGAATCTGTCAATCACAAACAGGAACAGCATTAATTATTAACTTCATGGTCAACGCAAAAAAGTAATAATTACGTAAAAAAGAACTATTACACTCATGTAGTGACTGGTTACATGCTAATATCTGATTGGCTGTCACCGTCTGCCCTACGATTGGTCGCACGACGGTTGCTGCCAACATTTGGATACTCGTCAACTCGCCGCGACACGCATTGTAAACTTTTACCGTAGAAATTAATGACAAAGTCATTTCCAATGTTTATTTGAATGGTTCCATTGTGACAAACAGTGATTTTAGCTGGATGTTACCTTCCTCACTCTGAGTAACCAGGTGGTCACAGAGTTAAAATATTCTTAGTATATACATCAACTGTGATAGCGTCGGGCCTATTATAACTGTGATAGCTACACACCCTGAGTTAAATTTAACTTGCTGTATTGGCGGCCCCACATGATAATGTTGGTAATCATGTGACGCTGCAATTAGCCAGACCCGTAACAACGCAAGTGTTTTGTCATGAAATGTACGTTTTACAAGGGGAATTGCGTTTACTTATTAGACACGAATACATACAGGAACCGACAACCAATGAAGAGGTTTCGTCTGTCTTTCTTCTTTAATGTGATGGTTTTGTCTTTAATATTCTTCACAATGCACCTCAACCAAATTACGCAAAAAATAAAGAAAGAAAATTTTGTCAGAAACAAGGTTATTTAATTGTAGTCTAAAATTTACGTTACGTAACTTCCTTTATATATTTTTAAAACGATGGGAAACTTTAGAACGTAATGTAAGTGGTAGTGGAATGAAATTTACCGTCGCGAAGAAGTAAAAACAAAATGCGTAAGTTCAACATAAGTTGAGCATATGTGTGTGGCAAATTAGCTTTCCGGAATGTCTGTTATCTGTTGAAGTCATATCCCCAAAAAAGAAGCAGATATCAAATTTAGAATAGCCGGCACGGCGTCTGTAGTTGCCTAATTCTAAACTGTTGTAACGCGGTCTAGCGGGCCACTGCCGTCACTGGCTACAGCAGAGCTCCTAAATACCCAGGCTGAATCGTCGCCATGTTTTCCCCAATATGGTTGGAATCGCGCTGCACTAACAGCGTAGAGGCGCATGCCCTGTCATCTTTCACGAACGATTTCGCAAAAACTAATTGGCAGAAATATTTAATTTTTCCGCTACTTAAATCTTTATATTTCGGTATTGTGACGACATGCTCATCATTTCGTTAGTAGTCATAGTTAATAAGAGATTGGCTTCGAAATAAGAGACTGCGCTACGTTAGGAAAAGTTAGCAGAAAAAAATAGAGGCTGCTATTATATTCCGTTTGGTGCATGTTGCAGCATATGTTATTGCGGATGAAACTTCCCTAATGCACTGAATTTTATTTTCGACTTAGGAGGAGATCTTTACTTTCACGCATACCGCTAAACTTCTGAACTTTATTTTATTCAGCGCACTCATTTCCGATGGCAATAAGGCCAGAATGAATCATTGCGTATCTCATACGCGTTTAGTGATATCAAAATGATATTTTGACAAATGATAACATGCAAAGAGGGGAGTATTTTGCCACATGGTTACTTCATTAACTGTCGTGCTCAAAATGTTCAAATGTCTGTAAATCTATCGGACCCAACTGCGTGGCCATCAGTCCGTAGCTTAAAAACTACTTAAACCTAGGTAAACTAACCTACGGTCAAACACACACAGGGAGGACTCGAACCTCCACGGCGAGCAATCGCGCGCTCCGCAGCGCGGTGCTTTAGACTGCTCGGCTACTCCACCGCGGCAACTGTCGCGTTATTTAAGGAAATATATAGTTGTAAAATGAAAAAGAGTAAAGTTTGTGATTTATTATTCGATTTGCAGATATTCCTTCGTCACTAACAAATGTTTATTTCTTTGCTTCTTGTCCATTGTGTTTCAGAGCCACTACTCCGTTTTTAAAACCTAATAAGAGTTATATTTCCTTCTGTTTAACGTCTAGCAGTAACAGAACGGAAGTTACTAGATCTAATGAGGATTTTATGTGAGGATACTTGAAAATCACAGATAGCAAGGATCTCTTCACTAGCTAACGAACTGACATGTTCTCATTTCCTCACATAATAAAGCACTCTGTATTGAGATATTTACAATATCCTTTTCATCTAACTGAAAAATTGAAATTGAATATTACATAGAAAAACAGCACTTTTGTAGTACGCAACTATTAAATTTATTAGATTAAAAGAAGTCAGTACCAGTATGGATGTTATGCAGTAACAACCTGTGCCTAATTATTAGGAGCTCTAATACGGAAGACGTGTTACTACTAGACGGGGGGCAGGATCTCAGTGTGTCATATTTAACCGACATTATCTCTAGGTATACATTTCTCACAAAGTTGCTGTATGGAGAGGACGAAAATCTGATGTATTTTGAACATTTCATTCGCTTAATGAGTTCACCTAACTACAATAGAAAAAAAGTTTATCGCATGTCAAAAATTCCGTAAGTCGTCAGAAAGTGTATGTTCGTAAACTATCAGTATATGCTGTTTATAAATTATTGCCAAAAATAAGACTAAAATGATAATGTAGTGTACTTCTTAACGAACACCTTGATGAAAATTCCACGTTCTTATAGTGAGGAGTTTGCGAGTGTGAGCGAGTTGAATGAAACGCGTAAGCTCGCCCTGAAAGTGGCAACTCCTACAGCTCGGGGAAAAAATGACGGACAGTTCAGCTCGGGTTTATAGGAGCCTTAGGCTACAGCGCTGTCAACTTGACTACTTCGGCCTCTAAAAAAATATTCAAATGTTTGTAGAGCTTCTGAAACTTAACTGCGGGGTCATCAGTCACTAAACCTACAAACCGCTTATGAACTAGCTTATACTTAAGACGGCACAAATATCCATGCACGAGGGAGATTCGAACCCCCGACCGCAGCGACCGTGCAAACCGTGACTGGCGCGCCGCAGTCCCCTCGGCCACTGCGGCCGGCCCGGCCTCTAATAAAGGCGTCTGTGGTAGAACTTATAATTCATGGAAACTATTAATTCAGTTACATGCCTAATGTATAAAAACTAACTCTAGTTCTGAATATACTAGAGAAAAAATGCATACTTTTAAGTAACCAGAAAAAGTTCCAGTTGCTACCATGTTAAAAAGTTATTACTGATACTAAATTACCTACTTTTAAATCATTTTATTAAAACAAAAGTGCCAGACTACATTATATTTGCTCCTTTTCCTGAGAACTACGACGTGCATGAGTGCTTTCGAGAAGATGGAAGATTAGAGGCCGCGAGGGAGTAGCCGAGCGGTCTGGAGCGCCACGTTACGGATCGCGCGGCCTCGCGCGTCGGAGGTTCGAATCCTCCCTCGGGCATGGTGTGTGTGTTGTCCTTAGGTTAGTTTAACTTAGTTTAAGTAGTTTGTAAGACTAGGGACTGATGACCAGCGTAATTTGGTCCCTTAGAATTACAAACATTTAACCCGCATCGGTTAGCCGTGTGGTCTAACGGACCGTTTTCCGAGACGGGGAGGCGTACCGGCCCCGGTTCGAATCCGCCCGCCGGATTAACGAAGAGGATCGGAGTGCCGGCCAGCCTGGATGTGGTTTTTAGGCGGTTTTCCGCATCCCCCTAGGTGAATACTGGGCCGGTCCCGAAGTCCCGGCTCAGTTACATGACTCGCGAACATTTCGTAACACTTTACACTTTCACACAATATGTATAACACTATACGCAGACATTCCCTCCTGCGTGGGGGGGGGGGGGCATGGGGTGGCGGCAGGAAGGGCATCCGGCCACCCTGTAAATACTAACACCTGCCAAATCTGCCTTTAACTCAGTGCCGACCATGCTTGTGTGGAAAAGGGCCGAAGAGAGACAAGATTACAAACATTTTAATTTTTTCTTAATTTTTTTATTTTTCATTTATTTATTTTTAGATTAGAGTTTAATGTCCATTCGACAAGGTGCTTATTAGAGATGCAGCACAATCCTGGATTATTTTTGTTACGGATGGTTAAAAGCTACCGTTGATTTCAAACCACTGTGCAACATATAATTTTCCAAAAGTTGCCAGAGGTGAAAACAATGCAAAAGTGACAGACAAAAGTAATAGATTTCACTGAGCATCGAACCTGAGACCTTTGTCTCTGTAGTCTACCGTCACCACTCATCCTACTGTTCGTACTTTTATGAAACTACTCACAAAACAATTTTTTTTTTTTACAAACATAAAATTTTCCTTGCAGTCACCTTCTCCCTAAGCTACCAAAATATACGTTTATATGTTTCCACTTACGTGGACTTATATTAGAAGATAGGATAAAGACTGACATACTTTTTGTAGATCTCGAGTAAGTTTTTGATAATGTTGACTGGAATACACTCTTTCAAATTCTAGAGGTGACAGATGTGAAATATAAGGATCGAAAAGTTATATTCAACTTCCACATGAACCAGGCAGCAATTTTAAGTTTCGAAAGGCATGAAGGTAACAGTGGTGGGGAAGGGTGTAAGACAGGGTTGTAGCCTTTTGTCAATGTTATTCAATCTGTACATCGAGCAAGCTAAATTAGATTCGATTAGATTAATACTTGTTCCATAGATCATGAATACGACACTTCGTAATGATGTGGACTGTGGCAGGTTAATGAAGGGCGTTTGTACAAGACGTTACATTACACAAAATATTACATGACACAATACAAGGAGAAATTTGGAGAAGGAATTCAGTTAGAACAAATAAAAAATTTCCGGTTTGCCGATGAGATAATAATTCTGTTGGAGACAGCAAAAAAACTGGGAAAGCTATTGAACGGATAGACACTGTCTTGAAAGAAGGGCATAAGACGAACATTAACAAGAGTAAACCAAGTGTAATGGAATGCAGTGTAAGAAAATCAGGCGATGCCTAAGGAATTGGATTAGGTAATGAGACAATAAAAGTAGTAGATGAGATTTTTGTTTGGGCAGCAAAATAACTTCTGATTGGCGAAGTAAAGAAGATACAAGATGCCGGAGACTATGGAAAGAAAGGCGTTTCTAAAGAAACGAGTTTTGTTGACGTCCTCTCTTTCAATAATGAATTAAATGTTAGAAAGTCCTTTATGAAATCTAGAGAGTATTATTGTACGGAAGTAAAACGTAGACGATTAGGAATTCAGATAAAAAGATGATATAAGCTTTTGAAATGTGGTGCTAAGACGAATGATGAAGATTAGGTGGGAAGATCATGTAACTTACCAGGAGGTGCTTAACAGAATTGGATAAAACACATGTTGACTTAGAGAAGGGATAGGTTGGGATACATTCGAGACATCATGGAATCGTCAATTTAGTTAGCATTAGAAGGAAGTGTGTGCGCTAAGAATCGTAAAGGTGAGACCGAGAGACGAATACAGGAATCAGATTCAAAAGAA
This sequence comes from Locusta migratoria, assembly GCA_026315105.1. Lineage (NCBI taxonomy): Eukaryota > Metazoa > Arthropoda > Insecta > Orthoptera > Acrididae > Locusta > Locusta migratoria. The sequence continues at coordinate 456,829,107 of CM048748.1, forward strand.
TGGAGGTTGCTGTTTTATTCGGAGTTGAAGAGACTTGCGCAGGCTAAGGTAGCTTGGAGAGCTGCATCAAACCAGTCTGCGGGCTGAAGACCACAACAACAACTTATGTGGTCACAGATTACTTCACTTACTCCTGGCAGAAATCGCTTCGTACTGTTTTTGTTTCCTTATATTTCACCCATTTTGCGTTCAAGGTTTGCGTGAAATTCAGATTTACGGTTAAACGATTACATTTTTGGAAAAGAGATCTGTTTACTTAGTGCCTGTGGTTTTGTTTTTGTTACAAACCCATCGACTGTTCCTTTCAGTTCATTGTGCATCGTTTTACCACTCTGTAATATTCTGTCTCTGTCTCTCTCTCCCACTCTGCGTAATTTAAGTGTGTGTGTTTGTGTGTGTAAAGACCAACTGATTTCAAAAATATAGATTAAAGATGTCTTTAGAATAAAAGGTGCAATGCGACAGACGCCTTAATATTATTATTTTATAAGGGAACAAGGGGTATGAATTTATGTAAGGAACAGACAAATTCATTAAGTGTATTCTCGTACGGTACTGTATGAAGATATCCCTAGCAGCTGCATTTTGTGAAAGAGACAGAAACGAAGAGGACATTTAGTAAGACCCCCAAATTCACTGGATACGACAATACGTTATTTCTTTCTGCAGTTGTTTGTGTAGAATCGTGTTTATCTGTGTTTATCGTATTTGAACAGCTGTCGAATGACTTATTTGGTAGGAACTCAGCCAACCACTGAATGTGTGTCACAACATTTGTGTAAGATCTTCAAATCGCTTTCAATTTGACCTACCATTTTTCAGCTTAATTTGAATCATAACACGTAACATTAAAATCCTATTAATCTTCTCTGATATTATAGCAATTTTACAGTGAGTTAATAATTATAACAGTAAGAAATAGCAGATCAGTCTTAAATATGTCAAAGAAGAGACATAGAACTTTTCATATAAAACAATTTTAATTTTTTCCGAAACAGCATTATTGCTTATTATGACGTTCCAAAAACAAAAAAATCTCAAGCATCATAGGACAAAAGGAATCTGTTGGTGGAAATAAGAAGGAAACATAGTTATGTTCACCACAATTATAGCTGGAATCTTTTACTAAACAGTTGGTTAGCGGCATTCACTTTCAAAGCAATGAATGTTTGACAACAAAGACTAATCAAATTGCCGCGGCGGATTAGCCGTGCGTACTGGAACGCGGTGATGCGGTGCGTGCGGCCGTTCGTCGTCGGGGTTCGAATCCCTCCTCGGGCATGGATGTTTGTGTTGTCCTTAGGTTAGTTTGTAAGCTACGGACTAATAACCACGCAGTTGAGTCAGATAGAATTACAAACATTCGAACTAATAAAATTCTATATTATTACAGAAGTCGTAATAAAAACATGCCGGCGTACGGCATCCTACATCAGATGACACCATATTTGTATTATAAGTTCTTACCATACCTAAGAATAGTTCGTACTGTAACTACATCAGGTGTAATAATGTAAATTAAAAGTAGATTCTGTGACAGTTAAGCAAGTGATGAACTTCAATTATGAAGCAAGTTTTATCACCAGCTCTGTGGAAGTGAAGAAGCAGTAAGGGCAGCCAGATGACTGCAAACTACTCTATGATGAAACACGTTTATGACAACTGAGATGAAAATAAAAATATATAATACTATTTGTTTTGACATATAGCTAGAGCTGAGACGAAACAATTGAAACGGAACTTGAAACACGTCCACTGAATGTGTGGTCGTGTTCCATTTTGATTGATTCATTAACCTAAAGTGTTTCTGCAACATTAATGCTATCTATCTGTGTGTTAATTTTTTATTCTTATTATTAATGATCAAGGCTCCACGTTTATATATGTTTGCCCCACATTTATATATGACTCGTGTCATTGAAATGGTGTGTTCATGTGAATGTGAATGTGTGCTTTTAATATTGACTGACTGCCGCGCAATGGCTTACAGTCGCCACCTCGCGCTATAGGCCTAGTTTTACTGTAGTTAAGAACGCATGGCTTAGTTTGTAGTCTGCACTAGCGTCTGCTGGCTGGCCAGAGACAAGCTTACTTGGCAAGGTGGCGAGGTGTCGTACCAACCTAATCTTGGACGAAAGAGGTGACAGGAGACCTCTCTGGGATCGGTTGTAGAGGGAATTGTCTTGGCCAGGTAGCAAGGGTGAGTAAACACTATTCTCTGAATGCACCATCCAGTGTATGGCAGGGGGAGGTTTTTCTGTGGCCTTAGAGCTACACTCTTCACTCTGCATTCTGGCTTCAATGACTGTGGAAATAAGCACTCTGCCGAATCATGCTGAGGGGAAGGCATGCTGTTTATACTTTGATTTATTTGTGATCAGGCAGTCTTGATTTTAATTGATAGTCCTCTTGAGTAATTCTTACACTATACAAGGTGAAGTGTTTCTTAATTTACAGAACTCGAGTAAATTCAGTGTAAATTTTATGAATGAATGTGATGATTGTGTGTCTGGTTTTGCTCAAGTTAGTATACATGTGTATGGCCTTCAGCCTTTGTGTGAACCGAGTACGTTTGAATTTCCTTTGTGTTGTTAATTAACGTTTTCACGTCACGTCTGTATCCGCGAGTATGCAAAATATTTCTAAGACTTTCTTGTTTGATTCCGTCTTTCCTGTCTTATATGACCGATTGCAGCACATGCTTTCATAACTGTCGTTACTTCGGCCTTCAGCCATGGTTTTTTTAATACCAACTTTCTTCTATACGAATTCTTGTGTGTGCTCTGTTCTCTTATTCTGAATTAACTTCTTTTGTAAATTATATGAAATTAGACATGGTCACACAGCACATGATACCTAAGAATGGTATGCCACTGCCTTCCCACACATGAGTTCGTTTAGTGCACACTGTACTTAGAATTAGTGATCAAGTCACCCGCCATCTCACCAAGACGTCACTGTCGCTTCGTTTCGCCGCTGCTTTCATGTGTTCCAGCATTGTAATGTACTGCCTAGCTTTATGCGCGTGCCTGTGAATGAATGAATGTGCTTTCAGCTACTCATTGTGTATTTGAATTTTTCCTCCCATGTTATCTCCATATTCGTAAAGGACAGAGACAAATTTAATATGGGCAGTACTTATATGGTTTAATTCGGTTTTGTACAAAGTGTGTGCTTAATTTTGTCTCCCCGCATTTATTTGCTTGTTATTTTACTGAATAGATCAAGTATCAAACCTCTTCTTTATGATTTCATGCTTCCCATCCCATATTTAATTATCTTTTCATTCATTTTTAATGTTGATTTTGTGTTTGTTAAAACTTTTGCTGCTCCTGTAAGGAGTGAGCAGTTAGATAAATTTCCATTGCGGATTTACTGTGGCCACTCATAAAGTAATTTAGAGCATCAGTGAGCGTTTTAACTTACATGTACAGATCTCAAATGCCCGAGATCTGGCTTGTTTTATTAACAGCCTACTTTCAAACTTAACAGCATTAAAAATGAAGTGTGGAATACAACAGGTAAATAAACGAATCAAGACAAGGAAAAGAAATTGGAAGGACAGTACTGAGAGTAGAGAAGCCATGCCGAAATGGCCGAGCGCATTGAAGCGCTATGCTCCGATGCGCGAGGTCGTTCCCCATCGCTGGTTCGAGTCCTCCCTAGGGCATGGATGTTTATGTTGTCTTTAGTAGTATAAGTTACTTCATAAGAGTTCATAAGTAGTTTGTAAATGTAGGGACTGATGACCTGGCAGTTAAGTCCCATAGGCTTAACAAACATCATGTAACAAATATTGAGAGAAGCCACAAGACTTTTTAAAATTTGTAACAAGAGAAAGGAGTATCTGGACCATCACCCAAGAGAAGGGACAGCAGTTGGTCCAATAGATCAATGGATTGAACAGAGGGTAGACTAGGAGAAGAAAGAGAAGAAAACAGTAATCATTCATCATAGATTCGTCTAGTGTCCTCTAGAACGTAATGTGATAAGTACCAAATTTAAATTTAATGGACAGACAAAAAAATTTTGAAATGTTTGTTAAGCTTAGGGGACTTAACTACGGGGTTATGAGTCCCTAAACTTACAAACTACTTATGAACTACTTACAAACTAGGACGGCACAAATATCCATGCCCGAGGGGGGATTCGAACCCCCCGACCGTAGTGGCCGTGCTGACCGTGACTGGAGCGCCTCAGTCACCTCGGCCATCGCGGCCGGCATGTACAGATGGTACTCAAAAGAAAATAAATAGCAGGTTGTAGCGCTACTGCCTATTAAAAGCCTCTTTGTAATGTGGCTTTCTTTTCCATTAATTGTTACTCGATACAGTCCTTAATTTTAGTTTCAGTATGAAGTTGTTAAAGAGTTCATATAATTATTTTTAATTTTTAAAAACTCATAACTGATAGCTCCCATCACTGGCAGAGAACGCTCACCTGAGCACGGCGCAGACGTACGTGTAGGAGCCGCCCAGGTCTATGAGGCCGAGGTTCTGCAGCGCGACGCCCACCAGCATCATGCCGAGCAGGCTGGGCAGGGCCAGCAGGGCTGCCAACTGCCCGCCGAGGTGCGCGCCCAGCACCAGCGCCGCCAGCCCGAACAGTTGCCCGCCTGCACACAGCCGACGAACAGTCACGACCACAGCTGTGGCAGGGTGAGGCAACTTCTGTACAGCCAGGTGCACCTGTAACCTCCAGACGCCTACATTTGTATTACGTAAACAAGTGTAGTGGCTAGAGCAAGGATTAAACAGTAATTAATCCTACCTCTCCTCCCCCCCTTTTTTTTTCATCTTGTCAGAAAAGAAAATTTGTCTCTAGCCCTCTGTATATACGTACATTTCTCTAATTTCACCATTGTGGGGATGAAGGATGTAATTTGGGGGACGAAGTAAAGAGAATAAATCGCAATATATTAGGTATGTCCACAAAGTACGTTCCTATTGGTTGTATAAAACAAACGAGTATAGATACAGAAAAAAATTGTACATAAATCTACAACTGTTAAACTATCTTTCTACTTAGCTTCCGAAATTTTGTACGCACTTGTCATAGCGTGGCACAAGTTTTTGTATGCCTTCTTCATGGAAGGTTGCTGCTTTCGTATTCAACCATGTGGTAGCATGTTCCTTCAGCTCGTCATCGTCAGATTTAAGGAACTTCCATAGCAAGAGCATTAAGTGTAAAGTTACGGCTGTGCTTAATCTTCTCTTCAGTTGTGTGAACTAGTCCAACAGTAACCACAGACGCGCGTCCACTTCGTTCTTTATCGTGCACTTGATACCTCCTGCATTGAACAGTCTGACCCATGTTCTAACCATTGAATCACTTACAGCATTTTGCCAGTAAACCCCGCAGATATGCCGCTGACTTCCCGTTGGTTTAACTTTCTTTGCATTTAGAAAACGAATCACAGATCTGATTCTACACGTGGCGGAATTTCAATTACGACTGACATTATAAAGAAGCGCTACAAAGTACACGTCGGCAGCAGCGATCTGAAAATAGCGTACATGTCCTCTCCTCGAGTCAGAGTAACTGCTGCCCATACTCGGGACTGGGATCGTAGCGCTGCCACGGATAGGAATAGAAACGGAACTTACTTTGTGGACGACCCTCGCAAACTAATTCATATCTATCAATGTAAATACAAATATACAAACCCTGAGATGGATTTTCGTCTCTAATATGTCAAAGACATTAATGATAAATCTGAAGCATTGAATTAAAATTTGTGATGCGACGGGGAATCGAATCCGGATCTCCATGTTTACTAGGGTTCGATTCCCCGTCGCATCACAAATCCTCCCGTCAGATACAAATTCTCAAGTTTGTCTGCCTACTATTACTCAAACTCGCGGTTTTTCAACCAGAATCTTGTAACAGCATTGCCCTCATCGGCTTATACACGCAACTCGGAAGCAAAATGGCGGATAGATCGGAACCATGAGTGCAGCAGAGCTCGCGCGTGCGCAGTAAACCCACTAGTACCGAGTTTACGCAACACCGCCTAGAAGACAAGGCCTGACAACTGGCCGTGCCTACGGCACACCGAGAGACCGCAAACGCAAGCTCACTGGCCGGCCCTACGAGGCGGTGGGCGTGCCCCAGCGGCCAGCCAGTCAGCTGGCGGCCGCGCCCTCTCGGTGTGTCGTAGGCACGGCCAGTTGTCAGGCCTTGTCTTCTAGGCGGTGTTGGATGACTGGCCCTGCTTCTTTATGACACTAGTAACCACGTTCAAACGACAGACTCCCGTCATTAACGCAACGTATTATCAACCTATTACCATTTCGTTCGTCATTTAAAAAGAGCTTCACAGCAATCAGTAATAATACAACCATTACTTTATCCGTGAAAATGAAGGGCCACTGCTTTTCTGAGTTACTCCCGTTCACACGAACGCAAATGCTACATTTCTCAGCCCTGGTTGTCTACTTCTTAAGCAGTTGACTCATCTGTGTATAAATGTTACTTCATCAAGATCTGCCTTTGAAGTAATGAAATTCACTAACTGTTCTTCATTTTATGTAAAAAAAATAGACTTTTTTAAACCATCTATCCACACATTTCAAGCAACCGGTTTTATCTTATGTAACTCATCATGTGTGTTCTATTTTGTGTAAATATTTTTTCCGTCGCCATATCAGAATTTTTTTAACGTTCTCAATTTGTACAGTCTTTTCCCCAAGAGCGGCGAATTGTATACGGTAACAAGTAACATCATACTTACGTAAAAGGAAGCAAACGCACTATGTATTGTTGGCTGCAGACAGCTGGAAGTTGATGACCGCTCGTCGGCGATATGGATGAGGCACTTAAAACTGTTTCTCAGAATATTCAGAAAAATACAAATCTGATTAAAAAAAGTTGCAGTTAAAAGTTGTTCACTTTCGGAAGGTACATCTATTAACATAAGGATCGACTCCCCTGCACCATCATCCGTGATGGAGGGGGACACCAAATGTTTTGCCTTGTTCGATCTCAGTCTATTTATACTCATACAAAATTCCTGGAAGGGTGAAGCTTCAGATGACCTATGCTGCAATTCCCTTGAAGAACGCGCCATAAAAAATGCTCAGTTTTGTACCTAGTGTGGTTTGAGATATTTCATCTTCTGTCGCTCCTGTCGTTGACGAAATCACACTTTTGAGTGTCTACACCTTCTTTAAAAGTATTTTCATTCGTTGACAATATTTGATCGAACATGGCTGACACGCAACCAGCGCACAGTGTGGAAGCAGTAGTGACAGCCAGAATTTTTTCACTTGTATATGTCTGTGTTCTTTGCAACAAATATGTACTTATTTTAGCTTGGCAACAACGAAAGTTGTTAATGATAAGTAATTTCGATGTGGAATGCTTTTGTGGCAGCTGACATAGGCGCATTTTTATTGCAATATTCTGTTGTCACTTTCGTCTTTCTACTCAAATTTCACGTACCAAACGTTACTTATTTCAGCATGGCAACAGGAAAAATGATTAAAGACACCTTTTTCGACGTGGAATGATTTTGTGACAGATGACATAAGTGCATTTTTAACTGCAGTATTTTGTTGTCACTTTCCTCATTGTACGCAAATTTCGTCCACCAAAGTTCACAACTAAACCGTTTAACAGCAATTTTACAAGTTAGTGGACTAAATAGGTTTATTAAACACAATATAAATGTATACTAGACTTTATGAAAACAGTTGTTACAACACATTAACAACAGATGCAAATCCATGGTCATGATTGTTCAACATAACAAGTACTACTCACTGTATGTTTAGCAGCTCGTTCAGACCATGTACTTGCATTAAAATCTACACAAATATTTTCACACCGGCACTTTCGCTGTTATTGCAAACTGCATTTGTTATACTTCGAACTAGAATTGTAATACTGACAGGTTCGTGATATTTCATTACCGCATTTTTAGGAAATATGCTATCAGGCTCGTCAATTCGCAGCCTCGAAAACGTCTGACGTAGCTTGATGCACATCGTGTTCAATAGTCAATCTACATTTTAAACGTGGAACTGTAAATAGGTACAATTATCGAGTGGGTGTTTCATACCAGCAGACAGCCGGTACCCCAAATAACATGGCGGACGGCAGTTCAATTTGCCTCAAACATGGCGGACCTATCGCCACTCTATGAAAAAAAATGTTTGTACAGCTTATGGGACTTAACTACGGGGTCATCAGTCCCTAAACTTACAAACTACTTACGAACTAGGACGGCACAAATATCCATGCCCGAGGGGGGCCACTCTATGAAATTCTAGCTCGTCGATTTAAGGGCAGCGTCGTCGCTGCCGCAGCCAACGTTGCTGTATCCGGTCACTATCGACAAACAACCAACCGGCTGTCTACGGGGCTACGAATCCGGCTTCGCCTTCTTTAAGCCGCGCGTTGATCTTTGCAAACGAGAAATAACATGCCGCTTCATTCTCGTCTGCCGTTACGAGCTTACATTTACACGAGCACTGCTCTAGCTCACTTGTATCCTATCAGACGGCAATAAATGTAATTATGGTGTTTCGAAAGTTATATCGAATTTATTACAAAGCTTTTTTATTGTATGTATTATTACTGAAAGAAGATGATTTTCATTTACTGAACGTACTGAACTACGCCAAGAAGACAATTGAATTTTAAAATTGACTTACCTTCACATGTGGCATGCTCAACTACGTTAGCTATTAATACTAAACTCCAATTCTTTAGTTTCTCCCGGCGTATTTGATAATCAAAATATCCACGGGTGTACTGCCGGTCTATAGTGTCCAACGGGCACAATATTTCGGCGATCATAGTCACCATCAACAGGTGAACTGACGGACTGAGCTCCTGGAAACGCGCCGGCACGGAGATCCGCACGCTACGGCTGCTCGAAGGGACCTGGGTTCTACCCCGGTAGCGGGCCATTTAAATACCCTCGGCCCACGAAGCGACCCCTCCGCGGTCCGCGCCCCGCGCCGCGGCCGCGCAGTGGAACCGATTGCGACGGAGTCTGAGATGACGTCGGTGTGAGGGCTCTGTCCGCCGTGGTCGTCACTTCGTTACGTTTGCTAGATTTACTCTTAATTAACCCAATCGCTGGTTCCCAAGCTTTGCTAAGATTATAGCCACAGTCACGGTTTATGAGGCCGTCACTTGTGCGAATTTCAATGGCCTCTCTAACGACGCAGTCGCAGTATCTCGACGTCTGTACCAGAATCCTAGTCCGTTCATACTCCATCGCATGATTCTCCGACAAACAATGTTCAGCGATTGCCGACTTGCTCGGATACATCAATCGTGTGTGCCTCTGGTGTTCAACGCATCGATCCTCGACAGTACGCATCGTCTGTCCAATATATGACTTTCCACACTGACACGGAATCTGGTACACGCCGACCTTCCTCAAACCGAGATCATCTTTGGCGCTCCCCACCAGTGCACGAATTTTATTCGGCGGACAAAAAACAGTTCCAACCTAGTTTTTTTTTTTCTTTTCAAAATGCGGGAAACTTTCCCCGTGTGTGCGCCGGTCTATGGAATGAACGCAGTGCCTACATCCTCCCTCGTGTTTTCATCCGTTTCCACAGGTTGTGATGTAGTTGTTGGGTGGAGAGCCCGCTGAATCTGCCACTCTGAGTACCCATTTTTTCGAAATACAGTTCTCAGGTGTTCCAATTTCTAGGGCAGACTCTCTGCGTCGGAGATAGTGCGCGCCCTATGTACTAGAGTTTTAAGTACCCCATTCCTCTGTGAAGGGTGGTGACAGCTGTCTGCGTGTAAATACAGATCAGTGTGCGTTGTCTTCCGATATACACTATGACCCAGGGTGCCATCAGCTCTTCTCTTGACCAAGACGTCAAGGAACGGCAATTTACCCTCCCTTTCAGTCTCCATAGTGAATTTGATGTTGGGGTGTATGGAGTTCAGATGTGTAAGGAAGTCAAGGAGTTTATCCATACCATGTGGCCAGATGACGAAAGTGTCGTCCACGTAACGGAAAAAGCAAGTAGGTTTTTTCATTCAGATGATGCCAGGGCTTCCTCCTCGAAATTCTCCATGTACAGATTTGCGACCACAGGGGAGAGTGGGCTACCCATGGCGACTCCATCCGTTTGTTCGTAGTATTCGCCATTGAAAAGAAAATACATGGAGGTCAAGACATGCCTAAAAAGTTCGGTGGTCTTCTCGTCAAATTTCTGACCAATCAAATCTAGTGACTCTCGAAGGGGCACCCTCGTAAACAACGAAAAGACGTCAAAACTCACAATGATTCATCCAGCCTGAAGTTGTTAAGACGTTTAACAAAATCCGCGGAATTACGGATGTGATGAGGGCATTTACCCACATAAGGACTTAATATTCCCGTCAAGTATTTGGCAACAAATATGTAGGTGCTCTGAGGTTACTGACAATGGGACGTAACGGCACCCCATCTTTGTGAACCTTAGGGAGTCCATAAAGTCTTGGCGGCACCGGACCTTGAGGTAGCAGTTTCTTGGTGACACCCTCCGGTAAATCCGCATCCTTGAGAAGCGCCCTCGTCTTGTTTTCCACCTTCTTTGTGCGGTCAACGCTGATCTTCCGGTAGGAATCGTCGTTTAGCAGGCTCTGCATCTTTTCCGTGTAGTCCTTATGGGAGACGACAACCGTAGCATTGCCTTTGTCAGCCGGTAAGACAACAATTTCAGGGCGCTCCCTCAGGTCACGAATGGCCGCCCTCTCTTTACTAGTGATGTTCGACTTCATGGGCTTGGATTTTGTCAACGCACGACAAGTTTCACGACGTATTTCCTCAGCTGATTCAGGCGGAAGTCGAGCTGCAACCTGTTCAACAGCACTAATAATTTCCGCGACCGGTGTGAACGTGGGGGTAGGAGCAAAGTTGAGCCCTTTCTCCAAAACTGAGACCGCATCATCACTCAACTCCATGCCACTCAGATTGATGACAGTCTTGCACGGAACCTGCAGAGATGGTGTTGTCAAGGAGGCGTGAGAACTTAGCTGTTTGACGTCCCGTTGCCTTCTTATGGGCGGAATCGGCTGCAACCGAAGTAACACCATCAATCCCAGGAAAAAGACGTGAAATGACTGGCCAGTTGCAAATGCAGTTTAAATAGTTCCAGTGAGATAAACTCAAGGCTACGGCGGGTGAAATGCACTCTCTCACGAAGCAATGCGAGGCCGGCCCGTTTCTTGATTCTCTTGGCTGCTGCAGAATCGATGTGATGCGTAACCTTAGCAAAATTTGGAACAACATTCTCGGAACGACATCTCTTTAGAAAAGCAAGAGTACTTAGCAAACGACATCTACGGTGGCGCAACTTTTCAAATTGCTTCATGCTGCGATACATCTCCTCCCCGTAAAGGTGTATGATGTGATTCTTCAGTTTCTCCCGGCGTATTTGATGATCAAAATATCCACGGGTGTACTGCCGGTCTATAGAGTCCAACGGGCACAATATTTCGGCGATCATACATGTCGCGATCATCAGGTAAACTGACGGATTGAGCTCCGGCACGGAGATTGTTTGTCGGAGAATCATGCGATGGAGTATGAACGCACTAGGATTCTGGTACAGACGTCGAGATACTGCGACTGCGTCGTTAGAGAGGCCATTGAAATTCGCACAAGTGACGACCTCATAAACCGTGACTGTGGCTATAATCTTAGCAAAGCTTGGGAACCAGCAATTGGGTTAATTAAGATTAAATCTAGCAAACGTAACGAAGTGACGACCACGGCGGACAGAGCCCTCACATCGACGTCATCTCAGACGCCGTCGCAATCGGTTCCACTGCGCGGCCGCGGCGCGGGGCGCGGACCGCGGAGGGGTCGCTCCGTGGGCCGAGGGTATTTAAATTGCCGCCACCGAGCTAGAACCCAGGTCCCTTCGAGCAGCCGTAGCGTGCGGATCTCCGTGCCGGCGCGTTCCCAGGAGCTCAGTCCGTCAGTTCACCTGATGATGGCGACATGTATGATCGCCTAAATATTGTGTCCGTTGGACACTATAGATCGGCACTACACCCGTGGATATTTTGATTACTAAACTTCAAGTTTAGTAGGCAGTGAACTTCAATGTGAGATCGATATCAGTTAACGTTGCCTGTGATTGATTTTTGAGAGTGAACATATAGTAACAGCTTTGAAATTAATTCTCCTGCCCCGCTCGTACACGGACCTTATATATTATTTTATTGTATTTAATTGAAGGGAAAATTTAATTTTTTTAATCGTCTTGTTGGTGCAGGAACTTCGGATCGACGTTAGTAACTTACACGGCCTAATTGACAGTTAATGTTGCTAGGTAACAGAAACCTTCATGTCAATAACTACCTAACAACCGACAAACATTTTATTTCGAAATGGTTTTCAGTTATAACTTTTATTAAATTAATATGGACTTGAATGACAGTTTTATGATTGCCCGTACCCCGTTCCACCGCACCCCTGGCAGGCAGACCTCACTCACAACATCCCTGAATGCCGGGAAGCATACACAATTCCATGCAGGCGACTAAGGATACAAAACGGGCGACAAGGAAATAAAAACAAAGGATCAGAATTATGTACATGCTAACTGGACCTTTTCTTTCAGAGGACGTCGCTCAGCCCCAACCAACTAGATTCCTACGCCAGGTTGGTGTCCGTCTATACAGGGTGTTTCAAAAAGGTACGGCCAAACTTCCAGGAAACATTCATCACACACAAAGAAAGAAAATATGTTATGTGGACATGTGTCTTTGAACGCTTAATTTCCACGTTAGAGCTCATTTTATTACTTCTCTTCAAGTCACATTAATCACGGACTGGAAACGCACAGCAACAGAACGTACCAGCGCAACTTCAAACACTTTGTTACAGGAAATGTTCAAAATGTCCTTCGTTAGCGAGGATACATGCATCCACCCTCCGTCGCACGGAATCCCTGATGCGCTGATGCAGCCCTGGAGAATGGCGTATTGTATCACAGCTGTCCACAATACGAGCACGAAGAGTCTCTACATTTGGTACCGGGATGCCATAGAATTGGTCCGCCTCTACCAATCCATCGGTCACCGAATCTGTTGTTGAGAAGCGTACGAACACGTCGACTGAAATGTGCAGTAGCTCCATCGTGCACTGAACCACATGTTGTGTCGTACTTGCAAATGCACATGTTCCAGCAGCACAGGTAGAGTATCCCGTATGAAATCATGATAACGTGCTCCAGTGAGCGTAGGTGGAAGAACATGAGGCCCAATCAAGACATCACCAACAATTCCTGCCCAAACGTTCACAGAAAATGTGTAGATGACGTGATTGCACAATTGCGTGCGGATTCTCGTACTCCCACACATGTTGATCGCGAAAATTTACAGTTTGATCACGTTGGAATCAAGCGTCATCGGTAAATACTAAAATGAGCTCTAACATGGAAATAAAGCGTTTCCGGACACATGTCCACATAACACATTTTCTTTCTTTGTGTGTGAGGAATGTTTCCTAAAAGTTTGGCTTACCTTTTTGTAACACCCTGTATAAACGCACACGGCATTCCCTGTCTCAACCACTAGTGAGGAGATAACCGCACATTCGCAAGACACCTTCAGCAACTGCCGGACATACTAGGATCAGGCCACCTATATCGACGTTTAATTTTGTGAACTACGTGTCAAACCGATTGTGTGAGAGTAGTGATTAGTCAATAAATCGTTGTGAACAGTTACACTGACAGCACTTCAGGGGTGACGAGTAACGAAATGAGCCAGACGTGAATATGCCGGGAGACGAACAACTGAGTGTCCACCAAGTTTTGAATGAACTTCTCCGCCAATTTCCGCAATTACAACAAACAGTCGATTGCAGAAGTCAGGATTGGGCGCCATCCGACGCCCCCGCCTCCATTCCCAGCTTTCAACGAAGACGCGAAGACTGGGAGACATGAGAAGCGCATAAGACGACACTTCACGATCCATCGAATATCCCAGGAAGAAGAGCAGCGCGCATGCTTCCTATCCTGAAAGCCATTGAAGATGTGTGTCTCGCTCACCAAACTCCAGCTGCAAGACCCCAACACTCACCCTCACGTGTGCGACAGTGAACGCGCACTACAGACGCCGGTAACGTGTCCTCGCTGCCCGTGTAGAATCCTATGTCCAGTCAGACATATCGCCAGTGGGCGACCGAACTCCAAGGCCTCAGCAGGAAATGTTAAGTTACAAGCACGTCTTGCCAACGAATCATACGCCGTTAGAGCAGCAGCTGAATACTATGTATTTCACTGTACTGTTTTTAAAGAAAACGCCTTTCGCTACTGCAAATGAAGGGTTTTTATTTTTATAATTCACCCATACGCGTTTTGCCTTTGTCACAAGGCGTCTCTACCATAGGGGCACAAGGGGCACAGGCCATGGCCCCCAGCCTGATGGGGGCCCCGAGAAACTCGTTCCTTTCTCCTATGCAATGACTTTTTAAAGCGAAATTTTGTTGCAAAAATGTTAAGATGTTTGTTAAGCTTAAAGGAACTTAATTTTTGTCGCACTTATTCATTATAACGACCCAGAAACTCTCTCTTCTACGAGAAAGTTAGCAAACATCCTGAACAACTGAGAAACAGGTGCTAAGAATTTTATCATGTAGACGTTAATGCTGGTTAGCTCATATCATAATATTTTCATAGAAAACAATATTTGAAAATAATTCCAAATGAATCTCCAGAGCGAAGTACATCATCCTTACATTCTTTAATAAAAGCAGGCAAAACAAAAGAAATCTTTCCAAATGTAAAAGTTACTACCCGGATATTTCTTTTTCTAGCAGTAACCAATTGCAGTGGAGAGCCTTCATTTTCCCAGTTAAAGAGAATCAAAAATGAATTACGAATAACTATGCTACAGGAACGATTAACTAATTTGTTAGTCATGTGACGTCTTTCAACAGTTGTACTTTGAAGACATAATAGAAGATTTTTGCACTTCAGAAATCCAGAAAGAAACCTTTAACAGCAACGTAAGTTTGCGAACAGTAATCATTAGTATTTTATTTCTAACCATAATAATGAATAAATTCACTAAACAAATGTACATCATTCTGATGAGTTCATTCAAAGGAAATTTCAGTTTTGTTGTAGGTCCCCTATTCTGTGTGCGAGTCATCTGCATAGAAAGAGACATACTTCAAAGGTTGTGTATTTTGTATTCTGGAAATATTTATAAAAATCGTTGAACTGAATGAAAGACTAATCTGTGGAACTAATCATTAGTATTTGGTTTGTAACATTTTAACCAATTAAGTCACTAAAGAACTGTACACCATTCTGATGTTTCATATAGGTTTTTTTAAGGGCCCCAAAAACACTGAGTGCCCAGGGGCGGCCACTGCATCGCTTAAGACGGCCCTGGGGTGTCCTGTAATATTTACATGTTTCTGTTTACACATAAAGGTTATGTTTCTTACATATGTACAAAACATTTCGTTTCTGATTTAAAACAGTTCGTTGTTCGCTACAAAATGGTGTACTTACAGCACTTGCTACTACATATTAGTCTCTTTACGGAAATCAGGTCGAAAGGTTCCACTGTTTTCTAAAAAACTTTGCATTTTTCTGGTTCCACTGTCGTCTTCTGCCATACTGTGTCCACTGTAGTTTGTTTTGTAGTGTTGCCAACCTTCTCTGCCTATTTGAAATTCAACTGTTTCATTGAAAGTGTGTTCAAGGTATCTTTGTGTGTGTGTGTGTGTGTGTGTGAGAGAGAGAGAGAGAGAGAGAGAGAGAGAGAGAGAGAGAGAGAGAGAAAGAGAGAGAGAGAGAGAGAGTTTGGCAACACTACAAAACCAACTACAGTGGACCACAGTATGGCAGCAGATGACAGTGGAACCAGAAAAATGCAAAGTTTTTTAGAAAACAGTGGAACCTCTCGACCTGATTTCCGGAAAGAGACTAATATGTAGTAGCAAGTGCAGCAAGTACACCATTTTATAGCAAACAACTAACTGTTTTAAATCATGAACGAAATGTTTTGTACATACAGGGTGTTTCACTAAGTGTGTTTGCCTCTGTAACTTATAAAATAATAGGTGACGGGAAATCTTAATGCGGTAGGTCAACACAAGAAATGTTACACTTTCTGTGGAGCTATGAACATAGTTTATTGTATCATTTTCCACAGAGTTACAGCACAAAGATATAATTTTTTTAATGGAACAATAGTTTTTTCTATCGTGCATTGGAATCATTGAAACCAACTGCGTCCAAATCACTTTAAACTACATTTCTATCACTGTTAGTTTGGGAGCTACAACCCTTCAAAGTTTCAGGGGCAGATACCACAAACGCTGCGCATAATACATGGCTGTGTGGTGGGTGATGGATGTTATGGCGGTGGGAAGTTGATTTACATGAGATGTTCAAATGTGTGTCCATGTTCCTCGATGCATACTGCAATGCGCCGTGGAAAGGATCTAAACAACAGGTTTGCAGGAAGATTGTTGGGGCACCATAGTCCTCATTCATGGCCCGAAAGGTCGCCCGATTTAACTCCAGCAGATTTCTTTTTGTGGGGATATCTAAAGGATCGTGTTTATGTCACTGAGCCCACATCCCCAGATGATCTAAAACGGCACATCGGGGACGCATGTCGCTCCGTCACACCGGCGATGTTACATCTTGTCCGCAGATCCTTTCGACGGCGCGTTGCATTATGCATTGAGGAACATGGACACACATTTGAACATCTCATGTAAATCAATTTCCCCCCGCCATAACATCCATCACCCACCACACAGCAAAGTATTATGTACAGCGTGTGGTATCTGCCCCTGAAACTTTGAAGGGTTGTAGCTCCCAAACTAACAGTGATAGGAATGTAGTTTAAATTGATTTGGACGCAGCTGGTTTCAAAGATTCGAATGCAAGATAGAAAAAAACTATTGTTCCATTTAAAAAATATATCTTTGTGCTGTAACTCTGTGGAAAATGATACAATAAACTATGTTCATAGCTCCGCAGAAAGTGTAACATTTCTTGTGTTGACCTACCGCATTAAAATTTCTCGTCACCTATTATTTTATAAGTTACAGAGGCAAACTAACTTAGTGAAAAACCCTGTATGTAAGAAACCTAACCTTTATGTGTAAACACAAACATGTGTATATTACAGGACACCCACTGATGATGCCTTGTGACAAAGGCGAAACGCATATGGGTGAATTATAAAAATAAAAACCCTTCATTTGCAGTAGCAAAAGGCGTTTTCTTTAACAACAGTACAGTGATATACATAGAATTACGTGCCATTGATGATATGGTGAGAGACCATATGATACAGGCCGCACCAGATGCAGCAGTTCGACATGATGCCCGCAAGTTCGAGGACCCATGCCTGGAGCAGGCCATCGAACTTACATACAAATTCGAAATATGTACGGCCGCAGACCGCCGCCTGGAGTGCTGGGCAGATGTGGCCGCAATCCGCAAATGCACAGAGGACGCTGAGGACGCAACTGCCATCCAGAGTTCTCCGACGTGCTCTTCCCGCCACCGAGGTCAGGGAGCGCCACCACAGGGAGACATCGAACCGGCCCGTCCCGGCTGGGACGCCAAGTCACGGCAGCAGCAGACTTCACAGCGCTGTCACTGTGGCCCACCCTACCTTCCTGCTCCAGATCGTTGGGTTCAATGCTCACGCTGCAGCAGGGACGGACACCTGGCGTCCGTCTGCCGCACCACCACCACTGCCAGCCCCAGCTCACGCCGCTGTAGGTCCTACCGTGACGGGTTATAAGGCGCACCAGTGGATACCAATCAGCCAGACGCCTCCACAGCTTCCAAACTGTTTATAGAAGTCACTGTTAATGACAAGCCTTTGCGCCTACAAGTTGATACGGGCGCAGCAGTCTCATTACTCAACTATGCTACTTACGCGCAAACTTGCTCGCCCCCCTCTCACCGGCCCCCAAGCCCCTCCTGACGTACAATAAACAGGAAATAGACTTAATTATACCCATTATTGCCGATAAGGGCAATACTACTGTTATCGTTAAAGAAGAACAATATATTAATAAAACACTACAATTCTTTTCAGAAAACGGTGTGACCGAAATAGCTAAACATCCAACTAAAAAGGTACAGGCAGAGCTAAAACAGTTGCTTAAAAGGACGTCTTTCCTATTGACCAAAAAGAGAAATTTCGGTGTTACGTCATGAATCTCACAGCTCCTCGACTAAGATCGCAAGTAAAGGTCCAGAAAAATGGGCATCCTACTACAGCTGTCGTAAATTTCAACGAAGGGCCCCTTATGCAAAATTATGAAAAAACTCGATAAAATTTTAAAGGATTTTTATGTATTTGGGGATAATTTTTCAGTTAGCAAGAACACTACGTTGATCAATGAGATTAAAGTTCAAAAATGTTCAAATGTTTGTTAAGCTAATGGGACGTAACTACGGGATCATCAGTCCCTAAACTTACAAACTACTTATGAACTACTTACGAACTAGGACGGCACAAATATCCATGCCCGAGGGGGGATTCGAACCCCCGACCGTAGTGGCCGTGCAGACCGTGACTGGAGCGCCTCAGTCACCTCGGCCAACGCGGCCGGCTGAGATTAAAGATAATCCTATAGCCGATACATCCCACCTTATGTCTCTTGATATTAAAAATTTATATGCAAATGTTCCGGTTGACGAGGTCGTCGAGTTGATTAAGGCAAACTTACTTAAACACAAGAGACTATCTTAGCAAGAAATCGTTGAATTCATCGACCTACTTCAGTTTATTCGGAAATATAACGATTTTCCTTGACTTTAACATTACTAAGCAGGATGGTAGATACTCATTTAAAGTGTATAGGAAACGTACAACAACCGACATTCTAATACATAACAGCTCTTCTCACCCTAATGGCCAAAAACTTTCTGCCCTACGCTGTTTAGTCGACAGAGCCTTCAAAGTGCTAATGAACGAAAAAGACAGAACCACTGAATTTAACATTATAAGACAGCTCGTAAGGTGAATGGTTACCAAGAAAACGTAGTGAATAACTTAATACGAAAGAAACAGCGTGCGAAATCTAACATAAATGGCACGGATAATATCAAGAGGGTAATGGTTCCGTATTTTGGTAATCTATCTCAGAAAGTGGCCAACATACTAAAACCTTAAAGTAGAAGCTACTTTTAAAACTAATAATACGTTACATCATAAATTACGGAATAACTTAACCAGGAGACTGATAAATATGACAAAGCAGAGTTTTATAATATACAGTGTAGTAGTTGCAATGCCAACAACTTTGGTCAGCCCGGTAGATCGTTTAAAGTTAGGTACAAGGAACATATGGACGCCATCCGACTTAATAATTTTGACAAGTCCGCTGTAGCTACGCATATCCGTGAAATTAGCCACCCATTAAAACGGATTGAAGATGGCCTTATGATTTTGCACAAACATGATAAGGGAAGAAAGTTAGATCTGCTAGAACAGCTGGGGTCATTAAATGAACAAGATCAAGGCAATACATACAGCTTTTTGAAAAACTTTGTGGACCTATTATAAAAATAGTGTTTTTTTTTTTTTTTAAGTTTCAACCTCTGTCTTACTGTGCAAACGATTTCGCGACACCTGAATGTACGCACTTCCTTGTGGATGATCTTTGGAATTTAGAGGTCTTTGTCTTTATGTGCATACGTGCGCCCCACTCGTGTTGTTGATTCGGTGCATTTCGGATGTGTTATGCGCCGCCAGTGCTGGGATCTGTTTTGAAACTTGTCGAAGCACAGTATGCTAACCACCTTTCTGCGGAGACACGGTTACAAGAGAAGTAACCACGTTTTAGGTTTTTATTGCCTCAGGTTTTAAGATTCTTGTATAGTTTACCTGATGATGAGGGCTTAACCCTTGAAACGCGTCATAATTTAGTGTTTTTACACGATCTCTGTGGTTGAACCTAGTTGACAAAATAAAAACAGGAAATAGCGTTACTAGGACAATTCTCGGCAAAAGTCAAATCTTTGCAATGTTGTCACCTTTGTGGGAGTCAACAGTGTCCTCACAGCAGACGTATTTGTAATGGACGCCTTCCACTTAATATCTCATCACGGCCCTTTTCCTGAAGTAGATTCGCTCTGCACTGAGTTTCAGGACCTGTTCTCAGCTGGTGTCAGCTGTGCAAAGGACTTCGAAGCCTCACTCCAACTCTGGCCGGTCGTCCGCCCCCACTACTACTCCCAGGCACGCCAGGTCCCCCTAACGCTACAGCAACCACTCCAGGATTCCAGGATGAAGGGCTCCTCCAGCCGGTGCGGTTCAGCCCCTGGGCTGCGCCGTTGGCCATCGTTCAGAAGGCAGGTTGCTGTCTATGTTTCTGTGGTGACTTTAAAGCTACGGTTAACCCTCAACTACTGGTCAATGACTACCCACTTCCTAGACCTGACGACCTTCTCCGTAAATTAGCTGGAGGTACCTGCTTTAGGAAAATTGACCTGGCAGAGGCATACCTACAAATTCCCTCACATCTCCAGTCCCCACAATACACCATCATCAACACTCCCTTTGGCCTCTTTTAACTCTACCGACTCATGATCGGCTGGGCCAGTGCTCCCGCAATTTTGCAACAACTTCTACGTGATATTCCGGGATGCATCAATTATCTCGACCACATAGTTGCCACAGGGCCCTCTTCATCCGAACACATGACCAACTGCCTCCTCTCCTCCGCCTCCATGCAGCACGCTTGAAATGTAATCTTTCCAAGTGTTCAGTCTTTCAACAGTCCATTTCCTACCTCGGTCAGATTATATCTCAGGAAGGCATTTCCCCAATTTTTTTCTATGTGGGCGCCATTTCCAACTTGCCCCACCCTCAGGACCTCCATCAGTTGAAACCATTTTTGGGCAAAATCTCGTAGGACAGAAAGTTCGTACCCTTGGCGACCCAAGTAGCAGCACCTCTGTTGCAAGAATGTCCCGTTCCGTTGGAGCCCGGCTTTCGAGACCGCCTTCAACACCCTTAAGCAGCAGCTCCATTCCGCGCAATGCCTCATGCCGTACACTCCAAACCTTCCCTGTGCATGCACCAGACTATGGTGTGGGGGCAGTCCTGTCACACAAATTGCCGAATGACACTAAAAGCCCCATAGCTTACATCTCTAAAGCTCTCTCCACTGTCCAGCTTAAATATTCAAATGTTTGTAGAGCTTATGGGACTTAACTACAGAGTCATCAGTCCCTAAACTTGCAAACTACATACAAATTAGCTAATACTAAGGACAGCACAAATATCCATGCGGGAGGGGGGATTCGAACTCCTGACCGTAGTGGCCGTGTGGACTGTGACTGGCGCATCACAGAGTGCTCGGCCACCGCAACTGGCGCTTAAATATTCTCAAATCGATAAACAGGCACAAGCTCTCATTATTGCCTGCTCCAAATTCCATCCCCTTCTTTATGGTAATCTTCGATCCATCCACATGTCTGCCAACCAAAACATCCCAACGCATCTAGTGGTGGGCATTGTTCCTTTCCCAATTCAGGTACACCATGCAGTTCTATACCATCTCCAGGCACGCCGATTCGGATGCTCTGTCCAGATTATTGCAGGAGCCAGATCCCGCCTATGCCCAATTGGACCTCCTCGTGCTTCAGATGAACAACAACATGTAGGAAGCACAGAAGACATTTCCAGTCATGGACTTCAAAGTCGCTGCAGCCACCATGGACGACCCTCCGTGTCTCTGACAATGCATCCAACACGGCTGGCCACCACATCCACCTTCCAGGAATCAACATGATATCCACGTACACTATTGCATCTGACACCAGCTTTCAGTTATTGATGGCGTGATTCTTTGCATGGAACCTGACTACACCCCAAGAGTCGTCATACCGCGATCGCTACAAATGACAGTTCTCCACATTCTCCACCAAGGATGCTGGAGGATTGCGCACACCAAATCCCTTGTCAGATGAGATGTCTTATGGATCGGGCTTACGTCAGATGTCACGGAGATGGTGCGGCGTAGAACCATCTGTGCCCAGCAGCTACCCTGCCCTCCTCAAAAATTCCTTACCTGGCCAACACCATCCAGTCCCTGGGAACGAATCCACCTTCGCTGGCCCATTCCTAGGACTCCAGTGGCATGTAGTGACAGATGCTTTTTCCCATTTCTCATACGTGGCCCGTTGTTTGACAGTCATCATCAAAGTAACACTCTCTGCCCTCACGAAAATCTTTTCCCTAGAGGAATTACCAAACCTCAATTGTCACTGATAACGGGCCACAACTGTGGAGCCAGGAATTCCTTTCCTACTGCACAGCCAACAATATCCAGCATCTCCTCACTGCACCCTTCCACCTCCAACCTAATGGGAAAGCGGAACGGTTAGTCAGAACCTTCAAAACCCAAATGACCAAATACGCCAAAGATCACAATCTAGAGGATAGATTAACACCCTTCCTCTGCTCTTATCGAGCTACTCCAGTGGGGGACAAAAGACCTGCAGAACTGCTCCATGGCCGCCAACCCCAGACCCTCCTCTATGTCATCTTGCTCACTCCAAAAGTTTGGGTCCATCTGGCCCATTCTGTTTCTCCCCAGGCTCTTCGGTCTGTGGCCGTGGATTTGGTTCGAAATCCGGTCAGCTTCTGGGGATCATATAGCGCCCCCAGGGCCGCCTTCTGTTCGTCTCCAGCCTGGATGGGCGAGAGTTGCGACGCCATCGGAACCAACTGCAGTCTCGCTACCCCACAGCACCATCACCTTCGACGACGGCACGGCCATCCCATTTTTCCTCTCCTTTCCCGCCATCTCCACCGCTCCTGCCGTCTAACCGTTGCTTGGGGAATGTTCCAGCGTCGACGCCGCTGTCGCAACGAGTCGGTCGCTCTGACACCTACCAGCTGCAGTCGCTCCATCAGCTGCCGGGACCATTTTCAACAAACCGCCTTCAGCTGCTGGCCGACGACACCGGCGATCCAATGCCGTTAGCTCCACCATTACCACCATCATAGCCTGTGCCCCAGCGCCGGGCGAGCAGCTCCATACAGTCCCGGTGGTAGCCTCCATAGCCTTCTCCAGGGAGCCACGGCCGAGAACGTCACAGACGTCACAGCCATCGATTCGCTGCTCCCCCTGGAAGGGAGGTATGTTCTGTCTGCCGGAAGAAGCCCCTGCCAGGAAAACCTCACTCACAGCATCCCTGAATGCCGGGTAGCATACACGATTTCATGCAGGCGACCCAGGAATCAATACAAGCTAACTTGGACCTTTTCTTCCAGAGGTCGCCACTCAACCATGACCACCTGGATTCCTACGCCAGGCTTGTGACCGTCTATATAAGCGCACCCGAGCGATGCAACAGCAGTTCCTGTCTTATCCTGGAAGCAGCTACTACTCAGAAGATCACCGTACATTCACAAGATGCCATCAGCGACCACCAGACATACCAGGACCAGGCTACCTACATCGATGGTTAATTTTGTGAACTACGTAAGCTGCGGCGATACGGCTGAGCGCATTGAGGCGCTAAGCTATAATGCGCGAGGCCGTTCCCTGTCGGAGGTTCGAAACCCCCCTCGGGGATGGATGTTTGTGCCGTCTTTAGTATAAGCTACTTCATAAATAGTTTGTAAGTCTAGGGGCTGATGAACCCACACTTAAGTCTCATAAGCTTTATAAACATTTGAACATCTTTGAACGACATGTCAACGTGTATATAGTTGATTGTTTGTGTGAGAGTAGTGATAAGTCAATAAACCATTACACTGAGAATACTTCAAAGGCAGCCCAATTTTCACCCATTATGCGCATCTCTCTCCATTGCTGTAATAACAGCCAGTAATGTTAATTCTGTAGGCACGTGGCTGGCTGCGAGTTATGCAATGTTTCTCCCGCAAGCGCAGCTGTTGGCACTTGGACGTAGCTCCTCCCCTCCTCGCTTCCCCTATCGCTTCGCCTCTATGTGCAGAAGCGCCTTCTTATACGACGCTAGGTATACCTATTCGACAAAACGGCGGTCAACCATCTCCAGGCGAACGAAAATCATGATGACTTCCATCAAGGCGGTTAAGCTTACCTGTGTCAGTAAACGTAGACAGAAAAGTTTAAGGAAAGTACAGCGCTAAAGGCAAACTGTAAGCAGTAATCAAGAGTCCTGCTTGGCACTTAATTATAAGTTATAAGTGACACAACCACTTTCCAATAGGTTGAAAAATAAGAGACAATCAAAGCAGGTCAATAGTATTATCAAAAATACACTACTGGCCATTAAAATTGCTACACCAACAAGAAATGCATATGATATACGGGTATTCATTGGACAAATATAGTATACTAGAACTGACATGTGATTACATTTTAACGCAATTTGGGTGCATAGATCCTGAGAAATCAGTACCCAAAACAACCACATCTAGCCGTAATAACGGCCTTGATACGTCTGGGCATTGAGTCAGACCGAACTTGGTTGGCGTGTACAGGTACAGATGCCCATGCAGCTTCAACATGGTACCACAGTTCATCAAGAGAAGTGACTGGCGTATTGTGACGAGCCAGTTGCTCGGCCACCATTGACCAGATGTTTTCAGTTGGTGAGTGAATTTGAGAACATATTGGCCAGGGCAGCAATCGAACATTTTCTGTATCCAGAAAAGCCTGTACAGGACCTGCAACATGAGGTCGTGCATTATCCTGCTGAAATTCGCAGGGTGTCCCAGGGATTGAATGAAGGGTAGAGCCACGGGTCGTAAAACATCTGAAATGTAACAGCCACTGTTCAAAGTGCCGTCGATGCAAACAAGAGGTGATCGAAATGTGTAACCAGTGACACCCCATACCATCACGCCGGGTGATATGCCGGTATGGCCCTTCCAATGTGCCTTCACCACGATGTCACCAAACACGAATGCGACCATCCTGATGCTGTAAGCAGGAACTGGATTCATCTGAAAAAAATGACGTATTGCCGTTCGTGCATCCAGGTTCGTCTTTGTGTACGCCATTCCAGCGCTCTTGTCTATGATGAAGCGTCAAGGGTAACTGCATCCATGGTCTCAGGGCTCATAGTCCATGCTGCTGCAAAAATCATCGAACTGTTCATGCAGATGGTTGTTGTCTTACAAACATCCCCATCTGTTGACTCAGGGATCGAGACATGGTTGTACGATCCGTTATAGCCATGCGGATAAGATGTCTGTCATCTGAACTGCTAGTGATACGAGGCTGTTGGGATCCAGCACAGCTTTCTGTATTGCCCTCCTGTACCCGCCGATTCCATATTCTGCTAACAGTCATTGGATCGCGACCAATGGAACCAGCAGTGTCACGATACGATAAACTGCAATTGCGATAGGCTATAATCCGACCTTTATCAAAGTTGGAAACGTGATGGTACGCATTTCTCCTCCTTACACGAGGCATCACAACAACATTTCACCAGGCAACGCCGGTCAACTGCTGTTTGTGTATGATTAATTGGATGGAAACTTTCCTCATGTCAGCATGTAGTAACTGTTGCCACCGTCTCCAACCTTGTGTGAATGCTCTGAAAAGCTAATCATTTATGTATCACAGAGTCTTCTTCCTGTCAGTTAAATTTTGCGTTGTAGCATGTCATCTTCGTGGTGTAGTAATTTTAATGGCCAGGAGTGTAACTGAAATATAACAGTACTTAAAAATTCGTGTAACCCATTTAATTTAAATGAGAACAGTAATGGGTGCGTTACCTGGCGCCGCCTGCGGCCCAGCGATGCTGTAGGCGACGGCCCAGGCGAGCAGCATCAGCAGCAACAGCGCCGCGCAGCGGCACGCCTGCCGGCGGGTCGGCCGCCGGGGCCACGCGCGTTGGCACCACTGCGGCGTGTCGTGGCAGCCCTGGGACGGGGCGAGCGCCGCGGTCGACTGCGCGGGGAACCACCGCCACCTGTGGCAGCGCCCGAACGGCCGCCATGCTACTACTGACCATTCATCGCCAGTGTTGCCAACCGTAGGGACATGTCTTTACACGTAGGGACTTTTGACCCAATTTTCCAAACTTTAGGGACGAATTTCCGATCTATTTGCAAAATCTATGGACTTTTCTCAGGGACTATGGAGAATGAAAGTACCTTTTTTGAAATTCAAAACAATAACAATTCATTGTACAAAAACGTTAATGAAGGGGAAATACTACTACCCAATACGCAAGTAGTTTCTCTTGTTAAAAAATCCGGGGGAGGGGGCGGAAGGGCTATGAGTATGGAGCCTCCCAGACAGACGATTTCTCTCTCTCTCTCTCTCTCTCTCTCTCTCTCTCTGTCTGTCTCTCTCTCTCTCTCTCTCTATCTATCTACCTCTGTCTCTCTCTTTTCAAAAATCAGTTTCGTCCATAGGGACTTTCATGGTGAAAGTAGGGATTTTGACACGTTTATGTATGAACATGGTTGGAAACGAGTTGGCAACACTGTTCATCACAGAGTGCAGCTCTACTTACTAGGGGAGGCCACGACAATGGAATCACCCATTTACATAAAACATTTTTACACCTGCAGTAAGACATTACACTAACTGCAAGTGGTAATGTGCACTACTTTCGCAATTCCGAGAACTTTGCAAGAGAAGTTGTAGGCCTACGCATCATTTAGCTAGACTATGACACCATACCATTCTAATTTACTTAAAAGGATGTTGTGGGTCACACAACCAAATGCCTTTAACAAAGAAAATACCTGCTGCTTCCAATTTATTATCTAATAAATTAACCTTTAGCCCGTACACCGGTCTTTTGGACCGGGGCGACCCCCTTCTCCTCCCTCGCCTTCTCTCTGAGTGCGTGTCAGCGCTCTGCCCTCCACAGTAGCCTCAAGGCAGTTGAAGAGGAAGTCGAAGTAAGTCTTTTCTTCGTTGTGCATCTGCCCGAAGTTCTGTAATTAACGAATTACACTCTCCGCTCCCGGTCAAAAAGGCCGATGTGTACACTGAATGTCTTTATTTTCTCCGGTCCAATTTATCCCATTTACCCTCAAGTTGTGTGTTTTCCGTTTCACAATCAACTGTAAGTCTATAAAATTGGACAAAAATCTACATATAAAGTGTGTGAGAAAACTATTGGGGGGTGTATGCTGGGGAAGGGGAGACCGAATGGTGCACCACATGCATTTTAAGACAATTAGAGGCAAAAAAGACCGAAAGAAACTGAAAGAAACGGCACCGTGAAGACACAGTGTACGCTTTGTGTGCCATAAGGGGTCGTACGGACTGAAGGTTAAGTATAAGTAGCCTTCTAGATATCAGAATCTTTTAGAATTCCAAACTGTGTTCTGAACAACACGTTACTTGTGGTCACTTGCTTGAGATGCTGCTTGACATTATCTTTTCTAGAATTTTCGAGAGTGCTGGCAACTGCAAAATCGGTGTGCTGTTTGGTGGTATCTCTTTATCCCAATTTTTGAATAGCGGTTTAATATCTGCATTTTTAGTTAACCAGGAAATGTACGAGTTATAATAGACTCGTTACACAAATAACTTAAAATTGTGCCAAACTTACTGGAACATGCGTTAATTAACTTTGTTAATATTTCGTCGCAACCATTAGAATTCTTTGTTATCAAAGATTTTATTATGTAAGTTATTACTTGTGGTGAAGTGAGTGACATATTCATGTACATGAAGTTATTTGTAAATCCTAGTTTTAGGTATTCAGGGGCATTATTTCTTATTGGCAACGAACGAAAAATCCCTGCTCCTAGAGATGCTACTAAAATCCATTCCTTTGCACTAATTATCAGCTTCAACATTTGTCAAAATGCTGTTTACGCATGTTTTATCCACACTTTCGGAAGATAGAGATTTTTTTTCAGACATGTTTTCCATGTGTGTATGACAGATACCATCCTGCGATGTGTAATGTCTAGAGAACATCTGACAAGTAATTGTATACTTTTCTGTGACTTACTAT
The DNA here is from genome assembly GCA_026315105.1 of Locusta migratoria. Taxonomy (NCBI): domain Eukaryota; kingdom Metazoa; phylum Arthropoda; class Insecta; order Orthoptera; family Acrididae; genus Locusta; species Locusta migratoria. The sequence goes on from CM048748.1 coordinate 456,857,012, forward strand.
ACTACTGAATAACATCATTCACATCATTACTTATCGAGGTTTGACTTGGGATTTTTAAGCCTTTCTCCCGTCCTTGAAAATTTAATTAAAAATATAAAGTTGTCAAATAACATAAAAATTCACTAATATTATATTAACTAATATTATATTACCTCTCAAATGTAATATAAATTAAATAACACAGCCATCTACGATCGTCGTACAAAGCTCGAACGCTATGCCTCTACCACTGACTCTAAAGTCAGGCACCTACGCACAGATACACAAGCTACATGAATCACGCATGAAGCTTCTCTTGGCATTTTCTCAGAATTGCCATACTAATAAGCCTTACTACTTCCGCATAATATTGTTTAGAATTAAACAATAACGGAAAATATTTGCTTACACGTTTCCCATTTAGGCGTACAAGGGATCTCTTTAATTACTCAATTGTGACTTTTTTATTCTCTCCCAACAATAAAATTGTTTCTTTGTGCGCTTTATTCAAATTATAAATATTATTTGAGAATATACGGCTGAATTATTCTAATGAACTAGGAAATTTAGTGTCTTACCTTCTATTTTTTGACGCTTTTCACATTACAATTTCCAACACTAGTTGGCCTATACCGTCGTATAATTTCAGCATTCAGACGAAACTCTCTCTCCCAAGTTTTTCCAGTTACTCACTGTGTTATTAACATTGTAAAGCTTATGTGACTTGTTAGGTATCTCCTTGCGGGACCTGTACAATTAATTTCTCTTACAAAGAGGGATTTCTTTATTGTGGAAAAATGCAGACACAGGATCTGATGCTGCTAAACTCCTAAAGACCAGCTAGTCTTCTGAAAGGTCTGCAAAGGCCGACCGTCTGATCCACATTTATGGGATGTAGCACCGCAGCTCACAGTACAGTCATTACTGACAGCAGTAACCTAGATAGACTGATAACATTTGTAGAGGACATGTTGTTTGTCGCAAATCATAGCTCCAGAAGAATCACAGAAAAAAATGAATGTAATGCAGCACTCAATGACGCATAGCTGCCAACCTTTAGAATTGGCTGTCAGTAATAATGCGCAAGACCAAAGAGGACGTGGGCTACTGCCCTGTCCCAAGAATATTTTAGAAATTTAAGCCTGACACTGCATTCATAAATATCTGCCACGCCACGTATAAAAAGGACTCTGTATCAAAAGACTCAGGTTAGGTGGAAAAATCTAAAACATTTGTGTAAATACCGTGAGTGGCTTAGAAATATTTTTGTAATTTTCAAATAACTGTCTTTACGGAAAGTTAACAGTTATCGAAGGAACAGAACAGGGTGAAATTCCTTGCATTTTTGAATATAAAATCCGTAGCAGCTAACGATATACAAAATTGTTTTGGATTTTAAACGACGGTAAAAACCACCAAACAGAGGTGTCACAAATCGCTCATCAATCATATTTAATTCTAGCTGCACAACACTGCTATGAAAAAAGTACTCGCGAGAAAAGCCAGTAAAAGTTTTTCTCTTCGAAACGAACTGGCTAACTTCCGCCACCTGGTAAAACAAGTGGGCTGATAAGCTTAAACCAAAGACATTATACTCGTTATAGACCATAGAACTTACGTAGATCTTGGTGGGTGAGCGTGCATTTGGTAGGTATGGAGGGAGATTATAGGCGGGATTTGATCCAGATTTTTTCCAGCGGAAATGCTAACTTAACATTTCGTAGAGCTTTGCTACGTACTCAGGAATGGAATAAATTATTTATATAAGATTTTTATCAGCATCATGATTACCGAAATATAGATAGTACCTACTCCGAGTTTCGTAAAACATATCAGATCGTAAAATGTCTAGTTTCCGTAAATTTCCACGAACTTCCCGTAACTCCGTAAATATGACGATAAATCCGTAACAATTACGGACAATCCGTAATAGTTGGCAGCTATGATGACGTGAAATGTAGGATTGTCAACTTGTCACTAGCATCTGCTAACGTAACAGCTGCGGCCTGTCACTCGAAACGTTGTCAAATGCTACTTGGCATGAGCTGCACAGACAGGCAAAATTAATTGAAAAACAATGTATTGCTTCTACCATCATCAATCTTTTTCTTTTCCTTTCGCCTTTATCCCGGACTGATGCGCGATCTATATTATTATCAGAATACCGGCATGTTAATTTAAGGGGTAATGTTATGTCCCTCCTGTTGCCTTCATATACCTCCTCCTCCCCCGGGGATGAAATCTGAGTACTCCAAATATCTATGTATAGTGTTATAAACATGAAAGTTCGAAAATGTTTGCTGAATGTTTGTAAGTCGTGTAACTGCGGGGGCCGGTATTCAGCTAGTGGGATGTAAATAACCGCCTAAAAAAATCTCATATGGGCCGATCGGTACTTTATCCAACATCCTTAATCCCCGTCCCAGTAGTGTCGTCTTGAATCGTACGGGTAACCAGGCTGGTGCTTCTACTATCTCGAATACAAATTTAAATTTTCCCTTGATGACTTTCTACACACGAGTCAATGGTTTACTAAACAAATCCAAACAGTAATCCAAGAACGTCTCAGAAAGGGAAAGTCAACTGTAAACCGTCTACATTCAGTAAGGGCAGTGCTATCAAAGAGCTCCAACTACTGCAAAGAAGAAAAAAAATGTTCACTACATTTTTGTGGAAATATAACAGGCATATGATAGATGAAAGGCTGCATAGAGAAGTAAAATGATAAGAGGTTGAGAGAGCTCAAGTCACCAGAAAACTAATGAAACTGACACAATTACGCATCAAAGAAACAACATGTATGCTTAAACTGAATGGAAACATATCACAGAAGTAGAAGGTGCGGGCGGGACCGCGAGAAGGAGACTTCCTTTCCTCCTTCTGTTTAACTTGGTGGTGAAAAGAGCTCTGAGAAAAGTAGCAGGACTAAGGAATACAGCTGAAAGGAAACATGGTCTATGCATATGGTATAGTCTTAATAGAATAGGAGGTATAAGATCCAAGTGACAAGAACATTAAAGGAGGAGGCAATGAGTAGACGCACGAAGTTGAATATCGACAAGAAAATTATGGCAGACTTTTAAATGTGGATGAAAAAGACTTTTCAAGACTAAAAGATTTTAAAGAAACTTAGGGTAATACTGAATGAGATAGACCAGAAAAATATCGCACAAATTCAAGTAAGAAACAGGTCATGGTGTGCCTTGAGAAAGCTGCTGAAGTCTACAAAGCTCAAGACTATAATACTACCTAATGTCCTATAAGAAGCAGAGGCTTATTACCCAAAAGATGGAAAGAAACCTCCGGACATTTGAGAATGCCATCCTCAGACAGCCTTCTGGGTCAGTGAATGATGTATATGAATGGAGAATGAACCTTGAATTACAGAGGTTTATAAGTGAATGGACAACGTGACACTGATCTAAGAGAGAAGGTTAAAGTGGTACAGGCCCATAATGCTACGAGAAGGCTTAATCATGAGTCAGGTTATGGAAGACGAGATAAGAAGCAAAAGAACAAGGAGAGGACCACGACTGAGATGGACTGATGGGGTCAGAGGGTAAGAGTACTCTGGGAATATCTGAAGGAGAATGCACGGACCGAGGACGTTGCAGGGAGCTGACTGGTGAGCTGAAAAACTGACTACAGTTTGTATGGCAAGCGCAGTGAGTAACCCTTCTGTACCGCCCCTGACACATTCTGCCCCCAGCATCAGCACAATAACAACCTGCAACCTTCCGTTTAGCTGGCGCGTTGCGTCACCAGTTGGGATTTTTTGTGATCTCTCAAAGGCCTTTTATTGTGTAAATCATGGAATTCTTCTAGGTAAGCTTAAGTAATGTGGTGTGAGTGGGAGAGTGCATAAATGGTTTAAATCATACTTAACTGGAAGAGAGCAGAAAGTTGAAATAAGCAGTTCACATGATATAGATGAAATAATTAATTCCTCTAACTGGGGAGTTATCGAAAATGGGGTCCCACAAGGTTCGGTATTGGGTCCTTTGCAGTTCTTAATATATATTAATGACTTGCCATTCTACATTCACGAAGATGATAAGCTAGTTATTTTTGCTGATGATACAAGTATAGCTATCACACCTGACAAACAGGAATTAACTGATGAAATTGTAAATGATATCTTTCAGAAAGTTATCAAGTGGTTCTCTGCAAATAGACTCTCATTAAACTTTGATAAAACCCAGAATATACAGTTTCATACAGTAAATGGCATGACACCATTAATAAATTTAGACTTTGAACATAAATCTGTAGATAAGATAGAATATTCAAAATTGTTAGGTGTTTGGATTGACGAGAGACTGAATTGGAAGAAACATACTGAAGATCTCCTGAAACGTTTGAGTTCAGCTACTTATGCTATCCAAGTCATTGCAATATTTGGTGATATACATCTCACTAAATTAGCTTACTACGCCTATTTTCATTCATTGCTTTCATATGGGATCATATTTTGGGGCAATTCAACATTGAGTAAAAAGTATTAATTGCAAAAAAGCGTGTAATCAGAATAATTGCTGGAGCCCATCCAAGAGCATCCTGTAGACATTTATTTAGGGATCTAGGGATCTTCACCGTAGCTTCACAATACATATATACACTCATGAAATGTGTTATTAGCAATTCGACCCAATGCAAAAGTAATAGCAGTGTGCATAGCTACAACATTAGGAGAAAGGGTGATATTGACTATTCAAGGTTAAATCTAACTTTGGCACAGAAAGGAGTGCCACAAAAGTCTTCGGTCACTTACCAAGTAGCATCAAAAGTATGACAGCTAATCAACTAGTATTTAAAAAGAAATTAAAGGAATTTCTGAATTGCAACTCCTTCTTCAATGTAGATGAAACTTAAATGTAAAAAAAAATTAAATAATAAATCTTTAACATATTGATTGTCATGTGTAGACAACATTTATTAGAGTGACACGTTCCACATCATTACCAAATGTCGTGTATAGGATCTATGGAACAAGTATTAATCTAATTACTCGACTCACCAGCATGGCCGCTCCCCTGGTGGCGGCGGATGGATTTGGATGGAGGCTGTGGCCTCCTCTGAAACACGCACACACAGACCACGTCAGTCTCTAGCGTATCCGTCCTCTCCTACTACACGTACCTGCCCTAGCCAACATCTGCATACAGCTTCAGTAGTGCGATGTACACAATAGATTCGCGGAATCATATAGGCGTAAGATAGGGATAAATTTTACCCTGGTAGTCTGTATATACAGGGGGTCGACAAAATAATTGCAGTAGGGTTGTTTATAAAACATCGATATATCGTTGCTTCTGGTAAAATATCGATATATAGTGCCCTATAGGTGATACTGTTTTTAACGATATAGCGATGTGAATTTTATCCATTATGGATGTTGAAGAACTCCGTGACTGTTCCTTATAGGTTGTGGAAATAAAACACGCTACCCGTCACAATTATAGGTGGTTTAGTAAAACACTACCGGTTTCGGGCTTGTGCCCATCTTCAGGTGTTTACATTCAGTGTTGTTGACTGTTTAAAGAAAACGTAAATTACATTGTGCTGATCATACGTTTTCTTTAAACAGTCAACAACACTGAATGTAAACACCTCAAGATGGTCACAAGCCCGAAACCGGTAGTGTTTTAATAAACCACTAATAATTGTGACGGGTAGCGGATATAGCGATATTAAAATGCCAATAACGACTGCCGTTATTCTCATTTTTAAATATATTTTCTTAATTTTCGGTAAATATTTCTAATTTCTTTTTCTAACTGTAGCAGAACATAATGTTACTGTCATTGTGAGACATAGTGTCATTGATTTTTTAGCTTTCAAAACGTCCAGACTTTCTCTTAGACCGTGTGAAACAAGAGTAGACGGCAGGAGACAAGAAGAAGTTTGATTACACGGCTGTTGTGGCTGTGTGAATGGAATGGGATTTCCGATGGGAACGCTCGGAAGGAGTGTAGTACTTCTTCACACTAAAACACTTCAAAAAAATTCTTTTGAAAATGATGGAGTTACAAAATGATAAATGTCCTCATAAAACCTATTATCCGTATGACGAAACGGCAAACTTACCTACCAGATTCCAGACATGATGATATTCGATGGAGCACTCGTAGGTTTCTTCTTGCAATGATTGAGCTGTGTAAAATATTTCGAATTTTGCCATATCAGTATGAAATAAGCTTCATTTCGAGATGTAACCAATGACAAGAAAACAGGTATAAGACCTTAACTGAAATTGAATATTTCGTGACACTGTACCATGTACACGGTTGTTAATTTATTGATAACACAACAGTCCACTGAAAATATTGTAATGCAAGATCTTCATTTGTTAAAAGCCATCTCAAAATTCTTCTTGTAAAGGGGAATAGGGTGACTGCTAGCTATCTAACAACAAATCAGTACTTGAATATATAGCTCTGAAACTGTCCGTATATTTACGATGTAAAGCAGATACATTTATAGTGTAAATCTATCGATCTTTTTCCTTCGATATGTCGTTAAATCGATACTTTATTTTCATATATTGATTGCCGATAATTTTTCTTTTTTAAATATCGATATATCGGATCCTTGACATCTTTAAAACTATCAAGAGCCCTAACATACAGTATACGAGGGTGTACACGAAATTATTTTTAAGGGCTATTTATTTTCAAATTTGCCTCCACCGTTGCCTCCACTGCTGTATTAATTTCGGCCCACTTTAGGTTGCGGTAGTAACACTAGAAGTGGGCCTTTGCGATCGTCTTTAAACAGCTCGAAATTTAAATGAAAATAACGGCTTAACCATGCATCTGACACGAAAATAGAATAACCGAATTTGTAGAGGAGAACATTCTCTACAACTTTGCTCTTTTATCTTTTTTTCATATCTCGTATGGTTTCAGAGATATTTGCAAAATAACGGCGATTTTGGGATGTCTGTCTATCCGTAACGTGTTTCCTGTTTTTAAGACGAACCGTTCAACCGATCAGCATCAAATTTTACAGACCTCGCTTTTTGTAATATTTCGGACAAGAAATACGTTAGTTTTTAATTGAAAATAAACCGTTCATCTCACGGAAAAATGGAATAAATTGATTTTTAGAGGAGAAAATTCTCTACAACTTTGTTCCCTTATGTTTTTTATCATATCTCGTATCAGAAAATCAGGCGATGCTGACGGAATTAAATTAGGTAATGAGACATTAATAGTAGTAGATGAATTTTGTTATTTGGGTTGCAAGATAACTTCTGATGGCCGAAGTAAGGAAGATATAAAATGCAGAATGGCTATGGGAAGAAAAGCGTTTCTAAAGAAGCGAATCTTGTTAACATCCAATATTAATTTAAATGTTAGGACGTCCTTTCTGAAAGCATTTGTCTGGAGTGCAGCATTGTGTGGGAGTGAAACGTGGGCAGTAAGGAGTTCAGATAAAAAGATGATAGAAGCTTTTGAAATGTGGTGCTACAGACGAATGATGAAAATTAGATGGGTAGGTCACGTAACTAATGAGGAGGTGCTTAACCGAATCGGAAAGAAAAGGAGTTTCTCGCATATCCTGAGACGGGATAGATTGGTTGGACACATTCTGATACATCAAGGAATTGTCAACTTAGCATTAGAAGGAAGCATGTGGGGACAAATACAGTAAGCATATTCAAAAGGATGTAGGTTGCCGAAAGTATTCTATGATGAAGACACTTGCACAGGACATGGTAACGTGGAGAGCTGTATCAAACCAGTCTGCGGACTGAAGATCACAACAACGTAACGTTTGAGAGATATTTGCAAAAATAACGGAGTTTTGACACACTCCATTAATTGCACGAAAACCAGCCGTTCGCAGATGTCACGTGACATTCCTCGCCCAAAACTGTCTCTGGCATACGCCATCTTGCGTTGCGTATTTAATGATTTTCTTATTGTAACTTACACATTGTCATTTCAAAGCAATGGCGCACTGAAAAATTAACAAAAAGACGTCGTTCTACGTACGATAAATGATTATCTAGTGTGTACAAATGCCATATTAGCCAAAAGCTGTCTGACTGAGGGGGCTGCGTGTTGTCGTTCTGGAAGAACCAGCCTCCTGCCAGCCACAATTCCAAGATAACCCACTAATCTCTGACAGCACGTCGGCTGTCTGTAGACGGTATGTGAGCACAAGCTGTGCAATTTTTTCAAGTATTTTCGTCGATTAGGGAGGCTGATGCACATCCAGAACGAGGCCGACACGTCGAAATCCACTCATACACTTAGTTTTTCCTGTAGCGTCATCTTGGTAACTTGTTCACTACATTAAAACAATTTCAGCAGCATTTTTATCGAGTAGCAGAGAAACTTTCACAGCTGCACATTGTCTGCTGAAACTTAGAGAAAAAAAAACAGTGCAAACAGAAACAATTATTGCACATGAACAGAACAACCCAGGTCGACAAGACGGCGGCTCTGAAGTGGCACTGAGTTTGTAAGGTCCCTATCTATATCTACATGGGTTTCTCTGCAAACCACATTTAACTGCCTGGCAGAGGGTTCGTCGAAACACCGTTATACTATTTATCTCCCATTGCATTCTCGAATAGCGCGCGGGATGAAAGAACATCTAAATCTCTCCTTTCAAGTTCTGATTTCTCGTATTTTATTCTGATGATCATTTCTACCTATGTGAGCGGGAGTCAACAATATATTTTCGCCTTCGGAGGAGAATGTTGGCGATTGGAATTTCGTAAGTAGCCCACGCCGCAGCGATAAGCGCCGTTGTTGTAATGATTCCCATCCCAGATCCTGTATCATTTCCGTAACGCTGTCTCCCCTGTATCATGACAATACAAAACGAGCTGCCCTTCTTTGGACTCTTTCGATGTCCTCCGTCAAACCCAACTGATACGGATCCCACACTGGGCAGGAATACTCCAAAAATGGACGGACAAGCATAGTGTATGCAGTTTCTTTTGTAATTCAGTTGCATGTTTTAAAGGTTCTGCCAATAAAACGCAGTCTCTGATTCGCCTCTCCCACTACATTACTACTTGTTCTTTCCAGTTCAAGTCTGAAGTAATAGAAATTCCTAGGTATTTTGTGGAGTTTACGGCTTTCACATTTGATTGATTTATCTTGTAAACAAAGTTTAACGGATTTCTTTTCGTACTCATGTGAATGACTTCACACTTCTCATCATTTAGATTCACTTGCCAAGTTTTACAGCATACTGATATCTTATTCAGATCGTTCTGTAGTTGGTTTTGATCTTCAGATGATTTTAGTAGACGGTAAATGACGGCATCATCTGCAAACTACCTAGGAGAGCTACTAAGAATTTCCTCGAAATCGTTTGTGTAAATAAGGAACAGCAGAGGACCAATAACACTACCCTGTGGAACGCCCGATATCACATCTGTTTTAGTCGATGCTTTACCATCGGTTACTACAAACTGTGTCCTCTCTGACAGGAAATCCCCTATCGAGTCGCAAATTTATGGACGATATATAATAAACACGCAATTTGATTAAAAGCCTTGTGTGAGGTACGGTGTCAAAAGCCTTCTGGGAAATCAAGAAATACGGAATCGATTTACGAACTGTTGTCGATAGGGCCCATCACTTCGTGTGAGAAAAGCGCTAGTTGTGTTTCGCATGAACGATATTTTCTAAATCCGTGTTGACCTTGGGTCAATAGATCATTCTGTTCGAGATAATGCATAATATTTGAATACAGGATATGTTCCAAAACCCTGATGCAAACTGACGTCAATGAAATGGGCCTGTAGTTTAGTGGGTTACTCCTACTGCCTTTCTTGAATATAGGTGTGACCTGTGTAAGTTTCCAATCTTTTGGTACAGATCCTCGTTTGAGAGAGCGGTTGTATATGGCTGTTAAGTAAGGAGCTATCGCTTCAGCATAATTAGATAGAAATCTAATGGGTATACAGTCCGGACCAGAAGACTTGTTCTTGTTAAACGATTTCGGTTGCTTCACTACTCCGTTGATATATCTACTTCTACGGTAGTCATTACGGCCTTTGTTCGTAATTCGAAATCTGGAATATTGGATTCGTCTTCTTTGGTGAATGAGTTTCTAAAACCTATGTTCAGAAACTCTGTTTTAGTAGGGCTGTCATCGACAGGAGGATCACTGCAGATGGTCTGAACAACTCAGATCGACATGGCGGGTGGCTCTGAAGTGATCCGAGCTGTGCTGCACACGCAGCAGAAATGAGTGAGGCTCCTAGAGCCCGATCTGGCGCATCCGCCATTTTGTTCCTGAACGCTCGCTGTGCTGCTGTAGGATTTGCGTCACGCCGCAGTGTCTCCAGATTGTTTTTTTTTTCCACTTTGGGCAAAAAAAAAAAAAAAAAAAAAAAAAAAAAAAAAAAAAAAAAAAAAAATTTTGGGGATGTTCTGGGAAACAAAAAAAGGTGGGGAAATTGTTGGGGACAAAAATTCTGTACTGGGGAAATTTGGGGTTAAATTTTTATTTTCGGCAGCGGCAGGGTTGTGTGGTCATGTTGGGAACGAAATGTTGCATTTACGAGAATAATTAATTTACTGAGCAAAAAAAGGGTAACTTAGATACAAGAACCTGTCAACCACAGAGCAGGGAAAGCATTAATTATTTACTTCATGTTCAACACGAAAGATTATTCCCCACAGTCTATTGCGTTTTCAAAGAGCATTCAATGCTCGTTAAAACTTTAGCACACTACACTGCCACTGCCGAAGGTAAGATTTCACTTGTGTTTGGTGGCAGCTGTCTATCAACCGCTGCAAGAGTCACGCCTAACTTTGGTAGTATAAAGTAGTTCATAAGTAGCTTGTAAGTTTAGGGAGCATCCCGAAGTTGGTGATGGGAGTTTTGTGCCTGCTGTTCTCGAATGGTAGTCTCAACTTCAATTCTGACGCATTTATACGCTCGATCCCTTGCGGGAATCCAGTGTAGGCTGCGAGCATGTTTAATCAAACGGGCAGGGGGCGCTACAATCGTAGTGTGCTGCAAGCTGAAAGTCTGGGTTGGAAGGGAAGCCTAATTGGTTAAGGTGACCGATGGCCCAAAGCTGGAATTCCAGGTTCGAATCCCGGTCTCGGGTCTACAAATGTCGAAAACTAGTTTTTTTAGGCTACTATCGAGCAGAACTATGTGGAACTCATTGTCAACTATTGAGACAGCTGTACCATTTTAGCCAGCAACTAGGAACTGTATTATCGATTACAATACATACTGTTTTGACATTTACTTCAACTATCACTTTTCATCTAAACAAATTGGTAATTTTTAGATTAGAAAATAGATAAAAAAAACTGGATTAGCACTGCATTTAGCACCCTCCAGAGGGAATTTCTTTCCCTCTAATGACCGCTTCAACTTTTTCCCTTCTGAACTTGGCAATTTCCCTAAATAAGGGAAATTTTTCACCACAATGGAAACGGGACAACAGCGCAGTAGGCCGTACCTGGTCCCGGCGTCGTCCCCATGGCGCCTGTGCCGGCAGTCACTTGTCACCCGCGCGACGACACGCTCTAGGGCGCATGCGCGCTCCGGCGTCTCTTCTGCCTCGTGTCAGCCAGGTAGGTTAGCGGCCGGCAGATCACTCACATAACAGTTTCCAGCCTGATACATCCAGACGCCTCGCACACAGTAACGCCTCCTCGTTAGCAGCTTGAAAGGCCCACTCTGGCGTACAGCTCTAATTGCTCCCGCACACTTAACACTGGCATGCGGCATTACGACAATGTACACTGCTAACCGACTCATACGGTGGTTAGTAAGCTCCAGTTGTACGTTGCTATCTGCGAGGGACATTCAACAAGTGGCCTTTTTCTTTTTTTTTTTTTTTTTATTGAGAAACTGTTTATTGCTAAGAGTCAGAATTTGGTGACAATTTACATCAGAATGTCTTCTCCATATGCTAAGGCGGCCAACTTCTTCGGATCCCAATGCGGGACGTTTCGAGGATGTGGATGAGGACTTTGAATGCGTGACTCTGTGTTACTAGTGGACACAATGTTGTTGGAGGCCCGGGGCGGCAAAACAACCGCCCGTCCACTTGGAAACAGATATACTGAAAAAAAAAAAAAATTGAATACCCCATTAGAGGTTTTGCACCGCACTTCTGTGAAGGTGTTGCATAGTTCTGTAAATAAGGGAACTCCTTTTACAAGTCCTTGTGGGAGTACCAGTTTTGAAATCAATGTCCCGTGTCCCGCCTATATTATGTCTCGCAGGACCCACATTGGTACCGCTTCGAATGTTCAAATGTTTGTAGCACTTATGGGACTTAACTAAGGGGTCATCAGTCCCTAAGCTTACAAACTACTTATGAACTAGCTAAGACTAAGAACGACACAAATATGCTGCATGCCCGAGGGGGGATTCGAACCCCCGACCGTAGTGGCCGTGCAGACCGTGACTGAAGCGCCTCAGTCCCCTCGGCCACCGCGGCCGGCCGCTTCGAATGTTTTACTTTTCTATTAAATTCTTGTTCTGCTGTATGCCTTCATTAGCTGAGTGAGAAATTTGTGCCTCGATTTGTGACATGGGCACTAGAAACGTAGGACACAATACTAGGCACCTCGACGGTAGTTTTCATTATGTTCCTGTTTATTTTCAGACGAAAACGTGACCATAATGTCTTTCCCAGTGAGACAGTCGTAGCACTTGCAAGACATGGCGGAAATTTTACTCTGCCAACAGTCAACTGTAAACCCGTTAAATTGGTCCAACAGTACTATACTACGAGTACTTGAGCGGTGTTGAAGGAAGATAAGTCAATGGCTTACGTGTAAATTAGTTCACGGAACCGAAATCGGCGAAGCACGCAAAACACACAACAATGTCGAGTCTCCGCGGGGACTAACTTACAACCTAAACAATCGCCGGTTGAACTTCTGCATCCACCGGAATTTCCGTCTGGAACCTATTAAGATCTCTGCCAACTTCCGCGAACTGACAGTGGTGCCCCGGGCTAACAGCAAGTGATGTTTCACTCAGTTGTGTATTTATGTCCAATTCATGATATGAACTTCTGCTTAATACATGGGAATAATCTGAAGTCGGTGTAATATTAAAATTACCAAAATGTGGGACAAATCAGGCATTTTGCGGGGCACTTTTATTGAGCCTCCCAACGCGGGACTTTGCGGTAGAATCCGGGACAGTTTGCCGCCTTAGCATATCCTACTAATTTCCTACGTAGTCTCCGTCATTTTGCGACCTTATGTGCCTTCTCCGTTTGACTGCACCAATTTGTATGCAATTGTATCACTCAAACACAACATTCACTATATTCGACTATGCACGGCTGAGTACATGAGATTCGGCTCGATGTCTGCTTTCATACCAAGCAACTAACTATCTGCAAATTTCACCTTGTGGTTCTACCTGTGATCCTGCAGTCAAACACTCTAGGAATACAGAATGAAACTTTCACTCTGCAGCGGAGTGTGCGCTGATATGAAACTTACTGACAGACTAAAATTGTGTGCCGGAACCGGGACTCGAACCTGGGACCTTTGACTTTCGCGGGCAAGCGCTCTACCACTGAGCTATCCCGACACGACTCACGGTGCCGCCCCACAACTTCAATTCTGCCAGTACCTCGCCTCCATTCTGGAAACATCCCTTAGCCGAAGTGGAGAAAGATGAGATAAGAGATGTGATACTGCGATAAGAATTTCACAGAGAGCTGAAACATTTGAGTCGAAACAAGGCCCCTGGAGTAGATGATATTCCGTCTGAACTGCTGATGTCGTTAGGACAGCCAGTCCTGAAAAAATTCTATCACCTGGTATGCAAGATGTATGAGACAGGGGAAATACCCTCCGACTTCAGGAAGAATATCGTAATTCCAATTCCAAAGAAAGCAAGTGCAGACAAATGTGAAAATTGAAGAACTATCAGTTTAATAAGTCATGGTTGAAAAAACTAACACGAATTATTTACAGACTACCTCGGGGAAGATCACTTTGGATATAGCAGAAATGCAGGAACACGGTAGGCAATACTCACATTACTACTTATCTTAGAAGATAGGCTAGCATTTGTGGATCTGGAGAAAATGTTCAAATGTTTGTATAGCTTATGGGACTTAACTACGGGGTCATCAGTCCCTAAATTACAAACTACTTATGAACTAGCTAACACTAAGGACGGCACAAATATCCATGCCCGAGGGTCAATTCGAACCCCCGACTGTAGTGGCTGTGCAAACCGTGATTGTCGCGTCGCAGTCCCCTCGGCCACCGCGGCCGGCGATCTGGAGAAAGCTTTTGACTATGTCGACTGGAATACACTCTTCCAAATTCTGAAGGTAGCAGGGGTAAAATATAGGGAGCGAAGAGTTATATTCAACCTATACAAAAACCATACAGCGGTTAATAGAGTCGAAGGGCAAGAAAGGGACGCAGAGGTTGGAAAGGTAGTAAGACAGGGTTGTAGCCTTTCCCCAATGTCGTTCGTTGAATCTGTACATTGAGCAGGCAGTGAAGGAATGGAGGGAGAAATTTGGAGAGGGCATTAAAGTGCACGGAGAAGAAATAAAAACATTGCGGTTTACCGATGACATAGTAATTCTGTCAGAGACTACAAAAGATCTGGAAGAGCAATTGAATGGAATGGACAGTGTCTTGAAATGAAGATAAAAGATGAACATTAACAAGAGTAAAACGAAGGTAGTGGAATGCAATGTCAGAAAATCGGACGATGCTGAAGGAATTAGATTAGGTAATGAGACAATAAAAGTAGTAGATGAATTTTGTTATTTGGTTAGCAAGGTAACTTCTGATGGCCGAAGTAAAGAAGATATAAAATGCAGAATGGCTATGGGAAGAAAAGCGTTTCTGAAGAAGCGAAATTTGCTGACATCAAATATTAATTTAAATGTTAGGAAGTCCTTTCTGAAAGCATTTGCCTGGAGTGTAGCATTGTATGGCAGTGAAACGTGGATGATAAAGAGTTCAGACAAAAATATGATATAAGCTTTTGAAATGTGGTGCTGCGGACGAATTATGAAAATTAGAATGGTAGATCACGTAACTAATGAGGAGGTACTTAACCGAATCGGGGAGAAAAGTAGTTTCTGGCATATCCTGACCAAAAGAGGGATAGATTGGTTGGACACATTCTGAGACATCAAGGAATTGTCAACTTAGCATTAGAAGGAAGTGTGTGGGGTAAAAATCGTAGAGGGAGACCGAGGGACGAATATAGTAAACGGATTCAAAAGGATGTAGGTTGCCGTACTTATTCTCAGATGAAGAGACTTGCACAGGACAGGGTAACGTGGAGAGCTGCATCAAACCAGTCTGAGGACTGAAGAACACAATAACAACCCTTAGGCTGTGGCAAAGCCATGTCTCCACCATATCCTTTCTTCCACGAGTGCTAGTCTTGCAAATTTCGCAGGAGAGCTTCTATGAAGTTTGGAACATAGGAGACGAGGTACTGGCAGAATTGAAGTTGTTTGGCGGCACCGTGAGTCGTGTCGGGATAGATCCCAGCTTCGAGTCCCGGTTCCGGCACACAATTTCAGTCTGCCAGGAAGTTTCACTCTATGTATAGACTAACATATGCGAACTAATAATGACATATAAAATACAAATAATGATTGCATAATTGATAAAAGAGTTTTTATTCCAAAATTTGAAAATGAAGCAGGCAACGTCAGATAATGTTTATTAAAACATCAGGCTTCTCTGCTGGAAGTGCTCATACACAAACAAAAGTATTAAATTAGAAACAAGCCTTTCAAAATTACTTGAAGAGATACAGTAACTGCGTAATGAGAATGGTAGACGAATTCCCAAATAAGTAATCATTGACGATGCTCAGATACTGAGTCTATTTCGCGATCGCACTCAAAATAGATAAAGTCTTATTCCGACAAACAAGATAACAACACTCGTAAATACTTTCTTTATAAATGAAGCTGCGTGTCCGTAAGTTTGTGTTACGTATTGCATACAAATCTACAGTTTTGTTCCAATCTGTATGAAATTTTGTACACGTAAACTTCAATCCATGAGGACGGTCGCCGTAAGTGTTAAGGATCACATCAGCACATAGTTCACGAGATATGACATCATAAACAATGAGATGGGAGGAGAAACTGCTGCATTACCCGACAACGTTGCACATTTCCTCCTAAACCACTGGACCGATATCAACCAAATTTGGTGCACATCTTCCTTACCGTGAGGTACCAATTCTGCAATGGTAAGAACCACATACGACACCTGGTTCAGGAGATATAACGTCATAAACAATAGGACTTGCAAAATTGCCACAGAATGCGAAGAGACTTTATGAATAAAGTATATGAAAACGAGATTACTTAGCGCCTTGCAACAAACTTTAAACGTAATTTCAAACCTTTATTAAACTTTTTCTCGCTGACAACTGCATCAGAATACTGAAAGGAAAAAAGGTTTCTCGGTTACTATTTTCCGCTGTTCATGGACTAAAACTACGGCATTTGGTATGACGTTACAATTTATAATTTCTACGCTAGAAATTGTAGCCGCAGCAAATTTTGCAGACTGTATACACACACCTATAGTTGAATGTACCTTCCAAATTGTATCACAATATGAGACGTAGTTCGTGAGATACGAGCACATCAACAGTAATATTCATGGAAAACCGACCCATCACGCACCAAGTTTTAATCTAGTACTTGTTAACTACTAAGTGTATTCCCAAGACATTTTACAGAGAGACAGCACTTATACAAATAAATATATACCTGAAAAATTATACAGTTTTACAACATATGATTCAATAAATATGAGATCGTACGAATTTTATATGTCATTTGTATTTTGACAACTATCGTTCTTTGTTTGGATACTGCACTTATAATTTTGTACATTATGCAAGACAGCTTTATTTCTTATATATTCCCGATAAATATAACATGATTTTAGAAAAAAGGAGATAGACAGTGAAGAGTGACTGTATCGTTTTGTATATCTCTGACGCAATATCTCTGGCTCCACAAGGGCTATCTTTGGCTGGGAGGGTATCGCGTTTCAGCAGTGGTGTGTTGCGGCAGAGTTGAAGTTCTTCGGACAGAGGAAAGGCTCTGGGAAGCTGTCATGGTAGTGAAACGAGCATTATGGAGTGGAAATGAGTTTTGTTAATTTTATGATGGAAGAGAGTGAGCTAGCGAAGACTAGAGGTAAGCTAACTACAACTTCATGCTGTTGTAATCCAATCAGTATAATCCATGTTTGACCATCAAACAATTAAATAAAAAAATATTGTTAACGAACAACGAAACACTCCCAAAGAAATTGTGTTGCTCTCTTGTAAATTTGTTATTTTGAAAGGAGAAGCGAAATACGGACAGTATTTTTGTATTTTTTTTATTTTTTTTAATTGCAACATGTTAATGGACAGTTTTGTAATATGATAATATGATGATGAGTGGATTGTAAATTTCATTGTACTTAACTTCATGTCCTGTGACACAACATCTCAATTAGATAAATAATTGAAACTTACCTAGATTGTCGACTTGATCATTTTCCCAGACAATAGTCCCCATAATCTATTCATTTTTTTTAATCAGTATGAACATGGATTGTACTATCAGTAGTTAGTTGAGGAGTCGCATTGTACATAGCGAATAACGTAGCTAGTATTCTTTTGCAATTATTTTGAGAACAGATGTGCAGCTGTGGTATATCAAAGGTTTGTGTTAATTGTCAAGGAAATGACTTCAGGAGTCATCAAAGCATTTACATATTTTGGTTCAAAGGTCCTGTGTGAATTTGTTTGGTAATTATATCACAAAGGGTTTAATCAGACAGAGTTGTGCTGTGGAAAGAGGAGTAAAAAATTTAGTTTCAGTCTGTACACGCACAAGAAACAATCACATTATATGGTGCGTTGGAATTTGTTTAGAAATAATGTTAAAAAGACGAGCAGATGCGTAAACAGGTTTTTTTCACTAGTGCTAAATGACCTCGTATAATTACAGCAAAGTTTTTAGATCTTTTATAAACCATTGTTACTTAATCATTACAATGACTTATCTTGAGGCGAAGTAACTTTGATTCAAAAGTCATTCAAGTTTTATTGTGAGGCTAAATATCGCACAGGGCAACTTTATTTTCTTTACACAGATAATTTTGATTCAGGTGAAGTACTTATAGACTAGCAACCTGAATGACACAAACAAGTTTCAATTACTTTAGTAACAACTCCCACTTAGGTCTCAAGTTCAATTTTTATTATCTATTAGCAACTCTCACGAAGCATAAGTATAGCTTTCAGCAGACAGTAATAATAATAATATTTTTAATTAACACTTTTCAACAGAGAGAGAAGGGATAGGAGAAGTACTGACTCAAAGCAGGAATAAATAAATTAATACCCGGACAACGCCAGGTTTTCGGGCTAGTCACATATACTGTTCAGTTACAATTCCGAAATGGAATCGGAACAAGTGAAAGCAATTAAACCGTCACACAAACCTTTGGAAACGTTAGGGTCCCGGCAAGTGCAACGTTGCAACTATGCGGGCGTTTGCCGCACAAAGCAGGCAGTTCCTGCTTCTTCCACGTGGAGTTTCCCTCCAGCCCCCAAACGGTTCGCCACCCACACGGTGCAAGTAATCCAGTTGCCCACAGCAGTCCTCCTGCTCTAGCCATTGTACGACATTAAATAGAAGATTATGAAGACTCTCTCACCTTGAGACTATTTATCAGCAGTACAAATGATGTACGAAATAAATAAACGGCCTTCGTGAGCTTGACCGCTTATCCTACACAATATTTACGTAAATTAATTGGCAAAATGGATAACTACTCATTAAAAAAGTTCAAATTTTGGAATTATATAGGATCAAACTACGTCGGTCATAAGTCCCTAGACTTACAAACTACTTAAACTAAGTTAAACTAACGTAAGGACAACACACACATCCATGTCCGAAGGAGGATTCGAATCTCTGACGCTTGAAGTCGCGCGATCCGTAACGTGGCGCTCCAGACCGCTCGGCTACTCCCGCGCGGCAATTATTCATCAAACAGATTAGGATAAGAGGTGCATACCATGATGCTTGCAATTGCTGAGTTACTGTGGAGGATACGATGATATGACGGTGTTTCATAATAAATTATTACAACAAGTGTAATAAATCGGTAAATGAACAGACAGAAGTGTGTTAACTTCAAGATGTTAGTTTGAGGTACATGTACGATACAGTTTCTTGAAATCGCATAACGCATTGAGAAGTTGGCAATTTAACCGTTTCAGACCTGGTTTTTTTTTTTTTTTTTTTTTTTTTTTTAGGAAGAAAATGATTCTTTTTGCTGTATTCCTCTTATTTAGGTTTTTAATTATTTAGGTGCGAGATTTGCGCTATCGTATGCATCTATTTACATACTACAAAATTGCATATACTGAAAAGCAAAGCTTTGTTTTATGAACTGAAATAATTAATTTTGTAGCCCTAACTTTTGTACTAAATAAAGTGATCGTTCAATAGTTTCCATGCAAAATAATTACTACTACTTTCCAGTTGTACAGTGGAATACAAGTAACCCACTACCTGCGTGTTCTTTGGAGTTCACAAGCTGGTGCGCAGTGCAACGCTGATTACTTGGTATTTTTATAGTGACCTTCCGCAGTTGACAGTAAGTGTGCACTATGAAAAGGTTGAACACTCATAACCATATACATGTTTCAATTGAGAAAAAATGTTTCTGATCTATGTTAGACACTGTAAAAGTTATGTACACAATTGTAGCCAGAGGGTCTGCAAGGGTTAAAGTTTCATTTTGCTACGTTCAGAAGCTGTGAAAATTAGTTTTCGTGCTTTTCAAGATATTTAAATTATGGTTGGTTCAAAAGATGCTCCTAGAGCTACTGCGTTCATTAGTATATATGGATTCGCTATAGGTCAATATGATGAATTATTACTGAATTTTGTGTATGCAAGTATGGACATCTTTCAACTTAGTTATACCCCCAGGGGGCTCATGGTTCTTTCCTGAGTACGTGCGTGGCGAGCACGGGTCCCCGAGCTAATGCAGTCTTCCTTCCTTCTTTATTTCCCGGACTGCATTTCCTTTCCCCCTCCCCTCCTTTCCTATCCACACTCCTTCCCCTCCCCACTGGGGGACTGATAATCTCAGTAGTTTAGCCCCCCTAACCTAACCAAACAGCCCAACCAACCCAACTTAGTTACATTCGCCACATTGACCGCCATTTTGCATACACCTGCCCATTGTCAGACCTGTCCCTCAGTCAACGACCGTAGCGGCGACGGCGAGTATACACCTTGTGTTGCCAGCTCCCGGAAGGTCAGCACCGGCGGGGGCGGCCAGTGCTTGGATGGGTAACCATCGGAGCACGTGCTGTTGACCATTTTCCCTTTAAATAATATACTAATTTTAGCAATCTAGATTCAATTTGATTTTACATCTACACGGGGTACTCTGAAAATCATATTTAAGTGCCTGGCAGAGGGTTTATCGAAGCACCATTATACTTTTTATCTCCCATTCCATTCTCGAATAGCGCGCGGGAAAAAAGAACACCTGAATCTCTCCGTTCGGGCTCTGATTTCTCGTATTTTATTCTGATGATCATTTCTACCTATGTAAGTGGGAGTTAACAATATATTTTCGCCTTCGGAGGAGAATGTTGGCGATTGGAATTTCGTAAGTAGCCCACGCCGCAGCGATAAGCGCCATTGTTGTAATGATTCCCATCACAGATCCTGTATCATTTCAGTAACGCTGTCTCCCCTGCATCGTGACAATACTAAACGAGCTGCCCTTCTTTGGACTCTTTCGATGTCCACCGTCAAACCCACCTGATACGGATCCCACACTGGGCAGCAATACTCCAAAAATGGACGGACTAGGGAAGTGTATGCAGTTTCTTTTGTAATACTTTTGCATGTTTTAAGGGTTCTGCCAATAAAACACAGTCTCTGGTTCGCTTTTCCCACGACATTATCTACATGTTCTTTCCAATTTAAATCTGAAGTAATAGAAATTCCTAGGTATTTTGTGGAGTTTACGGCCTTCACATTTGATTGATTAATCTTGTAAACAAAGTTTAACGGATTTCTTTTCGTAGTCATGTGGACGACTTCACACTTCAATTGGCAATTTTTACAGCATACTGATATCTTATTCAGATCGTTCTGCAGTTGGTTTTGATCTTCAGATGATTTTACTAGACGGTAAATGACGGCGTCATCTGCAAACAGTCTAAGAGAGCTAGTTAGATTTTTCCCTCAATCGTTTATGTAAATAAGGAACAGCAGAGGACCAATAACACTACCCTGTGGAACAGCCGACATCACTTCTGTTTTAGTCGATGCCTTACCATCGATTACTACGAACTGTGTACTCACTGACAGGAAATCCCCTATTCAGTCGCAAATTTAGCGGCGGTATACCATAACCATGCAATTTGATTAAAAGCCGTTTGTGAGGTACGGTGTCAAATGCCTTCTGGAAATCAAGAAATACGAAATCGATTTGCGAACCGTTGTCGATAGAACCCATCAATTCGTGTGAATAAAGAGCTTGTTGTGTTTCACATTAACGATATTTTCTAAATCCGTGTTGACCTTGGGTCAATAGCTCGTTCTGTTCGAGATAATTCATAATATTTGAATACAGGATATGTTCCAAAACCCTGCTGCAAATTGACGTCAATGAAATAGGCCTGTAGTTTTGTGGGCTACTCCTACTGCCTTTCTTGAATATAGGTGTGACCTGTGCAACTTTCCAATCTTTTGGTACAGATCCTTCTTTGAGAGAGCGGTTGTATATGGCTGTTAAGTAAGGAGCTATCGCTTCAGCATAATCAGATAGAAATCTAATGGGTATACAATCCGGACCAGAAGACTTGTTCTTGTTAAGTGATTTGAGTTGCTTCACTACTCCGATGATATCTACTTCTACGTCACTCATTACAGCTTCTGTTTTCAATTCGTAATCTCGAATATTGGTTTCGTCTTCTTTGGCGATTGAGTTTCTAAAAGCTTTAGTAGGACATTCATCGGCAGGATCGCCATTACTATTTCATTCACAAATTACAACTGTAACCAGTATATGAACAAAATACGTTACCGTGTGTATATTGTGTATGATATCTCGCCTGGTCCCCTAATTGTTTTGAGTAGTGTACATTTGTCTACGTAATGTGGAGCACGGGCGATAAAGACGTTGATGGGTGCTCCGGCACGCTGGTAGTGAGTATCTAGTAGGAAGTGGACGCTAATGGAGTGAGGCAACTGCCGGCAAACAGCAGGGCGACCTCAGCAGCTGTCGCCGTGCTAAGTGGTGCCGTTAGCCGCCTGTGTTAGCGCAGCGCGTCGCCAGACCCCCAGCTAATGGTTGAACGACCCGCGCCTTACGACGGCTCCTAGAGTTGGCTCCTGAGTTGATGTTTCGACTCAGTGAATCGACTCAACGAACTGTTCGAATGAGTAGGAACATGACTCGGCACTGTTTCGAAACAACGAATCTTGTGATTCATGCATCGGACGCTAGGTACCGTTAACATGCGTCTTGCTGTTCGTCTACCCGGGTGAGTTCTACACAGCGCTCAGACGTCCAACGAGTTTGAAATTTTACCGCCAGAGTGTTCGCCAGTCATGTCACGTGGGGCTTTTAGTAATTATTATGCTGAGATTGAAAGCGCTTTCCGATTTGTCAGTTAGATTTTAGTGTGAAGAATATGTGTTTGAACATGACTGATGTTTGAAAATTGATAATTTGTAATGCAAAGGTAATAAAACAGAAGATACTGCAGAGAGTAATATAGCTTACATGAAATCCTATATAAACTACTCGATCACAGTCCAAATCCCGGTAGCGACACTTACTAGTGATCAAACCAAATGAGAATTGTCAGCGGTTCTAACTTTCTTCATTTAAGTACAAAGGGTATTGTTAAACAATCGCCATCCCTGGCACTATTGCTGTTTCATACTTCGTGTAATCTAACCTTATGGAAAAACATACTTTTCTGTGGTATGAAGAGTTCTCGACAATTAAACTGATGTCATTGAGAAAAATAAAAAGAAAGAATTAAGAAGCCTAACTATATCTGACTGAGCTTAAGTTTCTTCACACATAAAAGAGTAACATTGTTCTATAAATACGTGGAAAGATGTGATATTAGTGTTTTGTGGCATTTAACCACTATAATCTCTATCTGACGTAAGAAGGCATGGTATCTATGCTAGCTTTCGAAAATCTGAAGGAAATGTAGAGTTGGAAGATCCTTTTATAGACATCGTCTAATTCCCGTAATAGTGAAATCAGTCAGCTGATCAATCACTTCCAATCAATCTCGCTAGAGTTTGCCGTCAATGTGTGGCACTCACACTCATCCAGTTAAAACCATAACTTGGAGCAGTGGTGGCCTAAGACTGGCAGAGGCACAGGGCAGCAAAACAAAATGAGGCCACTTTCGAAATAAATGTATGACTAAAAATAAATTTTAAAAAATGCCCCCCCAGGACTTGGATTGGAGGCCCCCCCTAGAATAACGAGGCCAAGGGCCGCCCAAAACGGGTAATAGTGGTGAAAAATGATGCTTTCTGAGGCATTTGTAGCCCCCCTAGGCGAGAGGCCAGATGATTCGAGAGCCGAAGCAGTGAGCCGACTCAGTACAGTGCCTGCAGCTGTCGCGGTTCATGTGAATCAGGAAATGTAGAGTGACACAAGACACTGCGGCGCGCCAGGTGCTTCGTGTGCCAAAACAGTGAGTCGACTCAGTACAGTGCCTGCAGCTGTCGCGGTTCATGTGAATCAGGAAATGTAGAGTGACACAAGACACTGCGGCGCGCCAGATGCTTCGTGTGCCAAAACAGTGAGCCGACTCAGTACAGTGCCTGCAGCTGTCGCGGTTAATGTGAATCAGGAAATGTAGAGTGACACAAGACACTGCGGCACGCCAGATGCTTCGTGTGCCAAAACAGTGAGTCGACTCAGTACAGTGCCTGCAGCTGTCGCGGTTCATGTGAATCAGGAAATGTAGAGTGACACAAGACACTGCGGCGCGCCAGATGCTTCGTGTGCCAAAACAGTGAGCCGACTCAGTACAGTGCCTGCAGCTGTCGCGGTTAATGTGAATCAGGAAATGTAGAGTGACACAAGACACTGCGGCACGCCAGATGCTTCGTGTGCCAAAACAGTGAGTCGACTCAGTACAGTGCCTGCAGCTGTCGCGGTTCATGTGAATCAGGAAATGTAGAGTGACACAAGACACTGCGGCGCGCCAGATGCTTCGTGTGCCAAAACAGTGAGCCGACTCAGTACAGTGCCTGCAGCTGTCGCGGTTAATGTGAATCAGGAAATGTAGAGTGACACAAGACACTGCGGCACGCCAGATGCTTCGTGTGCCAAAACAGTGAGTCGACTCAGTACAGTGCCTGCAGCTGTCGCGGTTCATGTGAATCAGGAAATGTAGAGTGACACAAGACACTGCGGCGCGCCAGATGCTTCGTGTGCCAAAACAGTGAGTCGACTCAGTACGGTGCCTGCAGCTGTCGCGGTTCATGTGAATCAGGAAATGTAGAGTGACACAAGACACTGCGGCGCGCCAGATGCTTCGTGTGCCAAAACAGTGAGTCGACTCAGTACACTCAGGTGATCCGTATGTTTCGAAACAGTGACGTCATGTGCTCCTAGTGATGCAAGCGCTGCACACCACGTGACCTGGGGCCAAGCACGCGTTCTTCGGCCATTACTTCACATTTACACCATACCGCCACACAACACTGACAGATGCTGCAACTACTAGTGGGAACTCGGATAAATCAATGAAAATCTTCCCATTCCATTTTACGTAGCGTGGTACAGCAACCGTGTTCAGCTTAATTCTTAAATTACAGAACGTCTTGATTGCAAATAATTTTTATTACAATGACGCATTTCTCCCGGTTAGGGCACCTTCAGATATCTGACAAAGAAGAAAATATTGATACAGAACTTACAACATGGAAGTTAAACATCCTGGAAGAATTTGAGATTTCTAAGCGGGTTCATTTTAAACACCCGGGACTTCTTAGCGATCAGTTGACCTCAAAAGACCAAACCTTTATATACACTTTTATGGAAATTTTTAAGTAATATCCTGTTATATAACTGGGCACCCTTACAAATTGCATTCATGTGTTATTGGTATTTTATGTAAATGGTGTCCATATTTTAAATTAACAACTGGTATCCGACCGACCCAACACCTACAGTGTTGCCAACACTTAGCTCTATTGGCGGTTACTCGCAGCACAAATGTGAACCAGTGTTGCCAGCCTGTGGGATTTGTCCCATATCGTTGGACATTTTGACAATTATTTTTCAGAAAGGAACAAAGGGATTTTGTTGCAAAAAGTCAGATGAATATGGGACATTTTTTCAGTGCCTTTTTTATTTATTTATTTTTTAATTGCTGGTCTGTTGTGGTTTGCTTACACAACGAAGGGGAGATATACATAACCATGACATCCGTAACAAGGAGTATTGAAATACCAAGCTGTCGTCTGACTGAACACAAGACAGTTTTCCAACGGTTGCAATGAAAATGTTTAACTCGCTGCCAAAAGAAATGCAATCCCTGCCAGCAGAACCATTCAAAAGGAAATTTGCACAGGACCTGAAAGAACACCCACTATACTCGATTGGTGAATTTTTCAACAGTGACTGGACAAAACGATAATGTTATGGTGTATATGTCCAAATTGTAAACTTTTTCCTTTTTTCTTTTATAGATATATACAGGGTGTTTCACGAAGTGTGTTTGCCTCTGTAACTTATAAAATAATAGGAGAGGAAAATTTTAATGTGGTAGGACAACACAAGAAATGTTACACTTTCTGCGGAGCTGTGAACATAGTTTATTGTATCATTTTCCAAAGAATTACAGCAAAAAGATATAATTTTTTAAATGGAACAGTAGTTTTTTCTATCGTGCATTGGAATCGTTGAAACCAGCTGCGTCCAAATTAATTTAAACTACGTTCCTATCACTGTTAGTTTGGGAGCTACAACCCTTCAAAGTTTCAGGGGCAGATACCACACGCTGTACATTATAATGGCTGTGTGGTGGGTGATGGATGTTATGGCGGTGGGAAGTTGATTTACATGAGATGTTCAAATATGTGTCCACGTTCCTCAATGCATAATGCAATGCGCCGTCGAAAGGATCTGCGGACGAGATGTAACATCGCCGGTGTGACGGAGTGACATGCGTCCTCGATGCCCCGTTTTAGATCATCTGGGGATGTGGGCTCAGTGACATAAACACGATCCTTTAGATATCCCCACAAAAAGAAATCTACTGGTGTTAAATCGGGCGACCTTGCGGGCCATGAATGAGGACCATGGCGCCCCAACCATCTTCCTGCAAACCTGTTGTTTAGTTCTTCCACAACAGCACGCGCAGAATGGGCTGGGTGACCGTCGTGCTGCATCCACATATGGACTCTCATTTGTAGATACACGTGTTCAAGGAGACCACCCAAACTGTCGGCTATAAAAGCGCGATATAACTCACCTGTCAGTGTACCTGGGAAGTAGTGTGGACCGATGATTTCATCCTTAAGGATTCCACACCACACGTTAATAGACCACCTACGCTGACGGTCGACAGGTCGTACCCACCGAGGATTGTCTGCGGCCCAGTAGTGCATGTTGTGGCGATTCACTGCACCATAATTTGTGAACGTGGACTCATCAGAGAACATAACACTTTGTAAAGACTCCAGCAAGAAATTACGCATCGCCCACTCATAGAATGTCACTCTTGCACGGAAATCGTTCCCATGCAGCCCCTGGGTCAGTGACAGGCGGTACGGGAGAAACCTGTGGCCGTGTACTATACGCCACATAGATGTGAGACTGACACCAGTGACTGCAGCAACGACTCATAAGCTGACATGAGGATCTTGGTGTAGTGCAGCTTAAACAAACACCTCCGTCTCCTCACTTCTTGCAGTTCTTCGTCTGTTACTGCGGCGCATTACCAAGCTGCCTGTTTCCCGAAGTCGTTGTTCGGCACGTAAGAACGTGATGGCTGCCGGGGCTCTTCGCCTAGGATATCTCATGGCATACGCCGTGGCTGCTTCATCGTGTCGGCACTCGGCGAGCATCAACAACATGTCAACGTACTCGTTGTTCGTGTATGCCATCGTCATCCGATGTCAGTAACTGTGGTGTATTGATCCCCGGTTGTTTGTGTGGCTCCAACTGTCGTGTATACGGCCGTGTGCGGCGACAGTCGGCAGTCTAACAGCGCATTGAGGAAGCTTCTCGCTCCGTGACATCTGCGACGTTACAACTCGGCCGCACCACATTTAGAAGGCGCATTGCATTATGTGCAGCGTTTGTGGTATCTGCCCCTGAAACTTTGAAGGGTTGTAGCTCCCAAACTAACAGTGATAGGAATGTAGTTTATATTGATTTGGACGCAGCTGGTTTCAACGAATCCAAAGCACGATAGAAAAAATTATTGTTCCATAAAAAATATATATATATATATATATATCTTTGTGCTGTAATTCTTTGGAAAATGATACAATAAACTATGTTCATAGCTGGGACCCTTGCAGGTTCGAGTCCCGGTTCCGGCACAATTTTAATCTGCCAGGAAGTTTCATATCAGCGCACACTCCGCTGCAGAGTGAAAGTTTCATTCTGGAAACATCCCTTAGGCTGTGGCTAAGCCATGTCTCCACCATATCCTTTCTTCCAGGAGTGCTAGTCTTGCATGGTTCGCAGAAGAGCTTCTGTGAATTTTGGAAAGTAGGAGGCGAGGTACTGGCGGAAGCAAAGTTGTGAGGCGGCATCGTGAGTCGTGTCGGGATACCACAGTCTGTAGTGCGCTTGCCCGCGAAAGGCAAAGGTCCCAGGTTCGAGTCCCGTTTCCGGTACACAATTTTAATCTGCCAGGAAGTTTGAACCTGACTGGTGTATACCGATCGGTATTGGTTCATATTGTGTACGTAGACACAAAAAAACGTGGAAGAGGGAAACCATTATGTGCTTATGAGAGTTGATGGCAGCAGCCCGTATTATTCGTTTCGGACCTCTTGATAAGTATGCAAGTGCGATTACGCATTTCAATCACATCGCGATTACGAGCAGCATGGGGTTCACGCCTGAGCCTCAGGACGTGCGCTAGGAGCGCATTTCGGGTTTTCAAGCGTCAACTTCTCGTCGCAATATCTCGGGATGTAATTGGAATATTGCGATGCAATCAACGCCATTGTTTATGTGTTTTGTGTTGCTATGGATTCCTGAAGAAAAAACATAAGTTTGTGTTAAAAAATACATTTGCTTTCGTTTTAGAATGTTCCGAAATATGTACATTCATGAGCCCCAGCCGTACATTGCTACCAGTGAAAGTCGTTTTCAAATAGCTGTTATTGTTCCAGAGATATTTTGGGTGGACAAGATAGCTGGGACACCCGGTATATATACAGGGTGTAGCAAAAAGATACGGCCAAACTTTCAGGAAACATTGCTCACACACGAAGAAAGAAAATATGCTATGTGGACATGTGTTTGGAAACGCTTAATTTCCATGTTAGAGCTCATTTTATTACTTCTCTTCAAATCACATTAATCATGGAATGGAAACACACAGCAACAGCACGTACCAGCGTGACTTCAAACACTTTGTTACGGCAAATGTTCAAAATGTTAGCGAGGGTACATGCATCCACCCTCACTGGCATGGAATCCCTGATGCGCTGATACAGCCCTGGAGAATGGCGTATTGTATCACAGCCGTCCACAATACGACTACGAAGAGTCTCTACATTTGGTACCGGGGTTGCGTAGACAAGAGCTTTCAAATATCCCCATAAATGAAAGTCAAGAGGGCTGAGGTCAGCAGAGCGTTGAGACCATGGAATTGCCCGCCTCTACCACTCCATCGGTCACCGAATCTGTTGTTGAGAAGCGTACGAACACGTCGACTGAAATGTGCAGGAGCTCCATCGTGCATGAACCACATGTTGTGTCGTACTTGTAAAGGCACATGTTCTAGCAGCACAGGTAGAGTATCCCGTATGAAATCATGATAACGTGCTCCAGTGAGCGTAGGTGGAAGAACATGAGGCCCAATTAAGACATCACCAACAATTCCTGCCCAACGTTCACAGAAAATTGGGCCAACTGGCGCTGAATCGAGGAAGTACAGTACATACAAACGAAACAGTTGGGTATTTTGACAATTGTTTGCACGAATTACTTCTATTTACATTTAAAGAGAAGTAATAAAATGAGCTCTAACATGGAATATAAGCGTTTCCGGACACATGTCCACATAACACATTTTCTTCCTTTGTGTGTGAGGAATGTTTCCTGAAAGTTTGGCCGTACCTTTTTGTAACACCCCTAGCCTTGTAGGTGAAACTCGTCCGTTTTTAGTACTGTATCGCGACGACGTGCTCCTGCGGTAGCTGTTGAGACCGATGCCGGTGTGTGAAGCACCCCCCGCCACACAAATGGCTCAAGGCCCGCGCTGGCACGCACCAGCTAAACGCCACGCGGCGCCTCTGCTTCACACGCCACTAATTCAGATCACGCTCAAGGCCCACCAACGGCTTCTTCTACGTCAAGCGAGAGCGTGACACGCGAGAAGTGCGGCAACTCACTACTCGCCAACTGTCAACTGCCATCACTGACGCATTGTCACATTGCCGCCAGTAGACTAGTCAAATTTTCCGTCCGTACAATTCGATACCCTATTTCACAAACAACCGTGGTTCGGAACCCACGTTAAACTGTAGGTCCCCCTATAACTGGCTGGGTAAGTCAGTTCGAAGGTCGCAGGAAGGCAACGGCATACCACCTCCAGACAGGACCGTGCCTAGTAAAGCACTGTGGTGTTCAAACCAATCTACGGATTGATGACTGCTTTACCTTACTAATTATAAGTTTTTGTCAATGAGATTGTAGCTTCCTGTTTTTGCACTATGGTCCTTATTACATCACTTTTTTTTTTTTACCGTAATTAGTTTGACTATCAACTTGGGTTCGAAGACTCACTTCCCACATTATTTTTACAACCCAGCTATTTCCTTAAGATTACACTACATAAAAATTTTGATTATATTTCTTAGCTAATAAAAGCACAGTGATACACCACTAATACTGTGGGGGTAAGTATTCCTTAATATTTCTTACACAATTATGTACATTCGCTAAACGTAATTAAATAATTTTTATCACACTTACTTGTTCTTGTTGCTATGGTCTTCAGTCCGGAGACTGGTTTGATGCAGCTCTCCACCCTACTCTATCCTGAGCGAGCCTCTTCATCTCCTCAGAAGAACGGCAACCTACATCCATTTGAATTTGCTTACTATATTCATCTCTTGGTCTCCCTCTACGATTTTTACCCCACAAACTTCCCTCCAACGCTAAATTCACAATTCCTTGATGTCTAAGATTGTCTCCTACCAATCGATCCCTTCTTTTAGTCAAGGTATGACAGAAATTCATTTTCTCCCCGATTCTGTTCACTACCTCCTCATTAGTTACGCGATCCACCCACCTAATCTTCAGCATTATTCTGTAACACCACATTTCAAAAGCCTCTGACCTCTTCCTATCCGCACTGTTTATCGTCCATGTTTCACTACCATACAAGGCAACACTCCATACAAATGCCTTCAGAAAGGACTTGCTTATGCTTAAATTTATATTCAGTGTTAACAAATTCCTCTTTTTCAAAAACTCGTTTCTTCCCATTGCCATTCTGAATTTTATATCCTCTCTACTGCGACCATCATATGTTATTTTACTACCCAAGTAATAAAACTCATTTACCACCTTTATTGATTCGTTACCTAAAGTAATTCCTTTAGCATCGCCAGATATTCTAAGACATCATTCCATTACCATAATATTGCTCTTGTTAATGTTCATCTTATATACACCTTCCAGCACACTGTCCTTTCCGTTCAACTGCTCCTCCAAATTCTTTTCTGTCTCTGACAGAATTACTGTGTCATCATCAAAACGCAAGGTTTTTATTTCTTCACCCTAAACTTTATTCCTTCGCCAAATTTCTCCTTGCTTTCCTTTATAGCTTGCTCAGTGTACAAATTGAATAACATTGGGGAAAGGCTACAATCCTCTTTTACACCATTCCCATCTTCTGCATCCCTTTCATGCCTTTCAAATCTGATAACTGGTGTCTGGTTTTTGTACAAGTTGTAAATAACCTTCCGTTCCTTATATTTTACTCCTGCTGATTTCAGAATTTGAAAGAGTGTATTCCAATCAACATTGTCAAAAGAAGCTTTTTCCAAATCTAGAAATGTAGGTTTGCCTTTCCTTAATCTATCTCCTCAGATAAGCCGTAAAGTGAGGATTGCCTCCCGTGTTCTTACATTTCTCCTGAATCCAAACTGGTATTTCCCAAGGTCGTCTTCTACCACCTTTTCCATCCTTCTGTAAATAATTGGTGTTAAAATTGTGTTTTTTAACGGAGATTATTACATTTTTCTTAAAGTCTGAGGGTATTTCCCGTGTCTAATACATCTTACGAACCAGATGAAATAGTTTCGTCATGCCTGGCTCTTCCAGAGACTTCAGTAGTTCTGCGGGAATATCATCTACTCCAGGGACCTTATTTCGACTTGGGTCTTTCAGTTCTCTGTCAAATTCTTCTCTCAGTATAGTATCTCCTATTTCATCTTCATCTACATCCTCTTCCCTTCCTACAATATTATCCCTATAATAGGCAGTATCTATTTTCCCCTTGTTATACATTCTTCTACAGACAAGCATTTGCCTTCTAGCCACTCCTGCTTAGATATTTACATTTCCTGTCAATCTCATTTCTCAGTTGTCTGTACTCCATTTTCCTGTTTCATTTACTGCATTTTTATATTTTCTCCTTTCATCGATTAAATTGAGTATTTCATATGATATGCAAGGATTTTTTGTAGGTCTTGCGTTTCTACCTATTTTTTCCTCTCCTGACTTCACTATTTCATCTCTCAATGCTACCCATTCTTCTTCTACTGTTTTATATCCTCCAGTTTCCGTCAATTGTTTCCTAAAGCTCCCTCAAGAACTTCAGGTTCCTTTAATTTATCCAGATCCCATCTCCCTATTTTCCTATCTTTTTGCAGTTTCAGCCTACAGCTCATGACCAACAAGCTATGGTCAGAGTCTATATCTGCCACTGGGTATGTCTTACAGTTTAAAACCTGGTTCCGAAATCTATGTCTTACCATTATAAAATCTATCTGGTATCTTCCGGTGTCTCCTGGTCTCTTCCACGTATACAAAATTGTTTCATGATTCTCAAACCAAGTATTTGTTATGATTAAATTATGTTCCGTGTAAAATTCTACAAGGCGATCTCCTCTTTCATTCCTTTTGCCCAGTCCATATTCACCTACTATTTTTCCTTCCCTTCCTTTTCCTACTACCAAATTCCAGTCTCCCATCACAACTATGTTTTTCTCTCCCTTAATTGTATGAATAATTTCCTTTACCTCCCCATACATTTCTTCGATCTCCTCTTCTAGCAGAGCTAGTGCGCATATAAACTTCTATTACTGTGATTGGTGTTGGCTTTGTATCTATCTTGACTATGATAATGAGATCACTGCGCTGCTCATAGTAGTTTACCCGCATTCCTATGTTCTTATTATCAGACCTACTCCTGTAATACCCCCAACTGCATTTATAATCCTGTACTCGCCTGACCAGAAATCCTGTTCCTCTTTTCACCGAACTTCACTAATCCCCACTATATCTAACTTCAGTCTATCAATTTCCCTTTTTAAATTTCCTAACTTCCCTACCTGATTAAGGGATCTAACATTCCACGTCCCGATCCGTAGAATGTCAGTGTTGTCTTTTCTGATGATCACATCCTCCAGAGTATACCCGCCCGGAGATCCGATTGGGGGACTATTTTACCTCCGGAATATTTTACTCGAGAGGATGCCATCATCATATATTCATACAGTAGAGCTGCATGACCTCGGGAAAAGTAATGGCTGTAGTTTCCCCTCGCTTTCAGCCGTTCGCACTAGCTGTGTGGCAAAGCCACATTAGCTGATGTTACAAGGCCAGCTCAGTCAGTCATCCAGACTGTTGCCCCCTGCAATTACTGAAAAGGCTGCTGCCCCTCTTCATGAACCACACGTTTGTCTGCCCTCTCCACAGATACCCCTCCATTATGGTTGTACCTAGGTACCGCTATTTGTATCGTTGAGGCATGCAAGCCATTCCACCTCGGCAATGTCTGTGGGTCATGTGGGTGGCACACCTACTTACAGTTGCGGATTTACCAGTAGGTTGTAGTCAAGGGCGGAAAATTTGGGGCCAAAATTTTTAAACACACTTACTTACAGTTTAAAAATTTTGCCCCCAAAATTTCCGCCCTTGGGTCCAGCCTACTGGTAAATCCGCAACTGACTGCCATCCACAAACTGCATTTATTGCAGCAAACATCAGTGATGGGTGTACACTAAAGTTGCTGGAGACTCCTCTTCTGAGCTCAAAGTTAAGACATTTCTTCCTCAAAGATGCTCAACGCAGCTCATTCTTCTTTGAAAATAAAATTTCAAGAACAGATGAATATGCACTTAAACGCTAGAGCGCAATTAATAACCATATGTGATTGTAAGAAAATACTTGTTATATGAATGCTGCTTGCCCACTTCCCCTGGAGACTCAGGAAATCCTTGTATCCACCTCAGCTGTTCTGCTGAAGTATGCCTGGTTGCTCTACTGTGCTGCGGTACCAAGTCCAGAAAGGACTTCGTCTGGAACTGGTGAGTCCCTCTGGCTACTCCTAGTGGTCACCTCAGCTAGAACTGCCTCATCACCCGAGCAGTGTTGTTAGGCTGAATACAACTTCATTAGAGAGTGTCCACTGCCTATACAATGAGACGATACCTCCAAGTACTGCAGACCTGGCCATGGCACAGACTCAAAATGTCCCTTGCAGGAATATCGAGACATGTTACCTCTATAGCCATTCATATTTGCGAAAGTGGTCCCAGTGCATGTTATTGACCCATAAATGTTTCGTGGGACTCATGTTGGTCAATCCAGGTGTCCAAATCATTTACTGCAATTGTCCATAGTATTCTTCATATATATATCAGGAACATTTTTTTCCAGGTGACATGGTACACTGTCATCCTTAAAATTAGTACATAATTTAATTATAACCCTCACTTAATGGACCACAGTTTTACACTGATAACATTTTTTTATTATAATATACAACAGATTGTGAAAACAACGTTTCTTCTTCCAGTGATGGAGGTTACATAACAACTCAGCGTGAAGAGGCTCGTTGAGCTATTGACGACACCACACTCAAACTCCACCTGCAGGCTTACCAACTGGAATCAGCACATATCTGATCAAGACGTGGATTTCTAGTCATCTAGGGCAGGTGATACTGTGCTGTTGGAAAAAGCGCATTAACGCCTAATTGCACCACACTGTGGTAATGAATACATTCATTGTATGCCCCATATTGATTTACAAGGCTATTTCATGCAGTATTGGTTCTCTGTTAACACTGAAACCTCTTACACATCAAGTCCAGACAGTTGCCACTGTGTTGTCAGTAGTAAGACTCAATGCCTCAAATTTGGTTTTCTTGGCACACTGTTTACACTCTGGATCTCGAAATATAGAATTTTCTAAACATTTTCAGACTAGAGTATCCCAAGCCTCTACCTACAACTACCATCTGGCAATCAAAGTCTGTTAATTTCCATTGTGGGCATATAACCATGTCAGACATCTTTTCACATGAATCACCGGATTATAACAGCTATGCCAATCTGTGACTGTTGTCACCTCATTGTAATCAGCAGCAGCACTCTTGTTGTGCATATGCGCTACTCCCTGTCATCTGAGGTCTAATGTAATTTGTCTTGCCCTTTGCTGTATGAGTAGTATTATCAACCAGCTGTTTCAGTAGCTAGCCTGTCCTCATTGTATTGTGGCCGCCTTGATGAATTATTATAGAAACAATTACCTGTGCTCACTGCTACTGTGCTGCTACAGTGCCAGTACATGCTCTCAATAATAAATCCCTACCAAGAAAAGTGAAAACACACCTCATTATTTAATCTTTTCACAAATTATCGTAATATCTCGATTCAGGGACAGAAACATCCTGTTAGTTACAGGACAAACAGAAATGTTTGTTATAAAGCTGCATAGTAAGTAGTAATCCACAGTAATAGAACTATGCAAAGCGCCATTGAAATCAAATAATACTTAACTAACAACAGCAGACATCTAATAAAACTAATAAGGCCATGTTGGAATTCAATAGTTGATGAAGATAGGTTGCAACTCATTGCAAGCCACGGCGGAGTGGCCGAGAATTCTAAGGTACCTCGCTGCAGAGTGCGTGGTTGCTCGCCGTTAGAAGTTCAAGTCCTCCCCTGGGGCATGGGTGTGTGTTGTCCTTAGGGTAAATTGTTTCAAGTAGTTTGTAATTCTAGAGACTGATGACCATAGCAGTTTGGTCCAATAGCTTTACAAACATTTGAACATTGAACTCATTGCGAAGACAATCATAGGGATACAGCGAGGTACATAAATAAGATAGTCTCATCCACACAATTTTCTGAAGCTGTTGGACACAGGCTTTGTCACAAGAGAACATACACCCTGTCATACAACCACACAGGCACAACTTACTAACACACAGATGCCATCTCCAGCTGCTATATTCCAAGTAAAGCCCCACAGTCAGAGCAACTTGAAGAGGAGGGAGACGATGTATGTTGCATGGTGAGCATGAGGACATACACATGCTAAGTATAACGATTTTTTCCTTAATTATCACAACTTTTCGCCGAAAATTACAATCTTACAGAAGCTCCTGCTGAAATTATGAATTTTGCTATTTCATTTATTTTCTCATTGCAATATTTTATGAACCAGTATTATTTCATAAATAGTGCAATACCATTTTGTGATCTGCTTAGTACAGAATATAATATACACTACTATAGTGGTGTCCCACTAATTCACTGCTGTACGAGAGTAATGTCATAGTTATACTATGATAAGGCATACTGCTGTTCAAGCTGTTGCATTGCTATAGACTGTAAAT
This sequence comes from Locusta migratoria, assembly GCA_026315105.1. Taxonomy (NCBI): domain Eukaryota; kingdom Metazoa; phylum Arthropoda; class Insecta; order Orthoptera; family Acrididae; genus Locusta; species Locusta migratoria. The sequence goes on from CM048748.1 coordinate 456,893,096, forward strand.
GAATTATTGAGTAACATTTAACAATATACTGGTTCACTGTAGGTCCCCTTATAACTGGCTGGATAAGTCAATTCGAAGGTCGGAGGAAGGCAATGGCATACCACCTGCAAACAGTACCATGCCTAGTAAAGCAATGTGGTGTCTTCTAAAAGGCACACACATACAACACTTTCAGCTATCGGCCATGGCCTTTTCAGAAATAAGAAGCATTCACGCAAAAATACAGTCACACGACACAATCACACAAAGCATCATCTCCGGCTGCCGTATTGCAGTGTGGAAAGAGGAAAGGGAAGGGGAGAGGGATAGGAAGATTACGTCACAGTGGTGGGGATGGATACAGCACAGCCTTCCAGAGTATGTACGTATTAGATGGCAGGAACGAGATGCAGCTTAGAGATGAAGTGGGGAGGCGGGCGAGTGGATGAAAATAAAACAAAATAAACTGACTGCACACACTCCCCTTCCCCCGTCACACACACACACAGACAGCACTCAAAATAGGTGAGCTTTGGGATAGAGAGGTGGGAACTGTAGGGTACAGGAAAATGGGTTACTGTAAGTTGAGGCCTGGATAATTACGGGATCGGAGAATGTTCTGTAGCTATAACTTCCATCTGTGCAGTTCAGAAAAGCTGGTGGTGGCTGGAGGATTCAGATGGCCCGAGATCTGAAGCAGCCATTGATGTCGAGCACATGCACTGCTGCATGTTATGTCACAGGGTGGTCCACCTTGTTTTTGACCACAGTTTGGCAGTGGCCATTCATTGTAATGGAGAGCTGGTTTGTCATCATACCAATATAGAAATCTGCAAAGTGATTGCAGCACAGCTGGTAAATTACATGGCTGCTTTCACAGGTGCCCCAGCCTCTGATAGGCTAGGATAAGTCTCTGACAGGACTCGAATAGGAAGTGCTGGGTGGGTGGACTGAACAGGTCTTACAGCGGGGTCTTCCACAGGGATGTGATCCCTTTGGCAGAGGGCTGGGTTTTGGGGTGGCATAGGGATGGAATAGGATGTTATGGAGGTTGGGAGGGGGACGGAATACCACTTTAGGAGGGATGGAAAGGATCTGCTCAAAGTATCGTCGATGTGAACAAGTAGATCAGAAATAACGGCGAGGATAAATGCGTGACTTTGTAATATCTTTTTGAATTTAAAAAAAATTTAATTGTCAGGGAAACCAAATGGCGCACACGATGTTGCTTTGGAATAGACAATACTAACGATTTAAAAGCTAGAGAATTAAGAGTTAGCTTATTTGTTTCAAAAAAATTCTCATAGAGAGATACAATTTGTATCGAGAAACATGTCGCAGCCAGATATGACCGTTACTCAAATGCTCAGAGGTTGTTTTACGAATGCAAATAGACTAGTGCGGTACGGTCAGTTTTAGTGAACCTTGAATGCACAATGCCCGTAGATCTGAGGAAATGAGGGAATGAACGTTAGAAGGACACTTTCAATCAAAGGTGAAAAAAATGCTACTTTGCATTCAATGCTACTGACACGTTTGTACACACTAATGTCCATTATTAATCTGGATGGTTCATTGTAACCAGTGTGAATGGACCAGAAACTTTGGTTCACGCCTGACAATACCAGGTTTACGTACAGAAAAAGTTGACGGGATCATCGAAGTCGGGAGAAAAAAAAATAGTAATAGAGAGAAAAAAACATCTAACATATATTTTTCAGACGTCACGCTTTGTTTCCGTTTTAAAGAAAGTTATTGTTGTCGTTGTGTATTATGTATTCCTTACAAACGCTTTGAGAAATCCAAGAAAATTCTGCTGGATTTCACTGCAGTAACCTGGAGAGTCTCAATGGAATGCAAGAAGGGACACTTCATACCTCATGTGGCAAAATAGCGGATTATGACCATAATAGAAGTAAATTCCAAAGTTAAATTATCTACACATATCTCGCTTCTACTTGGCACGCACATCAAACTGCTTGCTTTTATCAAAAACGTTCATTTCAGATTATAACGAAATTCGAGTCACTTTGATATTTATCGAATATGATGACATTTAGGAGGAAACAATTGATTTAATCTTCAATACTTTTAAATATTATGTGTAATTTCAACTGGTACATCTGTTATAAACAATATGGAAAACAGCCAAATCCCCCTAGACAGCATATCAAATGTTACTGAAATCAATACACGTATATAAAAATTTAACATGGGTCGTGTGTCCGTATATTTCACTTGGTAGCCAAAATTATTCACTGCAGACCAATGGCGGTTATGCATGAGAGAAGCCTTTAGGTTCGCGGTGTGCACTATGGTGTTTTGGTCACGGTGTGTGGCGGTGGGTGAGTGTGGCGAACAAAAATATGGAGCAATAGGACGATCAACAGATGCTCAAAGATAAAAAGACTCAAAGATAAAACACAGACATATATTAACTGAGCATTATCTACACTGGCAAATCAACAATGATCTCAATATAAACACTGTTAAGACAACTGCAGTGCTTAGGATCAAAATACTGACAACTGGATTAGAGAGACAAATATACGTCGAGCGTCACAGTTTCATAATACACAGTACCATCTTCATATTATCTTTGAGCTCACTGCAATAAACAGACTGTAGAGATACGTTAATGTGTGTCTGTGACGGAAAGTTAGTAAGTCATAGGTTACTTTCGTTTAGCGGACAGTATCGCGTTACTAACAGATTTATACCATTCATTTAGGTGAGTAATCTGTACATCGAGCAGGCGGTGAAGGAAAGCAAGGAAAAATTTGGTGAAGGAATTAAAGTTCAGGGGGAAGAAATAAAAACATTGCGTTTTGCTGATGACATTGTAATTCTGTCAGAGACAGCAAAGGACCTGGAAGAGCAGTTGAATGGAATGGACAGTGTGTTGAAGAGAGCGTATAAAATGAACATTAACAAGAGCAAAACAAAAATAATGGAATGCGGTCTTAGAAAATCAGGAGATGCTGAAGGAATTAGATTAGGTAACGAAACAATGAAGGTGGTAGATGAGTTTTATTACTTGGGTAGTAAAATAACATGCGATGGTCGCAGTACAGAGGATATAAAATGCAGAATGGCAATGGGAAGAAAAGCATTTTTGAAAAAGAGAAATTTGCTAACATCGAATATTAATTTAAGGGTAAGGAAGTCTTTTCTGAAGGCATTTGTGTGGAGTGTTGCCTTGTACGGGAGTGAAACATGGACGATAAGCAGTGCAGACAGGAAGAGAATAGAGGCTTTCGAAATGTGGTGCTACAGAAGAATGCTGAAGATTAGGTGGGTAGATCGCATAACTAATGAAGAGGTACTGAACAGAATTGGTGAGAAAAGGAATTTTTGGCATACCCTGACTAAAAGAAGGGATCGCTTGGTAGGCCACATTCTTAGACATCAGGGAATCGTAAATTTAGCATTGGAGGGAAGTGTGTGGGGTAAAAATCGCAGAGGGAGACCAAGAGACTCGTATAGTAAGCAGATTCAAGTGGATGTGGGTTGCCGTTCTTATGAAGAGATGAAAAGGCTTGCTCAGGATAGGGTAGGGTGGAGAGCTGCATCAAACCAGTCTCCGGACTGAAGACCATAACAACAACAACAATCTGTGTTTGTATTATTTATTTTAGCTTTTCTAGAGCAATAAATACATGGTTGAGCTGCATTTAATGCGGCCCGGCTAGTGCTCGCTAGGTAGCGTCGCGTGTACCGATTCACAGGGAATGAGAAGATTACTAATTTAGTAACCGGACAAGGGTACGTCGGGAACTTGCCAACCATAGAGCAGGAACAGCAAACCGATTCACAGGGAATGAGAGGAATAGTCTTTACGCCACCCAGCGAGCAGTAACCGGGTCGCATTAAATGCAGTTGTACCAAATACTTTTAGGAAAAGCTACGTACTCCGAGACGAAGTTTATCGTACATGTGAAAATACGGTTACTGTATAATTCTTAATTCGAAATAGATTCAAAGGAAAACACAGACATACAATAACAACACAGGCAATACACAGACTACAGACATACGTTAATGTATGTCTGTGATAGAAAGTTCGTAAGTCATATATAAGTATATGCTGCTCAAGTGGCAAAATTGCATTGCCAGTAACAAAATTACCTCCATATGAATTCTTTGAATCTTTGCAAAGAAAATCGAATTTATGTAGAGTTCCTTTTCTGATTTCGGTGTAGGTCTACTCTCATTAGATTTTGAGTTCGTTATGTTTAGGAATGCGTAGAAAACGCCATAGTACAGGAAAGAACAAACTGAGGAGATGTTAGTTACATGGCACACCAAGTAACTAACAGATGCCGATGCTTTGTTTTTTCATTCTCCTAACTGTGGTGTAATACTCTATAACAAGGGGTACAATTTTACTTACGGCATCGGCGTACTGCGCTGATGTTGGCAACGGTCGTTCAATGCTTTTTGAAAAATCAGTCATGTAGAATTAGGGGAATAATTTTTTATGTTCACGATGAAATAAAAAATGTATGCTGTTCTGATGAGTAAATTAATAATCCCCCTAAAGCGAATAGTTCGTTGCCAACAATGGCAAACTAAACCGCTGTCACTGCAAGTAAAATGTAACCCAGCTGTATCCCACATGATTTTTATTGTCATGGAAAGAAAAGATGTGTATCATTCGACGGGTATAATTTTAATTTAAGAAGTAACGACGTTCCATCGCGTCTATAGACGTTTTCATTTAATAAGAATTATTTGCAAGGAAAATCGAATTTATGTAGTTTGCTTTCTGCTTTCCGTGCGTGCTTTTTAGATCTTGAGGCCCTTCTGTTTAGAAATGCCTATTTATTTAATCGTGTCAGAGCTACATCTGTAGTTAATTAATAGGCTACATATACTAGATTACAAATAAAAACTAAGCACTAATTATACATTCATATATATACAATCATGATTTTTCACACATAATACGTTATTGTCCATAGTAGGCTCATATCTCTCTCTCCAGTGTTCGGCACACTTCACTGCAACGTCTTGGCCAGCCACAGGTCTTGGAAAGTGCATGATGGGCAGCTGAGCAGGTGTGCCATTGTTTGTTTTTCTCCACATTGGCAGAGCTCGTCTTCTGCGTACCCCCACTTGAACAGGTTATCCTTTGATCTTCCCATTCGACACCTAAGTCTATTTAGGCTCTTCCAGACTCTCCATGCCGCGGTGGAGTAGCCAAGCGGTCTAAAGCACCTCGCTGCGGAGTGCGCGGTTCCTCGCCTGGAGGTTCGAGTCCTCCCTGGAGCATGGATGTGTGTGTTTGTCCGTATGTTAGTTTACCTAGGTTTAAGTAGTTTGTAAGCTACGGACTGATGACCACGCAGTTTGGTCCGATAGATTTACAGACATATGAACATTTTAGACTCTCCATTCCAGTTGAGATCCAGTCGGAAGTTTTTCTTTAATTTTTTAAATTTCTGCGTCCACATTGATTCCCTGGTTGTAGATTGACTTTCATTTAGTGGATGTTCAAATTCAATGAAATCTTTCCTCGATTTTAATCTTGACACCACTGGCTGATGTCCGAACAGGGGATGTCTTCTATCCTCGCACTGTCTGCTTCTTTCAGCCATCGCCAAAGTTTGTCGTCTGATCTGTGGGGGAGCTATTCCAGAACACATATAAAGGAGATCACGGTTTGTAGGCTTCAGGCATCCCGTAATTAATCGACATGAATCGTTCAGTGCTGTATCTAGCTTGTGGGCGTGCGTCGATCTTCTCCATACGGGGCAAGCATATTCAGCTGGAGCAAAACACAAAGCCAGGGATGATGAACGCAGAATTTCAGGATTTGCTCCCCAGTGTGAGTTGGTGAGTTTGCGGATTATACCGTTCCGTGTGTTGATTTTCGCTCTAGTTTTTTCTACATGTCTCTTGTAGGGCAGTGTTCGATCTAATGTGACTCCGAGATAAACTGGGTTTGGGAAATGTTTAAGTTTAACTGAGTTCCATTCCAATTGTAATTCCCTTTTTCCTTCCTGATTGTTCAGGTGAAATAAACAAGTCTGCGTCTTTGCTGGATTTGGTCGAAGCTGCTTCCTGTTGTAATATTCAGTAAGAACTTCTAGGGCATCTGATAGGTTTCTCTCGATGTGATTGATTGATCTCGATTGGCAAGCAATGGCTACGTCATCAGCATAGATAAAACTTCTTGCATCTGGTCCAGCTGGTTGGTCATTTGTATACAGGTTGAAAAGTAGAAGGGACAAAACACTACCTTGTGGGAGCCCATTCTTCTGGTTCCTCCAGTAGCTTCTTTGCCCTTGAAATTCCACTACGTCTTAGAAATGCCTAGAAAACGGTTTAGTACAGTAAAGAAGAAATAGAGGCCCTTTTAGTTACGTAGTACACCAAATAACTAACAGAAGGCAATGCTGCTTCTTTAATGCTCATATCTATGGTGTAGTTCTCTACAAGTGATGGTATCCTTTCTTTAACACCCGTTGCGAAGCACGGGTGTACAGCTATCTATAACAAATCTCTAATCTCCTAAAATACTTCACGGATTTACGTGGGACAACTTCGTTTCATAAAAGGGGGATCACGAAAAAAAATCGTAATTTAAAGTTTTGTATGTACGAACGTTATGTCTGCCTCTTAGAACACGTTTATCTCCAAAAGTACATGACGAATTTTCGTAGGATTTTCAGCCGTAGCTTGAGCATTTCTTGCGGTTGGATACACGTTTCAATTCATCAAAATCGAATCAGAGAAAATAAAGATATCGTAATTTAAACATTTGTTTAAAAGCAATCACTATCTATCTGCAAAGGCCAATCTCCAAAACTACTACATGAGCTTTCATGGGGGCTAAAATCAAAGGATACATGTCGCTGATATTATTATTACTATTTCTCATCTCAACGATAGAAGTGTTTTCAGAAGTTTACGCCAAACAGACAATTACACACCGTAGTCTTAACTTTATGAACACAACCTAACATTGAACTTACATTGTTCTGGAGTACGGGCTGAAAATAATTTCAATTTTTGTATGAAAACTTTATGAACATTCATCGTTTTCGACAATGACTTCTACTTAAATTTGACATCTTGGCTAGGAGAAATGAGTTCATTGACAGAGCGCTCCAGCAAGGATTCTGTTTTTGCTGACCTAAAAAAAACATTATATACACAGGTTCCTCTTTAACAGCCGTTGCGAAGCTCGGGCACATAAGCTAGTAAACAAAAAAGATGCTACAATTATCAAATGCGAGTATGTTCACATTTATTATTTTTAGTAAATTAAATGCAGTTTTAAGAAAGAAAAATTGTATGACTGGCATAGTAGATGAATGAGTTAATATTGCTTTGAATAATTAAAATTTAAACACTGGTTTTCTATGTACTCGTTTACAACAAGACTTAAAATTTTAGTATCTTTCCAAGGGACGCTTTTGGCAACAGCAATGACGACTGAAACTTATAGTGACATATGCATGACTTTCCAAAGATTTTGGTATGTATATATTGTGTTAATGCAGTTTTACCGGCTGCTACACATTTCAAATAAAAAAATTGACTGCGAAAATAAATCAGTCATTAAATAAAGCAGATATATGTAAGAAGCGTCAAATCATAAATAGTGCGATTCTACTGCAAGAAAAATGGGTAAACTGTTTAAATGCCTGATAAAAGAAAATGAGTTTAATTCAAAGGTGATAAAATCGCAACTGCTTTTGAACCAAGAGCTTGAGCACAGGAAACATTGCTATTACAGAACACTTGATTCACCTTCCTTGATGTATGACCATGCACTTCCTCTTGCTACACAGCCAGAGATGAACTGGTAACTGTTGAGTTTTGCAGTGCCGTGTAACTGAATACAGCTTCGGCGAAATTTTGAGGGGGCAGTTAGTCTCACGTTCGACAGGATTAGTGTCGGCACCACAGTCTAAAAAAATACACAGTCACGACACTCCAACAGATTTTTTTTATACGCCACGATAGCAGCGCTCCAAGCGGCTGGTGAGGTACATTTCTGATTACGATAGCGGATGAGTGTGATTAGTATCGTTTAAACTGATTTTAACATACTGTTTACGACAGGGAAGGTACGTAGTGCCATAAAAATTGCAATAACTAGAAAATCACATTTGTCTCTATTAGGTTTCCTCAGAGCCATTGGAAGGTGTGAAGCCGCGGCGAAGTGGCAAAGCGCATTGAGGCTCTATGCTCCGATGCGCGAGGCCGTTCTCCGTCAGTGGTTCGAATCCCCCCTCGAGCATGGATGTGTGTGTCGTCTTTAGTATAAGGATTTTGATGGAAATCTGGTTGGTAGTCATACCAATATAAAAAAAACTGTGCTGTGATTTCAGCACAGTTGGTAAATAACATAGGTGACCTGCCGAGTGACAGGGTAGGACAAGTCTGTGAGAGGACAGAAATAGAAATTTCTGGGTGAGTGGATTGGGATTCCGGAGGTAAAATAGTCCCCCATTGGGATCTCCGAGTGGGGACAACTCAGGAGGATGTGATCATCAGGAAAAACAACACTGGCATTCGACGGATCAGAGCATGGAATATTAGATCCCTTGATCAGAAATGGAAGTTAGGAAATTTAAAAAGGTAAATGGATAGGCTGAAGTTAGATATAGTGGGGATTAGTGAAATTCGGTGGAAAGAGGAACAGGATTTTTGGGTCAAGTGAGTACAGGATTATCAATACAAAATCAATTGGGGTTTTTCAGTAGTAGGTCTGATAATGAATAAGAAAATAGGAATGCAGGTAAACTACTATGAGCAACAGTGATTGCATTATCGTAGTCAAGATAGATACGAAGCCAACACCGACCACAATAGTACAGGTTTATATGCCAACTAGCTCTGCCGATGATAAGGAGATCAAAGAAATGTATGAGGAGGTAAAGGAAATTATTCAGACAATTAAGGGAGCGGAAAACTTAATTATGATGGGAGACAGGAGTTCAGCAGTAGGAAAAGGAAGGAACGAAAAATAGTAGATGAATATGGTCTGGGCAAAAGAAATGAAAGAGGAAGCTACCTGGTAGAATTGTGCACGGAACATAATTTAATCATAACAAACACTTAGTTTAAAAATCACGAAAGAAGGTTGTATACTTGGAAGAGACAAGGAGACACCAAAAGGTACCAGATAGATTTTATAATGGTGAGACATAGATTTCAGAACCACGTTTTAAACTGTAAGGCATACCCAGTGGCAGATATAGACTCTGACCGTAACTTATTGGTCATTAACTGTAAGGTGAAACTGAAAAAGCTGCAGAAAGGTAGGCAAATAAGGAGATGGGACTTGGATAAATTGAGGGTACCTGAAGTACTTAAGAATTTCAGAAGGAACTTTAGGCAACAATTGACTGAAAGGGGGGGAATAAAACATTAGAAGAAGAATATGTAGCATTGAGAGATGAAATAGTGAAGGCAGCAGAGACAAAATAAGTAGAAAGGCAAGATCTACAAAAATCCTTGTATAAATAGGAAATACTAAATTTAAAAAAAGTAAAGAAAGTTGGACTTACCAGGTAAAAAAGCACCGGTTCATTGAGACACACACAAATAAAAACATACACATACATGCACACACACACAAAACTTAGCTTTCGCAACCTTAGGTTGCTTCTTCAGAAAAAGAGCAGGAAAGGAGAGGGAAAAAGAAAGGATGTGGGTTTTAAGGGAGTGGCTAAGGAGTCTGACTCCTTACCCACTCCCTTAAAACCTGCCTCCTTTTCTTTTCCTTCTCCTTCCCTGCTCTTTTTCTGAAGAACCGGTGCCTTATCGCCTGGTAAATCAATCTTTCTTTACTTTTTATAAATATTTTTCTGAATAGGAATGTTTCCCTCTAAATTATTATCAGCAATTTTAAATAGTAAATTTAATTGATGAAAGGAGAAAACACAAAAATGTAGTAAATGAAACAGACTAAATGAAGTACAGACAACTAAGAAATGAGATTGACAGAAGGTGCAAAATAGCTAAGAAGGAGTGGCTAGAAGGCATATGATAGTAGAAGAATGTATAGATAGGGGAAAAATAGATACCGACTACAGGAAAATAAAAGAGACATTTGGAGACAAGAAAAATAGTGGTATGAATATAAAGAACTTAGATGGAAAACCAGTTCTCAGCAAATAAGGGAAAGCAGAGAGATGGAAAGAGTTCATAAAAAATGAACTTACAAAAAATATTGTAATAAGGCGATAAGAAATAGATGAAGATGAAATAGGAGATACTATACTAAGAGAAGAATTTGACAGCGCCCTGAAAGACTTAAGTCGAAACAAGGCCCGTGGAGTATATGATATGCCCTCAGAACTACTAAAGCCTTTGGGAGAGCCAGCCATGACAAAACTATTTCACCTGGTGCGTTAGATGTACAAGACAGGTGACATACCCTCGGACTTAAGAAAAATGTAATAATCCCCATTCCAAAGAAAGCAGGTGCAGAGAGGTGTGAAAATTTCAGAACCATCAGTTTAATATGTCATGGTTGCAAAATTTTAACATGAATTATTTACAGAATGATGGAAAAGCTGGTAGAAGCTGACCATGGGGAATGTCAGTTTGGATTCAGAAGAAATGTGGGGACATAGGAGGCAATACTCACTTTACAGCTTATCTTAGAAGATAGATTAAGGAAAGGGAAACCTACATTTCTAGCTTTTGTAGATTTGGAGAAAGTTTTGAAATTGTTGATTGGAATATACTCTTTCAAATTCTGAAATCAGCAGGTGTAAAATACAGGAAATGGAAGGTTATTTACAAACTTGTACAAAAACCAGTCAGCGGTTATCATAATTGAAGGGCATGAAAGGGATGTAGAGGTTGGAGCCTTTCTCCAATGCTATTCAATTCGTACATTGAACAAGCTATAAAGGAAAGAAATTTGGAGAAGGAATTAAAGCTCAGGGTGAAGAAATAAAAACATTGCATTTTGCCGATGACATGGTAATTCTCTGAGACAGCAAAAGATCTGGAAGAGCAGTTGAATGTAATGGACAGTGTGTTAAAATGTACGTATAAAATGAACATTAACAAGAGCCAAACAAGGGTAACTTTGGCACAGAAAGGAGTGACTTATTATGCTGCCACAACAGTCTTCGTTCACTTACCAAGTAGCATCTAAAGTCTGACAGATAGCCAACCAGTATTTAAAAATAAATTAAAAGAATCTCTGAATGGCAACTCCTTCTACATTGTAGTTGAATTTTTAGATAAATAAATAAATAAATAAAAATTTAAAAAAAATAAAAATATAAATAAAATTTTTTTAACATATTGATTGTCATATTGATTGATTTACTAAACTGACATGTTCCACATCATTTTGAAATATATATGATCTATGGAAAAGTACTAATCTAATCTATCTAGATAGACAGGGAGACAGAAAGACAGACAGAGAGGATTTTACATATGTGTCTGTGGCTTGTAGATCATTAAAAAAAAAATAGAAAGCAGTTTTCTTTTTATTTTATTTGATTAAACATAGCCGTAATCTAAGTGCTAAAGGTGTCAAGGGGCAGTATAATAGTAGTTTGCTGTCGATAAAGATTAAGTTTTAGTGGTTTCCTTGTCTTTCGTTCCACAGAACACAATGAATGAGTGAATTCTATTATGCAATTATTACACATTAGCTGATAAATTAATATCGTGACAAACAACTATTGTGTGAGAGAGTAAATCTATATACTTATATTCTTACAAGTACATTATTCAAAAACCAGCAAACCTGTCAAAGTTTTACAACTTCTAAATACATTAGGAAACTGGATATCTATATTAACACAGTTGTTATGCATTTTCTCATGTACACAGCTTTTCCTAAGAGCATATATTATGGATTTCTGCTCACCACAATCACCCACTGCTAATAAAACACCTCAAATTAATATCAAAGGAAGTGGAACACTTACTGTCATTCTCTATGCTCTCAAAATGTCATCATGAAGGCCAGCCCTTGGGGATGTGGAATGAGTAAGGCAGAAATAGCCACACTAATTACTTCTGTAAAATATAACGACACATACTGCAACTTGTGATAATCTACTCACACCAGGCATTTTGGAATTCTAAATTATTTTATATACACATATTTATATTAAGAGTTTCTTCAGAAAAAGCAACTGTTTCTCCTCCTATACTACTCAGATCCTATTTTTCATTTACTTGAAAGACAAGATTTACTTTACAAAGGCAGGTATGAATGGTGTCTGTACTGACAATACCGACATCTGTTTATTAGTCATATGGTTATTACATATGCTTTTACCTTTTGTTTTAATGCATGTAGGACTTTCACATCTCTGATATACATCTATGGTCAACCCATGATAGATTTTACATAATATCCCCATCACAAGCTAATAATTTTTGGGCCTTCACTGCATTGCCCCAAAAGATTGTGTCACTGAATATTATTAAGTGCCGGCCGTGGTGCCCGAGCGGTGTGGGGGCACCAGTCACGGTCTGCACGGCCACTACAGTCGGGCGTTCGAATCCTCCCTTGGGCATGGATATTTGTGCCGTCCTTCGTATTAGCTAGTTCATAAGTAGTTTATAAGTTTAGGGACTGATGACCCCGTAGTTAAGTCCCATAAGCTCTACAAACATTTGAACATTTGATTTTACTATTAAATGAAAGTATGCAAACAGTCCTCTCTGCTGTTTAGCTCAGTGACACACATTTCTCAGTGCTCAGAGCTAAGGTACAAATAAATCTGAAAAAATACAACATTCTTATTGAAGCACACCTGGTTTCCAGAAAGAACATGAGACATTACAAAGTTCACAAAAATGTTGCTATTCTCGACAAGAATATTAGTGTTGCATGCATTTTCTTAGATTTCTCAGACCAGTATATATTAGTAAAAGTAATATTTTTACATGAATTAACAACCAAGTGATTCCCACCTTACCTGGTAAATAAGTACTCAGAAAACTGACACTTCACATGCCACCTGATGATAAATTTTCAAACAAGAAACATATAATCATATGTATTCCTTAGGATAGTGTATTAGGTATATTTATGTTCTTAATACACAGCAGTGACTGTCTGGGAAGTATATGTCACTGTTCTCTTTGCAGATTCAGTGATATAACAACACAACTCTTAACAGAGCAGGAAAACACCATTGGATGTTACAAATGGGAGGTACATGATGATAAATTAATAATGAACATACAGATGTTGCTAATCAAGACACAAAGGGATTAAAATTTTGGCTGCCAGTGAGCACTGAGTTGAATCAATTAGAAGATTTGTGCCCTGCCAAAATTCAAACTTGGGCATTTGTGCTGGCCTCTACACCATTGGGACACAGTGATTACCACAACTGCATGAATTACTCTAAAACACCTGCCGTCTAACTCAAATTTTCAACTCATCCACACACTACTAATATAGGCCCTGCTCAATTTCACTGCTTTCTCATGGCATTTCACCAATTCCCATTAGAGTATATACCTGAACTCTTACTGGAATAGATGAAAATAGCAGAGGCCAATATGTTAGTACTCAGTCGATAACTTGGAAATTTGAGTCCAGCGGAAGGTGTCTAGGATAGTCCATGCAGCTATGGTGATCACTGTGTCCCAGTGGTGTAGTGTCAGCACAAATGCCTATAAGTGGGAGACCCGGGTTCGAATCCAGGAAAGGCACAAATTTTCAAATGTTCCCAATTATTCGATTCAGTGCGAACTGGCAACTAACATCTTACTTCCTTAGTGTCTTGACTGAAAATAGTTCTAGTATCAAAAATGGTGTCTTTTATTTCACATATTATGAGACTCTGAATGCAGCAGCTAGAGATGATGCTCTTCTATTAATGAGATTTGTCCTTTGGATTGTATGAATGGGGGAGAGTGTGTGTGTGTGATTTTTTTTTTTTTTTTTACCCCCCTGTTTGGAACTTTGTGATCATCTTTGCCGTGAGTTGGAACCTATCCTCATATATTGTTGAAAACTTTGAAAAGTGCACTGTACCAAACACTACCTATAAGATACCTGTGTAAATTAATTGGTTCAGTTATGAGTCAATCACAATTTGAAACACAGAAAATGACATGTTTATATCATCAACAGGTATGAATGATTGTAAACTATGTTCACAATTCCTTGGGCACCAAATGTATAACAGGCTACTATGGGGTTCAATAATATTTATGAGAAGTATAGGTTGCTTACTCACCACAGAGACATCCGATGAGCCGCACATAGGTACAAATAACAAACAACATTACAGCTTTCAGCCTTTTAGGCCTTTGTCAGTTAGAGACGCAAACATACACACACACACACACACACACACACACACACACACACACACACACAGAGACAGACAGACAGACAGACAGACACAGACACGACCGCCGTCTCTGGCCGCTGTGGCTGATCTGCGCTACCCAGCATCCTAGGTGGAAGCAACCAGTGGTGGAGGTGAGAAGGTGGCAAGGAGATGGAAGCAGGAGGGAAGGGGGATGTGTGGGGGATATGCCAGTGCTGTCTGACGGACAGTGCGGAAGGAAGGGAAGGGAATGAAATGTGTGGCAGGATAGGAGATGAATGAAAGGATAGAGAGTGGCAGGGAGAGGAAGGGGAGGGGTGATAGAGGGAGGAATTAGCAAAAATTTAGGCCTGGGGGGGTTACTGGAGTTCCCATCTGTGCAATTCAAAAAAGCTGGTGTTTGTAGGGATGGACAAGGATATTACGTAGGTTTGGTGGGCGGCAGAATACCACTTTAGGGAGTGGAGGTGGGGAGGACATTTGGTAGTAAATTTCTCATTTCAGGGCAGGATGAAAGGTAGTCGAAATCCTGGCAGAGATCTTGGTTTAGCTGCTCCAATCCTGGATGATACTGGGTGCTCGTTTGTGGCCGGATGGTGGGTGTGGGTAAGTTTGAGGGTAATTGCAGTCAGTGAAGACCTCAGTGAGGTGTTTGGCATATTTGTAGAGGGACTGCTTGTCACTGCAGATGCAACGGCCATGGCTGGCTAGGCTGTACAGAAGGGACTTTTTGGTGCGGAATGGGTGGCAGCTGTCAAAATGGAGATATTGTTAATGGTTGGTGGGTTTGATGTGAATGGAGGTACTGATAAGGCCATCATTGAGGAACAGGTCAACATCAAGGAATGTGGCACATTGGGTTGAGTAGGAGCAGGTGAAGTGAATGAAGGAGAAGGTGTTGAGGTTTTGAAGGAATGTGGATAGTGTGTCCTTACCTTCAGTCCAGATTATGAAGATATCATCAATGAAGCTGAACCAGATGAGGAGTTTGGGATTCTGGGTAGAAAGGAAGGATTCCTCTAGATGGCCCACGAACAGGTTGGCATAGGAGGGTGCTATACGGGTGCCCATGGCCTTGTTTGTAGGTGATGCCTTCAAAGGAGTAGTAATTGCAGGAGAGGACGTAGTTGCTCAAGCTAACTAAAAAGGAGGTTGTGGGTTTGCAGTTGGTAGGACATTGTGCAAGGTAGTGTTCAACAGTGGCAAGGCCATAAGCATTGCGAATGTTGGTGTTGAGGGAGGTGGCATCAACTGTGACAAGCATGGTACCAGTTGGTAAAGGAACGTGAACTTTGGAGAGAGAGAAGTTATTTTCCCTGCATAATGTTTCACGCACATTTCCCGCATTTTTGAACATAAGTTACGAATTCTTGATCGTATTCCTACGAGTTTTCCATATATTCCTGCAGTTTTAGAAATTCCCGTGAGTTCCTTACACATTCCTATGCGTTTTCCACGCACTCCCACCTGTTTTCACGCTTTCCCACGGTACTATCACGCGTTCCTTCGCGTTGAACGCATTTCTCACGGGATTTTCACAGTCTTTTTGCTTTATTTGCGCATTTTTGTGATCTTGCATTTCTGAGCGTGATCTAGCGTGAATTTTATCCGTTTGAATACTCCAACATGGATCGTTGGCCCTTTCATCTGCGCCAATACAGAAACGTTTCCCTGTCCTTAGCTAAAACTCAGTCCTACATACTGTTCCTACCTTGCTGCCTAGCTCATGGTATCCCCCCCCCCCCCAAATGGCTAAATCATTAAATTACCCATTTCAGGCTATAATCCCTCCCTCCACAATGACTAGCCTTGCAGCACCTCACCTCCTTACAAAAAATGCTTCTTCTCTGCAATCCCAAATACCTCATCCCATCTCCCAGACCGATATCCTTGCCCTCAAAGTGCTAGAGCAGCATTCACTACACCACCTCAACAAACTCTCTAACCTTTTCACCTCCTAATCCCGCCTTGAGTTACCATTATCCACCCCTTCAACAATCTCCAAACTTACCCCACAGCACCTCATAGCTGACAAACCTTGCGTAGCAGACCTTTTATATTTACCACACCCTCAGAAACTCCCCCATACAACCACAAAAAATCCACAACCTAAAAAGACTGTCATGAACCTCTCCTCAAAAAGCCTTAGTCCCAATGAAGTGTCAGTCCTTTCCAAAGGCCTAACATTTTGCGCCACTTCCAAATTCAATCATGCCGGCCTTGTTAAGGATCTTCTCTCCTTCTCCTGATCCTTACAATGGAAACACCATTTTGCCACCAACATCACTATTCAGACACATACCAATACCAATATTGAAGACTGCCTGACCCAGTTTACTGCCCCATCCAGTCAAGATCCACCCACACTGCCCCCAAAGCATACCCTTCTCACTTTTCAGAAATAAATGCCATTTACCACCTCAAAACTGATCTTGACCTTATGATCCTACCTGCTAACAAAGGCTCCACCACTGCACTTTTAGACCGCAAGGAGTATGTCGCCATAGGTCTCCACCAACTGCACACCCTGCCACAATGATCCCAACTCGAAAACCCAACAGAATGTCCACTCCCTCCTCAAATCCTTAGACCATCCCAAGACCTCTCCCCAGAGACAGTCTCTCTCTTCACCCCTCCTACACCCCGCACCCCCATATTCTACATGCTCCCTAAAGTTCACAAACCGAACCACCCTGTACGTCCCATTGTGGCTGGTTATGGTGCTCCCACTGAGAGAATCTCTGCTCTCATGGACCAACACCAGCCTTCTACCCACAACCTACCCACATATATAAAAGATACCAACTAGTTCCTCCACCAACTCCGCACAGTTCCCGTTGCTTTACCGCCTGGTACTATGCTTGTCACAGTTGATGCCACCTCCCTCTACACCAACATTCCCAATGCTCATGGCCTTGCCACTGTTGAACACTACCTTTGACAACGTCTTACCAACTGCAAGCTTGCAACATCCTCCTTGAGCAACTACATTCTCACCCTCAATTACTCCTCTTTTGACGGCATCACCTACAAACAAATTCGCGGTACGGCCATGGACACCCGTATGGCTCCCTTCTGTGCCAAGCTGTTCTGACCAACCAGAATCCCAAACCCCTCATCTCGTTCAGATTCATTGATGATATCTTCATAATCTGAATTGAAGGTGAGGACACACTATCCACATTCTTTCAAAACCTCAACTTTTTCTCCTCCATTCACTTCACCTAGTCCTACTCAACTCAACAAGCCATGACCTTCATGAAATTATACACTCTTTATTTTCAAAAGAAGAGGAAGGTCACTGTCTACATAAAATTTCATATGGCATATGGCGGAGGGTACTTTACGTGTGGAATTTGACAAAATCCATAGTCTGGCTCCGAACGTGTTTTTATTCTTATTTATTTATTTATTTTAATATTCAAATGTGTGTAATTTTAAGGAAGCAAACTGCTGAGGCTGTTGGTGTATAGACTTAACAAAGTTCTTAAACTAACTTTAACTTCTGCCAAGACTAACACACACACACACACACACACACACACACACACACACACACTCATACCCGTGGTAGGACACGAACATTCGACAGGAAGAAGCTGTGCAATCCATAGCATGGCACCTTAGACCAAAACTTTCTGAAATTTCCATGTGCATCTTTGTACATAAGTTTTTAAACAAATTCATATGATATATAAAAATGAATAACTGAATGTGTGGTTAAGCAGAAAACAAGAGAATGGTTGAAAGTATTCATCAATTTTTTTTTTTTTTTTTTAACATTCAAATACCTTCTCATAAATATTATTGAATCCTTCCTGGAATTTCCATTGTTTGATTTAGGCTACTATTGTGTCAACATGTATCAAAGATAACCAATAACCTGAGTTTAGCATTCATTGCACTTACAATTTTCTCTTGTGTTGATTTAAGACCAATTTCCTGGTATTACATACACACTAACATATCGAAGTATTATCTTCTATGGCAATGCGGCTGAAGCATAGAAAGTACCCCAGCATATATAAGTAGAGTGAATACTGTGTATAACAGATTAACTTCATTACTATGAATAATTCCAAATACCCTGCAGCAGGTTAGTAATAATTAATTGGTAATGCCGTTTCCAAGAGCTGTATCATTTTCTTGGAAAATCTATTGACTCATTATATTTTTCTTCATGATGGATTCTATGTAATGTGTTAAATTAGTACATTAATCTATCATACAATGATCTATAGTACTAAAATCCTTACTCGGTACTAGCAATGGTAGATTTTGAAAGCCAAATTTCTGACGAGATTAAATGAAAGCAATTTTACTAAGGAACATATTTTTATTTACAAATATTTCATAAAAGAGCATTGTATACACATTTTCATTATATTTGGTAAAATCACAATGACTTCAAACTCTCTTGGTGAGTATATCTAACACAGTCTTCAGTGCTGAATAAATGCTCTTGAGATAATCATAGCCAGAAATTTATGTGGACTAGGTATGTTCAGTAATGATTCTCTTATTTGTGATAACACAGACTGATGTGATGTATATCCACTTGTATAAATCTTCATGAGAAATAAGAAATATATTGTAGCAAAACTTGAACACTGCTCATATCAGATAAACTGCTGAAACATTTATTACACTGTACAAATTTTGAGGTTAAAAATAAAGATAGGTTATAATGCTAAATGAAAGTATTCCTGCAGCCTACATTGACAAAAAAAAGAAACAGTAAATCCAGAAAAGTAGTAGCTTGTCTCAAATTGGTCATTTTTATGCTGACTGTATACGCTTTCCATTAAACATTTTTATTACTAATCAGTTTAGTGATAATTAATGAAATGTAGTTTTCATAAGTAGTTTTCTCTGTTAATATAGCCCTTAATTTTCTCTCTCAAAATAGGAGTTCTTGGATAAATTAATGACACACAAACATGAAGTTTATCTGCCACTAACTAAAAGCCAAACTTCAATCTACAAAAGATATGAAGTCATAATCCTACAATCCTAATTCTATTATACAATTAATAACTGCTATACGTTGGTACTACATGTATATATTCATTATCTAAGAGAGTTACATTTCAATGTTGGACCTTTAAGATCAGCTCTAAGTAACAATAAATGAAATGTGCACCTGTTTAAAATGCTAAGGCCTTGTCAAAATGTAATTTACTGCAACAGAAAGAAAGGAAGATCCATGTTGTTTTTATTCTAGTGAGTCAACTCATAGACATATTATATGTTCTTCTTCTGAGGAGTGTGTGGGGGCTAAATTCTGTCCAAGATATATATTCAGAACACTATCCTCAAATATCATCACTTGAAATGTCAAACTGTGTCAGCATTTTCAATAAGAACACAGCTTTTATTGTGAGACATCCCTTCCCCCATTAGCTGCACTCCTGAGTCAATGACACTTTTGTGAAAAACACCCTTAATGTAATTAACAATATTTCTGATGAAACTGCTGGCAGTATTTGAAAGGCATCCTTCTAAAAGTAATATGTAATATTTGAACAGTTACAGCACCATATGATATATCTTCAACTTTATCATCTCAACATTTGAGAAAATGGGTTCCTTCTGACTGACTCCCTCTACAGATGCAGAAGGAGAGCAGAAAGGGGGGTGGATACAACAGTATAGGAATGTAAAGTCGCTCTGCTGCTTACAGCAGTTGGGTAAAACTGTCATTGTTTCAACATTCCACATAGTTCCATCTTTTACCAAAACAAAGGGCATCCATACTTCATGCATGCTCTTCTAGCATGATAAATTCGAGGTAATATTGGAATCATAGTTAACCTCTGCTTGTTGAACCACTTATTTTATGAATACATACTCTTCTGGGATCTCTCTCAAGAATAGATGCAGTTACATATTTCATCCAGTTTTCATATGTGCATGTGCACATGTGCATTTTATGTAATGTTTCCAGAGTACATTTTAGTCAATAGATGTGCAATTAATACATCAGACCCATTGTATGTTAATTTATTTATTGGCTACTCCTACTTTTTTCTGATATCTACTAAGAAATCATTTTCAATATTTTTTACCAGAATAATACCTCCTCTTAATTTATTTCCATTAATTTCTCTCTAACTAGTCATCTTGATTATTTGTCAACATCTTGTATAATTCTGTATCTTTGCCAATCCACACATAGTGACAATATGTACATTGCTTCTAAACACTTAAGCATAAACAAATCTTCAGATTTTTGGACTAAAATTTCATCATTACCAGTTCATTCCTTAACAGAGGCACGAGATCCTCCATTGAAAGTGATTAAAATCATTTTTGTTGTTGCATCCTATTTAAACATTAGTTTTGCTACTGTACCTAAAATAAAATTCCATTTTTATATAACTTAAGTGTTGTTTACTTTTTTATGTTTCTTACAACTATATGTTTCTTCTCATAAAAAGTGCTGTATTTTACCAAGTACCTTTGTGAGCATGATTTTGATTTACATTATGATGTTTGGAGCATCCTTCCTTCCTCTACCTGATACATGGCCTGTTTAGTACCAGTACTCTAAACAATACAGCTTTGCAACTACAACTCCACCCCTTCCATTTTACATGCATTTGTAATTGACAATAGTGATGATGACCATTTGCATCCATAGAAATTTATCTGGGAGGAGGCAAGACAAAATTGCTGCCTTTTTTAATAAATGAGTTGGTTAGTTCCATAATTTATAATTCCACAGTAATTACATTTTATAGGTGACACAAAAACTTATTACACCCCTATTAAATGAAGTTTCTCCACTCTTTTCTAAAAATGTATAAGTATTTGTTATAAATAAAAATTCAGTGCTCATCCAAGTTTGGGGACCATGTGCCACCTCTTGCAAATACCTGTTATAATAACAGCTTTATCATTTTTGGTCCTTGTTTGCGTTTGTTTCTGGATAAGTATTGCTTAGTTGCATTAACTGACAGCATAAATTTTGAAACTCCTTCAGACCATTCATTCTTCAGGTGATGCTTAACACTTGCAATTTTGTTTGTGCTCCTGCTGACACCCCAGCACTTTAACAATAAAATTGATGGCCACACTCACTCCATTATTTGTATTGCAAGCTTTCTGTCATCACATTTAGATCCCTTGATAATTCAGTATAATTTTCTTTAGATATACCTTTTTCATAATAATGATAATTTAGTTAAAGCAATATATGTAGAACTTATTCCAGATATAACATTTCTTAACAATTGGCACATATGTACAGAAATATAAAAAGCATATGAAACAGTTTGTTCAAAGCTATTTTTATGTTTTTATAGACATTTAATATTAATATAGAATTCATAGCTGAAGACTAGTTCATAAATATGTGTTCATCTTACAGTAATATAATAGTTATTAGAGGTCCATATTATAATTAATGGCACTGTCTTATGATGACAATAATATTGCCAGATGTAAAAAAATAAACTGCTGAAACTTTTTTCTTGATATATGAATTATTACTGTGTGCAGTGAAAAATTTCACATATTACATGTTTAGTTAGACATAAGGCAATAAGAATATGTGTGACTTCTTTTTTTAGTTTGTGTTTTCATATGTGTATTCACAGTGTGTACAATACAACAGATATCACAATGATATATTGTTCTGTTTGTATTGTTTTTAAAGCTATACCATTTAATATTAGTTATTTATTTAAGTAATAATTATAACATTACTCAGCTTTTTAATGTGTTATCAATGAAACTCAAACCTCCTTTGAAAGCACATTTCAGGCTCCACTTGCTAATCAACATGTGTCTAGTAAACTGATCATTGTGTGTTCAGTAAACTGATCATTATGTGTCCTGTAAACTGATTACATGAGATCTCTAGGTAGAAACTGTATAGCATAGCAAACAGTCACTGCAGTGATCTACACTTTTACAGATTGTCACATGTCTTAAGCTGACATATAAGACCACAATGATAAATGAAGCACTTCACTGGTGCTGCACTGCTTATTTCTGACAAATTTAGGATTGCAATCTTTACCAGTGTTCTTTCAGTCAAATGTTTTCTCTTCAAGCCACGGTCGGAAAATGGGCAGTGTTGAAGGATAGTGGGTGCCTTGTTTTCGCTGCAGAGTCCCTTCTTGGTTTCTGAATGGATATGTGGCAAGCATGATGGGTAGTTGCACCTTAATCTGCTTGTCCAGGCTCTTTGGTTCCACAATGAACTGCAATAAGCAAAGTACGGTAGAATATAATTAAAAATTTTGTGATTAGGATCTGTAGTTGTTTAAAACTAACAAATTAAAATGGAAGAAGATCTCAAGAAGCTTAGTATCTGCATTCTGAATTACATTTTATTTTAAGCCAGACATATTTTTTTGTGTTCACTTGCGTGAGATTTTCAGCACACTAAGTGTAAGAAAGTATGATCCTAATATCATATAAAAAGCAGCTGTTATGTGGGGCTCTCATATGATAGGTTTCAATAATCAGAAGTATTCATCTATAGTAATATGTCAGCTACCATTTCTATACTGGAAATATTACTTTTCATGATTTATTATTTGAAGATAATAGCAGGATGTTTTGCCTGAAAAACAAAAATATTGGAATTAGTAAAGAAAAGTAACTCACCACAATGATAGGGAACTGAACACTGATTAACAACAAAATAGACCTGGTAACTTGCCTTTCAAACTTGTACTCTTTTCTACAGTGCACAGATATTACACATTCACAATATATACTGATACACAGTCTATAAGGCCATGCTAGCCACTGGATATCTGCCAAAGGCATTTAAAAAATAAAAAATAGTAGCCATTCTAAAGCCAGGTAAAAGCCCAGAGCAAGCTGAGACCTTTCGCCCAATATTCCCACTAAGTGTCTGCTATAAGCTGACGGTGAGGTTAATCTATAACCAGATATCACAGATCCTTGATGCCAGCATCCCTGTCGAACAAGCTGGTTTCAGGACAGGTCGAATTTGCTGTGATCAGGTCCTTTCTCTGACATCACTCATTGAGAAAGATTATGAAATGAAAAAGAAAACATGAGAAGCCTTTATTGACATCTCCGGAGCTTATGACACAGTCTGGCGAAAATGACTGTTACTGAAATTTTATACTATCATCCCGTGCCCTCTTCTTCTGTGCTTTTTGAATTCCACCCTCAGTAACAGGCTAATCAAAGTTTACCTGGGTCATAAGGAAAGTGATTTTAGGCAGCTTAGTGATGGCCTCCCCTCTTGCTCCTCTCTTGTTCAATCTAAACATTGCTGACATCCCTACAACACATTTAAGAAGTTCATATATGCCAATGACATCGCTTTACCAACCCAGCATACTGACCTATCCAGCACAGAAGCAACACTCACGAATGATCTTGCCACCCTCCAAGAATATTTTACAACCTGGAAGTTAAAGCCAAATTCAAACAAAACAGAGGTATCTGGCTTCCATTTGAATAATAAACTAGTCAACAAGAAACTTAACATCTATCTCGATGGTGTGAACCTCACACATAATAACCACCCCAAATATCTGGGAGTAACATTGGATCACTCTCCTACTTTTAACAGCCACCTTCAAAAAACAGCTGCCAAAATTAAGACCAGAACTAATATCTTGCAACAAATTGCTGGATCACCTTGGGGATTACATGCACAATTCCAGCGTACTACTGCTCTGTCCCTGATTTATTCATCGGCTGAGTATTGTGCTCCTGTGTGGCTGAATGGTGCCCATGTGTGAGAGGTTGACGTCCATCTTAACAGAACCATGATGATAATTAGTGGCACCCTCTTGGCTACACATCTTCTGTGGCTCTCAGTTCTGTTCCACATACCTCCCCCAGAGATATGTCACCAAGAATCACTCATCAGAGAATATAAGAAAATATTAGCTACCCCACTACTTTCCATCACACAATACCTTCCACAAAACCACAGCCGACTTAAGTCCAGAAAGCCACCTCTACGCCCAGCTTCCCAGTTGATAACAGAGGATTTCTCGCCCAACACCACCTGGGCAGCCTCATGGAAAATGCTTGAAGGACGAAACAAACACCTCATCCCCAGCCCTTCTGCTAAAGTCAGCAGCATGAACCTCCCTCGCAGGCAGTGGACTTTACTGAATCATTTTCGGACAAGAGTGGTTAGCTGCAATTACTGGGAGTATAAATGGGAAATTACACTAGATCAGTCATGCGATTGTGGAGCAGACACCCAAACTATGGATCACATAGCAATAGACAGCCCCTTGTGTTCTTTCGCTTTGGGGTTGGCTAGTCTTCACAACATAAATGAAGTACGACTGAAATGGCTTAAATCAATGGACCTGGCTCTGAGACGAGAGAACCTATACTCACATATTTATTTAATCACCTGAATGCAAGTACCATGTACAGTAGTAACAATAATTTAACATGGTGGCTGACAAGAACCATATGATAATAAAAATAACAGCAAATAAACTAGCAATCTTGGTGGAAGTAAGTGTATTTTGTATAAATTTTCGATCGCTCTCTATAAGCGTAATATGCAACTTAACTACAATAATTTGTTATTATGGACTAAATAGATCAACCAAACACGAAAAAGGTAGGAGTCAATGCTAAGATGAGGCAGATATAAAACAACAGGATTATATGCAAACGCAGGCTTCTGCGGCAGTTGTCACTATCAACAAAAAGTCTTCCGGGTATGACACCGCGTCGTCATTTTATAAACTGTACCGACATTTCGGCCACTGTTGCAGGTGGCCTTCATCAGGGTCTGTGTCTGACTGCTGAATGTACGATCACTTGGGGTTTATATATCAGCGGATGAGGGAGAGGAAGGGAGACGTTGGTTATCCTTTATTGGTGGTTATATTATTGCACGCCATTGGTGGAAAGAGGTGTTGCTTATTGGTGTTTTAATGGCTTGTTTTTCATATGATTGGAGTTTGCATTCTTCTCCCTTATTGGTCAAAATGGATGTTTCTGATTGGCTTTTGCATTAGAAGTTGCTATTGGCAGTATGGACCTGGGAGAACAGACAGCAGTTGTGGTGTGCCGCTGTTGACTTCGCCTGGCGCAGACAGCAGTCTGCACGAGTCATTCCATCATGTAGCATTGCAACTGCTGGCAGCCAAGACGCCAGCAGTCTGTAACCATCCTCTCTGTTCATATTGGTGGGACGCTTGGCTATTTCTATAGCCTCTCTAATCTTACTCCTCGTTGGGAATGGTTGTTTTGGCAGCATGCGGGCCTGACTGAAAGATAACTGTTTTCTGCACTGATTGTGATGCTCAGAAACAGCTGACATTGTGTGCTGTCCAAGCCATATGTACCTTTCATGTTCCGAAAGCCTCGTGCAGATTGCTCGATTGGTCTCTCCTATGTAGACCAGCCCACACTCGCAGCTTATTTCATAAACGCCGGCATTACTCAGTTTGTCAACTGCATTCTTAGTTGAACCTAGGAAATCCTTTCCACCAATGGCGTGCAATAATATAACCACCAATAAAGGATAACCAATGTCCCCCTTCCTCTCCCTCATCCGCTGATATATAAACCCCAAGCAATCGTACAATCAGCAGTCAGACACAGACCCTGATGAAGGCCGCCTGCAACAGTGGGCAAAACGTCGGTACAGTTTATAAAATGACGACGCGGTGTCATAACAGGATTATGTTGACAGATAAAGCTCACTTAGTTGCAAAAAGTCGTTATTGTATCTGAGTATAGACAAACAGTATGGAGATAATCTAGAGCAAGATAAATAGGGTACAATGAGACTTCTGTGAAAACAATTTGGTTTGATAGGATTATTAGTTCTAAATGATAGAGATGTGCTGGCCGTGCACCAAGGCATGCTTAGCCATAGGGTGATCATCATTACCAACAAGCACTGTCTGTCTGTGAGGTCGTTTAACTTACTCAAAGCACAGGCTTGTTGACAGGCACAAAAACACACACAAACACAAAGAGTCAAGCTTTTGCAACTGTTTGCCTGTTTCATCAGGAAAAGAGGTAGGAATGAGGGGATAAAGGGGAGGATGCAGGTTTTAAGAGAGTGGATGAGGAGCCTTTCAATCTCTGGAGTGGAACGACATACCGTAGGGGGGGGGGGGGGGGAAAGGAAAGGTAAACACACACACACACACACACACACACACACACACACACACACAAATGCATACACACACAAACACATGAAGGCAGACATTAGTAGAAATCGTAGAAGTTAGACAGAGATACCAGTTGAGGCAGAGGCTCTGTCCAGAGAACAGAGGCAAATATGTTATAGAATGGTGAGTGGGAAATTGAATTTAGCTGAGGCTGGGACCAGGTGGGCAATGGGAAGAGAGAATATGCTGAAGGGCAAGTTCCCATCTCCAGAGTTCTGAGAGATTGGTGTATATGGGAAGTATCCAGATAACCTGGATGGTGTAACAGTGTGCCAAGATGTGCTGGCTGTGCACCAAGGCATGTTTAGCCACAGGATGATACTCATTACCGTTCATGCGAATGGACATTTTGTTGCTGGTCATTCCCACATAGAACGCTTCACAGTGCAGGCATGTCAGTTGGTAAATCACGTGCGAGCTATCGCAAAGTGGCTCTGCCCTTGATTGTGTACACCTTCCAGTTTACAGGACTGGAGTAAGTGTTGGTGGAAGGGGTGCATAGGACAGGTTTTACAATGGGGGAGGTTACATGGGTAGGAGCCAGAGGGTACGGAAAGTGGTTTGAGGATTTCATAGAGATGGACTAAGAGGTTATGAAGGTTAGGTGGATGGAGAAAAGACACTCTTGGTGGAGTGGGAAGGATGTAATGAAGGATGGATCTCATTTCAGCACAGGATTTAAGAAAGTTGTATTCTTGCTGGAGAGCCACATTCAGAGTCCAATCCAGTACCGGAAAGTATCTGGTGACAAGAGGAGCACGTTTGGGGTTCTTCTGTGGAAGATTCTGGGTTTGGGGGGGGAGGGGATGAGGAAGTGGCCCTGGCTATTTGCTTCTGTACCAGATCAGGAGGATAGCTGTGGGATGTGAAAGCTGTTATTAGGTAATTGGTGTAATGGTTCAGGGATTTGGGACTGAAGCAGACTCATTTGCCGTGAAGACCTAAGCTGTAGGAAAGGGAACGTTTGATGTGGAATGGATGACAGCTGTCATAATGGAGGTATTGTTGTTTGTTGGTGGGTTTGATATGATGGATGTGTGAAGTTGGCCGTTGGACAGATGGAGGTTGACATCGAGGAAAGTGCCATGGGATTTGGAATAGGAGCAGGTGAATTTGATGGGACCAAAGGAGTTGAGGTTGGAGATTAAATTCTGGAGTTCTTCTTCACTGTGAGTCCAGATTATTAAGATGTCATCAATAAAACTGTACCAAACTTTGGGTTGACAGGCTTGGGTATCCAAGAAGGCTTCCTCTAAGTGTGTCATAAATAAGTTTGCGTATAGGCAATATAATAATAATTATTCAGTTACATAGGTGGTTTACATAAATATCTACATTATAACAACTTTTTTTTCCTTATTATTTTTATTATTTCAACCCCCCCCCCCCTCCAATTCTTTCTCAAACTCTTCTATAGTCCCTTTACCCCCTTCTCTTCAGTGTATTCAATGCTACATCTCACGTTCTTACCTATCAGAACCTTTACAATCCAACATGAAACTTTCCTTCCCCCTCCACTCCCCTCTTCAATCATGGTAAATATGTTTGTCCACTAGAGTGATTGGAGATGATGATGATGATGATGTATGTGTATGTATAGATGTCTGAGTGCTGTGTGGATGCATGTGTTTCTTTTTCTGATGAAGACTATAGCCAAACATTTAAGTTATGTGACTGTCATTATCTATTTTTGTGACTGTCAGCAGCTCAGTGAACTTCTTTACAGAGAATAATAGATTTTCATGAGATGTATAATTTGTCTTTCTCTCCCTTTTCTGACAGGATGATAGCCTAAATCACATTACCCATTATCTTCCTAACACACAATCTTAAATCACTACAAAATTTTTGTGAATTGAGGTTTCATAGTAAAGTAAATGTGATTCAAATTTCAGTGAAAGTCAGTGTTTATGATGTCATATGTATTGATTTATGTGTTGCAGAATTATTTAATTTTGCAGGTATATATTCACTGGTATATGATATATTTAAATGCCATGCTGGCTTTAGTGCAACAGGCTACCGCCTGGTCCACCATGGGCACCGCACACATTGCGCCCTATATGAGAAGGTGTGCACACAAGGAGCGAGACTGTGTCAATCTGATGTATCGAGTGAGTCATGTTTTTGTATAGAACCTGTCACTACAACACTTGGCAAAGAGTAGGTTGTACTACAGGCACGTTACGCAGCTGCCAAGCTAGTCCCTTTATACGAGTGCGGTTCATGGTTATTCATTCTTTTTCTGGGGTATCATCTTCGTGTTTTCTTTGTTCTCTATGGCTCCTTCTGACCACATGTTGTTTCAGTTCCTGCACCAGCAACTGCTGCAGCAGCAGCATGAGAAATACCAACAGCAGCATGAGCAGCACTGACGGCAGATTGAACTCTTAACCAAATTGTTTAGCACTTCATGCTAAGTTTCTGTATCACCAGTCCTCCCTCCCTTTATTTACATGGTCCTTATTTGTGTCACATTCCTTTTTTTTTTTTTTTTTTTTTTTTTTTTGTATTCTCCTCAACTGTATAATGTTTTGTGCAAACTGACCCAGTGCACGATCTGTCCGCTCTTTCTTTTGACAAGATGTGTTCTTTGCTTTCTGGATATTACTGCCAGCAGACAAATATCATGATCTCTAGTATGGAATTCTATCAATGTCACAAACAGCTCAGACTTACCATGCTTCGGTGGCTGAATTGCAGGAGCTTAGTCATTGTTGTAACTTCATTTCCTACATCCACAAGGAATCCTATGCAGATTGCATGGTTCAGTATGTTATCCTACACTTGGCTCCTGACAAGGAAATTCGCGACCATGCCCTGCAGCAGGAGAACCCCTCCTTCTCACGAATTCAAAGAGTTTTGTGCTCAGCAGGGTATCCGCCATGTCCTTGCCCTGCCCTTTCACCCGCAGTCTAACAGAGAGATTGCGCAAATGGTGCAGACTTTCAAAAATCAGATGCACAAGTTTATGTGGTCTTCTTCCCCAGCTATAAGAGTACAATGGAATTGCTACACAGATGGCAACCTTGCTCCATATTCCATTTGTTAGCTCCTATACCACAAGTGCAGCGAGACCTTCTGCATCATACATTCCATCCAGAGGTCACAGTTAGAGGCAGAATGTATTGTAGACACACCAAATGAAAACCAGTGACAATCACCTGTTGCGAAGGCTGCCGTCTCTGCATCCTTCATAAAGCGGGTGGTGAAATTACCTGTCATCTGGGTCCACTCTGCCTGCGAGTTCCTGCTCAGTCATTAAACTCTGTGGAGCAGTACGGTTTGCCCACCTCTACTGCATCTTTCAATAAGTTACTGGTGGTCAAGCAGCCCGACCCATTGGAAACCATCGCAGGTCCATCATGAGGCACCCAATTGGAGTCCATCGGCCCCAGTCTTCTGCGCACACCATTGCCTGTTCAGGACAGTAAACCTCATTCTGGAACACCCCTTCTGTTACCGGGCTCTGGCACAGTGGTGCGATCATCTACACAGCAACCTTCGGCACAATGTGCCTCCCAGCAGCAGCAAACAATCATCACCCATCATCTCCAGCTGGAAAGCAAAGGGGCGAGCAACATCTCGCAATCACCTACCGCAGCCGTATGCAATGATTAAACTTTGCCGTATGTGAAATAGTGGTAGTTGCAGTGATAGTGACAGTGATCAAATGGAAATTCAGCACTGTGAATACCGACACTGCAAAGCATTCTCATATAGTGTAGGTATAAAGTTTGGTAGCATCATGTGCCAGTTTTTTGAAATTTTTGTTGTTCATTATGTTATTTCTTCTGAACTACATGCTGTAGGTCATTTTTACATGCATAGCAATTTTTGTATGATGGTAAAGAATATTAGTACCATATTTGGTAGAAATCAGTCCAATCAGTGTAGCAAGAGTTGGGGAACATTGTTGAATAATGCAGCAGTTTTTGTTGAATTATTGTTTATGATATAACATCTCTTGAACTATGTGTTGTAGGTGGTTCTTATCCCCACAGCGTTTGTTGACTGATAGTATGGACTATGTGTACCAAGCTTGGTTGAAATCAGTTCATTACTTTAGCAGGAGTTGTGGAACATAGAAACACACACACATACATACAAGATACACATACATTCATGTTTATAATGTATATACATTTGCAGGATGAAAGAGAACAGAATCACAAGAAAAATCTCAGTGTAATAGAATCAGGTAGAGGAAAATTAAGTAAATAAAGGAAGTTAAATATAATCTCAGACTACTAATAACATGAAAGACTAAGAAAATTTCAGGAATACTATCAGCAAACAAGAATTTGAAACCAAAGAACAAAAGGAAAAATATGATGTAAGTGAACAGACATGAAAAGAATTTGGAAAGACAGGAAAAGATACAGTGAAATAATCATAAAATAATTCAAGTTTAGATCCTCCAACAGGGAATGATTTTTGAATACACGGAGCTAGCAGTATTAACATTTGGGAATACTCACATAGACGTCATACTGGACATTGATGAGGTGGCAGCCACGCAGGTTGGTGGGCGGCAGCGGCGGCACGTACAGCTGCTCCCCGCGCCACTCGTCTGAGTCCCCGGGCCGCACCTTGCCACGGCTCAGCGCTGCCAGTTCACGAGTTTCTGTCTGCACCACTTTGTTGCGTGACACATATTGGATTGTCTGCAAGCAATGAGAAGGCAATTAGGAGACTGAAAGACACACAACTGTGTGCTAGTCCAACACATAATTATATTATGAAATGACATATTGTTCTGTTGTATGTAAGTACCAAGTATTTTGCATAATTTCTTTAATTAATGTCCTATGGCCTTATATTATGAGAAAACTGGTCATCTAAGAAGAAACTACTGATTTGACAAAGCAAGTATTTCACAAATACATCTATATAGAGGACTGGGCATCTTATACTCTGCGATATCATGATTGAAAGATTCAGAGTACAATTGCAGACATGCAGCCAGCAATTCTACACAAGATGCTTAATGTACTTCACAGCACAGGTGACCCAGTGAACACAGGGTACTCGAGAAATAATTGGTGGATCATGCCTAAACTCAACTCACTGAAACATCAACACAAAGTTTATTTATTTATTTATTTTTACATAGCATTAAAATAAAAACAGATAATACTTTTACTGGTTAGAGGTCATTATATGCACCCAAATACAACTATCTAAATTTTATTATTGAAGTTCCTAACCCAGGTAAAGGCTGCAAGGTGAGCCCTCGTGAAATCACTGCAGATCCCTTGGTAGGCTCACAGAGGGCACTCCCTAATGTGCCTGACTGTTTCAACGCTCCACAGCCACACCCTGAAAACTTCACAAAACCCCATTTATGCAGCGAGTCCACACAGCGTCCGTGTCCTGTACATATTCCGTTTAACTTCACCAAGAAGTTCCTTTCTAGTTCTGCACTTGTAGTGTCATAATATCTCGAGGTTTTGAATGGTTTGACATTTCTGCTTCCACAAATCCCTTGTATTTATGTTGTCAGATGCTAGCTGTTCAATTCTCCTCATTGGCATATTTCTTGAGCAGAGTCTATTTTGAGACAGAGCTGGTATATCATCATGAATAGGCAGGTCTATATCCTCCTGAATCTTCTGGAATTCTCGAAATAGTGCCAATCTTCTGCGGATATATGTTGCACAGCAGCAGAAGCCAGTACGTAAGTGTTGATCAGATGGTACAAGATACAAGGTGGATAGTACTATTAGACTAAACATCAGATCAATATGGCAGCTGTTCATCCACATTGGAGCCTAATATTTAGCAGCTGAAAAAACCAGCACTGTTGACAATATTCTGCCCACATTGGCTAGGTGCTCCATCAAGTTTTCTTGGTAAGCTCCAAGCCTTTCTGCTTGAGTTTCATATTCTGCATTGTTTCAGACCAGTGTGCCATCCTAACAACATCGATGTTGTGGAGGAGATCATGTGCAATGTCACTATCTCCACTTTTACTGTATTCTTCATAAAGTTGTTCATAATGCTTGTTCCACTCAAGTATACATTCCTTCCTGTACCCATGGGGAACAAATATTTTTGCATTAATTAGTACTGCTCACATGAATCAGTTGTAGTTGTTACATTCTGGTGGATTAAAGCTGATGAATTTATCCAAATCCATACCAATCAGCCCTTCAGAAATTAAAGTAGAACAAACATTCCAGTGTCAAGAATTACAGGTCTTTGTTGACTGTGTGGGAAAGTTGGTATTACTTTTCTGGATACAGGCACTGGTTGACCTTTATCATCACAGGATAAAAAACAGAGGTCTGGGTTTTGTTCACTTTGTCAGGCAGCCGATCTGAATGTTGCAAAGTCTTCTGTATCAAAAACCAGATATAGGTCTTCCTTTTCAGCCAATTCTGCAAGTGTGATGCCACATTTTTTGTCTGTATTTCCATTGCTGGTGATGGCTATTAAAATCTCCAGTGTACACTGACAGGTGAGCAGTAGTCAGCAGAATGTCTGGAGGCCACATCACATTAGGTGCTTATAAATGTTGTTGATGGTAATCTCTTTGAGTTTTATTGTGACATTATGGATGATATTAGCTGTATTTTCTGGGACAAGATGGGCATGTTTGACATAATTTCTCAGATACATAGTTACCCAGTGTGCATTTGTGATACATGGCACCTATAAACTCATAGCGATGTGTCCTTCCTCTTTTGTGTAGATTTTCTGCAGTCAAAGTATGTGTTTCCTGAATTAGAACTACGCCAATATCATTTTCCAGCTGGAATTTGGATAAGTAC
Organism: Locusta migratoria; assembly: GCA_026315105.1. Lineage (NCBI taxonomy): Eukaryota > Metazoa > Arthropoda > Insecta > Orthoptera > Acrididae > Locusta > Locusta migratoria. The sequence goes on from CM048748.1 coordinate 456,926,303, forward strand.
TCACTTTTAGCTAGTGCCTTCTATGTTGAAGTGGCATATTTTAACTTAACGTCCAATCCTTTTGATCAGCTGTTCCTGATAAGATCCGTTTTTTGATCTTGCAGTACTGTGATGGTTCTGCATGTTAGTAGCCAGGAAGTCCATTAATTGGTCTGGCTGCCAGGTCACTCCAGCTCATTTAGCATTACCCAGAGTGCAAGTGAGGTGTGTTACCTCAAACACGAGCTAGTTTACACCCCCATCACAAATTAATTCTAATCATTTTGCAGCCTAAAGTACAGGGAAGATGTCCTTTAATAAATCAGGCAGCAATGACTTTTACATCATCTTCACAATATGCAGCTTACATTCTCAACTGAAGTTCTTTATTAAGAACCCAATGCAGTTTGACAAAAAAGATTACTTCCACAGCTGTAGACCTATAAGTAACAATGACAATAACTATAACTATTATTATTTATTTCTGAAGCTATCAATGGATCACAAAGGAACTCAGTATGCAGCTGCCAAAATGCTTAATTAAATACAATAACATAAAATTTCTAGCAAGAATTGCAGCAGACTCTTCTTTGCATGATCCTTCCAATTTCTTACATGAATGTTAAAACATGTTGTATATTATGAAAATAAGTTTATGTGTATTTGCCCTGGCACTGCATCACCCACCCAATCCATAAAACATCATGATCCATCCTTGTGCCACACATACTCCCAAAACTATTGCCACACAGGTGCAGTTCCTCCTCTATGAACCCACATCCAGTTCCAGTCCTGCCACAGGCATATCCTACCCTCCCATAGACAGGACTGCCAGTGAAAGCATTCATGTCTTATATCTTGCTTTTCTGTCTGCATTAAGTGTATAAAATAAAAATATTGCCAGCTTTTATTATCAGTTAGTTCCTTTCCTATGAAGAAGAAAAGGGGTATTAGTTGGGGAACATTGAAAGGAAGAGCAAGTTACATTGAACAATCTTCAGTGTTGGTTCATTTGCCACAGGAAAATCCCTCCATTCATGATTTCTAAGCCTAACGGCCTGCAGTTTTAGCTGTAAAACTATATACACAGTGATGAATAACAGTGATTACATAATAGAAGGCATATGTCAATTATCTGATTCCTCCACCTACAAGTTGTGCCAGGACACGCCATCCCAAAAGTCCAAAATGACCTACCCTGCTGAAATCGTATGGCTCTTCCCGGAATCTCTCCCCTGAATCCATCTCCCTCCTCACACCAACAGCACCTCACACACCTGCCTTTTACATGCTCCAAACAATCCCTAAACCTTAAAATCCTGGGTGCCCAATTGTGGCTGAGTACTGTGCTCCCACGGAAAGAATTTCAGCTCTTTTGTTGACCAGCACTTTCAACCAATTGTTTGAAACCTAGCCTCCCACATACAAGATGCCAACCATATCCTTCACCAACTCTCCACCATCCCCACCCTTTTTACCTCAATGATTCTCACTTGTCACTGATGTCACTTCACTGTACACCAATATCAAAGACCCCAGGTTTGCTGAGACTGTACTCAACAAGCTAATATTGAGCCCTTGAGTGGATGGGAGACAGTAGCAAAAGATGAAAGACCAGTGACAATGGAATGTGATAGAGAGATGAGTGTACACCATACATAAGCTTTGTTAATAATAATATGTAGATAGGGAACAACTCACCGTAAAGATGAATGTTGAGCCGCCGACAGACACACACACAATTCTAAATTTTTGGCCGCGGCCTTCATCAGACAGAGAACACTCATCCACACAATCACTCAGGCACACTCATCCACACATGTCAGCCATCTCTGATCGCTCAACACATAAGCTTTGGTGGTCTAGGTCCCCCATTCGACAATCTTTACCAAAAACTTTTGTCCACCTTGCCCCATCCAAGTGTGTTAAAATTCATAAACCTACGAGTTACAAGTTGAGTATACCATCTATAAGGACAAGTGTAGTGAAGGGACAATGGTGATTGTGAAAAAGAAAGAGGCAGTACAAAAATGAGAGAAAAAGACATAGATAACAGAAGAGGTAAAAAAAGGACAGTGGTAAGGATAATTGAGAGAAGGGGATTAAGACAATGAAAGAGACAGAAACATCCTTAGTAAGGAAAATAGAGATAAAGAGATGAAGATGGAAAGAGGGGGAGACAGACATGAGAAATGGAGAAAAAAGGAGACGTGCAAGAGAGACATGTAGACAGCTGCAGTCAGACAGGATGCTGTGTATGAAACCTTCACTATGAGGACAGAAAGATTTAGCATGTTCTGTCTTAAAAGTGTGTGACTATGTCTGCATTCCTAAATTTTTAGTGAGGAAGGTGGAATGAGGACTGAGGCACTGTCGTTTCAACAGAAATATACGGCATGTATCAAATTTCTGTTGATTACAGGGTGTTTATTTCTGATATGGTAGTGTTTCTGAAACTGATCAGGCAGACCATATGTCTGTTTTGTACTTTGTAAAGGATATATTTTTTGGGGAAAGTCCAGGTTTGAATTACCAATATAGTAATAAAGACAGTTTACAACTCATTGCAAAGACGTGACAACGAGCTGCGACAGGCACATAAAAAAGACACAGACATACAACACTTCAGCTATCAGCCATGGCCTTCTTCAGAAAATAGAAGATTCAGGCAATCACACAGCCACCCAAAACAGTCACACAACTGTCATTTCCGGCTGTCAGTCTCCGAATCAGACTCTGTGGTGTGGAAACAGCGAAGGGTGATGGGATAGGAAGGTTGCATTTTGGTGGAGGGGGTGGATACAGCACTGGCTTACTGAGCATGTTCGTATTAGATGGGAGGAATGAAATGCAGCTTAGGTATGGAGTGGGGAGGTGGGAGAAAGGAGGAAAATAAAATTATTAAAAAATAAAAATCACACATACACGACACACACACACACACACACACACACACAGTCCACTCCAAATAGGAGAGGTGTAGGACAGAGAGGTAGGAACTGTTGGTTGTGGAAAAAAGGGAAGTTATAGGGTGAGGTATGGATAATTTTGGGATTGCAGAAAGTACTGTAGGAATAACCCCCGTCTGTGCAGTTCAGAAAAGCTGGTGGTGGGTGGGAGGATCCAGATGGCCCATGTTTGAAGTAGCCATTGAAATCAAACCACTCCACGCTGTGCCACAGGTTGGTCCACCTTGTTTTTGGCCACAGTTTGGCGGTGGCCATTCATCCTAATGGACAGCTGGTTAGTGGTCATGCCAATACACAAAGCTGTGAAGTGATTGCAGGATAGTTGGTCAATTACATGGCTGCTTTCACAGGTGGCCCGGCCTCTGATAGGGTAGGATAAGCCTGTGACAGGACTGGGATAGGAAGTGCTGGGTGCGTGGTCTGGACAGGGCTTGCAGTGGGGTCTCCACAGGGTTACGATCCCTGTGGCAGTGGGCCAGGTATCGGGGTGGCATAGGGGTGGAGGTCAGGAGGGTGACGGAACACAACCTTAGGAGGAGTGGGAAGGATCTTGGACAGGATGTCTCTCATTCCTGGGCACGAAGACAGAAAATCAATACCGTGGCGAAAGATGGAATTTAGTTGTTCGAGTCCAGGGTAGTACTAGGTGACAAGGTGAGTGCTCTTTTGTGGATGGTTTCTGGTGGTAGAGGGAGGATTTGGGATGTGTGGGGGATATGGCACGGGAGATCTTTTTGTGTACTAGGTCAGTTTCTGTCTGTGAAGGCCTTTGTGGGACCCTCAGCATATTGAAAAAGTCAGTTCTTGTCACTGCAGATATGATGTCCATGGGTGGCCTGGCTGTAAGGGAGAGATTTTTTGGTGTGGAAGGGCTGGAAACTGTCAAAGTGTAGGTACTGTTGCTGGCTGGTAGGTTTAATATGGACAGAAGTGTGGATGGAGCCATCAGTGAGGTGGAGGTGGACATCCAGGGATGAGGCATGGTGGCTTGAGTGAAGTGGATTGGGGGGGGGGGGTGAGGTTTTGAAGGAGGAGGATAGGGTGTTCTGGCCCTGAGTCCAGATCATGACAATATCGTCAACTGATGATCTGATTTCTCAGTTTTTATCTTCCATTTTGTGTGGGTGCTGAGATCCCCCAAAAAAGGTATGTGGGTGCGCGAGCACCAGAGATCGTGGGCGCCCTACACAACATTAGGAAGGTGCACGAATTTCTTTGAGCTTCATTATATTTCGATAAGGTCTGAAGATGACATGTACACCAAAATTTTACGACAGGCGACGTTGTCAGAGAAATACGGTTAGTAGTGGAAACAGCAATACCTCGGTGAGGCAGGCCTTGGTGGCGTTGATGGTGACGCGGCTGCGGTTGTGCACGCTGGCCGAGATGCCGATGGTCTCGCCGGGCACGTAGCCGCCGCGGTCCAGCGAGACGCGGCACACGACGGGGCCCGAGTTGAGGCAGCGCACGCCCAGCTGGTGCTCCACCTCGCACTGGAACGGCTCCTGCAAGCCGCGCATACTTCTCTTTCAAAGCTGATAACTCAAATAGTTACGTCAAAGAAACTTGTTACTGTAATACGGAACTTTGACAAATCTCGTCTATCATCAAAAGCAATATTGTCACATCTAGGGCCTCGCCGTAGATTTGGTCGTAAAAGTCGTTTGTCTTCTGCTCACTGAAATACGAAGTATAGCGGCTTTGAGCATCGCTACAGTTATTTGACTGCTGTGTGTTTGTAAACGTGGCTGCAACGTTTAGTTGCTGCGTTCAATCAACCACAAAATCAACGGAAGTGTATAAAGCAGACGAGGCGTTTTTTACTAGTTGGCATACTGATAATAAGAATAGGTTAAGAACATTAGAGAGCTGTAACAAAACGGCTGAGGTTATTAGCCTTGAAATACGGTCCAATTGTACAGCAGACGAAATAAAGAAGAAATTTAATTTTTGTAATCAGAATGCCTGACATGAAACAGCGCCCCATCCCCCTTAAGCATTTGTATAAATGTTTTAGTTGATGAAACACAAATTGTATTTTATTTATTTGCATGGTTTATGTCTGCATTAGAGCACTACAATAAAACGTTATACAATTATTTATCGCGAGGAAAATATTGTTTCAAAAACTATTGCTAATGTTTTATTGTCTTTTTACAACTAGTAGATGAAGTATGTTAACACCAAAGTGTAAAAAAATAAATAAATAGAACGTGATAGTTACCAATCCAACAGAAACAGTACTTTTATGTGTATACACACTGTAAGATCTACACAATATCTCATACTAGAATTATTACTATAAAAGCATGTCAGCTAGCGTGTATTGTGTGTCTATTCCACCAGCTTATTACGAATACTGTTAACGTAAATCAATTCCTCGGGATACAACTGTGTTTCAAAACAATTCTTATGCCAGATATACTAAAAGCTTAATTTTTTTTTTACAGTTAAACGTAATTCACTTTTGATGTTTAAACACGTTGTTTAAGATACTTGCCAAAGAGTGATGATTTTTTTCACTTTTTCGCCGTTCGCCGTCGGGGGTTCGAGTCCCCCGCCCCCCCTTGGGCATGGGTGTTTGTGTTGTCCTTGTAGTTTACCTTAGTTTAAGTAGTTTGTAAGCTACGGACTAATGACGAAGCAGTTGAGTCCGATAGATTTACAAACATTTCAACATTTTGTAAATTTTGTATCGTCATATACTCCTTCCTATACCTTTAAAGTCTATTGTTTCTTTCATATAAGAGTGTTATAAAGTTTCTCAAATAAAGTGGGCGTCGGGCACCAATTGCCTGTAAGCTTAACTGCGTAGCTGACTGCAAGCATCTGCCCAGTTGAAACATGAAGCGCACACCTCACAGGCCTTTCTATATATTTTGACCATAGTAAAGTATTTACGCGGTAAATATGAGTTCTCAGGAATGAAAACTAGTATGTAATATCTTTAAGCGAAATTTGTTGACATCCAAGATTAGTTTAAATGTTAGGAAGTCCTTTCTGAAAGCATTTGTCTGGAGTGTAGCATTGTACGGGAGTAAAACGTGGACGATAAGGAGATCAGGCAAAAAGATGATAGATAGCAGTCTGCGCGGATAAGAAAAATGTTATCCGCACCTCATCCGTAAGGCCCATATCCGCAACCGCATTCGGATCCGCGGCACTTTATCCTCATCCGCCAAGTTCGTTATCCACATCCGCAGTAATTAAGGGGAGACGGAAGGCAACTTTTATCCCTATTCTGCCAATGAATAGGTACACTTTTCAAAGCAACTATAAGTGATAAAACAACTCATTTTACTACAACTCTAATGGTTTTGAAGAAAAAGAATTATTCTTTCACCAGTAAAATTTAACATTTTTAGTACATTAATTATTATAAAACAGTTGATGATTGTTTTGTGGGTCTCAATTTACTTGTAATGATTTATCATCATCTTCAGTACAAAAAGACCAAATTTCATCTTTCTAACACCGTTAGTTTATCAAATAATGGTACCTGAAAGTAAAAAAAAAAAGTAGTTTTGAGAAAAATCAATTTAAAGTTTAGTATTGCAATTCTAGTACATTTATTGATGAGAATTACTGACCGCTAATGTTTTCCTACGCTATATTGACCATCATATGAATCATACTGATCTTCTTTTCTTCTCTTGGTCCCTCTTCTTTTATGTCTAGCTTCTTTTGTGCATTCTAAATTAGCAATATCGGCTTTGTGGATTCTCTCTTTATCTATTTGCACCGAGGATTTTGCAGTATTTCCTCTAGATTGTATGCCTAATAATTCCAGAGGAATTTTAATTTAGGCGAGAATTTCTTTATTCGCGGCATTTTTATGAAAACACGCGGGACCAACGAAAATACAAATCAAGACGTACTTCACTCACAACAAGCTTCACCTAAGTTTAACCAATAACGTTCGAAAACAATAACAAACACGATCGCCGCGGTCTAAAGCGTCTCGCTGCGGAGCGCGCGGTTGCTCGCCGTGGAGGTTCGAGTCCTCCCTGGGGCATGGGTGTGTGTGTGTTTGTCCGTAGGTTAGTTTACCTAGGTTTAAGTAGTTTGTACGCTACGGACTGATGACCACGCAGTTTGGTCCGATAGATTTACAAACATTTCAACATCTGAACAAACACGATCGGAACCAAAAGTATCGATAGTAGGTACAGGGTTGGAAACATTGAAGCGATAGAAACAATAGAAGCATGAAATAATATACAAGTAGTAAAAGAATGCTGTGTGCATTTTCTCCGCATGACGCAAAACGGAAGGTGTGGCCAGATTGCACAGAGCGTCAGAAAAACCATCATAACTCACGAAAAAATTGTCGGATTTATATAAAACAAAAACTGTTTCACACAGGAAATACTAGGCATTTCAAATACACTAAAATCTAAAAATCCTCCCTAAAACTTTTGAATCGGTAATAGCAATAGTAGTATTTAAAACCACGATATGAATGACAAAACAGGCTATGCCAAAAATTGGACCGCGCGCCGTATTGCAGTGCGCGCGACCGTCCGCCGTCGGGGTTCGAATCCCCCCTCGGGCATGGATGTTTGTGTCGTCTTTAGTATAAGGTAGTTCATAAGTAGTTTGTAAGTTTAGGGACGGATGACCCCGCAGTTAAGTCCCTTAACCTTAACAAACATTTGAACATTTTTGAACCAAACATTGGCGCTCCGGACACACACAGTAGCGCTTCGGAGCCCGTGTGGTCGGAGCACTACGTCAGCTGTTTAATACAGGCATCATCTTAAATTTCTTACTGTGTTTAGACTTTAAAAAAAAACGGTTCCGTGAGATTTTTACAAAAGGGAAAAGGGGCACGTTATTTTCCCCATATTAACGCACGAGAGGTTATGTGACACAAAGCAAAGCATGTCATTTCTGGTTTTAAAACTGCCGTCTACTTCTGGTTGGTAACTGTCAGCAAACAGAGACAATGTCGGCTGCAGCTACGGCCAGCCTATACAATCTTAACATTCTATACCTTCCTATATGCGTTGCTTTCACTGTACTATCAAATGAGAATGAAAGACGACCAGAGTGTCCAGAATATTCAAGTAGTTGTTATAATTATGGTAAAAGGCCAAGGGGCAGACCCAGGAGCACATGGAGCATTGAAATAGCCAATATGTGCTAAAAACAAACTGGAATAGGTAATTCAAGAGGCGAACCATCGACACTAAATTATTCTTGATTGTCAAGCTACAACATTACCAACTGAATGAGCCGCAGCAATGTTCGGAATGTTCTCTCTTTAATTTTGATTAAAGGTCTCATAAAATTTCGAAGTCGATTTTCTCAAGAGTTTTCGAATGTAGCTTCGAATGGCTTTTGGCTGATTGCTATTTGAGTTCTGAACTTGACGTACCGTAAACATAAAAAACAAGAAAAATTATATACGCAAGTGGTCTTCTTCTAACACATACGAGCACCAACTAAATCGTTGATGTCACTGAACAAATCGTTACGTGATTGACGGCTGATTTATGCTCAAGCGCCCACAACAAATGTACAATTTTGACCAGAAACTCTCTCCTGTAAAATTGGGTATTCCTGCTAACTCCCTACTTAAGCTTTTAACGAAGCAACTTTACATTCGATCCACACTATACAGAAAGAAAAGCCACAACATTCCAAAATGCGTTTCAAACGGCGACATTCGAAAAGGGCGCAGAAGAAACGGGATGCCAACATCAAGATTACTGTTGTTGTTGTTGTTGTTGTGATGCAGCTCTCCATCCTACTCTATCCTGAGCAAGCCTCTTCATCTCCTCATAAGAACGGCAACCTACATCCATTTGAATTTGCTTACTATATTCATCTCTTGGTCTCCCTCTGCGATTTTTACCCCACGCACTTCCCTCCAACGCTAAATTAACAATTCCTTGACATCTAAGAATGTGTCCTACCAATCGATCCCTTCTTTTAGTCATGGTATGCCAAAAATTCCTTTTCTCCCCAATTCTGTTCAGTACCTCCTCATTAGTTACGCGATCCACCCACCTAATCTTCAGCATTCTTCTGTAGCACCACATTTCAAAAGCCTCTATCGTCTTCCTGTCCGCATTGTTTATCGTCCATGTTTCACTCCCATACAAGGCAACACTCCACATACATGCCTTCAGAAAGGACTCCTTTAGGCTTAAATCAATATTCCTTGTTAACAAATTTCTCTTTTTCAAAAACGCTTTTCTTCCCATTGCCATTCTGCATTTTATATCCTCTGTGCTGCGACCATCATATGTTATTTTACTGCACAAGTAATAAAACTCATTTACCACCTTTATTGATTCGTTACCTAATCTAATTCCTTCAGCATCGCCAGATTTTCTAAGATTGCATTCCATTACCCTTGTTTTGCTCTTGTTAACGTTAATCTTATATGTTCCTCTCAACACACTATCCATTCCGTTCAATTGCTCCTCCAGGTCCTTTGCTGTCTCTGGCAGAATTACAATGTCATCAGCAAAACGCAAGATTATTATATCTTCACCGTGAACTTTAATTCCTTCTCCAAATTTCTCCTTTTCTTTATAGCTTGCTCAATGTACAAATTGAATAAGATTGGGGAAAGGCTACAACCCTGTCTTACACACTTCCCAACATCTTTCAAGCCCTTCAACTCTGATAACTGCTGTCTGGTTTTTGTACAAGTTGTAAATAACATTCCGTTACCTATATTTTAATCCTGCTCGCTTCAGAATTAGAAAGAGTGTATTCCAATCAACATTGTCAAAAGCTTTCTCCAAATCTACAAAAGCTAGAAATGTAGATTTGCCTTTCCTTAATCTACCTTCCAAGCTAAGCCGTAAAGTGAGGATTGCCTCCCGTGTTCCTACATTCCTCCTGAATCCACACTGGTCTTCACCAAGTCGGCTTCTACCATCTTTTCCATCCTTCTGTAAATAATTCACGTTAAAATTTTGCAACCATGACTTACTAAACTGATGGTTCTGTAATTTTCACACCTGTCTGCATCTGCTTTCTTTGGAATGGGGATTGTTACATTTTTCTTAAATGTCTGAGGGTATTTCCCCTGCCTCATACATCTTATGCACCAGGTGGAATAGTTTTGTCATGGCTGACTCTCCCAGAGACTTCAGTAATTCTGAGGGAATGTCGTCCACTCCAGGGGCCTTGTTTTGACTTTCAGTGCTCTGTCAAATTCTTCTCTCAGTAAAGTATTTCCTATTTAATTTTCATATACAACCTCTTCCCTTCCTACAATATTGTCTCTAAGTTCATTTCCTTTGCAAATCCCTCTATATACTATTTCCACCTTTCAGCTTTCTCTTCTTGGCTGAGAACTGGTTTTTCATCTGAGTTCTGCTTTTTAGTCTCCAAATGTTTCTTTTATTTTCCTGTAGGCGGTATCTATTTTTCCTCTATTTGTACATTCTTCTACTGACTTGCATTTGCCTAAGTAGCCACTCCTACTTAGCTGTTAGCAATCCTATTTGTTAGTCGTCTGCACTCCGTTTTGCCTGTTTTATTTACTGGATTTTTATATTTTCGCCTTACATCAATTACATTTAGTATTTCCTGTGATATCCAAGGATTTTTTGTAGGTCTTGCCTTCACTATTTCGTGTCTTAGTGCTACCCATTCCTCCACTACTGTTTTATTTCCACTCGTTTCAGTCAATTGTTGCCTAAAGCTCCCTCTGAAATTCTCAAGAACTTCAGGTTCCTTCAGTTTATCCAGGTCCCATCTCCTTATTTTCCTACCTTTTTGCAGTTTGTTTCAGTTTCAGGCTACCAATAAGTTATGGTCAGTCTATAGCTGCCCCTGGGTATGTCTTACAGTTTAAAACCTGGTTCCGAAGTCTCTGTCTTATCGTTATAAAATGTATCTGGTACCTTCCAGTGTCTCCCGGTCTCTTCCACGTATACAACCTTCTTTCATGATTCGTGAACCAAGTGTATGTTATGATTAAATTATGTTCCGTGCAAAATTCTAAAAGGCGATCTCCTCTTTCATTCCTTTTGCCCAGGACTTTGTATCTATCTTGACTATGATAATGCGATAACTGCGCTGCTGATAGTGGTTTACCCACATCCCTATTTTCTTACTCATTATCAAGATTGCTATGGTAGAAAGTCTCGTTAGAATTTATTTATTTTTACATTCCATATCGACTTTCATATTTTTTTCCGTGCATGTTTCACTACAGAGACCAGAAATAGTCAAGCCTCCATAGCATAGGCCTATATTCATAATTCATTTGCAATCAGAAGCTACGAACATCTTCACACGAAAAAATAAAATGAAAAGAGAGGTAAAAGAAAACTGTTATTTAGTGTGATACACTGCGGCACAAATTGTGAGGTGACTTAGCGCATTTTAATAACAGTAGTATAAACGTAGGAAAAATACATTAAATGAAGGTGACATTTTTGCAGTCAGCCGTATTCATTTAGACCCTTCCTTTCTTGCAAATCTTGTTTTGGGTTTTAGGCTATTATCCAGTGTTTCGTTAATAAAGGAAGAATATTTATTTCGTCTGGAACTGACTCGATACAGTTTAACAGAAAATTTTGAATAATAAGGAGTTATCTAACAACCGAAGCACGTTTCAAAAACGTCGGCATGGGACCGAAAATTGATTGTTGAGGTGGAAAACCTACAACAGAATTTTCAGAATAGATTTTGGACCGTTTACATGACCAACCGGAAGAGGAATAGGCGAATGTTTTATGAAATCGGTTTCGGGCACCAGATATGAACATAGTGAACAAGTTAGTTAAACAAAACTTTTTAATGTAAAGCTCTCGTTGGAAACGCAAGAGCACTACGACAGTGGCGCTTTGTTGATGGCTGCAGTCTGGAAAGGTCGCTGCACGCAAATTGCTCGTCTGTCTAACGGCACGTGCGGCATTTGTTCAAGCGAGCCAACTGTGTATTTACTAGAGCGCGCACTAACGGGGAAGATGAAGTCGACATGACTTGCTGTGACACGCTCTTTCTCGACACTTCCTAGGCCTGTACACCAAAGCCGTGATCACTACACTTCGTCCAGGCTGTTGGGACTTACAAATAACACTCCACAAATGCCACTCACAGATTCCGATACTCTTGGAACATGTTGTAATCTAACATACGTGCATACTGTTGTGAAATTCTCCGGAATTTAAAATCAAGGATATATTCCCGAGGAATATTGCCGGCAATATTCCCAAAATTCATAAATTCCCAGGAATTTATGGTCAGTTAGTCAGATAGCTCAATAAAACTTAATTTCCCCATTACAGCTTAAGAGTTAAACTATGATTATGATCAATTTAAGTAGCTTTTTTATTTTAATACTTTTTTTTATTTGAGCGCTCCTACCTTCTATTTTAAAATATAAATAAAATTTTTGAATAGGTTTAGTTTTATATGGATCTGGACTTAACTTCCTCGTTTGAAATAAACACATTTTTCGGTTTTCAATATTTTAAATACCAAGGAATTAGCCCTAGAACTACCAAGCAATTTACGTTTCTTACGTTTCCTAGAACTGCCAACCTCGAAATAATGAACCTTTAGAAAAACCGAATTTATAATACTGATTTGCCATCTAGTGAGTAGCTACTAAATACGAAAATACACATGGAGGTTTGTTTATTCAGTTTGCTAAATTTTCAGTTTACGTTAGTGATATTTTAGGTTATAAAGTTTAAAATAAAGTGGTGCGAAATTTGTAAACATTAGTCAATAACAATGGCATTTCGGGAATAAATCATTAAAAAAAACGGCAGAGATTTATGATATACTTGAAAATTCAAGTGATTTTATTTACATAGAATATTGTAAACCATTAATTAAAGATTCTAAAACTGAAATTGTTAGCGATATTTTAGAAAATTAATTTTTATAAGTTATAATTCATTACAGGAATTGAGGAGTCTCTGCATTCTGAAAGTGAGACACCTCTAGTCATACGTTTGGAAAAATAAATAAATAAAAACTACAGATCACGGCTGGTCGAGAATTACGCCTCCAGAGAAATATTTTGTAAGTTTACGTTTCATTCAGAGGAATGTACGGTTTCAACTTGCCGAAAAATTGTAGCCCTAGCGAATATTTTAAATTATGTTCTGCATTGAATCAGCAAGGAAATTAATGCAGATAGAATGATAAATCGCGGATTAAAATGAATAAATATTCTTAGTTAACCTTATTTTAAGGTTCTTTAACTGTTAATAAGTGTTAAAACTTTCAATATCTAAAAATTTTCATAAATGCCTAATTTTTGCAATCTTCCCGGGCCAAAGAAATATTCCCGGCAATATTTCCCTTTTGTAAGTTCCTTCCCACCGGGAATATTTCCTGCCCACATCACTATACGTGCTGATTACGGGCGTTGAAGTGAAGAAAGGCCTTAAAAAAAATGCAGTTCTTATGTTTCTGACTAAATATAGTCGAAGCTGTAGGACGCATAACAAAAATGTTTAGATATAATTTCCATGGTTGCTGCTGTACTTTACAACTGTGCAATCGCAACTTTAAACAGTTTGATATATTTCCAATTCCTGTCTGTACAATCGCCATGTGCGAAACTTGTCATACGGCGCAGAGAGAGCGCATACACTGGTATATAGGGGCACCTCCAACTTACATCTGTCTACTGCAACTTCGGAATATAGTTTTCTCAGGCAGGGTGAGTCAGGAGGAGGGGTACAAGTGTTTTTTACTAACCGTGTCGGTACGCAGTTCAATTGCACATCGTACAGTTGTTTAGTCGAAGTGCACGGTACTACAATGTTGTTACGTGAACCAAGAATGCAGTTAAGTGTAGTAAAAATGCCACGGACTTTCTCGCAAGCAGAGTATGCTGTCATGGTGTTTGTGTTTGTCCGGTGGGCATTACAGAGCCGCTGTGCAGGAATACCAACGACGATTTGGGAATCGCTAAGTGCCAGATGGTTCAGTGTTTAGCAGGGTGTTTTACGGATTGCGTGAGCCAGATAAGCTTCTCAGCATAAATGTTGTCTCTGATCGTCCAGTTCAACCAAGGTGGTTAGAACAGGCCAGTGTTTTTCAGCCTTTTCGAATATGCGACTCCCTACCAAATGAAAATTTCTCGCGACCCCTTTCCAAATAAAAATGTTCTGGCAACCCCCCTCCCCCACCTCTTCACGAGCCATAAGAAAATTACGTTATCTCAAAGGAAACTAATTTAATTTTCTTTCTTTTGCTACAGCTTTCTTTAAAATTCCTGGGCGATTTTTTGTCGGTGTCTTTTTCGGAATGGAAATCATTATCCTATATTTACATGATTTCCAACAGAAGAAGACATATTTGCTTAACCAGATCATAGTCAATATTACCCAAGGAACTCCGTAATTTTAACAGTAAATAAATTTCACCTAGGCATACGTTTTTGTGTTACTGATCCCCTGGTTATTTTTCGGTGTAAGTACTTCTCCTGTGACGGCGACCCGCCGAGGAAGTGAAAACCACTGGAATAGGAAGAGACGCCCTTACCGCACAGAAGTGAAGCTGATGTCGCCATATTGTGGAGAAAATAACATTTGTGATGACGAGTGTGTATTCATTGCTTTATGAGTTGAAAGTGTACTTTATCTAAAAAGAAAGAAAAAAATTAAAAAAAAAATGTTACCTGCGTTGCCGACGGATATGCAAGAGAAACAACGTCACCTGCTATTTTACACAGAAAAAATGTATTGCTAACCTGATAGGCCCTACTATTAGTTTCGGTGTTTTTCGCTCAATGACATCTAATTTTCATTTTTAGGAAATATAGGTTCCCTTGAAATTTCAAAGAGCTGGTGGTAGGCCTACAGAATTTTAGTGTGAATATTTAATGACATGGAACCTGTAGAATGAATTTCCGTGTGTATTCAACATAAAACTCGTCTCTTCACTACTGAACATAAGAAAATGATACAGCTTGGTTCTGTCATTATTGGAAAAAATCTTGTTGTGCATTTTCTGTGAACTACTGCAGCTGAAAATTTCAGTTTTTATAAAGCATTTGGGTATAATGCTGATATGTAAGTCATACTTATCGAATGAGACATTGCGTTACTAAATCACGGTTCGGCTACCTGAAAGGTTTGAATTTGTCCGCAAAAGTATGTTATGTCGAATATGTAGTCAGAAATGAAAGTCATTTAAGTGTATGAACGTTCACAGAGCAAGAACAACTCAGTGCCTTAATATGAAAACATATTTCTTTGGCTCCGCAAGATGGCGGACTGCCTTCAACCGAACGCTAAGCTTTGCATACTACCGCCGTCTCTCCTTTTTTTAACCTCATTGCGTACAACATTCTCTTTATGAAGCTGAGAAAATTCTGCAATTAGTGTAACGCAGCTCAACTACTAGCTCTAGAAGAATTGCTGCCTAAATTGGTATTCCACAAACATGAGTGATATGCGCAGTACACGAGAAAGGTCTGTACACCTTTCATCACTAGAGTGTGCAACATCTGCAGCTGCCGCCCGGTATTCTGCAGTGGGTCATTGCCAATGATCATGAATGCCACGTATTCTGTTCACTGATAGTCAACGTTTATCCGTAACGAAATCAACAACACGCGCATCCCCCACGTATGGACACATGAAAATGTGCACGCTACTGGGGAAACAAATTTTCAACGACGGTTCTCAGTCAACATGTAGTGTGGTATTACTGATGACCAACTTATCGGTCCAGTTGTTTTAGATAACCGTCTTAATGGGTAAAGGGGAGTGTCTTAATCCCTTCCCAATCTCTGTGTCCGTTTCATGCCTTTGACTCTCATAACTGCTGTATGATTTCTATACAAGTTGGAAACAACGTTTCATTTCCTATATTTTGCACCATCTATCTTCAGAATTTTATAAATGTATTTCAGCCAAAATTGTCAAAACCTCATACCATATCTGTAAAACCTATAAACTACCTTGATTCTTTACAAATTGTGTTACGAGAATACGTCGTGGATATCCCTTTGGCAACAAAAACTCGTATGTACTTTCAGCGTGATGGAGCTCCTACACATCCCGTACGGCCAGTCAGCAACGTTTCCTGGTCGCCATGGAGTCATTGCTTGGTTATCTAGGTCACCCGATCTGACCCCATCAGATTACTGTTCGTGGGGGTGGATGAAGTGCAAAGTGCACAAGCGCAGACCAGACAGGAGAGGAGCTTGTCGCTCGTACTTTAGGTGCTTGTGCTCGAGTAAAGGAATGCAGAACTGAGCTCCTATCGGCAACACATCTGTCTAAAAGAGCAGCAAAATTAACCAGAGTTGATGGTGGACTGTTTGAACATCTTCTGTGAGGGAACTTACATGGTTAAACAAATCGTAACATAACTGTATCTTAATGTCACCTGCACTTTTCTCATTCATAGCTATTGTATTCATAGAATATATGACTTCAACTGCTATTGGGCAAAGCTGAAAATGTGTACCCAGCCGGGATTCGAACCCGGGTCTCCTGCTTTCTAGGCAGTTGCGCTGACCCCTACACCACTGGGGACACAGTGATCACCGCACCTGCAAGGACTACCCATGCACGCCTCCCGTCAGATACAAATTCCCAGCTTCGCCCTGCCCATAGTACTCAAACTCGTAGTTTTAACTAATTCCCGTAAGAGTAAGGGCTTCAAACTTGCCCACCCCTCCCCACTAACGATAGGATCATTGCCCGTCACCGGCATATTATATATATACAGACGCCACATGTATATATATAATATGCCGGTGACGGGCAATGATCCTATCGTTAGTGGGGAGGGGTGGGCAAGTTTGAAGCCCTTACTCTTACGGGAATTAGTTAAAACTACGAGTTTGAGTACTATGGGCAGGGCGAAGCTGGGAATTTGTATCTGACGGGAGGCGTGCATGGGTAGTCCTTGCAGGTGCGGTGATCACTGTGTCCCCAGTGGTGTAGGGGTCAGCGCAACTGCCTAGAAAGCAGGAGACCCGGGTTCGAATCCCGGCTGGGTACACATTTTCAGCTTTGCCCAATAGCAGTTGAAGTCATATATTCTATGAATATTAAATAATAACAGCTGCAGGATCAGAATGTGACGTCTGTTCTTTCCGAACAGACGCCACATGTATATACATAGCTATTGTCATTGATTTACTCGGAAACGGTTAAGTAAAGGGCATATGTTTATTAGACTTTTCTGTTCACGATCACCAAGTAGTGTCGCCCCTCCAAGCATGTACCTTTCCTCCAAACTCACACTCTACATTGTTGAATTTGTTTTAAATATAGCCTATTAGATTTACTACCACAAAGTTTTTACCATTTCAAAATTTGCAAGGCAAGGGGAAATGAGCATATGGCTTTCTTGGCCGGGAGAACCCTTGCGGGTTTGTTCGGCCGCCTTAGTGTAAGTCTTTTTATTTGACGCCACGTGGGCGACTTGCGTGACAATGATGATGAGATGATGATGATTAGGACAACACACAACACCCAGTCCCCTGCCGGGAATCGAATCCGGGCCTCCTGCATGGTAGTCAGCGACGCTACCGCTGAGCTACGGAGGCGGACAAGGCAAGGGGAGAATTTAAAACACATCGAAATGTTTAAAGATGTGATTCCACAGTTTTGAAGTACAGGAGCAATCACGGAAATTATTTTCCAACATTTTCGTTATCGCTCCTACTGTTTCGACGATGTTGTGCTCTTCAGTCCGCAGAATGGTTTGATGCAGCTCTCCACGCTACCCTGTCCTGTGCAAATCTCTTCATCTGAGAATACGTTCGGCAACCTACATCCTTGTGAATCTGCTTACTGTATTCGTCCCTCGGTCTACCTCTACGATTTTTACCCCACACACTTCCTTCTAATGCTAAGTTGAGGATTCCTTCATGCCTCAGAAGGTGTCCCACCAATCTGTCCCTTCTCTTAGTCAGGACATGCCAGAAACTCCTTTTCTCCCCGATTCGGTTAAGCACCTCATTAGTTACGTGATCTACCCATCTAATTTTCATCATTCGTCTGTAGCAAAAGCTTCTATCGTCTTTTTATGTGAACTCCTTATCGTCCACTCCTATACAATGCTACACTCCAGACAAATGCTTTCAGAAAGGACATTTCTTCCCATAGCCATTCTGCATTTTATATCTTCTTTACTTCGGCCATTAGAAATTATTTTGGGACCCAAATAACAAAACTAATACTGTAGTTTCGTAGGCTTTCCCGGCGTAATAGTTCTTCATAGTTTCTTCGGGTTTGCTGCCGGATTTTGAAGTCGAACTGACCCAATATTTCGGCGGAACACCTGTCCGCCATCCTCAGGGGAACTGCTGCTGCTGGACTCGCCGACACAGGGTGTGTACAGGATTCCATGCGAATGTGGGAAGGCGTACATTGGCAGGTCGATCCGCACTGTTCATGACAGATGTGTGGAACATCGCCGTCACATCAGGCTTCTACAGCCCGAAAAGTCAGCAGTTGCGGAACATTGTCTTAACGAGCAACATAGGATGTTGTTCGATGAGACTCGTATTGTGGCCAGCACGTCCGGTTTTTGGGACAATGTGTATAAAGAGTCTATTGAAATCAGGCTGTCCGAAAATTTAATTAATAGAGACAAGGGTTTTCCGCTTAGCAGGGCGTGGAACCCGGTTTTATCACACATGAAAAAACATCGATCTTTTATGCAACCCACCAGATTGCTGGAAGACAACCCATGACTGCGATATATCGCGAGCACCGCCTTTCCGCCACCGGCGGCGCCGCAAGACCTGTCTATGTGCAGTACCTGTGGCAGGCCGCGCATGCGCCTTCATCACTCGCAGGCCTATATAGGACGGCGTTCCATGCCCTCGGCATCAGTTGTCGGCGAGTCCAGCAGCAGCAGTTCCCCTGAGGATGGCGGATAGGTGTTCCGCCGAAATATTGGGTCAGTTCGACTTCAAAATCCGGCAGCAAACCCGAAGAAACTATGAAAAACTAATACTTTTAGGGTCTCATTACCAAATCTAATTCCT
The DNA here is from genome assembly GCA_026315105.1 of Locusta migratoria. NCBI lineage: Eukaryota > Metazoa > Arthropoda > Insecta > Orthoptera > Acrididae > Locusta > Locusta migratoria. Next base: position 456,945,206 of record CM048748.1, read on the forward strand.
TCAGCATCGGCTGATTTTCTGACATTACATTCCATTACCCTCGTTTTACTCATGTTAATGTTCATCTTATATCTTCTTTTCAAGACACTGTCCATTCCGTTCAATTGCTCTTCCAGATCCTTTGCAGTCTCTGACAAAATTACTATGTCATCATCAAACCGCAAAGTTTTTATTTCTTGTCCCTGAACTTGAATGCACTCTCCAAATGTCTCCTTCCATTCCTTCACCGCTTGCTCAATGTACAGATTCAACAACTCTGGGGAAAGGCTACAACCCCGTCTTACTCCCTTCCCAACCTCTGCGTCCCTTTCTTGCCCATCGACTCTAATAACCACTGTCTGGTTTTTGTATAGGTTGAATATAAATCTTCTCTCCCTATATTTTACCCCTGCTTCCTTTAGAATTTGAAAGAGTTTATTCTACATCTACTGTGCAAATCACATTTAAGTGCCTGGCAGAGGGTTCATCGAACCACCATTATATATTTATCTTACAGTCCATTCTCGAATAGCGCGCGGGAAGATAGAACACCTGAATCTCTCCGTTCGAGCTCTGATTTCTCGTATTTTATTCTGATGACCATTTCTGCCTATGTAAGTGGTAGTCAACAATATATTTTTGCATTCGGAGGAGAATGTTGGCGATTGGAGTTTTGTAAGTAACCCACGCCGCAGCGATAAGCGCCGTTGTTGTAATGATTCCCATCCCAGATCCTGTATCATTTCCGTAACGCTGTCTCCCCAGTATCTGGACTCTTTCGATGTCCTCCGTCAAACCCACCTGATAAGGATTCCATACTGGGCAGGAATACTCCAAACATGGACGGACAATTGTAGTGTATGCATTTTCTTTTGTAGTTCTGTTTTATCTTTTAAGGGTGCTGCCAATAAAACGCAGTCTCTGGTTCGCCTTTCCCACGTCATTTTCTTGTTTTTTCCAGTTTAAGTCTGAAGTAATAGTAATTTCTAGGTATTTTGTGGAGTTAACGGCCTTCACTTTCGATTGATTTATCTTGTAAACAAAGTTTGACGGATTTCTTTTCGTACTCATGTGGATGACTTCACATTTATCATTATTAAGAGTCAATTGCCAATTTTTACACCATAGTGATATCTTATTCACATCGTTCTGCAGTTGGTTTTGATCTTCAGATGATTTTACCACACGAAATTATTATTACTAGACGGTAAATGACGTCATCTGCAAACAACGTAAGAGAGCTACTTAGATTTTCCCCTAAATCGTTTATGTAAATAAGGAACAGCAGAGAACCAATAACACTACCCTGTGGAACGCCCGATATCACCTCTGTTTGAGTCGATGCCTTACCATCGATTACTATGAACTGTCCTCTCAGACAGGAAATCACATTTCTACTGAACTTATTTCCGGCTTGAGCCAACTTTCACTGCCTACAATGATGTGTGTTTTGATGCTTTCTATTACCGCTTGAAGTTCTGGTACTTTCCCGACACAGCTACGACAATTTACAACTGTTATACCGATAGTTCTCAGATTTACATTTCTACTGTGATCCACCTGCACCCTTTGAGATTGCCCATTTTGTTTTTCCCCGAAGCCCTTTATCCTAAAAAAACCGCCCAGTCCACGCCACACAGCCCCCGCTACCCGTGTAGCCGGTTCATTCGTGTAGTGGACTCCTGACCTATTCAGCGGAACCCGGAAACCCACCACCCGATGGCGCAAGTCAAGGAATCTGCAGCCTACACGGTCGCAGAACCGTCTGAGCCTCTGATGCAGACCCTCCACTCGTCTCTGTACCAGAGGTCCACAGTCGGTCCTGTCAACTATGCTGCAGATGGTGAGCTCTGCTTTCATCTTGCAAGCAAGACTGGCAGTCTTTACCACTTCAGATAGCCGCTCAAAATCTGAGAGAATCTCTTCAGATCAGCAGCGACACACATCATTGGTACGGACGTGAGCCACCACCTGCAGTTGGCAGCATCCTGTGCCCTTCATGGCATCCGGGAGGACCCGTTCCACATCTGGAATGCCTCCACCCGGTATGCACACGGAGTGCACGTTGGCCTTCTCCCCCTTCTTGGCAGCAATCTCTCTAAGGGGCTCCATCATCCGCCTAATGTTGGAGCTCCTAACTACAAGCAAACCCACCCTCTGTGAAAGACCGGCATGGTGGTGACCTCAGGATGAGAGACACCATCCGACACAGGAACGTCGTCCTGAACAGATAGCGCCTCAAACGTGTTCGCAAGACGAACCGGGGAGGCCTCACGATGGGTGCCCCTGAATGTCTTGCGCCTCCTGCCACGAACTGGAGCAACCTCCCACTCGACCACGGTTGGGGTGTCTGCCTCACTGCTAGCAGTATCAGAGCATGTCGACATTGTCAAAAGCTTTCTCCAAATATCCACACGCTAAAAACGTAGGTTTGCCTTTCCTTAGCCTATCTTCTAAGATAAGTCGTAATGTTAGTTTTGCCTCGGGTGATCGTACATATCTCCTAAATCCAAACTGATGTCCCCCGAGGTTGGATTCCACAAGTTTTTCCATTCGTATGTAAATAATTCGTGTTAGTATTTTGCAACAATGACTTATTACAAGAGGAGGATAAAAGCTTTTGAAATATCGTGCTGCAGAGAGGAATTGAGGAGAAAAGATATTTCTGGCATATTTTGGATAACAGAATGGATCGATTGGTAGGACACGTCCACAGACATCAAGAAGTGGTCAGTTTAGCATAGTTGGGATGAAAATCGTAGATGGAGAGTGAGGGACGAATATAACAAGCAGGTTCCAATCGATGAATGTTGCCATTCTTATCCGTAGACGAAGAGTTTTGTGGAGGATACTGTAGTGTGGAGAGCTGCATCAAACCATTCTCCGGACTGAAGACCACAACAACAACAATTGAGGGAGCTTTAGCGAAGTTAATACATGTGTGATTGTGCAACAGTTAATAAACCTGTCATGTGAAACCTGACTTTTCGAATTAGTTATCTCCGGGCACATTATATGCCTTAAGCAGAAGAAGGTCGACAAGAATGTTCAACAGATTAATGACATATAATAACTTAATTTGATCTATTAGAAAATGGTTTCCTTCAAAGCCTGCCATTGTGATATCAATGGATTTGTTAGTAAATTAAAATACTTTTAAGTGTCGCGATGTTTATTTGATTATTTTATCAAAACACAATATATTTAAACAAAAATGTTAACAAACAGAAATAAGCACCATTGTAAATATACATAGGTTAAATAGGAGCAAAGTCACAAGAGAAATATCGTCTGTTTAAAAATGTTACATATTGAATGGAAAAACAACTTTGTTAATAAAATCAAGCTAAGAATATTATATTTGTAACTGTTTATTTATGTAATAATTCTGATGTAAACTGTGGAATACTGTTATTTGTATATGTCCGAAAGAACAGACGCCACTTTTGATCCTGCAGTTACATCTATTCATATTCACGGAATGTATGACATTAACTGCGAATGGGTAAAGCTGAAAATGTGTACCCAGTCGGGATTCGAACCCGCGTTTCCTACTTTCGAGGCAGTTGCGCTTACCGCTACACCACTGGGGACACAGCGATCATCACACCTGCGCGGAATTACTGAAGGACCCCTCCCATCAAATACAAATTTGCAACCATACCCTGCCCACTAGAACTCAAACTCGTAGTAAATTAATACTGATTCCAGTAACAGTAAGGGTCTAGGAGTGCCTTCGCGCTGAAGAAAGCATCATTGCCCGGCATCGGCAAATTGTCCGAAAGAACAGACAACCCATATATATAACTTATACAATTTGCCGATGACGGGCAATTATCCTTTCTTCAGTGCGGAGGCACTCCTAGGCCCTTACTCTTACGAGAATCAGTACTAAGTTACTACGAGTTTGAGTTCTAGTGGGCAGGGTAAAGTTGCAAATTTGTATCTGACGGGAGGCATGCTGGAGTAATTCCATGCAGGTGTGATGATCGCTATGTCCCCAGTGGTGCAGGGGTCAGCGCAACTGCCTTCTAAGCAGGAGACCCTGGTTCGAGTCCCGTCCGGGTACACATTTTCAACTTTAACTGCGATTGGGTAATGTCATACATCCCGTGAGTATGACTGTTATTTGTGATGTTTAATATATGTGACATGCGCCACAAATGGACTACAAAGTTACTGTAGGTAGAAAAATGTTGTCAAAAATTTCGCTATCAACAACATATAAAGAGCACTAAACTCGCATGTGTACAAACATTACATCAAGGTCAGCAGAATGAAGCACGAACTCACACACCTAAAACATAACAAATAAAATGACATAGCACGAAAAAGAAAAACAGTTAAAAATGAGGATTATTTTCCGTTACGCGTCGTGCTGAGAAAATAAAAATCATGAGTGGTGATAGTATTTTCATTTATCAACAAACTAGCTTAAACCCGCGGCTCCGCTCGCGTGTTGGTTGATTATGATACATAAGCTATCTTTCAGTAGTGTGCTATGGTTTTGAAGGATGAAATGAAATACTATACCTTCTTTAGAAACAAACATTTTAAATCAATATTCAAATAAATAAAATAAAATTATGTGAAGTAAGTAATGTAGATGAAATCACGAAATTCAACAATAATCATTGTAATAATATCACAGATCGATCACTTGATGTAATGCGCGAAACGTCAAATCGATTTTTTTTAAAAGATGTATAAAAGATATTTCTGTTTTACTGCTTTATGTATTTATTCTAATATTTCCTTATCAGTACAGAGAAAGATCAGAAGACACTGTAGCATGCATAGACCAAAGATATAATATGTGGCATCATATTTCTCTGTATGTAACCTCCTTGCTATGGACTCGCAACGTCATCGCTGGCCTTCAGTCCGAAATTTTTAATAATTTGACTACTTTCAACCACCATATAATCCACCCCCTTATAGCTATCGGCATGGAACTGCTATGGTGTACAACGGGAGACTTCGGACAACAATTACAGCCGGCTGCGGTGGCCAAGGAGACTGCGGCGCGCCAATCATTGCCTGCACGGCCACTACGGTCGGGGTTCGAATCCCCCCTCGAGCATGGATATTTGTGCCGTACTTAGTAGTAGCTAGTTCATAAGTAGTTTGTAAGTTTAGGGACTGATGACCCCGTAGTTAAGTCCCATAAGCTCTACAAACATTTGAACAAAAATTACACACAGACCATTCGATTGCATTCTGTAGTTTTCGCTGCAGAGCGAAATATTAAAACACACACACACATAGAATTTTATATACACCAATAACTTTCCATCCCAATGTACTCCACCCTTTTATCATTATCCACCCTCAAGCAACAATGCAACCAATAAAAACATTTTCAAAGAGTAATTATTGTTCCGCATTTCGCGTTATATTCTTCGAATTACTAAATATCTATCAGATCGCTATAAAACCGTGCCTAAAACCTTCCTCAGGTAAAAAAAAAAAAAAAAAAAAAAAAAAAAAAAAAAAAAAAATAGTAGCCGGCCGCGGTGGCCGAGGGGATTGAGACGCTCCAGTCACGATCCGCACGGCCACTACGGTCGGGGGTTCGAATCCCCCCATGGGCATGGATATTTGTGCCGTCCTTAGTTGTAAGTAGTTCATAAGTAGTTTCTAAGTTTAGGGACTGATGGCCCCGAAGTTAAGTCTCATAGACATTACAAACATTTGAACATTTGATTTTGAAAAATTAGTAACTGTAGAAATATTTAAGTATCTGCGTCTTGTCGTTCGGATGTGATAAGCGTACACCGAACAGACATTCACATTAATATATATTTAGATAAATAGCTATCCGATCGCCATAAAACCGTGCCTAAAGCCTTCCCTGGGTAGACATTAGTAACCGTACAAATTTTTAGCTCTTTATGTCTTGTGGTTCAGACGTGATAAACGAACACCGAACAGACATTCACATTTATAGATATATCTATATACAGTGTACCATTGAGTAAACTAGTAGTGAGTACTCACAGCCAGAGCGGCGGGCTCGAGGTTGAGGTCTATGGGGTTCATGACGATGAAGACCTGCTGGTTCTTGTGGGTGAGCCCCGAGGGCTGGCGGAGCGCCGCCTTGCAGAAGTACTGCACCCAGCCGTGCTGGCCCAGGAACGTCGACGGCAGCCCCAGCGGCAGGCCCAGCTTGAACGGGAAGCTGTGTATGCCCGCCGACAGCATCACCGCGCCGCGCTGCCCTGCGAACGCACGTGCTGACTATGAGGACAACACACACACATGCATCCGTGTCCGAGGGAGCGCTACAACTTCCGGCAGGAGCGGTCGCACGATCCGTGGCATGGAGCCTCAAACCGCGGGGCACGACTGTCGAATATCCTGATGAATAGTTCGAGTTAAAGGAGTGGTTACTGCACTGTGCTCCGCAAGAGCTAAAATATGGTTCTCAACAGATTCAAAAGTTTACAAACTTCTATTCTTTCTAAATTATTAAATCCATGTTACACGGCGATTTAAGTGAACGGTGTGACCACAGGAGCTAGACAACTTCACTGGTAATGACAGATGAGCATAACATCGGTACTATTTAAAAGATTTACATATTTGTCTCCTCCCTCCAGAGGTTGGAGGAGTGGGGGCTAATCTCCGAAAGGGAAGAAGAAAAGGAGAGAGCGGTATCAGAGTTGGTAGGAAGGATAGATTTCAGGACGGAGGGCGTCATCTGGGACGGGAAGGTGACAGAAGTTGCCTTGGGACAGGAGGGATACAGTGGTGAAGACGTGTGAAGGGCCCAGGATTCATTTGGATTTATTTTATTTGTTTGTCGTATGGCAACAACAGCAGTATTGAGCATTACATGTGAGATAGTTATTTACTTTTACATTAGATACAAGTTTAATATATACATTCAAATACTAAAATTTACTAATTTAATAAATACCTGTGGGAATTCTGGGTGTTACTAATTTAACACAGTGGCAAGTTTAAGAGACACGATGACAACTTAAGTAAATACTTATATACAGATGGTCATTATCAATATCAAGTGACTGAATTCAACTAGTTGCAGACGAGGTAGCATTTATAAAGTCACTGAATGGTCTAGGATATTTCCTCAGGAGACTCTCTGTGAAGATATGTTGGATCGTTTGTTCTTCGGCACCACAATCACAGGCTGGAGAATCTCCGAGTCCCCACTTGTGCATCATAGCATTGCACCTGGCTTTACCAGTTCTAATTCTGTTTAATTTTGTCCACACACTTCTCTGCAGATGGAACCCTGGTAGGCTGGCAGTTGAGTCTTGGACGCCATGGTGTGCTGTTGCACCCGCGTTCCACCTCTTGCGCCACTCATCTTCAATGTTGAAGTCGTTCCTACCTTTATGCCACAGCGGAGTGCGGGACTTTAAGCGATCTGGAGGAGGATCGTTAAGGTTTTGTGAATTGGAAGATGTTGTGGGCAGTTGGGGTGGTGAAGTTTCCTCCACTCTCTATTCGTCGCTTCCTGGCGTCGCAATTGAGGTGGTGGAATGTTGCTGATAGTGTGCAGCCAGGGGATCGGTGTGGATTTTAGTGTACCTGTAATGACCCTCATTGAATCGTTCAGCTGTACGTCTAACTTCCTGGTAAGGGTGCTATGTTGCCAGACTGGAGCACAGCAGTCAGCTACAGGGTACACTAGTGTCAATGCTGTTGTGCGTAGTGTCGATGCATCGGCACTCCAAGTTGTACCAACTAGTTTTCTAATGATGTTATTTCGGGTCTTTACCTTTTGGCTTGTGTTTTCCAAGTGACGTTTATACGTTAAAGACCGGTCCAGTGTGATACCCAGGTATTTAGGCCGGAAATTGTGTTTGGAGAAGGTATACCAGGGGGTTGCGTGAGTCCATTTTGCAGTTAATGTTCCAGATACGGCTGTGTTCGAGGAATTGGTGAAGGTGAGGGAACAGGATGAGGTCATACAAGATCCGAATGGGGTAGCAGTTGCGGTATGTAAGGTGGAGCGCATGGCGTTCCAAGATCTGGAAGACGTCATAGAAGGCGGAGATCCAGGCGGGGTGGAGGCTGCAAAGGGACGCATGAGAGAGCGGTACGTGTAGAGGATGGTGGAAGCTTGAAAGACCCATGTCCAGTCGGTAAGGGGTTTTGTGGTGACGGAGGTGGATAGGCGCCTTTCATCAAATGGTCTTCAATTGGGTTATCCAGGAAAGGTAGTGCTCCAGGGTGAGAGCGAGGTATTTGAGGGTGGGGGTCAGCAGGTGGATAGGGCGATAGTGTAAAGTCAGATGGAAGTCGCGGGGACGGAAGGAAGGGATAATGGGGCTTACGAGGATAGCCTGGGAATTACCGAAGTTGATGGTAAGGAGCCACTGGTCACAACAGTAGGAAAATTGGGATAAGTGTAGTTGTAGGAGGTGGTGTGAGCGTTGAAGGGAGGGGACGAGAGCCAGAAAGGCGGTGTCGTCAGCACACTGAAGAACGTGGATGGGAGGTGCGGGTTGGGGCATGTCTCGAGAGTACAGAATGAAGTGGAGGGAGGGGCAGGATGGAACCCCAGCAGAGGTTCCAGAGTGGGAGTTCTGGACAGTGACGTAGGAGAGACGGGATGAAAAGGAGAGAAATGATGCGATGATTCGGATGTAATTAATGGGAGGGGCCTAGGTATGGAGCTTCAAAAGGAGGGTGGGACGCCATATAAGGTCTTGGGCATTCTCGATATCAAGGGAAACGAAGGGGGCGGACCGACGGGAATTCATATGGAGGGATACTGTGTGTGAAGTCGTTTAGTTGATGCACTGCCGTGTTCTCCTGATCCCTTGCCACAACAATTAAAAACAACAATTGTCGTTGTAGAATCTGGATTTAAATCATTTACGTAACTTTCCACAGGATATAGAAGAATCGCGACTTCACAACACCAAAAACAGAGGTACGAATGCGAAAGCGTAACGTCACTACATGGGAGAGTTGCGCGTACGTCGGAGCTAGCGCCGACAACGGGTGTACTCGCCTAGTGACCACACTTTCCACCTTCTAGTCGCTACGGTCGCGGTATAACTCATCCACCAGATCCACTGATGTGTTTATCGGTCTGCAGTAATGATTCGACCATATTTTTCTCAGGCGCTGCCAGACTTCAACGACAGCTGCTGAAACTCGCTCTTCCTTGGACAAGCTACGTACTTTTTCCTGCAGAGGTTTTCATATTCATGACGTATCTTTCTATTGCGTCTGACTTCATGTGTAAAAGGATGTCCTACTTGCCCTGCTTATCCTTCATAAATACTTTGAAGAGGCAGCGTCCTCTAAACAAACTGAGCATCTCATTATATGGTGAGGTGCAATCCTGGTTTATATACCATAGTGGAAAGCTAACGTTCACTTCGCTGAAAACTTCAGGGGTTGCTGTGAACATGCCTTCTTGCCTTCTTCGGTGGCGGCTAATTTTCTCATCAAAGCTTACGATTCCAGTAAGTTCCTTGAAACGTTCTACATCTACATGGGATACTCTGTAAATCACAATTAAGTGCCTGCCAGAGGGTTCATCGAATCACCATTATACTATTTATCTCCCATTCCATTCCATAGCGCGCGGGAAGAAAGAACACCTGAATCTCTCCGTTCGAGCTCTGATGTCTCATATCTTATTCTGATGACCATTTCTACCTATGTAAGCGGGAGTCAACAATGTATTTTCGTATTCGGAGGAGAATGTTGGCGATTGGAGTTTCGTAAGTAACCCACGCCGCAGCGATAAGCGCCTTTGTTGTAATGATTCCCATCCCAGATCCTGTATCATTTCCGTAACGCTGTCTCCCCTGTATCGTGACAATACGAAACGAGCTGCCCTTCTTTGGACTCTTTCGATGTCCTCCGTCACACCCACCTGATAAGGATACCACATTTGGCAGCAATACTCCAAAAATTGGACGGACAAACGTAGTGTATGCAGTTTCTTTTGTAGTTCTGATGCAGCTTGTAAGGGTTCTGCCGATAAAACGCAGTCTCTGGTTCGCCTTTCCCACCTCATTATCGACCTGTTCTTTCCAGTTTAAGTCTGAAATAATAGTAATTCCTAGTTATTTTGTTGAGTTTACGGCCTTCACTTTTGATTGATTTATCTTTAAACCAAAGTTTCATGGATTTCTTTTCGTACTCATGTGGACAACTTCACACTTCTCATTATTTACAGTCAATTGCCAATTTTTACACCATACTGACACCTTATTCAGATCGTTCTGCCGTTGGTTTTGATCTTCAGATGATTTTACTATTCGGTAAATGACGGCGTCATTTGCAAACAACCTAAGAGAGCTACTTAGATTTTCCCCTAAATCGTTTATGTAAATAAGGAACAGCAGAGGACCAATAACACTACCCTGTGGAACCCGATATTCCGACAGTGTACACGATCTCTCTTTCCATAATAAACAGGCCGACCCATTACGTCTGACCAGAGGTCGTGTACACTGTCAGAATTATCACCACAAGTATCAGGTTTTCTATAAAGGCATATAATTCTTTCTCATTAGTAGAAATAATATGTAGCCTAAATGCCTTTTCATTTGAATCGTTTACTATAATACCATGATATCAGGTGTAAAAGTAGCTTCAAGGCTTGTCCAGGAGAATGGTCGTAATTACTCCTACCTGCTCCTTAATATACTTTCAACAGACCTTATAGATATTCTGGACTGTGAGGTTACATAACATTGTCTTCTTCCATACTTGGCCACAATCACATTCAGATTGTCATACCTGAAGCTACGTTATCTTCGTCTTCTCAACATCCACATCACTTTCTCAATCTGAATGATACTCCATAACACCATCCTCATATTCACTTTCACTCCCTAAAGACAGAATCTTCACCTAAAATTTGTTTCAGAACTCTTTCTATTCTTTTTGACATTCCTTAGTCTGGATGTGAAAATAGGAAGTGCACCAGCTCACTGGAAGTATACAAGATAAATAACAGATGACTGTCAGCAACAATCACTTCCTCTGAAAATAGAATGATTGTTGAGAACGCCAACAAACAGGACACAACATTGCATTGTTTTACAGATGAGAAATGAAACATCCTAGTTAGAAAATTTTCTGTAGCGTGGAATCCTAAGGGAGGTTTGTTGAACCCATATTAAAAGTTTCATTTTGTTCTCTTTCAAAGAAGAAGTGTTCTGTAAAAGTATTGACACTAATGTTTCATAAAATAACCAAGACAAACAATACATAATATTCAACTGGATTTAACACATGATGTGGTGTCGCACAAGTACAAAGTGCGCGCCACCTACTTTCGCCGCGCGCCGCCATGCACGCACGGCGCGGCGTTCTCACGACGACAGCCACGAGCGCCCTCTGCGACAACGCCGCTCGTGGCCACCACTGAAGGACATCGGCACTTCGGACTGAGATAGCAACGAGTTAGGACCTTCGTAATCAGATAGGCACCAGTGAAGACTTTGCTATTGTACAGGCACTAGGCAGGCCTCTAACATTCTGCAGTACTGTGTAAAAGTTAAGTATTGTTACATTCTGTGCAATATATATCTCTTTCTAATTTACTCGAGTGTTTATAGTTTCTGGCTGCTCCCCTCCGTACCTGCACCAGCGTGTCGGTCTCATTCCACTCGGCCACCGACACCTACGACGAGGCTGGGACACAAAAGCGGCGACGAAGTTGGGACACAAAACATGAGATATACGGCATTAAAAACTGTTGTAACCTTTTCAATGACGAAGTATATAAAAGAAATAAACGGACATTTTAAAACTGATATAAGGAAGAAATTTTCTTAAAAAAAAATAAAGTTCTGCAATTACCACAGAAAACGCTTAAGGACCTGCACCTTGAGAAACGGTTTAAGAAGGAAACTATTTGCAGTAATGTGATGGGTCGTGTGGAAAAACGTGAAAGACGGCCACCTTGAAACTAACCAGCAGATTTTAAGAACTGCACTCGGCGAAAACATTTGATTATTCCTCATCTTACAATCTACCTTTTTCCCTCGATGCAGAGTTGATATCATTTTCGTTAGCGCAGCATCAAACTACCTAAAGTTTCCAGAGGCGTAGATTTTGCGTGTGGTTGATTGTAGCTTGTCCCTGAGTTCTTATCTGTATTTTTGACGTATCACAATCGTAGGGTTACTAGCCCATAACTTCCCAGCCTGTCCATACGGACACAACTGTTGACAAGTTTTGTTCTTTCTTCATTGATAGTTTATAATTATTTGTAGCATTGACGGTCATGTATTGTTATCAGGGAGGGTTTGAAGTTCACCTCCATTGTGTTAACACCTCATTGTTACCATTTACACTGTGACTCTCACAGCCTGTATTGCAGGCAGTGCTTTGACGTCCGAAGCGAAGCATACTGATGTAAAGTGAGAAATGTTTCATTAAGAATTCCTCATTTTGGCCCGTGAAAATGTTTGCAGTAAATCTAGACATGTTTATATGTCCATATAGACACGCTGGGCAGTTGCAGGGCCAAAAATGATTCGTTTCTTTTTCTCTATTCTTAATCCGTAACTAGTGATATTTGGTAGGGATGTTTGGTTCCTATACTTGCCAACTGAGTTGGCCTGAAGTGCCTTATTCAACAAACGGTGAGTTGTTTGATCGTATTGGCGATTCCTTTAAATACTAGGAATTTTTAAGCCAACCTGACCAGTTTCTTGAAATATTCACCTTTTCCATTCTATGGGTGGTATGATAACTAGCAAGTTGTCTATCGAAACTAATAACCTTGGATGCGGTTTTCATCAAACCAGTGAGTTTATGCAGGGCCGGATCTAGGGGAGCAAAGGGGGCAGTTGCCCCGGGCGGCAGAATTTAGAGGGCGGCAAATTTTGACCGACTCTTTTCTTTTTGCAGAATGTATTTTTCTGGTATAATTTATTAAAATTAACTGACACAGAATTATTAAAAGTAAAATGACTGCAGGAAATACCAAAATCATTTAATAAAACTAAAATTCCTGATTGCTGACTTCAGTGTTGCCCTGTCACAGGTACTTCAGCTAACCAAACTTTGAAAATCTACTAGATATTAGCCAGAATGAGGGAGACGTTTGCGTTATTGTATAAGTAAATGCACAATATTTATTAATTTGCATAGATTTCCTTTTTCAGATAAATGAATATTCATATTTCATATCAAAGTAATATTTGCAGAACAGGTGAATTTGAATAACGTTCCAGTCCTTATATAAAAAAAAAACTATTTCAGGTGTGCACCTTCTTATTAAAAGTCAAAAGCATTAAGGATCTAGAGTCCTCTCTCGGTAGCGGTGGAATTGATAGACATCTACACAGGATACTCTGTAAATCACATTTAACTGCCTGACAGAGGGTTCATCGGACCACTTTTATACTATTTATCTCCCATTCCATTCTCGAATAGCATCTGAATCTCTCTGTTCAAGCTCTGATTTCACGTATTTATTCAGATGATCTTTTCTACTTATGTAAGTGGGAGGCAACAACATATTTTCGCATTCGGAGGAGAATGTTGACGATTGCAGTTTCGTAAGTAGCTCACGTCGCAGCGATAATCGCCTTTGTTCTAATGATTCCCATCCCAGATCCTGTATCATTTCCGTGACGCTGTCTCCCCTGTATCACGACAATACAAAACAAGCTGCCCTTCTTTCGACTCTTTAGATGTCCTCCGACAAACCCACCTGATAAGTATCGCACATTGGGCAGCAAGTCTAGATAAAACAGGAGGAATCTCACTGTATTATTGATGCTGTCTTTCTTCTTGTTCTTTGAGAGGAACAAAAGAAGATGGTGATTTTGGTGATCCACATAGCGGCAAATTTCTAAATACAGTTGATCTCATATCATACTATAGTGTCCCCCTTCGTCTGCCACAAGAAAGGCCAGATTAGCTATTTTTACAAAAATATACAAGATGAGTTCCGTGACTTGATTGCTGACAAAATAAAACAAGATATAATTAAAGATATTTTAGCTGCTAAATACTTTTCACTGATGTTTGACTGCACTCCAGATATCAGCCACAATGCGCAGATGACACAAGTAATTCGATATGTCAAGTCGTATGACTCAGAGGTTGTGGAAAGTTTTACTGACCTTTTTACAGTTACAGACAAAACAGGAAAAGGCCTTAGTCAAGAGATACTGCAAAAATTGGAACAAGATGGGTTGAACGTTAAATACTGTAGGGGGCAGTCTTATGACAATGGGGCAAACTTGGCTGGAAAGTACAAAGGGGTCCAGTCAAGAATACTTCAGAAGAATGAACTGGCCTATTTCGTACCATGTGCTGCTCACTCTTTAAATTTAGTGGGAGCAAATTCAGCAGACATTCAGCAAGACTAGGTGATCTGCAAGAGTAGATGCATTTTCATTAAGTCCTGAAGGCCCTGGAAGAAACTGAAACTTGTAAATTGTCAACACCAGAAACAAAATCAGAGGCAAGATCTATTTTAAAAAATATGAGAAAATTCAAATTCATTACTTTAACTTGTTTCTTGTATGCAATATTAAAATAAATTGATCATGTTAGTTTCTGCGAAGTTAATACTTTACAATTGATGAACCTGTTCGAAAAATTCAAGGACTTTTGGGCTTTCTCAAAACTTACCGGGATTCTTGTACCTCTGAAGCTATTTCTGAGGCCAAAGTGCTAACAGAAGATAATGAGGTATCAACGGTATTCTCCGAAAAAAGGATTCGAAGAAAGAACAAATGACCGATGAGCTTTGTGAGGATGAAGTATCCAACAGTCACAGAAAAAAATAAGGAATAATTGACAGAGCTTAGTACCAGGTTTACCGCACTTGAGAAAATTGGTGCAAAAATTTGTTTTCTGTGTGGTGTGCAAATTCAAGAACTGGAAGTGGAGGACTTGAAGGCCAAAGCAGCGGAACTGGCAGAAGATCTTAGCGAGGAAGAACTTGAAGTTGAAAGTTTCAGACAACATGCGCTGACAGTAGACAGAGTTTTGCAAGATTCCACTGCATCATCTACATTAAATTTAATTTATAAAAATAAATTGGTAGATGGGTATCCCAACCTTACTACAGCGTTAAAATATATCTTACCATTCAAGTTTCTCTGGAGAAAGAAGTTTCAGCAAGCTGAAACTAATTAAATACACTCGAGGAAGACGACTGCTTATCAAATCTGAGTATAATATGCATAGAGCACAAACGAGCTGCTTCTCTAAACTATGATGATATCAAAAACAGTCTTGCAACAAAAAAAGCTCGAAAAGCGAAATTTTGAATTGATTTTTGTACGATGAGTAATCTTGTAATATTTTTGTATGTATTAAAATTGTTCTGTTTTCCTTTTAATCTTAATTCAGTCAAAAAAATAAGTTCATGTTGTGAGATTGTGACATTTATTTAGAAATATATAACCCAATTAGCGTCAAAAGTCTGTTCTTACAGGGGGGGGGGGGAGGGCGGGTGAAAGAAAGGGCGGCAAATTTAAGCTTGTCCCCCTTGGCAAATGTCCTAGTCCGGCCCTGGTTTATGTGATCGTTATTGGCAGAAATTCTGCTCATTAATTACCACGTTAGTTACCTAACAATCCTAAGATTCTCGTTTTCCAGTTTTCAGCTGATGTGGTTTATGAAGCCTAGTGACTGTGGATTTGGAGATTGTTCAAGATATTTACTGGATGAGGCTGAAAGCGAATGCAGTGCGGATGAAAATGTTATAGGACCAGCTTGCGACAAGTTCACAGTGTAGTCGAGCTGGTGCACAAGGTGACGGCCATTAGTCATGTTTTCCACTCCCACGAACATTAGTCTTCTGAATGCTTATGTTATCTACCTCGGATGCGAGGGATTCCAGAGGTAACCCAATTGAAGTACATAAAAAAAGAAGAAGAAAACACTTGCCAAAGAAGTTATACAGCCTCACTCAATCGTCGACTTCACTGTTACCCCGTGAAATGGTGCTAAACATCAGTAGAATACTTCAGATACCTGTTCCATATGAAATCAGACAACACTCGAGCAAACCGGTTAAGTGGCCATAGGCTCTAACAGAAAAACAAAGATGATCTGGAACAGTTGCAATATATTGATTTGCTGAGCCTGTACAATTCCTGTTTGCCAAAACTGCCTGCCGATTCTTGGTGTGTAATAATTTCTCAAAGCATTTTTTTAAAAGTTCGTTTCAATATACTATAATATTAAAATCTGGTTTATTTGTTTATATTAAATTATCAGATTATGGATTATTTAACGCAAATTTTATGGGCTTGCATATGTTTGAAAATTTGTCAATTCTGATAACTGTAATCAATTTTCTGCAGCGAAAAGTTGTTCAGTGGCATCAATAAAAGTTACATTTGAAATGTTTGTACACATTTCTCACTTCTCTTTCACCATTGAAATACGACAGTCACCAGGCGCGTTACAAAAAATATCTCCTCACCAGTTACAGGTTAACAGAGGCCTGGCAAAATCTTTACAGCCTGATCCAACAGACCTCGTGGATGAGGATTCGACTGATTGAGGATGAAGGAGGAATAGCTGATAATCCTAAACTCAGACAACTTCGGGCCGAAGCTGAAATAAGATTGACAGATACACAAATAGTAACAGATATGAGAAATACAGATTACAGGAATAGAAAAATGCAAGAAACCTGGATTGGTGATCCATTAATTTCAAATCTGGATTCTTTTCCTGATGCACGCTTTGACACGTATGTTGATAAGTCCCTTGCGTAAATTTTCAAACTATTCTTTGAGGATGATCTGATATAATTCCTAGTTGATGAGTGAACTAAGTACGCAGTTTTGAAGAACTTCACAAATCAAAGCAAAAGCTGTAAAGAATTGACTTATCTGTACTTAATGCGTGGCAGAAAGGAACGGGAGCTAGGACTACTCATGTTGATTCAGAAGGCAATTTTTGAAAGTTTACGTCACGAGATTCATGAAACCTGTAAAAGCAACAGGCACTTCGTCTATCATTCCTCTATGTGGATACAAATCGCATATTCCAAGTGATATCAGATATGATAGTATAAAACACTCATCATCATCATCATTAGAAACTGATTATGCCTTTCAGCGTTCAGTCTGGAGCAAAGTACCTCTAATAAAATTCCTCCATGATCCCCTATTCAATGCTAACATTGATGCCTCGTCTGATGTTATGCCTTTTACTTCAAAATCATTCTGCACCGAATCTAAATACTTTCTTCTTGGTCTACCTCGACTCCTCTTACCCTCCGCTGCCGAGTTCATGAGGTAACCTTGCTTCTCCCATGCGTGTAACATGACCCCACCATCTCAGTCTGTTCGCTCCAACTGCTTCATCTATGGTGTTCACTCCCAGTTTTTTTATTGATTTCCTCATTAAGGACACCCTCCTGCCATTGTTCCCATCTATTAGTACCTACAATCATTCTTGCTACTTTCATATCTGTAACCTCCACCTTATGAATAAGGTAGCCTGTATCCACCCAACTTTCACTCCCATACTACGAAGTTGGTCGAAAGATAGAGCGGTGCACTGCTAACTTAGTCTTGGTACTTACTTCTTTCTTGCAAAAGAGAGTAGATCTTTGCTGATCACTCACTGCATTAGCTTTGCTGCACCTCGATTCCAGTTCTTTCACTATGCTGCCATCCCAGGTACTTGAAACTGTCTACCTGTTCTAACTTTGTACCTCCTATCTGGCACTCAGTCTGTTTGAATCTCTTTCCCACAGACATTACTTTCCTTTTGGAGATGCTGATCTTCATATCATAATCTTTGCACCTCTGATCCAGCTCTGAAATATTAGTTTGCAACCTTTCAATCGAATCTGCCATTACAACTAAGTCATCCGCATATGCGGGACTGCTTATTTTGTTTTGACCTATTTTAATCCCGCCCTGCCAGTCTACTGTTTTCAACATATGATCCATGAATAGTATGAACAACAGTGGTGACAGGTTATAGCCTTGTCTTACCACTGAAACTACCCTGAACCATGAGCTTAATTTGCCATCTACACTAACTGCTGCCTGACAGTCTACGTAAAGCCCTTTAATTGCCTGCAAAAGTTTGCATCCTATACCATAATCTTGAAGAACTGACAGTAGCTTCCTCCTAGGAACACCGTCATAAGCCTTTTCCAGATCTATGAAATATAGATACAATTCCCTGTTCCACTCATAGCACTTTTCCATTACCTGCCGTAGGCTAAAGATCTGGTCCTGACAACCTCTAAGAGACCTAAACCCACACTGATTTTCATCTAACTTGTCCTCAATTAATACTCGCACTCTCCTTTCAACAATACCTGAGAATATTTCGCCTACAACGCTAATTAAGGAGAAACATCGATAGTTGTTGCAATCTTTTCTGTTTCCATGTTTGAAAATTGGCGTGATTACTACTTTCGTCCAGTCTGACGGCACAAAAAATTCAGATTTGTACTACAAACAGAAGTCATCAGATGTTCGCTAAAAATGTGGGAAACGTGATGTAAGACTGTGTCTAGAAATCTTTGAATTTTACCATGAAAGTCAGTAAATCAAGTGATTGTGAATTATTTTGTATTTAGTGTTATAAATTGGTTTATAAGAATTATTTAGTTCATATTTTACTTTACTTATATTGAAATTTGATGAATAAAACATATCTCCAAATGTATTTCAGTGACACAGAAAATATTTCAAAAATGCTATGTGCGTTCGTAGGACCCATTATATTATAGGCACACTAAGACAGTGAGGGGTTAAACAGTAGCTTATATGCATTGTGTAGATGTACAAGAAGTCAAAAAAATTAAAGAAAAGTAAAATATCCAATTTTCAAAAATTTGAGCAGTTAACGTTACTGACCTCAAAAACTATAAGTATCTCTATGTACTTTGATTCAATTTTTAATGGTAATTGTTTTATAAACATTCATTTCAAGTTGTTTAGAACTGCTTTGATCAAAAAATAAGGTCTAAGACAATCGAAAACTCATACAAGACATGTTTATTTTAATGTCTGCATTGTTTTAGATCACAATTCAAAGGTAAGGGTAAAGTAATAAATTTTTCATTTTAGGGTTAACTCTTCTAGTTGCTTCGTCTGCCTAGTCGATAAAAACCAAATTAATCTCTGAAAGGGCAAATGCATGTAATTACCAAGTATGTCCAATCTATCTCGGTAAATGAACAATAATATTACACTGTCTCATTCTAGAAATAATGGGCGCGTTTCGCCATCATTTGAACCAGCTTTTCCCGTTGTAGTAACTACTTAAATCATGTTCAGAGATTTCGTCTTCTGAGACATACAAATCAGAAATTGTCGCGTCTGTACTGTGAGCAGTGTGTTCAGTTTCACAAACACTTACGTCGAAATCGTTTTCTTAGCTTCGTTCTTCTCCTACACATTCATTTTTTTTTGTGTATCTACATAGTCCATAACCTCTTTCGCCGCCATAACATGTCCGTCGATGCGAATATATTCACTACTGATTGTCAGATCACCTACACAACTTAGTAAACAGAATGCTGTTTAGAGTAAGAATGCGCATGTAAGTACTATCCTATGATCTTCAGTGACTCCAGAATCCAATTATTCCGTCACAGCCGCGGCGGAGCGGCCGAGCACATTGAGGCGCTATGCTACGATGCGCGAGACCGGTCCCCGTCGGGGGTTCGAATCCCCCCCTCGGGCATGGATGTTTGTGTCAGGTAGTTCATAAGTAGTTTAGGGATTGATGACCCCACAGTAGAGTACCTTAAGTTCAACAAACATTTGATTTATTCCGTCACAAACAATGTCACGACTTACATTAAGTGTTTTCCTTGAAGACAATTGGCAGTTTAGAGACGACATAAAATCTTCGGCGCAAAATCGGCGTCATTTCAGAAATAAAAAAAGATAATGTTTATGCTGTATCAAAAATTATCCCACGATAGTAACTGAGGGTTATACACAGCAGCGTATGATATCTTCTCTTGATTTGATTTGATTTTCCCAGGGAAGCCAAAACAGTCTTGGTCCAACCCGCCACTGCCCGCACCGAAACTAAGTATATTGTGCGGTATCGCTCCCTGTATATCTAGTAAAGCCAACCAATGCCCTTGAACAGTACAAGGAATCCATTTACCAGTTCTTTGTTAGACACAATTTCTTCGGGCCTGGTTGTCCCTAATGTTCTGTGCCTTTTACTCTCCGATGCAATGCATTCGAAGATTAGATGTGATGCAGTTTCATCACCGTCATCATAGATCCTACATTTAGGGTCCTCTTCTGTTATTCCCATTGTATGTAGGTGTTTTTTGAAATTCCCATGGCCTGACAGCAATCCAACCATGAGTCTAATCTCTCTCCTGTTCAGGCCCAGGATTGCAGAGTTTCTTTTAAAACATGGCTTTGGCATCATTACCTTGCCATATTTTTGTTGATAGACTTTGGCCCAATATTCTACGTGCTGTCTTCTGAGCCAGTTACGTAGCTCCAATTTTATCATTGCCTTGGTGATTGTCAGAACAGGTTACGGTCCAATAAATGGAGTCTCTCCCCCATCCTGGCTAATCTGTCGGCATGTTCGTTGCCACTGATCCCCGAGTGCCCAGGGACCCACAATAGGTTTACTCTATTGCTTTCGCCTAGCTCCACCAAAACCCTGTGACATTCTAGAACAATTTTAGACCTTGTTGCAGGAGCTGCCAGTGATCTCAGGGCTGCCTGGCTGTCTGAATAGATACAGATGCTACGGTCTTTGTAGCACCTTCGCAAATTCTCCTCCACACACGCCCCGAAGGCAGTGATTTCGGCCTCTTACTGTAATTCGGTAATTTTCGAAAACAATTTTCTTCACAGCTTCGACGTCATCATCTGCTGTTGATGTGCTCGACTTCGGCATCTTCTCGGCCATCTTTTTAGAGTTGTACCAATTGTAAATATTTTTTTACTTAGAACAGACTCACCGTATACTGTCAACATCTGAAGTGTTCTAGAGGACTACCTTCAATGTTTCACACAAAATTTGATGCAAAGTCTTTGCTCTATTTTTTATAAAAATATAAAATCTCCGAGCATACTAAAACACGTCTAACTTTTCTATCTGTCAAAAACAAACGAATTATGCCTTACACTTGAAACTGTGAACATCTGGTCGGGATAAGTGTACTGACGTAAAAAAAAATAAATAAATAAAAAAATAAAAATATATATAAAATCGCTAATCGGCTGTACGTTGACCGCGCAATTTGAAAAGTCACCTTAGTTTTTGAATATTCCTCGTACATGTGTACTTTAATTTGGAAAAAAAATTATCAACAAATAACGAATCTTAACAGTTTTTTTTTTTTTTTCATTTTATAAAATGGGTGAACGCTATATATATGGATGTGAGGGGCAATGTTCTGTCTGTTAGCACAGAACGAAAGCCTATTTGTATTTTTTTTCCCTTTGAGAATAGTCAGTTTCCCACCAAGTAGCGAAACCACTTCATCAAAAAGAGAAGGGGGTAATGTGGACAACTTTATATCTAATTCTTTGCCATCAATATTTGGTAAAATTATTGAAAAGGCTTTGAATACTAGGGTAATTTATCATTTCAGTACTAAGAAGTTATTCTCAAATGTACAGTTTGGTTTCAGAAGTAGTTTAACAACAGAAAATGGTATTTTATCTTTTTTCTGTTAGACACTTGTTGGATTACATAAAAAACTACAAATGCTAGGCTTATTTACTGATTTAACAAAAATGCGTTTGATTGCGTTGATCACAAGATATTGCTGCAGAAGTTGGGATATTATGTAGTAAGGGGAATAGCTCACAACTGGTTTACCTCTTATTTTGATAAAAGACACTAGAAGGTAATTTTCTGCAGTGTCGAGAATGGAAAAGTAAGGAACATTTAAGTAGCCGCGGCGGAACAGCCGTGCGCGACAAGGCGCCTTGCTGAGGTGCGCGCGGCCGTTCGCCGTCGGAGGATCGTGTCCTCCCTCGGGCATGGGTGTTTGTTGTTGCTGGGTTCCGTTAGTTTAAATAGTTTGTAAGTTTAGCGACCGATGACCATTGCAGTTAGGTCCCAAAACATTTGGACACGCATTTGAACATTTAAGTGGATGGTAACCAAGAGTCATGGGGCCACTGTTATTCCTTATATATAAAAACTAGCTTAACGCCCGCTGCTTAGCATGCGTAGGATGGTTGGTCTGCACCAGTTGTTTCTCCCTCTTAATATAAATTTTCATAGATATAGCTTAAGTACTGTCATAATGAAAAGTTGTGATAGTACTTGGAGCCGCGGCAGAATGGCCGTGCGTATTGAGGCGCCATGCTGCGGTGCGCGCTGCTGTTCGCCGTCGGGGGTTCGATTCGCCTCTTGGGCATGGCTTTTTGTGTTGTCCTTAGGATTAGTTAATCTAAGTTAGTTTAATTAGTTTGTAAGCCTTAGGGACTGATGACCCCGTAGTTAAGTCTCTTAAGATTTACAAATATTTGAACATTTGATTGTACTACTTGAAATCCCCTATGGCACCTCTTAATAGTAGAATTTCGAAAAATACCCCAACATATGTCTTTTAAATTCCAACCAAGTATGCAAATATTTTTTGTAATACTGGTTTCAAAATTGGCTTAGTAGCAACGTATTTAAAAAAAATGTTTAATACCCTATTTCACCCCTTAAATGATTAATTTTCTTAAAATACCGAAACACGTGTCTTTTTAATTCTGACCAAGAAAACATTTACCAATTTATGTGGTTGTAGCTTCAAAATTGCCTTAATAGCATGAGATTGTCGAAAAACATCCCCTCTCCAATTTAACCCACTTGATGGTTGAGTTTCCAAAAATACCGAAACACTAGAACGAACAATACAAATACCAATTTTAGCCACTCTAGCTTCAAAATTGTCTTTACAGCGATGTGTTTTCGAAAAGAATTTTTTATCCCCTATTTTACCCCCTTAGTTGTTGAATTTACAAAAATACTGAAACTCGTGTCTTTTTAATCCTTGTCAAAATCCATCTCCTAACTTTCGTAGTTATAGCTTGAAATTTGAGTTAAGAGCAACATATTTTTGAAAATCAATTTTTGCATCCCGTATTTCACCCCCTTATTGGTCGAATTTCCAAAAATACCGAAACACGTGTCTTTCAAATTCGAACCCTGCATCCAAATCCGAAAATTTGTATTTCTAACTTCAAAATTGCCTAAATAGCAATAGATTTTCGAAAAATATCCCGCTCCAATTTAACCCCCTTTATGGTTGAATTTGGAAAAATATCGAAACACGTATTTTTTAAATTCCAACCAACAATACAAATATCAATTTTTCCAGCTCCAGCTTCAAAATTGTCTTAATAGCAACGTGTTTTCAAAAAGAATATTTTATCTCCTATTGTACCCTCTTTACTTGTTGAATTTCCAAAAATACTGAAACTCGTGTTTTTTTAATCCTGACCAAGATTCGATATCCGAAGTTTCAAGTTGTAGCTTAAAATTTGAGTTAACAGCAGCATATTTTTGAAAATCAATTTTTTGCGTCCCCTATTTTACCCCCTTATTGGTTGAATTTCAAAAAATGTCAAAACATGTATCTTTTAAATTCGAACCCTGATTTAAAATCCGAAATTTTGTACTTCTAACTACAAAAATTGTCTAAATAGCAACGTATTTACAAAAAACGTTACATCACCTATTTCACCCCCTTACGGACGGAATATCGAAAAATCGCTTCTTAAATGACGCCTACAGAGTAAGATCAACGCCCTCTACAAATTTCAAGTTTGTATCTTCAGTGGTTTGTTCTGGGCGATGATGAGTCAGTCAGTCAATCGGGACATTGCTTTTATATATAGAGATGATGATATATCTTCTAGAATCAGAGGTAAATCTAGAATATTTCTGTTGGTAGTAAAGGATTTTGTCTGCAGTATTCAATAAAGAAGTAAGTTCATGGCTTGTAGAAAATAAATTGATGCTGAATCATAATAAGACTCAGTTTTTCGTTTGCAACACATAACTCGACAAAAGTGAAATTTTGATTACGTAGAATGGGCACATGATAAGTGAGACTGAACAATTCAAATTCGTAGGCGTTTCAGATAGTAAATTGTCGTGGAAAGCCCTTGTTCAGGATCTTGTTCAAAAACTATATGCTGCGTTGTTTACCATTCGAACAGTACCTGGATTAAGTGATGGTTTAACACGGAACGTGGTCTAAGTTGCTTATTGTCATTCGCTTATGACGTATGGTGTTAAGTTTTGCGGCAACTCCTCTGGTTCAAAAAGGGTATCTTATTGCGCATAAACGGGCGGATCAGGCAATGTGTGGGATAAGCTCGCGCACCTCTTGTCTACCGCTGTCCAGCAGCCTCTGAATACTAACACTAGTCCCTCAATTCTTTAATTTTGTATGTTGTTAATGTCTGGTTATTCCCAAGAGTTAGTAGCTTTCAATCACAAGGAACCTACTTGGACTCAACAAACGTATCTGCGTGAACGTTCATTTGGTTCAAATGTTCAAATGTTTGTAAAGCTTATGGGACTTAACTACGGGGTCATCAGTTCCTAAACTTACAAATTACTTATGAACTACTTACGAACTAGGACGGCACAAATATCCATGCCCGAGGGGGGATTCGAACCCCCGACCGTAGTGGCCGTGCAGACCGTGACTGGAGCGCCTCAGTCTACTCGGCCACCGCGGCCGGCGAACGTTTGGTAACAGGACCATTATGTATCCGTAAATGTTCTGGTGGGTGTCGTTTTTCTGCAAAACTGTGCACTCACGCTCTAGATAGCACGGTAGACTTAGTTGTAGGTGCCGTACGAAATGCACAAATCTTAACTATAAATGTAAATGAGGAATGTCGATAAAACGCTCCGAGAAACACGAATAACTGCAAAACGCACAGTGAAGAAAATAATGCAAGTTGAACGCACGGCATATTTGCACATTCTATAACATCAGTGTTGAACGTCACGTCAATGACACTTTTCAAGTTGTCCACTGGTTCACCACTACCGTTCCGCCACCCGTAACGAAGCACTGGTGTATTTACTCCCCCAGATAACTGATTGTAAATGACAGAAAACATATCTATATATATATATATATATAAATGAAATGCTGTACGTTAGTCTCGCTAAAACTCGAGAACGGCTGAACCGATTTGGCTAATTTTAGTCTTGAAATATTCGTATAAGTCCAGACAAAGTTGTCCGGAAAACAGGAAAATCATGATAAACTGAAACAGCTTTTTCCAGTGAGCTATCAATACCGTTCGTCAAATTGCGATAAAAGTTTGTACATTTCATGTTGAAAGCAAGAGGAAAGTTCCCACCAAATAAAAATTTGTAAAAGTCGCCCGGAAAGTAGGAAAATTTAGGAAAAACTCTAAGTGATTTTTTTCTATGAATTAAAATCACTGTCACGTGGTTGTAAGAGCATCGCGTGAGTACGGCTTGACAGGACAAGGTTTGTATGACATAATTTTTTTGGCAAATCTACCGGAAAATTTGAGAAAAACTGAAAGTGCGTCTTGCAATGTGTTTCTGTTTAAATTCTGCACTATAACTGACTATTCGCACGACGGTGGGGGGAAATTCTTTTTATGTTTTGTTCATTATAGTCTTGGAAACGTTTTCCGTGAAAAAAGATAAGGACAGTTAAAAAGGAAGGTAGCAAGATTCGAAACAAGTTCCTTTTTCTATGTGTTTCTAAATGTACTTAACGCTGTAAGTTGAGAATCGTTCATCCGATTGGGATAAAATTTTGATCATTTGACGTTCAACGAAAGATGAATCTTAAGAACTAAAAATTTGGGAATGATAGCCGGAAAATTTGAAAATTCGCGAGAAACTGAAAGAGCTTTTTTCAATAGGATATCAATATCATTTGTCTGATTGCGATAAAATTTTGTACATTTCACGTTCAAAGCAAGAGTAACGTTATTATGAAATAAAAATTAGGAAACGTTTCCCAGTAAATTAGACAATTCAGAAAAAATAGAAAGAGATTTTCTATGAAATATCAATACCATTCATCTGATTGCGACAAAATTTTGCACATTTGAAGTTCAAAGCAAGAGTACATACATATTAGCAATTGCGAAGCATTGCTGGGTCGACTAGATGACCGGTGAACTTCGTATCACTTACCTCTTAATCCACTCCCATGAACCACAGACATTGCCGAGGTGGGGTGGCTTGCGTGCCTCAACGATGCAGATAGCCGTACCGTAGGTGCAACCACAGCGGAGGGGTATCTGTGGAGAGGCCAGACAAACGTGTGGTTCCTGAAGAGGGGCAGCAGCCTTTTCAGTAGTTACAGGGGCAACAGTCTGGATGATTGACTGAGCTGGCCTTGTAACATCAGCTAATGTGGCTTTGCCACACAGCTAGTGCGAACGGCTGAAAGCAAGGGGAAACTACAGCCGTTATTTTTCCCTAGGACATGCAGCTCTACTGTATGAACATATGATGATGGCATCCTCTCGGGTAAAATATTCCGGAGGTAAAATAGTCCCCCATTCGGATCTCCGGGCGGGGACTACTCAGGAGGTTGTGATCATCAGGAAAGACAATACTGGCATTCTACGGGTCGGAGCGTGGAATGTTAGATCCCTTAATCGAGTAGGAAAATTAGAAAATTTAAAAAGGGAAATGGATAGGTTGAAGTTAGATATAGTGGGGATTAGTGAAGTTCGGTGGCAGGATGAACAGGATTTCTGGTCAGGTGAGTACAGGATTATAAATACAAAATCAGTTGGGGGTATCATAGTAGTAGGATTGATAATGAATAAGAAAATAGGAATGCGGGTAAACTACTATGACCAGCACAGCGATCGCATTATCATTGTCAAGATAGATACGAAGCCAACACCGACAACAGTAGTACAGGTTTATATGCCAACTAGCTCTGCCGATGATGAGGAAATCGAAGAAATATATGAGGAGCTAAAGGAAATTATTCGGACAATTAAGGGAGAGGAAAACTTAATTGTTATGGGAGACTGGAATTCGGTAGTAGGACAAGGAAGGGAAGGGAAGATAGTAGGGGAATATGGTCTGGGCAAAAGGAATGAAAGAGGAAGCCGCCTGGTAGAATTTTGCACGGAACATAATTTAGTTATAACAAACACCTGGTTTAAGAATCACAAAAGAAGGTTGTATACGTGGAAGAGACCAGGAGACACCGGGAGATACCAGATAGATTTTATAATGGTAAGACATAGATTTCGGAACCAGGTTTTGAAGTGTAGGACATACCCAGGGGCAGACATAGACCCTGACCATAACTTGTTGGTTATGAAGTGTAGGCTGAAACTGAAGAAACTACAGAAAGGTAGGGAAATAAGGAGATGGGACCTAGATAAATTGAAGGAACCTGAAGTTCTTAAGAATTTCAGAGGGAGCTTCAGGCAACAATTGACAGAAACAGGGGAAAATAAAACAGTTGAGGAGGAATGGGTAAAACTGAGAGATGAAATAGTGAAGGCAGCAGAGGACAAAATAGGTAGGAAGGCAAGACCTACAATGAATCCTTCGATATCACAGGAGATACTAAATTTAATCGATGAAAGGACAAAGTATAAAAATGCAGTAAATGAAACAGGCAAAATGGAGTACAGACGACTAAGAAATGAGATTGACAGGAAGTGCAAAATGGCTAAGCAGGAATGGCTAGAAGGCAAATGCAAGGATGTAGAAGAATGTATAAATAGGGGAAAAATAGATACAGCCTACCGGAAAATAAAAGAAACATTTGGCGATAAGAAAAACTGCTCTATTAATATCAAGGACACTGATGGAAAACCAGTTCTCAGCAAAGAAGGGAAAGCTGAAAGGTGGAAAGAGTATATAGAGGGGCTCTACAAAGGAAATGAACTTCGAGACACTATTGTAGGAAGGGAAGAGGATGTAGATGATGATGATGAAATAGGAGATACTATACTGAGAGATGAATTTGACAGAGCACTGAAAGATCTAAGTCGAAACAAGGCCCCTGGAGTAGATGATATCCCGTCAGAGCTACTGAAGTCTCTGGGAGAGCCAGCCATGACAAAACTATTTGAACTGGTGTCTAGGATGTATGAGACAGGCGAAATACCCTCAGACTTTAAGAAAAATGTAATAATCCCCATTCCAAAGAAAGCGGGTGCAGACAGGTGTGAAAACTACAGAACCATCAGTTTAATAAGTCATGGTTCCAAAATATTAACACGAATTATATACAGAAGGATGGAAAAGCTGGTAGAAGCCGACCTCGGGGAAGATCAGTTTGGGTTCAGGAGAAATGTAGGAACACGGGAGGCAATACTCACTTTACGGCTTATCCTAGAAGATAGATTAAGAAAAGACAAACCAACATTTCTAGCTTTTGTAGATTTGGAGAAGGCTTTTGACAATGTTGATTGGAATAAACTCTTTCAAGTTCTGAAGCAAGCAGGAGTAAAATATAGGGAGCGTAAGGTTATTTACAACTTGTACAAAAACCAGACAGCGGTTGTCAGAGTTGAAGGGCATGAAAGGGATACAGTGGTTGGAAAGGGAGTAAGACAGGGTTGTAGCCTTTCTCCAATGTTATTCAATTTGTACATTGAGCAAGCTATAAAGGAAAGCAAGAAGAAATTTGGAGAAGGAATTAAAGTTCAGGGTGAAGAATTAAAAACATTGCGTTTAGCCGACGACATAGTAATTCTGTCAGATACAGCAAAGGACCTGGAAGAGCAATTGAACGGAATGGGCAGTGTGATGAAAGGTGCATATAAGATGAACATTAACAAGAGTAAAACTAGGGTAATGGAGTGCAGTGTAAGAAAATCAGGTGATGCTGAAGGAATTAGATTAGGTAACGAAACAATAAAGGAGGTAGATGAGTTTTGTTACTTGGGCAGTAAAATAACAAATGATGGTCGCAGTACAGATGATATAAAATGCAGAATGGCAATGGGTAGAAAGGCGTTTTTGAAAAAGAGAAATTTGTTAATATCGAATATTGATTTAAGCCTAAGGAAGTCCTTTCTGAAGGCATTTGTATGGAGTGTTGCCTTGTATGGGAGTGAAACATGGACGATAAGCAGTGTGGACAGAAAGAGGATAGAGGCTTTTGAAATGTGGTGCTACAGAAGAATGCTGAAGGTTAGGTGGGTGGATCGCGTAACTAATGAGGAGGTACTGAACCGAATTGGGGAGAAAAGAAATTTCTGGCATACCTTGACTAAAAGAAGGGATAGGTTGGTAGGACACATTCTTAGACATCGAGGAATTGTGAATTTAGCGTTGGAGGGAAGTGTGTGGGGTAAAAATCGCAGAGGGAGACCAAGAGACGCGTATAGTAAGCAGATTCAACTGGATGGGGGTTGTCGTTCTTATGAGGAGATGAAAAGGCTTGCTCAGGATAGAGTAGGTTGGAGAGCTGCATCAAACCAGTCTCTGGACTGAAGACCACAACAACAACAACCTCTTAATATAAACCATATTAACTTAAATCATATGTATTTTAGACCCAGTCGCTTTATAAAATCATGATCAGATAGTTTAAGTATCGGCTCGATAGTGGGCGAAAAGAGTGGGTAAATCACGCACACTTGTCCAGGATAATGTTCATGTCACATTCGTGGAAGTTCAGAGAAGGATTAAACGGTGATAAAATATGGAAAAATTGCGAGGAAAATTTAGATGGTTTATATTAAGAGGTAAGTGATAAGAAGTTCATCGGGTCATCTAGTTCATGATAAAGAATCCGTCATGCAATTTTGGGTGCATATTATTGGAACGTAGTATAATCACGTCTGTTATTCTCTTCGCATGTATTTTATATTGCCTGAAGAAATACACATCCAGAGGTTGTGCATATTTTTTAGTTTTAGGCGGAATGATTTTCAAATCTACGTCTTTTCCGTCATATGCTTCCAGTAATACTCGTTCATCCTTAGGTCCGGATCAGGAGTCACAAAGTACTAATGACATTCTCGACAAATGTGGATTCGAAATTGACATAAAAAACGTCTTCAGATGTTGTCTCGTCATCTTCCCGCTCACTCTTGCATCGACGACATTTAGAGGGCGCCGGGTTTCTGTTTACCGTGATACACCGGGTCCAAACTTTCCACTAGGTTCTTGGGAGCAAATAAAGAATTTGTCTGCTAAACGTCCGTCCACTGATGTAGCAACATCGATCATGTAACTGTGTGTTGCACAGTTAACTGACTGCAACATCGCGACAGTTTCCCTCCCTCCTTTCATGGATAGTTTTCTGTCACAAAACGTTCATAGTCGAACTGACTCTGGGGACAGTTCCATGCAGAAGTAATATCGATTTTTTTTTCTGTCGTGATATGCTCATTGACGTCAGCAACAAACGTTTGAGGTCTTTTAATCAGCTCTTCTTCGTCATTCTTATCATTTCTTGCTTGTAGCATAGTGATACAGCTTTATGTTATCCTAAACTCCTTTATCAAATTATTAATAAATCCTAGACGATCTGGAAAGATTTCTGGCTACCTCCTATGCCCAATGTTGTAAACGCCAATAATGAACGGCGGTACAGTATTCTTACGCTTCATAGAATTTCGCTATTAAACACTCCTTGACGGTCTTGAACAGCAGTGTACGATTTCCTTTGGAAACCGTATATCCTCCTTGTCTCTTTGCCACGTAATCCAGTATGTTTGTAATATTGCTTTTAGACTTCAGTTTAGGGTACTTTTTCATAAGCTTGTCGTATGTGTTGAAACCTCTCACGTAATACTCGTCGTACACGTTCTCCAGTGTGTTGTCATCAAACGCCGACCTTGACCTTCTTCTGGGGAGACGGTTGGTATTCACTGCCACTGCTTCCATCGCCTCTTCACGCACTTGCAATGAGTTTTTCGTCATTATCGTTCGTATCATCATCATTATGTGTTAGTGTGACAACAGTATCTGTTTCTGACTTACGCTCATATTTCTGCACTATAATAGATACCAGAAAACATGCAAATGATTCATCTTCTACACCAATACCATTTTCACGAAGAAGGCGTCTTCGTAACCCGTCTCAGCAAGTTGCAGTATATTAGCAGGACTGATTACCAATCGCCGACCCATCTGACGCTTCGCTATACAAATGACGTCACAAAACGCGACCCAGCTGGTCCCTAGTGGCGTACCGTCAGCTCAATGTCCAACGGGGCACACGCTGAGGCCTCTGACGGACGACTGCTGTGTTTTGCAGATGCGGATGTATCACTGGTGCAGTAACTACTAGACGGAGATCCTTGATCCTTTTTCAGAAAGGTGGGCAGTATTCCACCGCACCCGTTCTGAATAAGCTGCCGCAAGAATTCGAAGACCTTAGTTGTAATACAAGCACTTTCAAATCTAAACTGAATAGTTTTTCTCGCTTAATCCTTGTATTCTGTCGAGAAATTCTTGAAAAAAAAATGAAAAAATCTAATTTCACCGCTCAATTTTATTTTAAAACAATTATCATGACCTTTCACCCAGATACAAGCACCCTCTTGCTCATTAATTTTTGGATGATATCTCGTCCTCAAAGTAAAAGGCATGCTAGAGGTGAAATAAGACTTCCCAACGTCACGGTTGTACACTTCAGCAACTTGAAAGGAACGAAAAGCAATCACATCTCTGTTATTAAAACTCTCCAATCCAGAAACTGCCTTAACAGTACTACCTTTGTACGGTACTATAGCAACAGTTATCCATCCATTGACATGACTAGGTGCATCTTTCTGAATAATAGAAGGAGATTCAGGCGTTCGCGCCTTACTGTCTTCAAGGGAATTGATGATGTGGAAATTAATTTGTCATCTGGTCTTGGAGGACAAGTTTTTCTTCAGGAGGAGGTGGAGGTGTTATGAACTTCACAATGCACCTAGTCATGGCAATGGATGGATAATTGTTTTTACTTATGCTCAGGGCTGTCATGTGATTACGATTGCTGCACGTTTAATTTTATCTGTAACCATTCCTCTGTTACCTTCTGATCCCCGTCTGGGATTCGAATCCTCCCTCGGGCATGGATGTTTGTCTTGTCTTTAGTAAAGTTAGGTAGTTGACTGATAGCCCCGCAGTTAAGTCCCTTAAGCTTAACAAAAATTTGCGCATATTTTTGATAATAAACAGGTACCTGGCTCGCCGAGCAGCCGCATGCGGAAGTCAATGTAGCTCTCGCGCTCGTAGATGCGCGCCGCGCGCGCCCCCTTGAGGCGTACCACGCCCTCGCCCACCACGTGGAAGTGCAGCCCTGCAACAACAACAACAACACACACCGCTCACTAGGTGCCAACAACATTCCGAATGACATCTGCAAAAAGTTGACCACTCAGCATTACCGCGCTTCAGACGTCATTCACGTTAAAGATGAGCAAAGTTGGCCCAAGTATCGAGCCTTGAGGGGCTCTTCTTTTGATTTTGTTTAAATTCTCTCTGATGGTGTACTAAGCACGAAACATATCAATAAAAACGTATTACCAAGTGCACCAAGTGGACCCTCGCAGCCTCAAGCGGTGATACGGATGTGCACAGCTATCTTTCAAGTCCCTTAGGATTTACCCAAAGACCTTGTAAAAATAACTAGACTCCCTGACGGCGTTGCTGTCGAGGGATAATTTGAACCTTCGGCCGGCCGCCATGGTAGTGGCAAGCGTCACATAAATACGAATGTTATTAGGAGGTAAATCGTGTATTAAATAGCTACTGCGGGATATATACACAACTGATAGTCACGTGTGTGTTGTTTGACTATTGCTGTGTACACGAAGCACGATCGTGAAGAGCTTCTCAGCGTTTAAATGTATAAATAAATTTAAGAAAGTAATAAAAAGAACGAATACGGTATACCCATTTATATTTTTCAGGAATACAAGTAGCCCTACTAATTGTGTTCAGAGGTACTTGCTCTTGCTTAACAGACTGTTAGTCGAGACAATATAGGACTGAATGAAATAAATAACAGGCTTTTATAATACTGGTAGCTCTTAAAAAGGAGCTACTTTAGGCAGTACTGGTGGACAGGAAGTTCAAAATATTTTATTATTGTGTAAAATAACTATTGGGGTCACGAAATTGGTTGCCTCACTGCAGTTCGAATTTTTGTTAATGAAATTAATATTAGCAACTTGTAACGCAGAATTGAAAAGTAATCTGCTTTACATATAGATATAACAACTGAAAGGGGTTTGCAGACCTGTGTATAATTCCATATATGAATGACACATAGCCACACTGGATGCGTATTGTGAAGTTCAAGCATGTGACGATAGTTGCTGACTTTTGAGCAGTTCACTCTGCTATAAGGTATTTGGCTTACAGCATTAAATATGCTAATTTTCTTGCTAGATAACCTAATGCTAATGTTAGATGTCGTATTAAGAAAAAGTTATGGCATACTTCGTGTTCTTCAAAGAATTTGATAGTGGCTGATTGCTGTATTCACAAGGTAAGAAGCTATTTTTCAGTTATTTATCTGATGGCATATTTCACTTTCACAATCGATTTTAAACATTAGTTGTTACAGGCAACCCTGTTTCATTTCTTGATACTATGAAATATATAAATATTGTAGAATACAGCACTAAAGCAAGGACATAAATTGTGAAACTCTTTCGAAATTAATGTTTGTACAAAAGTTTCACACTCGTAGAA
This sequence comes from Locusta migratoria, assembly GCA_026315105.1. NCBI lineage: Eukaryota > Metazoa > Arthropoda > Insecta > Orthoptera > Acrididae > Locusta > Locusta migratoria. The sequence goes on from CM048748.1 coordinate 456,978,773, forward strand.
TATACTGATAAAGCGCCAAAAAATCGTGTCTGGCGATAAATTCCGTTCATATGCTGCACTTAGAACGCAAAATATGTACATGTTATAGTTCGGTTTCATTAGGAAGAGGAAACGCTGTTGGCCAATTTCTACACCGTATGTATAATAAATTTACACACAACCGATAGTTGTATATTCAAGGAGTCTGAAGCTGTTTTGTAGTTATATATTTCAATTAGAAATAGTTTTCACGACTTGGCTTAAATTAATACTCTCTCAAATCAAAAGAATCGGCCGCTTATGCGATTGTGGGGGCTTGGATTTACTAATGAAGCACACCACGTGAATGAATTATATATAAAAATAGATAAATAAATAAAATGTGAAAATTAAATGTGGCAAGATTTAAACATGGGAGTTGTCAAACGTTTTTGCTCTTTATGACCCCCGGCACATTATAGGTCACACACTGACATTGTTATGTGTTATGAAATGGTTCAAATTTTCTGCTGAAGCGTCGGTTTTAATCGTTCACGACAGGCTGTTTCGGCGAGAACTGCCATTGTCAAGTGAACTGCAGATATGATATAATCGTTTGACATTGTCTTATTTCTAAATACGTCTAGATTGACCGACGTATAGCTTTCATCGCCAGAAACTGTCTTTTAACAGTCATTAATCGTCTGTTGTAAAATACGTACAATCCATTAGGTTTCACAATTGTGATCGTTCCGTTACGAGGGCATATGTTTACAGATTACATTCAAAAAGTAAGAAAGATGGCATTTACATCTTTTGTCGTCTCTGGATGCTTATTCCATTTAAGTGCATTGAGACTGTAATTTATATAGTTTTAATTGTCAACAGTTCGTTAATATATGCTTGTTAGTAAAGTTTAATGCAGGAAGGCCTCTAAGAACAATTCAGTACATAGCCCAGAAAAATAATTTCGATCGTAACAAAGTTACAAAATTATATAATTAACACGAAATACCCAAATCTGATACATTAAACAATGAAATACTATTAATAAAAGAAACATTAAACAGAAAACGAATTTCCAACAGAGTAAACGTACTGTTTAAAGCTACAAACACACAGCCAACATTCCGTATCACGAACATCATTAAGCTCAAACTACACTCTATAAATACAAAATCGTCAATTTACGCTAACACAGGAATATATAAATACTCATGTCATGATTGTATCAGCTTTTATATGGGTCGAACCGGACTTCAACACGAGATTTAAGGAGCACATCAGGAATGGTGAAAACAACCAGTCACGTTCTTTTCTCCATCTAAAACATCACCGTTACACTGCCAACGAAACTGAGTATGTGTTAGATCGAATACCAAATGGTCATGTTATGACGATGCTGGAAGAACTTGAGATGATGCATCATAAATTAGAAAATAGGAGAATGTACAAATAAAAAGAAAATATAAATAAGGAATACAATTATAAAGCATTACTAACACGTGTATATTAACGATCTTTCGACATTTATATCTCTACAAATTACAAAATTAATCCAGCTAAATGGAATACAGCATCCAACACCACAACAGCAACGAATACCAATGAAAATACCATCTTTGTCACTTTCTGAAATCAGTATGTAGACAGATGTCAGCTAACAGAAGAACGGTTAGATCCGTTAAACGTTACTGTATTGTGTCTATTTCAAAAGAGATGATTAATGGCAGTTAAATGGCATTTTATGTCGATGAAATGTATACGTCGATCAGTCTAGACCTAAGTAACAAACTATGTTACACATGCAAAATAAATTTTGTAATGTGTGATATGTACAAACGAGTACCGGATTATCACATATGCAGCTCATCTGACAATGGAAATTCTCGCCGAAACAGTCTGTCGTGAAAAAATAACATTGCCACTTCAGCAGCGAACCTCGACCATTCTAATGCGTCCTTTCTCAGTCACTGCTCCAGATGCGCTGAATCGTGCGGATGCTGCATTATTCATTCCGTCCATCGCGTCACAGCTCGACAAAGAGGTGCTCACGATGGGTTCTACGAATGCTCACAGCGGACCACAACATTCAAAGAAAGGCCATTTCATCTGAAATGATGGAGCGTTTTGAGCCCGACGAAGATGCCTTTCTCTATGGGAAACACACTTTTAAGATGAAGAGAGAGTCAGTCATGCATTGGAAAGATGGCTGCACCTACAGGACAGCAGCTTTTACTAGCAGGGAATTCAATGTTTTCCCACAATGTTGACGGATAACCATAGAACTTGATGGAGACTACGTAAAAAATAAGGACGTGGACAAGACATGTTGATGCATATCGTCAACAAATTCTGACTCTTAACAAAAAATATATTCTGAGAAAAAAAGTTGGGCATTACTTATTGAACGAGGCTAGTAATACAGTAATATCATTATAAGGTACGTGAACCAAATAAAGCCCACCTAACGTTTAGGAATTCCGTATGCAGTATGTGTAAGTGATTCCAAGATCGTACGTGCAACATCCTACAACTATATTCAGTTGAAAAATAAATTAAACTGTAAAGTTTATGTAATTAATATCATCACTTTAAAGAAAATGTTTTAACCCCTGCAAGTGGGCCTTGTTAGGAGACCCTGTTCCTAATATGGCTCGTAGCCATATCTAGTTCATAATTAACATTCTTGGGCACGTAAATAGCAGGAAAACTGTTGGAATACACTGCAAGGGTTGTAATTTTATTTTAGACATCAGTGGAAATAGATGATACATAGAATTTTATATTTACTTTTTTTACAAATGCTTCATACAGTACTGTTGGTAACTTACTTACTGGTTATTAACTCTTAAGATTATTGAATTTAATCATCAAATCAGCAACCATCATTGTTCTGACAGCATTACGTTTCCTTATCGTAAGTTAATAGAAACATAAGTCTAATCACTACTTTTTCTATGATGGGCCTTATTGTGAACAACCCGTATGTGTTTATTGTTTAAAAAGAAAGGTTTTTTAAGGTAGATAATGCCACTAGCTTAATACAGGGCAATTTTATGTACACATATACATATTTACCAGAACAAATGCTTCATGACCGAAGAGATTGCATTAGATGAAACGCACCGTGAAAATAAGAAGCAGCGCTCCTTCGTTGAACACCGTAGCACAAATGAAAGTAAAATGGCCAGCACGAGAGCGGGTGCGGAAGTAGTTGTTGCCTTCTCCACTAGTTGTCACAGGCTATCGTTACAATCGACATTTAGCGCTCTTTTCAAACTTTCTATGCTAGAAAATGAGAGTGGGCCGTTATTGGAACCGGGCCTTATTTGTCACATGTACCTTATGATCAGTGTGACTAAGGCTACTGTAGCCACGTATACAAATTACCAGTGAGAGGTGTGTATATCTTTACATTCCGCTGTGTATTAATCGCAACACAGAAACTTACATTTTGGGAAACATGGCTCTGTAACTACTGCGTGTATTTCCATAGGTTCTCTGAAGCAAATTTTTGGCTTTTTTGACTGAATGTGCACACATGCAGATAAATGACATCATGACCCCGCTAGATCTACAGTAACACAGCAAGTTATGTGCCTCAACAATTAAACTTTTTTATTTTCCCTTTTTTAATGCTATTTCTTCTTTAAACAGAATATTCATAGGACTTTCAGCTCTTATTTTGTACTGCAATGAAAGTCCATTTACTTACAACTATATTAATTATTTGGCTTTGATGTGTGTCTGATGTAGAATAGATTTCAAGACAGTCTCGTCCTCAAGTGTTGTGGCGTAAAGTCAGCGCCACACGCCAGACGCACGAGAACGATCATCGAGAAGGCAGCGGACGACCGGCAGCCAATCACACACCGGCGCCGAGCCTCCTGGAGGAAGAACCCGAGAAGCGCGCCCTCTACAAGCGGCTGTATCTAGGCCGACGTGCGTCTGGAAGAGCCGTCTGAACTCTGCTACGTAACAGGCTGTCACTAGGAGTCAGTGCAGCTAGCATCGTACAGAAGACGCCGCCGCGAGAAGAGAAGAACGGATAGAAGTATTGTAAAAAGTAAAAAGTTCAGTAAATAAAACTTGTATTACTAATCTACATAGCTGTTTTAGATGTCAACGCTTCCCAAGCGTCCTGACAGAATCTCCCCTGAAAGACAGGCCAGGAAGGACAAAACACATGGCTACGAGGACGACAAAACAAATGGCGATGAGGATTACAACGAACCACATTGTGATGAGATGTTAAATTTCTGACATTACGCTGCGCCATTATTTTGCTTGTTACTTTATTGCCGGTCCCGGCGATCCCAGCATATAATCTATTGTGAACTTCTACTGCAGGGGTACGAATCAATTTCTATATTTATGCTGTGCTTCTTCTGGTTGTTTTTTGCAAAATGTCGGTCTCCACTAATACTGACATCCCTGCCACTGCGGCGCTGCTCCCTGCGCTCGATGCACAGCAATTGATGCAGATGTTTCAGTTCCAGAGCCGACAAATCGCCTCCTTGCTGTCTCCTGCACAACAACTTCTGTCCGCACCTGTGCACCAAAATACGCAGGTACCACTGCAGCAGCTACCACCTCCAGTAAGTCCGCCATTCCGCCAGTATAACGAAGCACAAGAGGAATGGACAGAATAGTTGCAACAGTTTGAAGCCTACGCCACAGTTCAGAAGATACAAGGTACTGTCCAACTACATTTTATTTTATCTCAACTGTAGGTCCTCCAGCGTTCCGTCTTGTCAAGAAGCTGTTTCCCACTGCAGAGCCTTCTGACCTTTCTTATGATTCAGTAATAGGAGCCCTCACGTCATATTATGAACAGCAGATCTATGTGTTGGCCGCTACGTATCAGTTCTTCCGGTGTAGCAAATAAGAGAACCAAACATACCGACAGTGGTCTTACTCGAAAGTGTCAGTTTAAATGTTCGTGTGGAGCTTTGTATTCAGATGTGAAGTTGCGTGACACTATTGTATATAACCTTACTGATGTCCACCCTAGAGAGCAGATTCTAAAAATGTCAGATCTGTCTTTCCATCAAGTAGAAGAGATTTTGGTTTGGAAAAGTACGATTCAGATACCGTGGCAGCGGGAAACTTATTCAATTCCACTGTGTACTCTAGCATCATCACACGCCCGTGAGCGCAAGGTCGGACGCCGTGTACTTCCAGCTGCGCACGCTAAGTGTAAACAGGTTGATAGACACAGAGCCTTGCCTGCTAAGGAAGTGAAGTCTTGCCCAAAATGTTTCTCACGGCACAAAAGGCAGAACTGTCCGTCCTGGTCAGCAAAATGCTATGCATCTGGCAACAAAGGTCACATAAAAACACACTGCTTGCAGCAAAAGAACAGAATTTCTCTTCCAAGCCCAAACAGCGACAAGACAATACTTATTCAATAAATGCAGTATTTTCAAAACTTGTGGCTCCTCCCTCGTAACATGAAGGACACGGAAGGTATATCAAGTAGTCCGCCAGGCCAGAAAAATGTATGTCAATTGGCGTGTGAATGAAATTTCTGTAAAATTTCAATTAGACACAGGTGCATCAGTCACATTGCTCAATCACAAAACTTATGAACAGTTAGGATCGCCGCGCTTTTCTCGCGCTAAAACAAAGTTAACAGTACACAATGGCAATGAAATTTCTGTACTGGGACAGTGTTCACTACCTGCAGAATACCGTTCACAAACGCGCACAGTAACATTTCAAGTGCTTAATTCTTATGAAGGAGAGAATATTTTTTGATTAGATTCTTTCGAATTTTTGGTTTTACTGTGTAAGACAATGTTTTAGTTGTGAACACATTTGATGCTAAAGACAGTATAGACAAATTGCTGAAAGACTTTTCGGATTTAATTTCTACAGGACTAGGAAAAGCTAAGGATTTTGCTGCACACATTACTCTCAAGGATAACGCCACACCAAAATTTTGCAAAGCTCATAATGTACCGCTCGCCTTACGCGACAAAGTAGCATGAGAACATCGCACATTGCAAGAAAATTGTGCAATTGTACCAATACAAGCTAGCCAGTGGGCGAGTCCGCTTGTAATTTTGCCGAAGCCGTCAGGTAACATTCGCATTTGTGTTGATTACAAGGCCGCAGAGAATCCACAAACTGTTGTAGACAGTTATCCTTTGCCGAAACTAGAAGTTGTAATGAACAGATTGGGTGCAGGAAAATATTTCTCAAAAATCGATTTGCGTAATGCCTACCTTCAGTTGCCACTCGACGAAAAATCACAGACAATTTGTGTTGTTAAAACTCATCTAGGCTTGCTTAAATATTTGCTTCTACCGTCGGCAGTGCATCCGCACCAGGAATTTTTCAAAGGTATTTGGAACAGCTTACAGCTCGGGTGCCTTGTTGTTCAGTCTACTTGGACGACATAGTTGTGTCAGGCCGCACACCAGAAGAACACATTGCAAATTTGAGAAAATTATTTCAAGTTTTGTCAGATGCACGTCTCAAGTGTCGCTTAGATAAGTGTGACTTTTTACATAGAATCTAGGACACGTGATAAACAGTGAAGGTGAGCACACCATGCAATCACATATGCTTGCCATTCGCGACCTGCCAGCCAAAAGATGTGAAAGCATTACAGTCCTTCTCGGGAAAGTTAACTTACTATATTCGATTTATTCCCAACGCAGCTCAAATTGCAGCCCCTTTGCATCGGCTACGCCGTAAAAATGTTCGTTTTGTTTGGACAGGAGAATGCCAACGCGCATTTCAACAGTTAAAAGATGCATTGCTCAGTGGTCGATGTTTGGTGCACTTCGATCCAGAAAAACCAGTTATTTTGCAAGTTAACTCGTCATCGTATGGTCTAGGTGCGGTACTGTCACATAGACATGGGAATACGGACCGTCTGATAGCGTTTTCGTCCAAACTTTTGACACACACACAGTGCCGTTATTCTCAAATTGAGAAGGAAGCTTTAGCGATAGTGTATGGTGCCACGAAATTTCATCACTATTTGTGTGGGAGAAAATTTTATTCAATAACTGACCACAAGCCTTTGCAATCACTGTATCATCCAGCCAAGTCGATTACTAAGGCACGGCACACAAATTGCAACGCTGGGCATTGCTCTTACTACAGTATCAGTACGACATTGTGTACAAACCAACAACTCACCATGGAAATGCCGACGCACTTTCCCGTCTTCCGATTGGCCCTGATAAAGACTTTGACACTTCTGAGACGTCTTGTTGTCACATAGATGCACAGTAGATAGTTTGTTGCAATCCTTCCCGTTGGACTATGGGAAAATTGCTCGGGCCACAGAAACAGACCCCAATTTACGAATTTTGCACAGAATGGCCTCGTTTACAACGTGACATTCAAAATTCTCAGCTGCGTCGCTATTTTGCAAGAAGAAATGAACTTTCAGTCCATAGAAGTATTATTCTAGTTTCAATTGACAGTGGACAATCACGTGTCTTGAATTCGCGACATTTGCAGAAAGCAGTATTGGACTTACTTCACCAAGAACATTGGGGAATCGTTCGCACTAAAAAACTGGCATGACGACACTGTATTTGGCAGGGTATGGACGCCCATATAGAACAGATGACGTCACAGTGTTCAGTGTGCGCTACCAACCAGTCTGCTCCACCTCAGAAATTTTTTGTGTGGCCGAAAGCAGATTCCCCATGGCAGCGAGTGCATATTGACTATGCTGGTCCCTTCTGGAACACTAAGTGACTTACTGTGGTTGATGCTTTTAGTAGTTAACCATTTGCAGTGACAATGTCTTCTACTACTTCTAGTAGCACGATTAGGGCGTCGTCTTAATTTTTTTTGTCTGGAAGGTCTCGCTGAACTGATAGTCTCTGATAACAGCCCTCAGTTCATATGCACGAATTTCTCTCCTTTTGTGCACGCAATGTAATTAAGCATCTCACCAGTACAACGTTTCACCCGCAGTCAAACGACGCTGCAGAACGCTTCGTCCGGACCTTTAAACAGCAGATGTCCAAACTTCGTTCGGAGCACTCACGGGAGGCAGCTTCGCAACTGTTCCTCGCCTCCTACCACTCGCATCCACGAGAAGGATCGTCGCCGGCCGAGCTTCTACACGGCCGCCGCCACCGCACCCTGCTTCATTTGCTCCACCCATCACGCCACCTGGAGCAGCAGCAGCCGCCGACACGCAAGTATCGCTTCGCTCCTCGTAACCCAGTCTTTTACAGTAGTCGCCGACGATGGGAACGGGGGAGGTTATCAAATGTTTCGGTGCTTCCATGTTTGAAATTTCAGGATCTGACGGAGTGGTGCGCAGGCACAGAAACCAAATTCGGCCTTGTCATGTACCATTTGATCCTTCTGCGTTTCTCTCGGCAGATTCGCGCAACACGCAGACCGCGTGGCCTCCGCCGCCCGCACGACCAAGGCAGTCGCCCCCGCAGTAGATCTCCACGGTACAGCGACCCGACGTCATGGAGACGGAGCCCTCGCCGCCTCCGCCCCCACTCGACATCCCCATGGAATTGCACCAGCACGGCACGCGGCATCCGACGTCGACAACGACGTCACCATCTACGTCGACATCTGGCCCCAGGTCATGGATGTAGGCCCTTCGGAGGTTTCCCCGGAGGACGTTCCCTCGCGAGCTCTGGCCGGATGGCGGGGCCCGGCCGGTAGTCTGCCGTCCTCCGCAACTACAGATTCCGGTCCATCAGTACGTCCAAGAGCGTGCCTCCTCCCCCGTTGTCGAGCTCCCTACCCGACTACGATTCGGCGCTTTGGAGGGAGCGGGTGGATGTTGTGGCGTAAAGACAGCGCCACACGCCAGACGCAAGAGAACGATCAGGGGACGACCAGCAGCCAATCACACGCGCATCTTGGAGAGAGCAACCGAGAAGCGGCTATATCCAGGCCGACATGCGTTTGGAAGTGCCCATCTGAACTCGGCTCCGAAATACGCAGTCACTAGATGAATTCTAGTAGCAGCTAGCATCGTACAAGAAGACGCCGTCGCGAGAAGAGAAGAACAGGTAGAAGTATTGTAAAAAGTAAAAAGTGCAGTAAATAAAATTTGTATTACTAAATCTATATAGCTGTTTTAGATGTCACCACATCCCAAACGTCCTGACAGAATCTTTCTTTACAAATTCAGAATTTATTGTAGCTGTGGTTCTATAAAGCGTCTGCCGTGTACAGTTTGATCATCCGTATTGAACACCCCAAAGTCTCTATTTTTAAGAGTACCAGTTACATACGATTTTACATGTCAGTGTCCTTATCCATTATGCCAAAGCATAGTAAACTTATTTAATATACAGCAATGTCTTTTATCTTACTTTGATCTGATGGCTGTAATGTGAATATATCATTCACTTACATTGAATAACAAGTCGTACTACGAACGACGCGATTCTGATAGGTTTTTCAATGCCATACTTTTATGACACGTGCGGTATAATACGAAAACAACAAATACGGGAGTTCTATGGCCGCCAATGTGACGTTGCCTGTCATTTAAAATGTTATGTTTATTGGGGCACTTTGTTGTCTGTCTGGCTGTTCGGTACAAACACTGCTGCTGTTTTCACACCAGAGACATGAAACTTTTACCATAGCTCAGAAATGGAACACAGTAGAATAGTAAGTAGGCTTATTTCCTGGTGTTTACTATTGACATTTACCGAAAGCTGAAACTTTCAACATATCTGGTAGCTTGATAAACAATGCAATATTAACTGTCTCTTGCCTCGTGTCTGGGGATGGCGATTTTCGCCTTCCTTGCTGTTCCATTCGCTGCTGGTTCATGGGAAGATCGCTTGCTGATAAGCGTCCGTGTCAGCTCCAATCTAGTATTCACCTTCACCGTGTTTCGGCGCGATATACGAAGGAGGAAGCAGTATATTGTTTCATTCGCCCGAAGAGTAACTGCAGTAACCCTGAAAACTACTACATGTCTGTGTTTCATTCTCATCATAATATCTGGACTCTACTGATAAAGTTCAAACAACCACATAGGACTATAAATCAAATAGTAATAAATGTCTAATATATATAAAAAAAATCAATGTTTTTTATATGTTCGTATGTTATGTACTGCCATTCCATTTAAGCGATTTCGATAAAACTTTGTCAACTTATTTGCTTGCGCTTCCCGAAGATTAGAGGCGTAATATAATTAAACTACATAAAATTTCGTACGGTGAATGGCTGAGGATACTTTCCAACAGACCTCTACACCAATATATAGTTTATACCGATATTGATGAAATTTTGCACATTTGACCTTCAAAATATGAGGAACACCACTAGATTCATAAGATTTATTACGTTTAATGGCAGACCGAACCTATCCGCTGACTTCGACGCCATTTGAGCTATGTCCATACCCCAAAAACCATTGAACATCGACACAGTTTCACTCATCTCAAAGGAAATTGTTAAATGTATGTCATTTTTTTTATAGTTGGCGAGAGGAGGCGATGGACTGACAGGCAGACATGAGGACGAGGTGAGCAGGGAGGAGGTTAACAGACTGGCGGGGGAGATGGGCGGAGACACGATCGAAGAGGAGTGAAAAAGGTGGTTGCAGTAAATACGTAGTCGGCCAACGCTGGGTTTTCAACTAGTATGTAATCAAAATAAGTGCATGTGTGTGTGTGTGTGTGTGTGTGTGTGTGTGTGTGAGCCAAAATGTCGTAAACGAATTTGGCACCGCCATGGAATATATAGCTGCTAACCTACGACCATGAAAAGGTTTGGCTTTGGTGCTGCAAGTCTTAGTTTCGAAGATATTGGTGTGGAAATAGCGTACAGCACCAATGGACTTCTTATGGGGTGTCACTAAAGCAACTACCCGACTAACAGATTGGCAAGAAGCTTCCATCTAGGAAATTGGAGAATCAAAATATTGTAGAATTTTACACTGTTCACATCCTGTGAATGCGTTCCTTCACGATACCGACATTGCGAGATTGGTACGGCCAGCACGTTGTCCAGACACGAAACATATCGAACAAGCCTGACCACATTGAAGTAGGCTGTTTTTGAACGGGACGACCCAACAGCTAACCTAAGAGATCCACGCTGAAGTGTCACAAACTGGACCGACAGTCCCTTGATGATCTAGTGGACAGTATGCCAATGCATTACAAGAGGACGTGTCACCGGGTCTTAAGGGTACTGGTGATGTATGTTGCAATCTAGAACGCAAATTCGGAATGTCAAGGTTATTGTCGTACAATTTGTCAATTTCTGTTTGGGTGATAATGACGGTCGTGTGTCAGTCATGGCCGTTAGACCCCAACAGGGATCGTGTTCAGCCTGCCTGGTGCAAGTCTTTCCAGCTGGCGCCATTCGGCGACTTGCGTGTCAATGCTGATGGAACGTAGTCTTGTGTAGTTCGCGAACGAACTAGTTCGGAAGAGCGCTCCCACAGGCGAACTACGTGAACTAGATCGAAGATCCCTCGCCTCTTAGACCGTCCGCTCCTTTTCCGAAGACTGGCGGGTAACAGCGAGAGGACGCGAGAGCGCGCAGAATCGCGTGACACCCTTCTGCCAGTTACCGTCATTTCGAATTGAGATGCTGCTCAGCTGTAGTTTTAGTAGCGGTAGCAAAAGCCAAAACGAGCGGACGGACTAAAAAGACCGACCTACTCCGCGGCCGAGCTGCGAACTAAAAGGAGAGCTACCGGTCGCGAACTAAGGTCGCGAACTAAAATATGCGCGATAGGTCGCGAACTAAAATATGCGCGATAGGTTGCGAACAGAATTAAAAATCACGTGCTTGCCTTCTGCTGATGAGAGCCATTTCGAGGTTAGCGTCTGCCTGCTAGATTACATAGTTCAGTGCTACAAAATTCCTGTTTTGATGTGTTCTGCACTCTGCAATATCTGACTAATAAAGTCCATAATGCCAAGATATAGAGATAACTCTAAACTTAAACGCGAGAAATTATCCACAAACTGTGTCTTTTGGTTTGCGTGATATCGTTAGCGGCTCAAGCAGCAAGCGCATGAAGCAGCTAGGTGGGGAAACTTGTCCCTGCACCTGCATGCGCAGGCCACGCCGCTCAGCCGTCACTGGGAGCGGACGAACTGAAAGAACGAACTACTTCGCGGCAGAGCCGCGAACTAAAGTGAGCGCTCCCGATCGCGAACTATTCTGCGCAAGTCTAATGGAACGATGGTGAGGACGACACAACACCCAGTCCCCGAATGGAGAAAATCTCCAACCCGGCCGGGAATCGAACCCGGGCCCGCTTCGCGGCAACACACCACGCTGTCCACTATACTAAGGAGGCGGACAATTTTTGTTTTCATGAGCAATAGAGAGAAATAAAGTGTTGTTTTTGAACACCTATATTTCAGTGAGCGATCCCTCCACGATGTCAGAATTGTCTTATTCAGTGCTGCAATGTGAAATCGTACACAGTGACACCACAAAAGTGGGCCAGAAACTTGTTCACGAACAATTTCTCGTACGGAGTGAAGGCGGATCAAGTATACTTGGGGGGCGACCTCCGCCACACGCTACGAGGGAGCTCCGAAACAACGCAGGGGAAAACACTTGCAGACCTGCAGCCGGGCGAGGAACTGGATTCAAATGTTTGTAGAACTTTTTGTGTCCCAGCCTCGTCGCCGCTTTTGTGTCTCGTTTCCGTCGTAGGTGTCGGTGGCCGAGTAGACAGACCGACACAGGAATAAAGATCGTACGCTTGTGCAGGTACGAAGGTGAGCAGCCAGTGGGACAGCAGAAACTAGAAACACTAGAGTAAATTAGAACGAAATATATATTGAACAGAATTTATACAATACTTAACTTTTACATAGCTCAGTACTGCAGAATGCTGATACATAGTTGAGTTAGAGGTCTGCCTAGTGCCTATACGATAGCCAAGTCTTCACTGGTGCCTATCTGATGCCGAAGTGCACGATGTCGTTCAGTGGTGGCCACGAGCGGAGTTTTAACAGAGGGCGCTCGTGGCTGATGTCGTAAGAACGCCGCGCCGTGCGTGCATGGCGGCGCGCGGCGAAAGTAGGTGGCGCGCACTTTGGACTTGTGCGACACCACAGAAATTACGGGAGTTAACTACGGGGTCATCAGTCCCTAAGCTTACAAACTACTTATGAACTAGCTAAGACTAAGAACGGTACAAATATCCATGCCCGAGGGGGGATTCGAACCCCCGACCGCAGTGGCCATGCAGACCGTGACTAGAGCGCCTCAGTCCCCTCGGCCACCGCGGCCGGCGGCGAGGAACTGGAAGATAGGCCGAGGCAGTAAGTGGCTGGATTGCGAGAGGTATAGCAGAAGATGGAGATGATAGAGCAGTAGGGGCTTTGACATTAGAAAGCGTGGAACAGAGCGGTACTGCGTGGGCCCGCCGAAAACCGCGCTGCGATATTCCCCGTTCCGCTGGAGTATCTCGCGGGTAAGTGGGGAGAAACCCGTGGTGTGTTCCGGCGGTATCTGGCAGAGCGATCGCTGCCCTTGCCTCCAGTTGTAGCGGTTCCCCACCCCTGCTTTCCCACGACGCCGCCTTTCCTCACTGCTGCGGCCACAACTGTCGCATCAGTGACGATAAAACGGCTGCCTGGGTAAGGCGTAAGGCGGCCAACCGTCCCGGATTCTGCGGCACCGTCCCGCGTTGGGGACTCAAGAAAAGTGTCCCGCAAAATGCCTCATTTGTCCCGCATGTCCCGCATTTTGGTAATTTGCATATTCCACCGACTGAAGATTATACCCACGTATCTTAACCCTCACATGGTATCAGCTCTAGAAAAACGCTTTCCTGGGGTCTTTTTTGACCCCAAAGTGATTCAAGCGACTTTATGGAGATAGAAACTGGAACATGTCTATAAAAAGTAAACATAATTTATTGAGAAACATATGCAGAAAGTTGATATTATAACTTCACAATTTATTCATATAATTAAGTTACATATAAGGTGTGATTACTTAATACATTTGTTTCAAATATGAATACATGTTTTGTTTAGTGTTTAGTTCTTTTGATTCCAAAAATTATTTTAACACGAAATATTCATAACCCACAGACTATGTACTAATACTGTAATTTATTAGTACGGACTGATGACCACGCAGTTTGGTCCGATAGATTTACAGACATTTGAACATTTTGTAATTTATTAGAATCATGTGTAACATCATTTACATGGAATTTTATCAGAAATGCGTTCCTACTCGCTCTCAGTGTCAATCAATTTCAATCCAGCGTTCAAGAGCTGCGTACATAATATTATTATCTTTTGCATGATTATTGGTATGCATTACTATAACACTCTGCTCGTGATTGGTGATAAAAAGTCTCAAACAGTCTGCCCTGGTCTGTAATTGTCGTCTAAAGTGACGTGGAATATGTTCAGTTTCACGTATTACATTCCTTGAAACCTGCTTGCGCACATCAGATGGTATTGTGTCATATGTTGTATGTCCATTTTTAGACACAAAAGTAGATGTACTACTTACCTGAATGCCCTTATCATCTTCTCCATAGTCACACACATTTACTTCAATTCTGACCTGTACATCTTCCTCTATCATTTCTCCATCAGCATCACTATCATCCTCGTTTCCAAAATGAGTTGTCTACACCCACATTAAAACTGTCTATTTGTAGTTAAATGAGCCTTGGAGTCTACAAAGACCCCAGGCATCATGCGAGGGTTAAGCATGAGTTCATATCTTGAATCGGGTTTATGAGTGTGATTATATGCAGTAACTGTCGTTTAGTGTACAGAAATAAATACGCAACTGAGTGAAACATGACTTGCTGTTAGCCCGCGTCACCACTCTCAGTTCTCGGAAGTTGGCAGAGATCTTAATAGGTTCCAGACGAAAAATTCCGGTGGATGCAGAAGTTCAACCGACGATTGCTTAGGTTGTAAGTTAGCCCCCGCGGAGACTCGACATTGTTGATTTGTATTTGCGTGCTTCCCCGATTTCGGTTCGGTGAACCAATTTACACGTAAGCCATTGACTTCTCTTCCTTCAATATCGCTCAAGTAATCGTAGTGTAGTACTGTTGGAGTAATTTAATCGGCTTACAGTTGACTGTTGCCAGAGTAAAATTTCCGCGATTTCTTTCAAGTGCTACGACTGTCTAACTGGGAAAAAGATTACGGTCATGTTTTCGTCTCAAAATAAACAGGAAGCTAATGAAAATTACCGTCGAGTTGCCTATTATTGCGTCCTACGTTTCTAGTGCCCATGTCACAAATCGAGGCACAAATTTTTCACTAAGCTAATGAAGGCATACAGCAAAACAAGAATTTAATAGAAAAATAAAACATTCTAAGCGGTACAAATGTGGGTCCTGCGAGACATAGGCTAATATAGGCGGGACACGGGACATTGATTTCAAAATTGGTACCGCCACAAGGACTTGTAAAAGGAGTTCCCTTATTTACAGAAGTATACAACACCTTCAGAAGTGAGATGAAAAACCTCCAATGCGGTATTCTCTCTCTCTCTCTCTCTCTCTCTCTCTCTCTCTCTCTCTCTCTCTCTCTCTCTTTTCCAATACATCTGTTTCCAAATGGACGGGCGGTTGTTTTGCCGCACGGGCCACCAACAACGTTAGTCCACCAGTAACACTGAGTCACGCGCTCAAAGTCCTCATCCACATGCTCGAAACGTCCCGCATTGGGATCCGAAGTTGGCCTCCTTATGCATGGTCCCCTCCTTGTACTCTGGTAACAGGATATTTATGACCTGCCACTGCCATAACGAATTTGGTGCGTAATGACTCATATTAGCCATTTCGTCTACTAACAACACCAATTTGAACTGCGCATCGTATAAACAGCACTGAAGACATTTTAAAACTCTCTGATATCATTCAAGTAATCTTAACCTCAGCAAACGTCATGCGTTATGCACCTGATTCACACATCAAAAAAGTGTTGCATAAACACGTTTCTAGCGTATCATGACCCATGTCATAATAATGTAATACAGATGTACAAAAAACAACATTTCAATTCTGTTTATACATCTAAATACATACTCCGCAATTCACCATAAGGTGCGTGGCGGAGGGTACACTGAACCACTACTAGGCATTTCCTTTCCTATTCCATTCCCAAATAGAACGAGGAAAAAAATGTCTATATGCCTCCGTACGAGCCCTAATTTCTCTTATCTTGTCTTTGTGATCTTTACGCGAAATGTAAGTAGGTGCCAGCAAGATCACTACACTCAGCTTCAAATTCTGGCCCTCTAATTTTTATCAACAGAAATTCACTAAAATAACGTCGTCTTTCCTCCAACGATCCCCAATTGAGTTGGCGGAGCATTTCCGTGACACTCGCGCATTGGTCGAACCTACCAGAAACAAACCTACCTGTTCGCCTCTGAACTGCTTCTATGTCTTCCTTTAAACTGATCTGCTGCGGGTCCCAAACACTTGAGCAATACTCAAGACGTAATGGTACAAGAGTTTTATACGCGATCTCCTTTACAGATAAAGTACATCTTCCCAAAATTCTCCCAATAAACCGAAGTTGGCTGTCCGCCTTACTCACAACTGTCCTTACATGCTCGTTCCATTTCATATCGGTCTGCAATGTTACGCCTAGCTATTTGAACGACGCGACTGCATCACGAAGCTCACCACTAATGCTGTATTCGAACATTATGGGATTGTTTTTCCTACCAATGCGCATCACTTTACATTTTTCTACATTGAGGAGTAGCTGCCATTCTTCGCACCAACTAGAAATTTTATCTAAGTCATCCTGTAAGCTATTACAGTCAGTTAAAGACGACACCCTCCCATACACCACAGCATCATCAGCAAACAGCCGCAAATTAAAAGTTACTCTGTCCATCAGATCATTTATATAGATAGAAAATAATAGTGGTCCTATCACACTCCCCTGGGGCACGCCTGACGATACAATCGTCTCTGATAAACACTCGCCGTCGAGAACAACGTACTGCCAAGCCAGTCACAAATCTGTGAACCTATTCCATAAGCTCGTATCTTCGTTAGCAGTCTGCAGTGTGGCACCGCGTCAAATGCCTTTTTGAAGTCGAGAAAAACACAATCCGCATGTTGCCCTTTATCCATGGCTCGCAGGATGTCATGTGAGAAAAGGTCAAGCTGGATTTCACATGAACGATGTTTCCTGAACCCGTGCTGGTTCGTAGAAAGAAGCTTTTCCTTCTCAAGGAAATTCACTATAATCGAACTGAAAATATGCTCCAAAATTCTACAGGAAACTGATGTCAACGATATTGGCCTGTAATTATGGGGGTGAGTTCTCTTTCCTTTCTTATAAACGGGAGTCACCTTGCACTTTTTTCCAATCACTAGGAACTTTGCGCTGAATTAAAGATTCGCGATAAATGTAAGCTAAGTAAGGGGCCAATGTCGCAGAATACTCTTTGTAAAACTGAACTGGTATTCCATCCGGACCAGCAGACGTTTTCGTATTTAGCTCTCTCAGCTGCTTCTCTACACCGGAAATATCTATTACTATGTCCTCCATTTCGGAATTAGTACGTTGATCAAATGATGGTACATTTGTGCGATCCTGCTGTGTGAATGATTTATTAAAGGTTAAATTTAGAACTTCGCCTTTCCGTTTGCTTTCTTCTATTACTGCCCCGGAATGATCAACGAG
Organism: Locusta migratoria; assembly: GCA_026315105.1. Classification (NCBI taxonomy): domain Eukaryota; kingdom Metazoa; phylum Arthropoda; class Insecta; order Orthoptera; family Acrididae; genus Locusta; species Locusta migratoria. Next base: position 456,996,373 of record CM048748.1, read on the forward strand.
TGACTGAACAGTGGACTTTGACCCGCTTATCGATTTTACATAGCACCAGAATTTTTTCGGGTTCTCGGAAAGATCTTTTCCTAAGGTATGGCTGTGGTAATTATTGAATTGTTTGTTGTTCATTAAAACAAATTGAAGATTTGTATGACAATAACCCAGACATTCTTAATTTGTGTTCACATTGCAGAATACTACTGACGTGTTTTACGGCGTACTTCAGACTTGCTTGTACTTTTATGATTTTTTGCACACTTCGGACATAAATCATAACAATGTCGATACGATTACGATTCTACTATTGTGGTAATATCTACAGATCCAACACGTAATTTTCTTCTTGACCGTATTTTAACAAAACCCAAAATGATTTGATATTTGAGTTTAGCTTTGACAAACATACTCATCTTTGAACTTGTACCTGTTTAAACTATTATTCTAATATCTCTCCTACATTTCCATTATAGTATCACTTGTCTTGCCTTGGTAGTTTGTTAAAAGTTTCTTTTCTTATACCGGTTACTAATCACTATAGCCTGGAAGGAACGTAGGGTACATTTGGCGTTCGGACAAGTGACTATTGTCTAGATGGACACAGCGTACATTTTGCGTTCGGAAATCAGTTACGTCATATCCCTCGCCCGATGATAATTTTCTTATTAAACCTCAAGCGTTGTCATTTCAAAGTAATGGCGCACTGAAATTTATCAGAAACACGTCGTTCTTAGAACAATGAATTATATTCTAATGTCTAAAAATGCCACGTTAGCAGATAACACCTGCCATCGATGGTACGACAGTTACGGATACCTCTCGCAGCTGTTCGCCGTAGCGAAATGGGCGACTAATTAGTTTGTGATGTACCAACATGTTAGACGGTGGTTCGAAACGTGCCGCGTGTAGTGGCTCAGCGCGCTCGGTCAGAGGGTTGCCGGCGTGGTAGCTCAGCGTGCTCGACGTCCTCTGTAACGAAAAACTGAGTCTCCGACGAAACGATCAAAAGTAAACGAAACTAACCAACGTCCATCGAAGAACCAATGAAAAGAGGGAATAAGAAAGAGGGCTCAGCACGATCTTAAATAATAATAATAATAATAATAATAATAATAATAATAATAATAAAAGAGCAAAATTCGCATTGAACAACCCAGAACGAACATGAAAAAACGACAATATATATATATATATATATATATATATATATATATATATATATATATATATATATATTGGGTTGTAAATCCCGCCGCTGTCATTTTCTTTTTTCATCTTGTTGTGTGAAAGGTTTTCGCGCACTCTTGTTAATTGAAACACAATAGTCTTGTGTAGTTCGCGAACAAAGTAGTTCGGGGAAGCACTCCCACAGCCGAACTACGCGAACTAGTTCGCAGATCCCTCGCCTCTTAGTTCGTCAGCTCCTTTTCCGAAGACTGGCGACGAACAGCGAAGGGATGCGAGAGCGCGCAGAATCGCGTGATTCCCTTCTGCCAGTCACTGTCATTTCGAACTGAGATGCAGCTCAGCTGTAGTTTTAAAGGCACACGCTTGGACAACACTGATCATTATATAAAACAGCTGTCATAACAATAGAAAGTATTCTTTTAATAGCGGTAGGAAAAGCCAAATAGAGCGGACGAACTAAAAAGAGCGACCTACTTCAGGCCGAGCTGCGAACTAAAAGGACATTAAACCGTTCGCGAACTAAAATATGCGCGATCGGTCGCGAACTAAAGTATGTGCAATCGGTCGCGAACTAAAATATGTGCAATCGGTCGCGAACTAAAGTATGTGCAATCGGTCGCGAACTAAAACATGCGTTATCGGTCGCGAACTAAAACATGCGTTATCGGTCGCGAACTAAAATATGTGCAATCGGTCGCGAACTAAAGTATGTGCAATCGGTCGCGAACTATTATGCCAAACGTATCTCCTTATTAGTACGTTGGATTCTTTTCCGAAGACCGACGGGCAATAGCGAGAGGGCGCGCAGCAGAATTAAAAATCACGCGTTTGCCTTCTGCTGATGAGAGCCATTTCGAGATGAGCGTCTGCCGGCTAGATCACATAGTTCAGTGCTACAAAATTTCTGTTTTGAAGTATTCTGCACTCTGCAATATCTGACTAATAAATTCCATAATGCAAAGATATAAAGATAACTCTAAAATTAAACGCGAGAAATTATCCACAAACTGTTTCTCTTGGTTTGCTCACGCAGCAAGCGCATGAAGCAGCTAGGTGGGGAACTTCTCCCTCCACCTGCATGCGAAGACCACGCCGTTTAGCCGTCCCTGGGAGCGGACGAACTGAAAGAACGAATTAGTTCGCGGCAGAGCCGCGAACTGAAGTGAGCGCTTCCGATCGCGAACTAGTATGCGCAAGTCTAGAATACAACTACATCCTGCAAGATTATGAGTTGTTTCAACTTAACAGCGCTTTTTCTGAAAAGTGCATTTGTTCTATGTAGTGAACGTATGTGCGTAGCACAGTGGTAGAGTGCCAGACTGGAAATACAATGGTCTCGGGTTCGATCCCCGCCAGGTCGTAGGAATTTTATATGTTACTTTCCACTTCTTTCACCTCTGGCAGTATTGCTCATGTGAAAAATACCGAGTAGCACCGTGGTTGGGAACCCACGTTAAACCGTAGGTCCCCCTATACCTGGCTGGGTAAGTCAGTTCGAAGGTTGGAGGAAGGCAATGGCATACCATCTCCAAACAGGACCATGCCTAGTGAAGCACTGTGGTGTTGAAACCAATCTTCGGATTGTTGACTGCTTTACCATGCAACTTAACTATAATAATTTGTTATTATGGACTAAATAGATCAACCAAACATGAATAAGGTAGGAGTCAATGCTAAGATGAGGCAGATATAAAAACAACAGGATTACGTTGACAGATAAAGCTCACTTAGTTGCAAAAACTCATTATTGTATCTGAGTATAGACAAACAATATGGAGATATTCTACAGCAAGATAAATAGGGTACAATGAGACTTCTGTGAAAACAATGTGATTGGGTAGGGTTATTAGTTCTGTTACTTTCCACTTTTTTCCCCTCCAGCAGTGTTGCTGATGTGCTCCGTGGTTCGGAACCCACGTTAAACTGTAGGTTCCCCTATAACTGGCTGAGTAAGTCAGTCGGAGGAAGGCAACGGCATACCACCTCCAAACAGGACCATACCTAGTGGTGTTCAAACCTATGTTCGGATTGTTGACTGCTTTACCTTTTTGTGAACATATAATGAAATACATACCAATGAATTACAAAGATAGACTTCTTTATCACTTGCACACAAACTGGGGAGGTACTTTTACAATGACTGTTGTAAATGACGTAATCATTATAATAAGTTTGTGAATAGATTAAGTATTAGAGCTTTGTGAAATTCGCTATTACCACACTTATTTCGTTTGTTATTTTAACTGAAAAAGAAAACATGGTCACGTATTGAAAAAGAATATTTGCTCTTTATTTTAGCGCAGAACAAAGTAACATGTTCAAGGTAATACAATCAACGACAAAAGCGTCCAGAGCAACCATGCCAAAGACAAACTGTTTAATAGACGCACTGATTCTAATTAATGACTTTCAACATATTCCATTAATAACGAATATTTTCTTAGGAAAGAAACAGGTAATTTCTTGCAATGTATACACTTCCCTTCCGTTTCATTAAGGAACGACAGTTGCTACAGAAATCTAGGGCTCCATTCCTACATGAAACTAACAGTTTCTGCACGTTGTTTAGAATATTCATTACCGCAGTATCCCCCCGTTGTTGTGCAAATGCTTCAGAAGACCAGTGTTCAATTCCTTGTTACGTATTTCACGGCATGTTCACGAAATAGAACAAACGCACATTTTAGAGAGAGCATTCTTGCACAACTCTAAATATTGCTGAAGATAACTCTATTTAATTAATAAGAGTGCCGGCAACCCTTTTAGGAGCCAAGGCGAAAAAAAGGAAGATATCGGAGGGTTTCGAACTACCGACCACATGCATCACAAAGTAACATACTACAGCACGGCGAACAACAGCGACATTGTCCGTTAATTCTGTATTACTGCTGGCAGTTGCTAACAGCTAAAATGACATTTTTAGACACTAGATTATAATTTATCGTATTATGAACGACGTGCTTTTGTTAATTCCTTAGTGCGCCATTGCTTTGAAATCACAACGCGTAAGATATAATAAGAAAATCATGAAATACAGGAAGCAAGATGGCGTATGCCAGAGAGAGTTCAGGGCGAGGAATATCACGAGACATTTCCTAACTCCTGGTATACGTAAAACCAAGAGGCGGTGTCAAATCGCCATTATTTTTGCAAATACCTTTGTAAGGGAATGAGTTACGAAAAAAACATAAGAGAGAAAAGTTGTAGAGAATCTTCTCTACAAATTCGGTTATCAATTTTCGTGTCAGATGAACGGTTTGTTTGCAATTACAAATACATTACAAACGGCTTTTTTTTAGCGTTACTTACGTATTTTTTATCCGAAATATTTGAAAAAGGGAGGTTTTGGTCTCTGGCGGACAACAATTATGTCTGTAAAATTTGGTGCCGATTGTTTGAACGGTTCGACTTAAAAAGTGGGAACACGTTAGGGACAGACAGACAGACGTCGTAATATCGCCGATATTTTTGCTAATATCTCTGAAACTATAAGAAATATGGAAAAAAACATCACAGAGCAAAGTTGTAGAGAATTTTCTTCTCTAAAAATTCACGTATTCAATTTTCTTTCGGCCGCGGTGGCCGAGGGGACTGAGGCGCTCCAGTCACGGTCTGCACGGCCACTACGGTCGGGGGTTCGAATCCCCCCGCGGGCATGGATATTTGTGCCGTCCTTAGTATTAGTTAGTTCATAAGTAGTTTGTAAGTTTAGGGACTAATAACCCCGAAGTGCCATACGCTCTAGGCAAACATTTGAAACATTTTCAATTTTCGTGTCAGATGAACGGTTAAGCCGTTATTTTGAATTAAATTTCGATCTGTCAAAAGGCAACAGCAAAGGCCCACTTTTAGTGTTACTACCGTAACCTAAAGTGAACCAACAGCCCTTTTCAATGTGTCCCAGCCACATAGGACGTGGTTCATGTCTTTACAACACGCTGGCCATTCTAACCTTGCAAAGACGTTATCACAAAGGGACGCATTTACAGGGTGTACATGATTAGTGCTAGAAATGTCGTACGTGAAAACGAATCCCTCACCGAAAAGCTGACGAATGGTTGCACTGTACGTCGCAGCATGTCATCCCCGTACCGTATAGCCCAAACGGCTGCCATCAAAGTCCGCCAGCGTAGTCCAGTGGATAGCCTGCTGGGTTGCCACGCACGGTGCCCGGGTTCGATTCCTGGTTGAATCGGGAATTTTTTCCGCTCGGGGACTCGGTGTTGTGTTCACCCCATCATCACTGACACGCAAGTACCACAGTGGCTTCACCTAAGGACTTGAGCCAGGCAGGACCAACACGCCCGATATCACCTCTGTTTTAGTCGATGCCTTACCATCGATTGCTAGGAATTGTGTCCTCTCTGACAGGAAATCCCCTATCCAATCGCAAATTTGGGGCGATATACCATAACCACGCAGTTTGATTAAAAGCCGTTTGTGAGGTACGGTGTCAAAAGCCTTCTGAAAATCAAGAAATACGGAATCAATTTGAGAACCCTTGTTGATAGCACTCATCACTTTGTGTGAGTAAAGAGCTAGTTGTGTTTCGCATGATGGTCATGTTGCCGTATGTATGTGTGTTCTAACAAAATCTCTTCGCATTGTCAAGAGAAAGCCGGCGAAACAAATTTCGCAGATAAATCTCGCCGCAACGAATATCACCCTTCCTTTAATGATTTCCACCCCAACCAGTATTTCATTTCCGTGACACTGTCTCCCTGTATCGCGTTAATACAAAACGAGTTGCGCTTTCTATACTTTTTCCATATCCTCAGTCACTCCTACCTGGTATGGATCCGACAATGGGCAGCAGTACTTCATAACAGGATGCACAAATGTGGTGTCGGCAGTTCCTTTCGTAACACAGTTGCATCTTCTAAGTGTTCTTTCAACGAAACGTAGCCTTCGGTTCGCCGTCTCTACGATATTTCTATATTTTAAAATTAAAGATTTCTGTAATAGTAATTTTAAGGTGTTTAGTTGAATTAATGTCTTGTATTATGGAAAGGCTTTAGATTCTGTGAAATATATATAAAAGGAAGGAAGCTTAGGGTCATTAGAGACTTTGGAGCTTTGGCTGGTAAGGCTGGGGAAGGAAATCGGCCGTGCCCTTTCAAAGGAACCATCCCGGCATTTGCCTGAAGTAATACATTATCTAGCAACAGGCAGCTAATATGCCAGCTGTTTATTTCGCATTTGGAAACAAAACACTGTATTGCGTTTTACTGAAACTGCGCATACTTAAAACGTGTTCTTACTGATTTTGTGAAATTCCGATATTATGTTATGAAACTCTGCAGTTTACCGGAAGGAACGTGGCGGAGGGCGCCTCGTAGCGCTACTAGTCACTTCCTGATCTATTCCACTTCCAGATAGGGAGGGAAAAGCAAATGCCTTCATGCTTCTGTGCGGGCCCTAATTTCTCTCATCTGACGTTCGTGGTCTTTACGGGAAATGCAATTGAGACAGTGAGATTCGAAAGCGTTAACTCGTACGTCGGGTGCTTCAGTTTCTCCCCTGCCTTTCGATTCAGTGTTGCCAGCCCTCAAGCACCATTTTCCAGAAACTCGCATTTTAGATCACCATAACTCGGGATAGTTTCTCTTAAATAGTTTGTTGGTTGAATACTTTGTGTAGCAAAATTACGTTAGTGGTTGTACTGAAACGTTAAATAATGGGGGGGAAACTGTGTGGCTGCACTGTTCAATGGCAGAGGGACGAAAAGGCAGATAAAATGCAGGCCTAACCAAGTAATGGTAAGCCGCATAGTTGGCGATGAACATCAGCAGATCAGTAGGGCCGAAGTCTGCCAACAGCTGCCGATCGCAATGACGAAGGAAACGTGGGCACGGGACCATTCGAACAACTTAAAATTAAAAAAAAGTCCAAATGTTTGTAAATCTATGGGACTTAACGACTTTTGTTATCAGTCCGTAGGCTTCAAACTACTTAGACTAGCTTATGGCAATGGAAACACATACAGCCATGCCTGAGGGAGGACTCCAACCCGAACCTCCGACGGCGAGCAGCAGCGCGCTCCGCAGCAAGGCGCCTTAGACCACTCGGCTACTCCACCGCGGCGCACACAACTTCACCTTAAGGCCATACTGCCATTTGTGTCACCTGAGACTAACGGTGTAGTTCTGAATTGCAGTTGTTTCAGTAGGAGATACTTTTAATAAGAGTTGTGTGTGGAATGGCAATGTTTGCAAAACGGTCTACATTCTTGAGCAGAAGCGAAGGGGCCAACCAATGTCAAAATTAACAAGACAGGGGTTGCAGAGTTGTGTGTGGAATGGCAATGTTTGCAAAACGGTCTACATTCTTGAGCAGAAGCGAAGGGGCCAACCAATGTCAAAATTAACAAGACAGGGTTGCAGTTTGTAATTAGTAGTAATAGTCTCATCACACACATTAAGCACAATGCAGAACAGTATTAAGTATTTATTTTCGGCGATAAAACATTCCCCATAGGGGGTTCGAATCCCCCTCGGGCATGGATGTTTGCGTTGTCTGTAGTATAAGTAGTTTGTAAGTTTAGGGACTGATGACTCCGCAGTTAAGTTCCATAAGCTTTACAAATATTTCATCTTATTTCGATAAAACAATCCGTTATAGTTGTGCATGAGGAGTAACGTATTCATGCATTGCTTTGAAAATTACATTTTATTATTCACTAATAGTGAAAGCAGTAGTTCGTGCATGACATTTTAAGATGTCAACAGTAGCATTTACGCTATGTAAACATATCCACTGATCAGCTCTGCAGAAAAAATAAAAATTATTAAGAAATTCAAATGTTCAAATGTTTGTACATCCAAGGGACTTACCTGTTGCGGTTATAAGTCCCCACGCTTGCAAACTACTAAAATAACTTATGGTAACAATAAGGCGGCCAACCGTCCCGGATTCTGACGTACCGTCCCGCATTGGACAACTTGATACAAGTGTCCCGCAAAATGCCTAACTTGTCCCACAAGTCCCGCATCCAGGTAATTACACCGACTGCAGATTATTCCCACGTCTCGTAAGCATTACGAATCTGGATATGACGATTTATGACCGTGATTATGTGCAGTAGTTTTGTTGTCTAGAAAAGAAATAAATATTCAGAAATGTTCAAATGTTTGTAGAGCTTATGGGACTTAACTACGGGGTCATCAGTCCCTAAACTTACAAACTACTTAAGAACTAACTAATACTAAGGACGGCACAAATATCCATGCCCGAGGGGGGGATTCGAAACCCCGACCGTAGTGGCCTTGCAGACCGTGACTGGAGCGCCTCAGTCTCCTCGGCCACCGCGGCCGGCAAATATTTGGTACGATTAGGTGGAAAACCTGTAGCTGTTAGCGCGGGGTGACCACTCTTAATTCTCTGAGATTGATAACGATCTGAATAACAATAGGTTCCAAACGAAACGTTCCGGGAGATGCCGAAGCACAACGAACGGTTTTTTAGGTTGCAAGTTAGTCAGTGCGGAGATCCGACACTGTTGATTTGTGTTTGCGTGCTTCGCCGGGTTCCGTGAACAAATTTGTTTGTTTTACTTAGTAATGCCGCTGACTATTATAAAAATGAAAAATAATTGTCAGCTCACCAAGGACTTGCAAAAGGGGTTACCTTTTTTTACAGAAGTGTACACCACCTTCAGAAGTGCGGTGCAAAACGTGTAATGAGGTGTCCACAGTTGCTGACGGCAGTAAACATGTCATTTAACATGTGACAAAAATAAAAGGGCTCAGACCGCCACAGATACATCATCACTCTCAGCTTATTTCTGTAATGAAAACTTCGCTGGCTGAGAAGAACTTGTAAGAACCGAAGGTTTGTGGGCTTCCACAATGTAAGTCACTATCAGACTTTTATATAGATGGAATTGATTCAAAAAGTATTTCATAAGAAGTTTCGTTGCGGGAAAACTATGTGCAAAGCAGTAATAAAGAATGTGAAAGCTTCTTTTTCTTTAGCTAACCTTAAGACAGAACTTCAGAACAAGAGACTTTCCATTTATCAGTATCTGTAGAGACATTACAAATCACAAAGACCTCAAAATATATCCAATAATAGTGTGGTAGTCTACTTTAATCCAAAGTCTGGAATTTGTAAAAGTATTAGATACCCTGAATTTCCGTGGTGGTATTCAACGGGTATATTGGAAAATCAATGGGGGAAAGAGAAAGTCATGGGAATTCGTGCATATAGGGCCAAGAGAAATTTTGTCGGAGTTCAGCGTGAATGACAATGCAAAGCTTTCTTAAAACTTCATGAGGGAGAAAAAAGAGTTGACGTGGGGTGTGCAGCGCATATCGCACACAGCTCTACACAAACGTCAGCAGATTTGTTACCAGTGGACGTCGAATATATTGTTACGAAGATTCATTCGTACTTTTACACAGTGCGTGTAGAAGGTCTCATAATTTTTGCGAACACAGAAATGCAAAACAAAAGAATCCTGGGATGCAGTAAAACACGATGGCTTTCACTTTTGCCAGCATTAGAGAGAGTCCTGACACTGCGTCGCGTGTTCGTAGTACCCATACACATCCTCGAAACGCCCCGCATTGGGATTTGGAAAAGTTGACCGCCTTAGTTAAGAACAACACACACACACACACACACACACACACACACACACACACACGTCCGAGGGAGGACTCGAACCTCCGGCGGCGAGCAACCGCGCGCTCCGTGACTAGACGGGTCCTTCTGGTGTCAAATTGCGGTAGCGAAGAAGAATCAAGTAGGAAACATTCTATTGTTACTTGTGACTGAATAATTATTTATAGGTATGAACTGGCTTAACGCCCGCTGTTTCGCACGCATAGGCTGGTTGGTCTGCACCAGTTGTTTCTCCCTCTTGATATAAATTTTCATGGATATAGCTGAAGTACTATCATAATGGAATGTTGTGATATTACTTCTAACCACGCCAGAATGGCCGTGCGTATTGAGGCGCCATTCTGCGGTGCGCGCTGCTGTTCGCCGTCGGGGGTTCGATTCGCCACTCGGGCACGGGTGTTTGTGTTGTCCTTAGCATAAGTTAGTCTAATTAGTTTGTACGCCTTAGGGACTGATGATCATGTAGTTGAGTAAATAAGATTTACAAACACGCCGGCCGCGGTGGCCGAGCGGTCTGCGGCGCGTCAGTCAGTCTGCACGGCCACTACGGTCGGGGGTTCGAATCCCCCCTCGAGCATGGATATTTGTGCCGTCCTTAGTGTAAGGTAGTTCATAAGTAGTTTGTAAGTTTAGGGACTGATGACTCCGTAGTTAAGTCCCATAAGCTGTACAAACATTTGAACATTTTTTACAAACATTTGAACTTTTCATTTTACTACTTGTAACCCCCTATGGCACCCCTTAATAGGTGAATTTCGAAAAATACCCCAACATGTGTGTTTTAAATTCCAACCAAGTAAGCAAATATCATTTCTTGTAATTATGTGTTCAAAATGGCCTAAATAGCAATGTATTTTCAAAAAATGTTCCATCCCCCTTACGGACGAAATATCGAAAAATTGCTTCTTATATAACGCCTACAGAGTAAGTTCAACACCCTCTACAAATTTCAAGTTTCTGTCTTCAATGGTTTAGGCTGGGGGATGATGAGTCAGTCAAAAATGTTCAAATGTTTGTAAATCAATCGGAGCAAACTGCGTGGTCATCAGTCCGTAGGTTACAAACTACTTAAACCTAGGTAAACTAACCTAAGGACAACACACACACCCATGCCCCAGGTAGAACTCGAACCTCCATGGCGAGCAACCGCGCGCTCCGCAGCGAGACGCTTTAGACCGCTCGGCTACTCCACCGCGGCCCATCAGTCAGTCAATCAGTCAGTCAGTCAAATGTTTGTATAACTTATGGGACTTAACTACGGGGTCATCAGTCCCTAAAGTTACAAACTACTTATGAACTAACTAATACTAAGGACGGCATAAATATCCATGCCCGAGGGGGAATTCGAACCCCCGACCGTAGTCGCCATGCAGACCGTGACTGGAGCGCCTCAGTCTCCTCGGCCACCGCGACCGGCAGTCAGTCAGTCAGTCGGGACATTGTCTTTTGTCTATAGAGATTATTCATATTTCAGAAGCCCGTAAAAATTCCTAAAAAGCCTAGTTCGCCTCAAATTTCCGCTTGAAGCACTCATCCCTCGAAATATTCCCCCAGAATTCAGGGGGGGATGCTGCCACCCCTAACTCGGCAACACTGCGGCTGTGTACTACACATACGGTACGGCGCACACAGGCGAGAGTGGGCAGTGGCTAGTACGGCACAGTGTGTTGAGTGTTGCAGAGCCGTGGCCCACTTTCGCCGTTGCGTCACCGCCAGTGCCAAGGCGGCTGTTGGCCCATTCTGGACGCTGCCGCTGCCTCGAGGGAAAACAACAGAGCGCACCACGTCACCAACAGCGGCGCACCCAAAAACAAAATGCGGCATTGCTCTTGCAGCGGCGAACCTACCACTAGCCTCCTGCCGTCGGGGGGACAAATTGCCAGAATCGGCGTTTTTCTTGCACGTTGGTGCTCCACGGTTGTGTTTATGATGAACTAAAAACTGCAACTTTTGAACTTGTCGCTGCGCGGTCTAAGGCGTCATACTACGGACTAGGTGGTCGCTCCCGTGGAGGTTCGAATCCTCCCTCTGGCATGGGTGTGCATGTGTATTGTCCTTAGTGTAAGTTTGCTTGTTTCTATGTCTTGGTATTGATGACCATACCAGTTCGTTCCAAACATTTGACTGGTCACATTTCAAGGCGGGGCGCGAAAAAAAGACGAGTCAGCGAGAGAGAAAAGGCCTCTTAATCCGACGTGGGAAACGTCTCACACAGATTTGGAGTAAGCATGAGGACACAAAATTACTTTGAGCCAGTCATCCCACTCCCTCTCTCTCCAAAAAAATGTTCAAATGTTTGTAGAACTTATGGGACTTAACTACGGGGTCATCAGTCCCTAAGCTTACAAACTACTTATGAACTACCTAAGACTAAGGACGGCACAAATATCCATGCCCGAGGGGGGATTCGAACCCCCGACCGCAGTGGCCTTGCAGACCGCGACTGGAGCGCCTCAATCCCCTCGGCCACCGCGGCCGGCCCTCTCTCTCCTCCCCCCCCCCCCAACCTAACCCACAATAAAAAAAAAAAAAAAAAAGAGAGAGAGAAAAGACCTCATGCATTTTGCGTTGTTCCCGGGAAAACATCGAGCCGAGATCTAAACAAGTTCGTCGAAGGGTATTTCCGTCTATTGCAACTAAAGGAAAGGCCTTTTTTGTATCACGCGCGTTTCGCTTCGTTATTTGTGAAGCATCGTCAGTGGCGTAATACTGCCAACGAATACTTCTATATTTATGGCGGAGACAGTGGCAATTCTGGAAGCACTTAGGTTTGTTTCTACCATTTCCTTCCCGAAAATATTAATTGTGTCCGACTCTCTCAAAGTGTCCTTCAAACTCTACGACACCGGACATGAACAAAGAAAGCAACAGCTATATTCTGGAAATGATTTCGGCATATATTCGCTGTACAAATAAGGGGCGGACAGTTAATTTACTGTGGGTGTCTTCTCACGCTGGTATCTGCTATGCCGGCCGCGGTGGCCGAGGGGACTGAGGCGCTCCAGTCACGGTCTGCACGGCCACTACGGTCGGGGGGTTCGAATCCCCCCTCAGGTATAGATATTTGTGCCGTCCTAAAAAAAAAAAATTATCTGCTATAATGAGGAAGTTGATGCATTGGCTAAACACTTAGACACTGTCCTGGACCTGCAGCTACCACACACAGACTTCTTATCTGCGGTCAAGGAATACGCAAAACAGTGGCAACAGATGTGGAACGTTTCCCAACAAACAAAAGGCGCTTCTTACGCTGTGCTGCAACCTCGGATTTCTACGCAGCCGTGGTTTATGAGGACTCATCTGGACTGATCCGCGATTTCTACCATTATTCGACTTCGCTTCAATCACGCCTCTTATCCACAACATCCACATCGTATCAACATCTACGATTCAGCGGTATGTGAGTGTGATCCTGAAACGGAAGCTGATGTCAACCACATCCTGTTCAGGTGCCCCAAATTTGACCGAGAACGTTTGAACTTCCTGCAGACATTGGTAAAGATGGGATATCCCCTTCCCCAGTCAGCTTCTTCCCTTTTGTTTACAAAAGACATTCGTGTATATAAAATCATAATTAACTTTATTGGACACAATCTATAAGCATTAAGTGCGTTCATAATATAAGGTTTTGTTTGTGAATATGTGAAAATGTTCTAAAATTATTTAAATTGTAAAGTAATGCAGTTTTCGCTTTGTTTGCACTTTCCCATTTTGACAAAAATGTTTTTTTCTGTTTATTTAAATATATGTACATTTCCGCTGTGTGTTGTACATGGCCACATTGAGTTAACACTCAGAAGGCCAAATAAAGGGAAAAAATCAAGGGCGGATTCGGGGGGGGGGGGAGAGGGGCACAAGGGCACGTGCCCCCCCCCCCCCCGACGGCCCCACGAAAAATGAGAGAGAGAGAGAGAGAGAGAGAGAGAGAGAGAGAGAGAGAGAGAGAGAGAGAGAGAGATATGGTGAGGAAGGGAAGGAGGGAAACAATCTTACCATTAGAATAATTAACTTTTAGTTACGGGCAGCATGTAATTCTGAATTTAAGAATGCAAAATCCCTGTAATTAACATTACATAATTTGACTTTTTGTTTTATGCTTCCATTTAATTGCTTCTTGCTCTTTTTTGTCAGTAATTTACGATGAAAATAAAATTTCGTCATTGCTTGCGAGATTAATGAGGTATCGTGTATGTTTTACTCATACGTAAAGAAAGTTAAAGGATTTAACGACCGTAACTAAAGATAAAAAAACAGTGAATTTTCAAGGACTGCACTCAGGCTGGCGCAGTCAGATGTTTTCGGTAAACGGTTTGTCTGATTGTTTTCCTAAGAAATGGTACTCCCACCCATTATAAACAGTTTTATTTGAAGCTAAACATTTCGATTTTCCGGTTATGGGAGCAAATTATAAATTTCAATTGCATTTTTCCACACATCGGATACAAAGGATTTTCGTGGTAGTAGAAATTCTCCTTGAAATACAGTCGAGTGTAATTTTCAGAATTAATTTTTCACACTCCAGTGGAGTGTGCGCTGATATGTAAGTTCCTGGTAGATTAAAATTGTGTGCTGTACCCAAGTTTCGAACCTGCGGTCTTTGACTTTCGCGGGCAAGCGCTCTACCGTCTAAACTATCCCGACACGCTTCACAGTCCATCGTCACAACTATGTTTCTACCAGTACCTCGCCTCCTACTTTCCAAACTTCACAGAAGTCCTCCTGCGAACCTTGCAGGACTAGCACTTCCGGAAGAAAGGATGTGATGGACACATGGTTTAGCCACAGCCTAAGGGATGTTTCCAGAATGAGGCGTCCTAGTTCTGAAAGGTTAACAGGAGAACTTCTGTGAAGTTTGGAAAGTAGGAGGCGAGGTTCTGGCGGAAGTAAAGTTTTTTGTGGACAAACAGTGAAGCATGCAAGGATAGCTCAGATGGTGGAGCGTTTGCCAGATAAATGCAAAGGTCCCAGGTTACAATACCGTTTCTGGCACACAATTTTTATCTGCCAGGAAGTTTCAAGTGTAATTTTGATGATCGCAAAAGATTTCTTGGAACCTTATCTCGGTTTGCATAGCAAAAGTTTACAAAGAATGAAGAATAAATTGATTCAGTACAACGCAAACACAGGAAATCTGATTTTAGGTTTTGAGGCCACCCCCATGAACCACAGACATTGCCGAGGTGGGGTGGCTTGCGTGCCTCAACGATGCAGTTAGCCGTACCGTAGGTGCAACCACAGCGGTGGGGTATCTGTGGAGAGGCCAGACGAACGTGTGGTTCCTGAAGAGGGGCAGCAGCCTTTTCAGTAGTTACAGGGGCAACAGTCTGGATGATTGACTGAGCTGGCCTTGTAACTTTTCCCGAGGACATGCAGCTCTACTGTATGAAAATATGATGATGGCATCCTCTCGGGTAAAATATTCCGGAGGTAAAATAGTCCCCCATTCGGATCTCCGGGCGGGGACTACTCAGGAGGATGTTGTCATCAGGAAAGACAATACTGGCATTCTACGGATCGGAGCGTGGAATGTTAGATCCCTTAATCTAGTAGGAAAATTAGAAAATTTAAAAAGGGAAATGGATAGGTTGAAGTTAGATATAGTGGGGATTAGTGAAGTTCGGTGGCAGGATGAACAGGATTTCTGGTCAGGTGAGTGTGGTGTCGCACAAGTACAAAGTGCGCGCCACCTACTTTCGCCGCGCGCCGCCATGCACACACGGCGCGGCGTTCTCGCGACAGCCACGAGCGCCCTCTGCTGCAAGCCCGCTCGTGGCCACCACGGGAAGACATCGGTCACTTCGGACTGAGATAGCAACGAGTTAGGACCTTCGTAATCAGATAGGCACCATTGAAGACTTTGCTATCGTACAGGCACTAGGCAGGCCTCTAACAACTATGTATCAACATTCTGCAGTACTATGTAAAAGTTAAGTATTGTTACATTCTGTGCAATATATCTCTTTCTAATTTACTCGAGTGTTTATAGTTTCTGGCTGCTCCCCTCCGTTCCTGCACCAGCGTGTCGGTCTCATTCCACTCGGCCACCGACACCTACGACGAGGCTGGGACACAAAAGCGGCGACGAAGTTGGGACACAAAAGTGAGTACAGGATTATAAATACAAAAGCAGTTGGGGGTATCACAGGAGTAGGACTGATAATGAATAAGAAAATAGGAATGCGGGTAAACTACTATAAGCAGCACAGTGATCGCATTATCATTGTCAAGATAGATACGAAGCCAACACCGACAACAGTAGTACAGGTTTATATGCCAACTAGCTCTGCCGATGATGAGGAGATCGAAGAAATATATGAGGAGCTAAAGGAAATTATTCAGACAGTTAAGGGAGAGGAAAACTTAATTGTGATGGAAGACTGGATTTCGGTAGTAGGAAAAGGAAGAGAAGGAAAAATAGTAGGTGAATATGGACTGGGCAGAAGGAATGAAAGAGGAAGTCGCCTGGTAGAATTTTGCACGGAACATGATTTAATTGTAACAAACACTTGGTTTAAGAATCACAAAAGAAGGTTGTATACTTGGAAGAGACCAGGAGACACCGGAAGGTATCAGATAGATTTTATAATGGTAAAACATAGATTCCGGAACCAGGTTATAAACTGCAAGACATACCCAGGGGCAGATATAGACTCTGACCATAACTTGTTAGTCATGAACTGTAGGCTGAAACTAAAAAAAAACTGCAGAAAGGTAGGAAAATAAGGAGATGGGACCTGGATAAATTGAAGGATCCTGAAGTTTTTAGATATTCAGAGTGAGCTTTAGGCAACAATTGACAGAAATGGGAGACAATAAAGCAATAAAGCAGTAGAGGAGGAGGAGAAACGAAATAGTGAAGGCAGCAGAGGAAAAAATAGGTAGAAAGGCAAGACCTGCCAAAAATCCTTGGATATCACAGGAAATACTAAATTTAATTGATGAAAGGAGAAAATATAAAAATGCAGTAAATGAAACAGGCAAAATGGAGTACAGACGACTAAAAATGAGATTGATAGGAAGTGCAAATTGGCTAAGCAGGAGTGGCTAGAAGCCAAATGCAAATCTGTAGAGGAATGTATAAGAAAGGGAAAAGTAGATATCGCCTACAGGAAAATCAAAGAGACATTTGGGGACAAGAAAAGCAATTCTACCAATATCAAGAACTCAGATGGGAAACCAGTTCTCAGCAAAGAAGGGAAAGCTGAAAGGTGGAAAGAGTACATAGAGCAGTTCTACAAAGGAAATGAACTTAGAGACGATGTTGTAGGAAGGGAAGAGGAAGTAGATCAAGATGAAATAGGAGATGCTATACTGAGAGATGAATTTGACAGAGCCCTGAAAGACCTAGGTCGGAACAAGGCCCCAGGAGTAGATGACATACCCTCAGAGATACTAAAGTCTCTGGGAGAGCCAGCCATGACAAAACTATTTGAACTGGTGTGTAGGATATATGAGACAGGCGAAATACCCTCAGACTTTAAGAAAAATGTAATAATCCCCATTCCAAAGAAATCAGGTGCAGACAGGTGTGAAAATTACAGAACCATCAGTTTGATAAGTCATGGTTGCAAAATTTTAACACGAATTATCTACAGGAGAATGGAAAAGCTGGTAGAAGCTGACCTCGGGGAGATCAGTTCGGATTCAGGAGGAACGTAGGAACCCGGGAGGCAATACTCACTTTACGTCTTATCTTAGAAGATAGATTAAGGAAAGGCAAACTTACATTTTTAGCTTATGTAGATTTGGAGAAAGCATTTGACAATGTTGACTGGAATACACTGTTTCAAATTCTGAAGTCAGCAGGGGTAAAATACAGGGAAAGGAGAGTTATTTACAACTTGTACAAAAGCCAGACCGCAGTTATTAGACTCGAAGGGCATGAAAGGGAAGCATCAGTTGGGAAGGGAGTAAGACAGGGTTGTAGCCTTTCTCCGATGTTATTCAATTTGTACATTGATCAGGCGGTGAAGGAAAGCAAGGAAAATTTTGGAATAGGGATTAAAGTTCAGGGGGAAGAAATAAAAACATTGCGTTTTGCTGATGACATTGTAATTCTGTCAGAGACAGCGAACGACCTGGAAGAGCAGTTGAATGGAATGGACAGTGTGTTGAAGAGAGCGTATAAAATGAACATTAACAAGAGCGAAACAAAAATAATGGAATGCGGTCGTAGAAAATCAGGCGATGCTGAAGGAATTAGATTAGGTAACGAAACAATGAAGGTGGTAGAGTTTTGTTACTTGGGTAGTAAAATAACATGGGATGGTCGCAGTACAGAAGATATAAAATGCAGAATGGCAATGGGAAGAAAAGCATTTTTGAAAAAGAGAAATTTGTTAACATCGAATATTAATTTAAGGGTAAGGAAGTCTTTTCTGAAGGCATTTGTGTGGAGTGTTGCCTTGTATGGGAGTGAAACATGGACGATAAACAGTGCGGACAGGAAGAGCATAGAGGCTTTTGAAATGTGGTGCTACAGAAGAATGCTGATGATTAGGTGGGTAGATCACATAACTAATGAAGAGGTACTGAACAGAATTGGCGAGAAAAGGAATTTTTGGCATACCCTGACTAAAAGAAGGGATCGCTTGGTAGAACAAATTCTTAGACATCGAGGAATCGTAAATTTAGCATTGGAGGGAAGTGTGTGGGGTAAAAATCGCAGAGGGAGGCCAAGAGACACGTATAGTAAGCAGATTCAAGTGGATGTCGGTTGCCGTTCTTATGAGGAGATGAAAAGGCTTGCTCAGGAAAGAGTAGGGTGGAGAGCTGCATCAAACCAGTCTCCGGACTGAAGACCATAACAACAACAACAGGTTTTGAGGGAATATGAAACTTAGCGCGACATACTCGTATTTACTGGCTGTTTGTTTCTGACGTGTAATTGGGCGACCGTTGAGAATAAGCAATTTTTCCAGTTTCTGCATTGTCTGGTAATGACACAGCTACTCCGGTTACTATACTGTTCACCCACGGTAAGTTGACAATTCGTGCAATTCAGCAAGCAGAAGGCAGCGTCGCAGTGTTGGAATCGTTATCCGTAACAATGTGTGCATTAATATTTCGCGTCTAGGGGCAGCGTAACGTTGACAGCAATCCGAAATAAATGGATATCCTTCAAGTAGTGCAAATGGGTTATGCTGCTGACATCACTAGGTAAAATAGCTTCACTTGTCAATTAATATGCTTCCATCTAATTACCAATGCACTATTAGTTTCGACGCACTATAGCGTCATTCTCAAGTTCCTATGATTTAAAAAAAAAATATTACAATGATTCAAACACATTAAACGGTGAAAATATTAATAATTTATCAAACCATGTGTGCCGCACTGGAATGGCCGTGTGATCTGGGACGCAATGTCGTGGAGTACGTGGCCGCTCCCACCAGATGTTCGAGTCCTCCCTCGGGCATGTGTGTGTGTGTGTGTGTGTGTGTGTGTGTGTGTGTGTGTGTGTGTGTGTGTGCCTGTGTGTTATCCTTAGAATAAGTTAAAGTAGTTTGTAAGACTAGGGACCGATGACCTTAGCAGTTTGGTCCCTTCGGAATTTTTGAAACAGTATGTTCTACGTTTTTGTACCGTCACCATTAAATCATTTGGCTCTTTCAATATGTAGAAAACATTTTTCGACCTATTGTAAATTTTATTGAATTTTCAAGTGGTCAGTCTAATTCAGTTTTATAGTTCAATTATTCGAAAGTTGTATCTGTGTAGAGAAACCTATACCAATTTCGCATGGCTTCCTCTGTATAGGGCTTCGCATATACCCACGCAGGGAAGCTCAGAATCAGTTACATATTGAATTAAATTCAGAGCCTGAATGCAGTTTACACTGTTCAATGTGATTCAATCATTGTAATATTTTTGTGATCATAAGCATTTGAAAGTGACGCCATAGTGCGCAGAAACTAATAGCATTGGTAGTGAGATGTAAGTAAATTAAAAAATATTTTTCTAAGAAGCGACTGTGACTTTTTCCTATAGCAGTTATATGGGACAATAACGGTAATAAAATTTATTTCCACATGTTACAGGCATTTTATCAGACTATGCGAAACATTCATGACTACTTGTTCTTCCTGTTCTTCCAGTATTCCTGCATTCTTTCCCTAAAGGCTCTCTTCCTATCTTTAGACCACTTTGGTCGTTGGACTTTAGGTGCTGTTTTCTCTGACATCACTTCCCACTTGTACACCTTACGTCTAAAGACGATTTTGTCTATGATGTCTTCTGAATCTATATATGCCCTTTCCAGATCAATTTTGACTTGTATCATCCAGGTTGTAGTGGTCTTCAGACACTGGATGTACCTGAGGATTCTGTTGATGAGTCTGGTCTGTGGAACTCTGCTGATGTCTACATAGACTTTTAGTCGCCTAATGTCCGTTGCGATGTTAGAGAACTTCTCTATCCTATCCCTGAAGTCTATAGCTTTCGTCTGTAATTTTTGGTCCAATAATTTTCCTAATGATTTTTCTTTCCCGTGTGAGGATGTTCTCAAGGTCGGTCTTTGTGTGTAACATCAGTGCCTCACTGGCATATAGCACCTCCGGTTTGATTACGGTGTTGTAGTGACGAATTTTGGTGAAGGTGGAAAGACATTTCTTATTATAGATATCCTGAGTTTTGTATAAAGATCTCTTCATTTTCAATACTCCAGTATTCTGCGCAATTTTCTCTTTTCCTGTAGGTTCGATCACTTCACCTAGGTACTTAAAGTGTGCATGGGTTTCGAAAAAAGCGGCGTTCGTGTGAAACCCAGCTCGCGCTATTCGTTCACGAGACTCAGAGGGCCATAGACACGGGTTCTCAGGTAGATGCTGTGTTTCTCGACTTCCGCAAGGCGTTTGATACAGTTCCCCACAGTCGTTTAATGAACAAAGTAAGAGCATATGGTGTATCAGACCAATTGTGTGATTGGATTGAGGAGTTCGCAGATAACAGAAAGCAGCAGGTCATTCTCAATGGAGAGAAGTCTTCCGAAGTAGGAGTTATGTCGGGTGTGCCACAGGGGAGTGTCGTGCGTCCGTTGATGTTCACGATATATATAAATGACCTTGCGGATAACATCGGAAGTTCACTGAGGCTTTTTGCGGATGATGCTGTAGTATATAGAGAGGTTGTAACAATGGAAAATTGTATTGAGATGCAGGAGGATCTGCATCGAATTGACGCATGGTGCAGGGAATGGTAATTAAAGCTCAATGTAGACAATTGTAATGTGCTACGACTACACAGAAAAAAAAGATCCTTTATCATTTAGCTGCACTATAGCAGGGCAGCAACTGGAAGCAGTTAATTCCATAAATTATCTGAGAGTAGTCATTAGTAGGGATTTAAAATGAAAAGACCATATAAAATCAATCGTCGGTAAAGCAGATACCAGACTTATATTCATTGGGAGAATAGTAAGTAAATGCAGTCCGAAAACAAAGGAAGCAGGTTACAGTACACTTGTTCGCCCACAGCTTGAATACTGCTCACCGGTGTGGGTTCCATACCAGGTGGGATTGATAGAGGAAATGGAGAAGATCCAAAGGAGAGCAGCGCGCTTCGTTACAGGATCATTTGGTAATCGTGAAAGCGTTACGGAGATGATCGCTAAACTCCAGTGGAAGACTCTGCAGGAGAGACGCTCTGTTGCTCGGTACGGGCTTTTGTCGAAGTTTCGAGAACTTACCTTTACTGAGGAGTCTAGCAGTATATTGCTCCCTCCTACGTATATCTCTCGAAGAGACCGTGAGGATAAAATCAGAGAAATTAGAGCCCACACAGAGGCATACCGACAATCCTTCTTTCCGCGAACAATACGCGACTGGAATAGGAGGGAAAATCGATAGTGGTACTCAAGGTACCCTCCGCCACACACCGTCGGGTGCCTTGCGGAGTATGGTTGTAGATTTAGATGAAGGACATTCTCTGCGGGAAGTCATTGATTTTTTTTTAAATTCTCTCGTCTCCCTTATTTTTCGCGTTTTACTTCCATATATTTCGTCAGTGACTTCTGTTATAACCCGAAACCCGTAAGGTAGTATCGGTAGTTGAAAGTCACTCATCGAAATATCTCGAAAAATTTTTTCTTATAATGATAGCTACAATTGTCGATTACAATATGTGCTTCAACGGCCTTTGGGACGCATGGGACTTTGAGGGGAATTCTTTATTTGTTTCTTGGCTAATACTACCAACTCAAGGTAGCGCTCTTTTCGTACCGATCTGCAGTGAACGTTTTTATACCACAATAACAAACGGAAATGACATGCGAAAGCGGATTATAAAGACGTCGATGCTTGGACGGAAGCATTTCATTAGGTGAGCAACTGGAGATTTTTTTCTTTTCTTTTCTCTCTCTCTCTCTCTCTCTCTCTCTCTCTCTCTCTCTCTCTCTCTCTCTCTCTCTCTCCTTTTTTTTTTTTTTGCGGAAGATCCACAAAACAAATGTGTTACTGAGGCAAATCAATTTTTCTTCAAACAATGTTGCTCTACTTGTTACGTCTCTAAAAACCCTGAAACTCAAATTTCTGCATCGTGGAATGCTATGAAGTAAGGACAGATATATGTAATAAGATTCAACAAAGGATTTAAAACATTACTGAACAGCTTAAGAGCATCCATAGAAAAATTTGTCAAAGATGATTGTATTAACTTTTACAAATGCTTAAAAACTTATATTTAAAAAAATATTGACTTATCAAAAGCAAACCAAATCTTAGCTGGGAAAGTAGACTTAGTTAAGGAGTAAGTTCAAAAATGTTCAAATGTTTGTACAGCTTATGGGACTTAACTACGGGGTTATCAGTCCCTAAACTTACAAACTACTTACGAACTAGCACGGCACAAATATCCATGCCCGAGTGGGCATTCGAACCCCCGACCGTAGTGACCGTCCAGACCGTGACTGGAGCGCCTCAGTCTCCTCGGCCACCTCGGCCGGCAAGGAGTAAGTATCCGGTGGAGCAGCAGTTAGTATATCTAGTTCTTTCAGTACGTTTCGGCATGCTGTTTTGGATTTTACTCATTTTACTCAACAAATGAGTCCTATTAACACAACTGCACTTGTAGAAATTCTCTCAGCTTGTAGAGCTAACCAAAATACGATATATGAGTAAAAGTAAGCAAAGTATGTCTGATCTTTATGTCTACATCCTCATTGTCATCCAGTCCAAAGAAATATGTACACTTGTGCAGTTGAAGCTTACTCTGACTAAAACTGCCTTATTCTCCCTAATAATCATGGTCAGAGTTTGGTCACCTCTCTTATACCTCTGATGACAAGTTGGTCACCCCATCTCCTGGAGACTCCAGTAGAGCGGTACCTAGCAGGCCTGCGGTAAGGCCGTAGCGTTCAACGGAGATTACACTGGAAAATAGTTTCCGGAAATGACAAGCAGTCTCTGTTGCAATCGTTCTTTAACTAACACTAACGCGTTTCCTGCTCTTGGCACACCTTGAGATTGTCTATAAATGATACATCATCGCTGTTATGTAATGTTTTCTTTCGTATAATATCTAACGTCGTCTATGAAACGGGTGAGTTAAAAGGAACAGAATAATTCACTTGCCTTAGACTGCGAAGGCCGCATAATCTTTTTTATATAGGTACGCCAGGAAATGAAACAAGTCCTTATGTAATATTAATATTGTATCATTTACAGACAATCTGAAGATGCTTAGAAATCAGTTACAACAGAGACTGTTTTATTATTCCAGTTTCAACAAGACAAAGTTACTAGTTCGGATGAGCGCTCTCACAGGCGAATGATTGACTGAGCTGACTTGTAACATCAGCTAACATGGCTTTGCCATGCAGTTACTGCGAACGGCTGAAAGCAAGGGGAAACTACAGCCGTTACTTTTCCCGAGGACATGCAGCTCTACTGTATGAACATATGATGATGGCGTCTTCTTGGGTAAAATATTCCGGAGGTTAAATAGTCCCCCATTCGGATCTCCGGGCGGGGAGTACTCAGGAGGATGTCGTCTTCAAGAAAAACAAAGCCGGCCGCGGTGGCCGAGGGGACTGAGGCGCTCCAGTCACGGTCTGCACGACACTACGGTCGGGGTTTCGAATCCTCCTCGGGCATGGATATTTGTGCCGTCTTTAGGATTAGCTAGTTCATAAGTAGTTTGTAAGTTTAGGGACTGATGACCCCGTAGTTAAGTCCCATAAGCTATACAAGCATTCTACGGGTCGGAGCGTGGAATGTTCTAACCCTTAATCGCGTAGATAAGCTAGAAAATTTGTAAAGAGAAATGGATAGGTTAAAGTTAGATATGTAGGGATTAGTGAAGTCCGGTGGCAGGATGAACAGGATTTCTGGTCAGGTGAGTACAGGGTTATAAGTACAAAATCAGTTGGTGGTAACGCAGGAGTAGGTCTGATAATGAATAAGAGAACAGGAATGCCGGTAAGTTACTACGAACAGTATAGTGAACGCATTATCGTAGTAAAGATAGACACAAAGCCAACACCGACCACAGTAGTGCAAGTTTATATGCCAACTAGTACGGCCGATGATGAGGATATCGAAAAAATGTATGAGGAGATACAAGAAATCATTCAGAAAGTTAAGGGAGACGAAAACCTAATTTGATGGGGGACTGGCACTCGGTAGTACGAAAGGGAAGAGAAGGAAATGCAGTAGGTAAATATGGACTGGGAAAAAGGAATGAAAGAGGAGATCGCTTGGTAGAATTTTGCGCAGAGCACAATGTAATGATCACCAACACTTGGTTTAATCATCATGAAAGAAGGCTGTATACGTGGAAGCGACCAGGAGACACTGGAAGATAGCAGATTGACTTTAGAATGGTAAGGAATAGATGTAGAAACCAGGTTCTAAACTGTAAGACGTATCCAGGGGCAGATATAGACTCTGACCATAACATATTGGTTATGAACTGCAGATTAAAACTCAAGAATCTGCAGAAAGGTAGAAAGGTTAGGAGATGGAACCTGGACAAATTGAAGGAACCAGAGGTGGTTGAGAGTTTTAGAGGAAGCATTAGGCAAGGATTGGCTGAAACGGGGGAAAGTGATACAGTAGAAGAAGAATGGGTAGCTCTGAGAGATAGGGTGGTGAAGGCAGCAGAAGACCATATAGTCAGAAGGAAAAGGTCTAATAGAAATCCCTGGATAACACAGGATATACTGAACTTAATTGATGAGAGGAGAAAATATAAAAATTCAGCAAGTGAAACAGGAAAAGGAAGTACAAACGTCTGAAAACTGAGATTGACAGAAAGTGCAGACTAGCTAATCAGGAGTGGCTAGAGGACAAATGCAGAACCGTAGAAGAAAGCATAAGTAGGGGAAAGGTAGATACCGCCTACAGGAAAATAAAAGAGATATTTGCAGAGAAGAAAAGCAGCTGTATGAATATCAAGAACTCAGACGGAAAACCAGTACTAAGCAAAGAGAGGAAAGCTGAACTGTGGAAGGAATATATAGACGGCCTATACAAAGGAAATAAACTTGAATGCAGTATTCTAGAAATGGAAGACAAAGATGTGATAGGAGATATGATACTGCGAGAAGAATTTGACAGAGCGCTGAAGGACTGGAGTCGAAACAAGGCCCCTGGAGTAGATGATATTCCGTCTGAACTGCTGATTTCGTTAGGAGAGCCAGTCATGAAAAAATTTTATCGCCTGGTATGCAAGATGTATGAGACAGGGGAAATACCTTCCGACTTCAAGAAGAATGTCGTAATTCCAAAGAAAGCAAGTGCAGAACTATCAGTTTAATAAATCATGGTTGCAAAAAACTAACACGAATTATTTAAAGATGAATGGAAAAACTTGTGGAATCCGACCTCGGGGAAGATCAGTTTGGATTTAGGAGAACACGAGGGGCAATACTCACATTACGACTTATCTTAGAAGGTAGGCTAAGGAAAGGGAAACCTACGTTTTTAGCGTTTGTCGATTTGGAGAAAGCTTTTGACAATGTCGACTGGAATACACTTTTCCAAATTCTGAAGGTAGCAGGGGTAAAATATAGCGAGCAAAGAGTTATATTCAACCTATACAAAAACCAGACAGCGGTTATTAGAGTCGAAGGGCATGAAAGGAACGCAGAGGTTGAAAAGGGAGTAAGGCAGGATTGTAGCCTTTCTCCATTTTTGTTCAATCTGTACAATGAGCAAGCAGTGAAGGAATGGAAGGAGAAATTTGGAGAGGGAATTAAAGTGCAGGAAGAAGAAATAAAAACATTGTGGTTTGCCGATGACATAGTAATTCTGTCAGAGACCGCAAAATATCTGGAAGAGCAATTGAATAGAATGGACAGTGTCTTGAAAGAAAGGTATAAGATGAACATTAACAAGAGTAAAACGAAGGTAATGGGAATCCAATGTCGGAAAATCAGGCGACGCTGAAGGTATTAGATTAGGTAATGAGACAATAAAAGTAGTAGATGAATTTTGTTAGTTGGGTAGCAAAATAACTTCTGATGCCCGAAGTAAAGAAGATATAACATGCAGAATGGCTTTGGGAAGAAAAGCGTTTCTAAACAAGCGAAACTTTTAACATCCAATATTAATTTGAATGCTAGGAAGTCCATTCTGAAAGCATTTGTCTGCATTGCGTAGCATTGTATGGTAGTGAAACGTGGACGATAAGGGGTTCAGATAAAAAGATGATAGAAGCTTTTGAAATGTGGTGCTACAGACGAATTATGAAAATTAGATGGGTAGATCACGAAACTAATGAGGAGGTGCTTAACCGAATCGGGGAGAAAAGGAGTTTCTGGTATATCCTGACCAAGAGAAGGGTTATATTGGTTGGACACATTCTGAGACATCAAGGAATTGTCATCTTAGTATTAGAAGGAAGCGTGTGGGGTAAAAATAGTAGAGGGAGACCGAGGGGCGAATATAGTAAGCAGATTCAAAAGGATGTAGGTTGCCGTACATATTCTCAGATGAAGAGATTTGCACAGGACAGGTTAGCGTGGAGAGCTGCATCAAACCATTCTGCGGACTGAAGAGCACAACAACAACAGGTCGCAAACTTAAATATGCATGTTAGGTCGCGAACAGAATTAAAAATCATGTGTTTGTTTTCTGCTGAAGAGAGCCATTTCGAGGTTAGCGTCTCCCTGCTAGATTACATAGTTCAGTGATACATAATTTCTGCTTTGAAGTATTCTGCACTCTGCAATATCTGACTAATAAATTGTATAATGCCAGGATATAGAGACAACTAAACTTCAACACGAGAAATTATCCACAAACTGTTTCTTTTGGTTTGCGTGATATCGTTAGCGGCTCAAGCAGCAAGCGCATGAAGCAGCTAGGTGGGGGAACTTATCCCTCCACCTGCATGCGCAGACCACGCCGCTCAGCGGTAACTGGGAGCTGACGAACTAAAAGAGCGAACTAGTTCGCGCCAGAGCCGCGAACAAAAGTGTGCACTCCCGATCGCGAACTATTATGCGCAAGTCTACAGACTACAGTGGAGGAACTTTATGACTAACAGTGTATTGTAGCCAAAATATTGGGGAAGAGTATGGTGTATTTGAATCCCGAGTAAAAGCGGTCTAAAAACTAAACTCCGACCCACACAGCACGCAGGCCTTGAGGGCCCCACGGGTACCGACCAGCCGCCGTGTCAGCGGTCGCGGTATGGAGGGGCGTGGTCAGCGCCCCGAACTGCGGCCGTTGCGCCGGTTTTCCAGACCGGAGCCGCTACTTCTCCATCAAGCAGCTCCTGAAATGGCCTCCGAACGGTTGACTATATCCCGCATGCCAGCAGCGCTCAACATACCCCACGGTTACCCATCGAAGTGCTGGACGAGCCCGACTGCGCTTATCTTCGCCAATATAAGAGAAGCCGGTGTATCCACTGCGGCACGGCCGTTACCAAAACCAATATGCTAGAAGGAAATTAACATGTGCTGAATTACTTATTGAATGCCCATCTTATTGAATGGGTTGGGATAAGGGAACTAAACTGCCAAGGCCGTGTTCAGACATGGCGAAATCGCGCCGTTACAGAATCGCGCGGTGCGCGGGTGGTTTTATTTACTTGAGTATCACACGTTACACGTTCACACTAGTCCAATCGCGCGGTAGCCGCGTTTCAACCGCGCGGTTCTACTCCTGTGGAATCCTGTAGGGGCGTTTAGTTTGGTTGCGGGCGCCGCGCGATTCGGACGTCTCAGTGCCACAAGCTTGCAGTGGGTCGCTTCGACACTGAATTATTTACTGACGAAGTGGAGAAACGACCCGCATTATGCGATCTTCAGAGCGATGACTATCATTATATAAAAATGAATTGCCGTTCGTTAGTCTCGCTAAAACTCGAGAACGGCTGAACCGAATTGGCTAATTTTAGTCTTGAAATGTTCGTGTAAGTCCAGGGAAATCCGAAACACCGTCTTCCAGTGAGCTATCAATACCGTTTGTCCAATTGCGATAACATTGTGTACATTTCGTGTTGAAAGCAAGAGGAAGGTTCGCATCAAATAAAAATTTGGAAAAGTCGCCCGGAAAGCACGAAAATTTAGGAAAAACCGAAAGCGATATTTTTCTATGAATAAAAATCAATTGCTCAATTGCCACATGGTTGTAAGAGCATCACTTCAGTACGGCTTGACAGGACAAGGTTTGTATGAAATAAATCTTTTGGAAAATTGGAAAATTTGAGAAAAACTGAAAGTGCGGTTTTCAGTGTGCTTTTGATTGAATTCAGCACTGTAACTGGCTATTCACACGACGGAGAGGGGTAATTTTTGTTTTCTTCATTAAGGTCTTGGAAAAGTTTTCAGCGAAAAAGAAACGGGGACAGTTAAAAAGGAAAGTCACAAAATTCGACCCAAGTTCGTTTTTTAATGTATTTCAAAATGTCTCAACACTGTAAGTTGAAAACTGATCATCCTATTGCCATAAAATTTTGATCATTTGACGTTCAACGAAAGATGAACGTTCTTATGAACTAAAAATTTGGGAAATTTACCCGGAAAATTTGAAAATTCGCAAGAAAATGAAAGAGCTTTTTTCAATCGGATATCAGTATCATTCGTCCGATTGCGATAAAATTTTGCAAATTTGACGTTCAAACGAGAGGAAGGTTTGAGTCAAGTTTGTAATACTTGGCCAGAAAATAGGAAAATTTGTGGAAATCTGAAAGAGCTCTTTTCTTTGGGATATCAATATCATTCGGACGATTGCGATAAATTTTTGCACATTGACATTCACCGGTACCTAGACTATTTGATGATGACTTTATGAAGCTACTGGGTTTAAAATACACATTATTTAACTTAATATGGTTTACATTAAAATGAAAGTGATACGAAGTTCCCTGGGTCATCTAGTATTCTAATAAAACTGCCAAAAACCAAGCTTGGCAAGAGTTGGTGGATATATTTGGAAATGATGCAGATAGGGTTGCAAAAACAGAATATTTTTGGCGAGCAGGTGTTTATTGAACAAAAATGAATTTATATAATCATATTTTTGTCTCATGTGTGTTTCAGAACTTTAACTATCTTCCCACGTCTAATCGAAGTACATCGTCAAAAGAATTTATTGACATTCTCAAATAGTCAAAGAATTTTTCTCCACAAATTCTCAATGCAGGAAACAACGTTACATGTGCGAGCCGGTCACTTAGTATAGGATGCACCCAGTACTGACTTTTTCTTAGTCTCGATCTCTTTCTTTTGAGCAACCAGAGTAAACACAATATTCCTTCTTCGATTCCATTTTGCCATTGTCAGTTCCCGCTCCACACTGCGAACGACAACCGCTTCCTAACCGTGGCCCGTCTGAACACACAGGCCGACATTTTGCGGTTCAAACCGCGCGCCGCGGTGGAGCGGCCGAGCGCATTGAGGCGCTATGCTACGGTGCGCGACGCCGTTCCCCGTCGGAGCTTCGAATCCCCCCTCGGGCACGGATGTTCATGCCGTCTTTAATATAAGCTAGTTCACGAGTAGTTTGTAAGTTTAGGGACTGATGACCCCGCAGTTAAGTCCCATAAGCTATACAAACATTTGAACATTTGATTTCAAACCGCGGCCTAAGTTTATCAGTCCCCCGTTGGGGAGGGGAGGGGGAGAGGATAGGAAAGGAGGGGAGGGGGAAAGGAAATGCAGTCCGGGAAGTATAGAAGGAAGGAAGACTGCATTAGCTCGGGGCCCCGTGCTCGCCACGCACGTACTCACCAAAGAACCGTTGGGGGAAACGCCCGTCGCATTTCTCAGTAGGCCTTCAGGAATCCGCTAGTTGCGATCGTTGAGCACTTTCCTGGGTCACAAACACGTGTCGCAGTTCTTCTACAGCTCTTATTGTACCATGGCCAACAGTAGCAGTAAGCGTGAAACGACTTGAAAGGGAAACTGTACTTGAAAAGATTGTGCCTGTCAGCTGTGCCATTCCCATCTGTACATTGCACAACCATTAAAGGAAACGCGAAGAAAATTACCGAGGCAATTAAAGGTCAGGGACGAGAAGACTGCCAACGACATTTCATTTCTGGGAGAGGAAGCAACGGATTTAGAAAATTAGTTGAGCCCAAAAAGCCATTATAACATGTACACAAACAAAAGCAAGTAGAGAGTGTGCAATGTAGACCGATTAGAGGCTGCAGAAGTAATTATATTATGAATTTTATCTCTAAACCTAATACACGAAGCCTGCTATTTGGAAAAGATTAGCAGTGCAAAGAAAAGGCAATAGAAATCTTTGAAATGTGCTGTTGTAGGACAATATCCTGTAGGTGTTGACAGATATGACACATCCATCCAAATTACGTTTCTTCGCATTGTGTGCCAGATTTCGTAATGACGCCGACTGTATCGTTTTCGATACATTCCAAAGAACAATTGAATCACCTCGTAGTCCTCAAAAGGCCTGCCAGGTGTCAGCAGCAGTTACCAACTAGTGCGCTTTGAGTGAATAATATGGCATAAAGATTGAAAGGGTTGTTGTTGTGGTCTTCAGTCCGCAGACTGGTTCGATGCAGCTCTCCACGCTACCGTGTCCTGTGCAAGCCTCTCCATGTCCGAATACGTACGGCAACCTACAGCCTTTTGAATCTGCTTACTGTATTCGTCCCTCGGTCTCCCTCTACGATTTTTACCCCACACACTTCCTTCTAATGCTAAGTTGACAATTCCTTGATGTCTCAGAATGTATCACACCAACCTATCCCTTCTCTTAGTCAGGACATGCCACAAACTCCTTTTTTCCCCAGTTCTGTTAAGCACCTCCTCGTTAGTTAAATTTATGCATTTAATCTTCAGCATTCGTTTGCAGCACCCGATTTAAAAAGCTTATATCGTCTTTTTCTTTGAACTCCGTATCGTTCACGTTTGACTTCCATACGATGCTACATTCCAGACCAACGCTTTTAGAGGGGACTTCCTGTCATTTAAATTAATAATGGAGCTGAACAAATTTCGCTTCTTCAGAAACGCTTTTCTTCCCATAACCATTCTACACTTTATATCTTCTTTACCATCAGAAGTTACTTTACTACGCAACTAACAAAACTCATCTACTAGTTTCATTGTCTCTTTACCTAATCTAATTCCTTCAGCATCCTTACACTGCATTCCATTACCGTTGTTTCACTCTTGTTAATGTTCATCTTATACCCTCCTTTCTAAACACTGTCCAGTCCGCTGTAGCTTTCCTAGGTCCTTAGATGTGTCTGAGAGAATTACTATGTCATCGGAAAACGCCAAAGTTTTTAGTTCTTCTCCATGAACTTTAATCCTTCTGCAAATTTCTCCTGGCATTCCTTTCTTAGTTTGCTCTGTGTACAGATTGAACAACATTGGAGACCGGCTACAAGCCTGTGTTTTTTCCATTCCCAACCACTGCGACCCTTTCATGCCCTTCGACTATAATAACTACTGTCTGGTTTTTGTACAAGCTAAATATAACTCTTCCATACTTATATTTTACCCTTGCTAGCTTCAAAATTGGAAAAAGTGTATTCAGTCAACATAGTCAGAAGCTTTCTCTAGATCTACAAAATCTAAAAACGTAGGTTTGCCTTTCATTAACCTATCTTCTAAAGTAAGTCGTAATGTATTGCCTCGCGTGTTCCTGCATTTCTCCAAAATCCAAAT
The DNA here is from genome assembly GCA_026315105.1 of Locusta migratoria. NCBI lineage: Eukaryota > Metazoa > Arthropoda > Insecta > Orthoptera > Acrididae > Locusta > Locusta migratoria. The sequence continues at coordinate 457,028,270 of CM048748.1, forward strand.
TGATCTTGCCCAAAGTCGAATTCCACAAGTTTTTCCATTAGTCTGTAAATAATTCGCTGTAACATTCTGCAACAATGACTTATTAAATTGCTAGCAATTTTAACACTTTTCTGGGGTTAGTATTGTTAAACAGTCATTTGTTTCTTTCTAAAGTGTCACTAAAGACTTCTTAAAAGTTATCTGACTACAATTCTATCAATGAAAGTGCTGTAAAAGATGATTCTGCTTCCGAAAAAAAATCATATATCTTTTTCCTTTAACTTTTTTTTAATGAAGACATTTAAACAATGTACTTACGTGCCATAGTCGCTATATTACTTACAACATTTCTTTATTTTGTACAACGAGTTTTAGTGAAACTATGTCACCATTTTTATGTATTTCTGTATCAGCACACATTTTTTATCATCTACAACAAACCTCGTCACAAAATTAAAGTACCGACTCTGTACTAATACAAGTGATTTAAAAAAAAATAATAAAAGTAAAATATCCTGTCTAAAACAATGGATTACTACATCAGATTGTTACATCATTCCTGTAATAAGAGAACAAGTCCGGGCTGAATTACTATAAGCTTTGTTCCTATGAACACTTATTTGTTCTCTTCACTGGGAATGTGTTTGTTCTCATGGCAGGACTGTAAAATGCAACCAAAAATATAAATCGTTAAGTATATAAAACCTATTCACGTAAACATTTTAACATTGTCAAAATAAAAGGTTTTTCTTTTCACTAATCAAAAATCACAAGTTTAATTATCAGAACAAGTTACCTAGCAAAATTATTTAAGCAATTTTTTTTTCATACGAACAAAGCTTATAATAATTCAGCCCAACCTGTTCTCTTATTACAGGAATGATATAACAACATGATGTAGGAATCCACTGTTTTAGACAGGATATTTTCTTTTTCTTATTTTTATGTTTTTTTTTTTATTTTATTTTTTTTTTATTTTTATTTTTTTTTTATTTATTTATTTATTTATTTTTATTACTTGTATTAGTACAGAGTCAGTACTGTAATTTTCTGAAGAGGTTTGTTGTAGATGATAAAAAATGTCTCTGGTGATACAGAAGTACATGAAAATGGTGACACAGCTTCACTGAAACAAGTTGTACAAAATGAAGAAATGTTATAAGTAATATAGTGACTGTGGCACATAAGTGCATTGTTTAAATGTCTTCATGTTAAATGTTTTCTTTCTGTGTTGTAGAAGATGCAGTAGCTATATTACTTATAACACTTCTTTATTTTGTACAATTAGTTTCAGTGAAGCTATGTCACCATTTTGATGTACTTCTGTATCACCAGACTTTTTTTTATCCTGTGCAACAAATCTTTTCAGAAAATTAAAGTACTGACTTCTGTGTATAGAATACGCTTGTCCGTCCATTTTTGGAGTATTGCTACCCAGTGTGGGATCCTTGTCAGGTGGGTTTGACGGTGGACATCAAAAGAGTCCAAAGAAGGGCAGCTCGTTTCGTGTTGTCACGATACAGGGGAGACAGCGTTACGGAAATGATACAGGATCTGGGATGGGAATCATTACAACAAAGGCGCTTATCGCTGCGGCCAGGACTACTTACGAAACTCCAATCGCCAACATTCTCCTACGAATGCGATAGTATATTGTTGATTCCCACTTACATAGGTAGAAATGACCATCAGAGTAAAATACGAGAAATCAGAGCTCGAACGGAGAGATTCAGGTGTTCTTTCTTCCCGCGCACTATTCGCGAATGGAATGGAAGATAAATACTTGGAACTGTTGTTGATGAGTCTTTTAATGGAGACGTATGATAATTTTGGGCAATTTGTTTGAGAAGTCTTGGTTCCTTTTTTCTCTAGAAAGTCTGTCATTTCATTGCCATGTATTCCTGTATGTGCTGGTATACATTGAAAAAATATTTTAGTTCCCGCTTTGGTGATTGAGGCAATAGAGGATTTTATGTCATTTATGCAAGCACTTAGAGGTGTTTGGAAGGATGCAATTGCCTGTATTGTAGAAACTGAATCACAAAATATAACAACCTATTTGTGACCTTTGGATACGGGCAAAAATTGTTTTAGTGCACGGTTTATTGCCTCCAAATTTCCAACAAAATGGGAGTAATACTGTCTTAAAGCTTGGTAAAAATAAAATATTTCACTATAGACTCCAGCACCAGCGATACTATTTGCTTCAGTCAAGGATCCATCTGTATATACAGGGTGTTACAAGAAGGTACGGCCAAACTTTCAGGAAAGAAGAACACATGTTACGTGAAGATGTGTCCAGAAACGCTTAATTTCTATGTTAGAGCTCATTTTAGTAGCCGGCCGCGGTGGCAGAGGGGACTGAGGCGCTCCAGTCACGGTCTGCACGGCCAATACGGTCGGGGGTTCGAATCCCCCTCGGGCATGGATATTTGTGCCGTCCTAGTTCGTAAGTAGTTCATAAGTAGTTTGTAAGTTTAGGGACTGATGACCCCGTAGTTAAGTCCCATAAGCTGTACAAACATTTTTTTTTCCATTTTAGTATTTCTCTTTAAATGTAAATTGAAATAATTCGTGAAGACAATTGTCAAAGTACCCAATTGTTTCGTTAGTATGTACTGTACTTCCTCGATTCACCGCCAGTTGGCCCAATTGAAGGAAGTTAATGTTGACTTCACTGCTTTAGTTGACATCCGACTCATTGCTCTACAGTACTGGCATCAAGCACATCAGTACGTAGCATCAACTGGTTAGTGTTCATCACGAACGTGGATTTACAGTCAGTACAATGTTTAGATAGGGGATTTGGCAGATGCCCATTTGACGTATGGATTGCTTCGAACGCCTTCCTGTCGGGACACCTTCGTTCTGGAAATCTGTCTCGATACAAACGTACCGCGCCACGGCTATTGCCCCGTGCTAATCCATACATAAAATGGGCATCTGCCAACTCCGCAATTGTAAACATTGCACTGACTGCAAAACCACGTTCGTTATGAACACTAACCAGTTGATGCTACGTACTTATGTGCTTGATGCTAGTTCTGTAGAGCAATGAGTTGCATGTCAACACAAGCACTGAAGTCAACATTACCTTTCTTCAATTGGGCCAACTGGCGGTGAATCGAGGAAGTGCAGTACATACTAACGAAACAATTGGGTATTTTGACAATTGCCTGCACGAATTATTTCAATTTACATTTAAAGAGAAATACTAAAACGAGCTCTAACATGGAAATTAAGCGTTTCCGAACACATGTCCATATAACATATTTTCTTTCTTTGTGTGAGAGGAATGTTTCCTGAAAGTTTGGCCGTACCTTTTAGTAACACCCTGTATATGTAGCCATTCTGTTTATGTGTAGTTACCATTTATCATTCTTCTCGAGAAAGCTTGACGAGACGGTGACGTGACGTGACGGTCCGGTGACGGGCAGTGTGAATGCCGCTATTAGAAACACATGGAGGAATGTTGTGACGGGCGGTGACGTGACGTGGCGGACAGTGTGAATTGGCCTTTACTCGCCTCTGCGCATCGGCCACCTTATCGTGCGCGGCCTCTAGCAGGCGCGTGGCGTGGCTGTCGCTCCTGCATCCGCCGGCCTCGGCTGCTCGGTCTGGCGTGAAGTGACGCCACTTCTCCAGGCCCGAAGGCCGCCGGAACGCCCCCGCAGGGTGACTCAGACCGGTGACTGTTGCCCGGCAACGGCAACGCTGCAGCAGCCCACTGCCCAGCCTCTGCCAGGGTCGCTAGTCTGCACCTTCCCTACCGCTCGATTCAGTGCCGTAGTCACGTTACTGACGTCTTTTTCGATTCGGTTGCCCAAGTTCCTATTCTGTAGGCTTCTGGGGCCTGATTCTGCGTGGTGTGTCCCCCGAATTCTCGGGAGCTGAACCGAGAAGTATTGACGTTTCTATGCAGCCGTTCATTCTTCTCGCTAGGCTTTGATTGCCAAGATAAACGATTATTTTAGCAATACTGGCTCAATGATATCACCATAGCGTAAAATTGGCAATTGACTCTAAATAATGACAAGTGTGAAATCGTCCACATGGGTACGACAAGAAATCCGTTAAATTTTGTTTACAAGATAAATCAAAAGTTAAGGCTGTAGACTTTACTAAATACCTAGTAATTACTTTTACTTCATACTTAAACTGGAAAGAACACGTAGATAATCTCGTGGGAAAGGCGAACCAGAGACTGCGTTTCATTGGTAGAACCCTTAAAAGATGCAACAGAACTACAAAAGAAACTGCATACACTACGCTTGTCCATCCATTTTTTGAGTATTGCTGCCCCGTGCGGGATCCTTATCAGTTGGGTTTGACGGAGGACATCTAAAGAGTCCAAAGAAGGGCAGCTCGTTTCGTATTGTAACGATACAGGGGAGACAGCGTTACGGAAATGATACAGGATCTGGGATGGGAATTATTACAACAACGGCGCTTATCGCTGCAGCGTGGGCTACTTGCGAAACTCCAATCGCCAACACTCTCCTAAGAATGCGAAAATATATTGACTCCCACTTACATAGGTAGAAATGACCATCAGAATAAAATACGTGAAATCAGAGCTCGAACGGAGAAATTCAGGTGTTCTTTCTTCCCGCGCGCTATTCGAGAATGGAATGGGAGATAAATAGTATAATGGTGGTTCGATGAACCCTCTTCCAGGCGTTTAAATGTGATTTGCAGAGTATCCCATGTAGATGTAAAATGATGTACAGATGTTTTCATTAAGCAGGTTATTTATTTATCACACGACCGCTTGCGAGCTTGTGCCCATCTTCAGGTGCTTAAAACATTCAGAATTTTACATATGTAGTATGTTGGTGGAGTTCAATTTAATATTGCATCCAAATCGCGACAGCGTTTCTGTATCCAAACAAAGTGTGTGGTGTGAGTTCACATTTCTGTGCAGTGAAGTTGATAAATTATACTCCAAAAAAATACCAAGCAAAACAAAATGTTCATATGTTTGTGAAGCTTAAGGGACTTATCTGCGGGGTCATCAGTCCCTAAACTTACAAACTATTTATGAACTACCTTATAGTAAAGACGACACAAACATCCCTACCTGAGGGGGGGATTCGAACCCCCGACGGGGAGCGGCCTCGCGCATTGGAGCACAGCGCCTCAATGCGCTTGGCCACTCCTCCGCGGCACAAGAAGAACAGTAACAAAAGTAAGGAGGTTATCAAAGGAAAGTTTGTTGGCAAAATTGTGTAAGAAATGCATCGCATCGACAGTCACGATTTGGATGCAATAGTGAATTGAACTCCACCAACATGCTATACATATAAAATTCTGAATGTTTTAAGCACCTGAAGATGGGCATAAGCCCGAAACTGGTCGTGTCATCTTTAAAGTGCCTGGTAGCGGATTTCATTCTCAACCCTGTATTAGGAACAGCCACGGAGTTCAAAAACATCCATCATGGATAAAACACACTAGTTTTCATTACGTTTTGCAGATCAATCAACCCATTCTAGCACAAGATGATTATGATCCTGACTTAATGATACGACGGCTGTATCAGGAATATTACAGATAGGAACTGCAGATGAGTCTAACCAAAACAGAACTAGTGGTGAATAGCGACGCTAAATTTTAAGTACACATCAATCACCAAGCAGTTTTGAGACAGAAAAAAGTGAATTGCTCGGTTTGTATGTTGATAAAAAGGGATTGAACCAAACAGCGGTCAAATACAGAATACAACAACGCATTAAAGTATTGGGATATATGAATTCCTTTTGGTGGCACAAGAACGTCTCCAGTAGCGATAAGAGTGGGTGAGGTAATGGTGGAATCAGTGCTGCGCTATACATCTGAGCTGTGGATCTTAAACGCCGACCTCCAAAGAAGGCTGCTAGCCGTGGAAATGCATTCTTTACGTAGACGTGCCAAAAGAAATGTTCAAATGTTTGTAAAGCTATGAGACATAACTACTCTGATTATCAGTCCCTAGGCTTGAAAACTACTTTAACTTACGCTAAGGACAACGAATACACCCATGCCAGAGGGAGGACTCGAACCTCCGACGGTGAGCAGCGGCGCTATCCGGCAGCTAGGCGCCTAGAACGTTCGGCCACTCAATCGCGGCTAGAGGTGCCAGAATATGTAGGGTCGAAAGAAGAACTGATGATGAAGTAAGAGCTAGAATGAAGGCACATGAAATAGTGATAGAACTGAAAGGAAACCGTTACAATGGTACGGGCATATGCTGAGATTGTCACATCATCGGTGGCCAAAGAGAGTCTATGAATGGAAACCATGTAAACGCGGTAGAGGACGGCGTTCTTGGACGGACCGCATAAATGAAATAACAAGTTATACTGTACTGTTTCCTACAAACGGAGTATATATTACTAATATAGAAAACGCTTTTACAACTTTTAAGATGGAATCGAAAGGAGTTTTGCGAAGCTGCTAGTGGAAATCATACAAGTTGATATCGGTACATGTATACGTAATCTTTCCGCAACGAAGCATTTGACCAAGCGAGGGAACCAACGACCTATATAAACAACATAGACTGGCTAAGGTGCTGCCATACTTGAAGCAAATTGAAAGCTCGGCAGCCATGTTTTATAACGTCTCGTAGGCGTAACCAGTCGTCTGCTATAGCACTGAATCATGTCACTTTCACTTTGTACAATGACGTAACAAACCATTCTCTCCATGCTTATTTTTATTTTTATAGCCAAGATAATATGGATAAAGGAGAAATGATAGACAACAAGTGTGTGGTAGACAAATCGGCAAGTTTAATTACAAATGTCACATACACTGGATCGGCTAAACATCGTCTCATTCATACAAAAAACATGCCTTTTCACTGTCCTTTAAACAATATTAATTTCGTGTACATTAGCCTAATCAGCTTACCTCTTTCCTCCGCAGATTTGGCGTTTCATAAATGACGTAGCATACAACTGTAGAAATGTTTTAATAACAGCTTTATTAGGCTGGAGTAATGAGATTCCTCCCAAAATTCCGAGGATACCATTAAATGCTCGTAGTTGATAAATAAAGTTGGTGTGTTTCCCAAAATTCTAAATACATCTGCATACATTTGCAAAAGAAATTCTTTTTCTACAAGATCTTTAGAGGGATTGAACAGGCTGTCTTTTATTCCTTATAATCCAATTAATCCTGCTTGATTCTCATTTTTAGAAGCAAGGAGAACTTCCAAGCAATCTAAACACTTCAGTTTTTTACTCACTTGCCAAACGTTGCTTCCAGATATATATTCAACTACATTTTTGGAATATAATGTCAGCATTACGTATCCTGCCACATAGTCATGCTTACAATGAATAAGCCTACTTCTCTCTGAATGACTTAAATCATGATTTGCAACAACAACAACAACAACAACAACAACAACAAAAAGTTCAAATGTTTGTATAGGTTATGGGACTTAACTACGGGGTCATCAGTCCCTAAACTTACAAACTACTTATGAACTAACTAAGACTAATGACGGCACAAATATCCATGCCCGAGGGGGGATTCGAACCCCCGACCGTCGTGGCCGTGCAGACCGTGACTGAAGCGCCTCAGTCCCCTCGGCCACATGATTTGCAATAGGTAATAAAAGAGGTTCCATCTCTCCTGCTTAGCTACATGACATATCTTCAAAGGAAGCCATCTGACGTTTTTTTGGAGATCTTCTTGCTGGCGTTTTTGCTGTTTGAAGATGTTCAGGGAACGAAAATATCGTCGGAATCGCATTAGCCAGAAGCCGCTTTGTATCATTTGTTGCATACATGTATTTCTCCTCAAAATGCGATGAACAAATGCAACTGTATGCAGTAGGTTTCCACTTATCTCGCCTCATATTGGCTTACCATTGTTTTGTTAAGTTCTTCATTTTTCAAAGTAAAACTTAAAAATATAATTACAGCTTACCTTAGTTACAGTAGGATTATTGTATGCAGAAATGTAGTAGGACAAAAGACGAGTACACGAAATATTAAAAACGAAAACATACAAATACTAACTGAAAATACGATATCCCAACAGTCGTATTACCGCGATTCGTACATTTATATGCTGCGCATACACTGAGCGCGATTTCGGCTTAATGAATAACCTTTCAAGCTTATTACGATACATGAGATGTGAAACCAAAACACATAAATAGCGTCGTCCTAACTTTCGTATTCGGCGCACTAGACTTAGAAAAAAATGGCTGCCACAGTTCCTGGTCGTTGGCACAAGGAGCGCTGTTAACCGAGAGATAGCCTCTCTATGTAGTTTATATAGCTCATTAGAGGGAACACACCGGGAGCGCCTTCGCGAGGACCGTTAATTTTAGAAAACGAAAAAAAAGTTACTGTTTGTAAATTTTGTAGACGATATTATCAAATAGGATCTATTTTCGACAACGATATGCAGTCTAGTTCTTTTTGTTTATACACGTCAGAATTTTTATTGTATCCGCCAATCGGTAGTTACACATGGGTATGAAAATTAAAGAAGTATCACTTTAATAACTCATGGTTGCAAAATACCACGATTTTTTTTTTTACTTAATAATGGAAAAACTAGTACAACCCCGACTTCGGGGAACATCAGGTTTAGTTTAGGAGGAATATAGCCACACGCGAGGCAATACTCAGGACTTTTCTTTGAAAATCGGTTAACGAAAGGTGAATTTACCTTTTGTAAATTTGGAGAAAGCTTGTGATACTGTTAACTGGAACACGCTCTTTCAAATTCTAACGGTAGAGAGAGTAAAATAAAGGTAAAGAAAAGTTATCACAACTTGTAATATATAGATAGAGGAAAAATTCCTAGCAGGAAAATATCTATATAAGAAGTAGATGAAGTTTACTTACCAGGCGAAGGAGCACAGGTAGTGATAGTAACATAACAAACACGCACACACACACACACACACACACACACACACACATATATATATATATATATATATATATAAACGCAGAAGGAGAGGGAAAAGGAAATGATGAGGGTTTTAAGGGAGTGGGTAAGGAGCCATTCCAATCCCGGGAGAGGAAATACTTCTACAATATGTCTGCCTGGATGTGTTTGCGTTTGTGTATATGTGTCGGTGTGGGTGTATTTGTTTACCTTCCTTTTTTTCCCCAAGGTAAGTCTTTCTTCTCCCTTAAAACCCCATTTCCTTTTCTCTCTCCTTCCCTTCTGTCTGAAGAAGCAGCTTGTCTGCGAAAGCAAGCGTGTGTGCATGCGTGCGTGTTTTTTTAGGTTACTATCACTACCTGCACTCCTTCGCCTGGTAAGTAAACTTCATCTATTTGCAAGAGAAGCGGACGTTCGCCGTCGAAGGTTCGAGTCCTCCCTCGGGTATGGGTGTGTACTGCAGTTAGGTCCGATAACTTTACAAACATTTGAATTGTTTTAAGAAATAGAAACTTTGCAGTTTGCCCATGATATTGTAATCATCAACATCGTCGTCGTCATCAGTCTGGAGCATAGTACCTCTAATAAAATTCCTCCATGATCCCCTATTCAATACTAACATTGATGCCTCGTCTGATGTTATGCCTTTTACTTCAAAATCATTCTGCACCGAATCTAAGTACTTTCTTCTTGGTCTACCTCGACTCCTCTTACCCTCCGCTGCCGAGCTCATGAGTCTCTTAGGTAACCTTGCTTCTCCCATGCGTGAAACATGACCCCACCATCTCAGTCTGTTCTCTCTAACTGCTCCATCTAATCTATGGTATTCATTCCCAGTTTTTCTTTGATTTTCTCATTATGAACACCCTCCTGCCATTGTTCTCATCTATTAGTACCTGCAATCATTCTTGCTACTTTCATATCTGTAACCTCTACCTTACGAATAAGGTAACCTATATCCACCCAACTCACTCCCATACAACAAAGTTGGTCGAAAGATAGAGCGGTGCACTGCTAACTTAGTCTTAGGACTTACTTCCTTCTTGCAGAAGAGGGTAGATCTTAGCTGAGCACTCACTGCATTAGCTTTGCTGCACCTCGATTCCCGTTCTTTCGCTATGTTACCATCCTTTGAGAAAATAATCCCACGTCTACCTGTTCTAGCTTTGAAACTTCCTGGCAGATTAAAAGTGTGTGCCGGGACCGGGATTCGAACCTGGGACCTTTGCCTTTAGCGGGCAAGCGCTCTACCGACTGTTCTATCCCGACACGACTCACGATGCCGCCTCACAACTTTACTTCCGCCAGTACCTCGTCTCCTACTTTCCAAACTTCACAGACGTTCTCCTGCGAAACTAGCAAGACTAGCACTCCTGGAAGAAAGGATATGGTGGAGACATGGCTTAGCCACAGCGTAAGGGATGTTTCCAGAATGAAACTTTCACTCTGCAGCGGAGTGTGATATGAAACTTCCTGGCAGATTAAAATTGTGTGCCGGAACCGGGAATTTGCCATTATAACTAAGTCATCCGCATATGCGAGACTGCTTATTTTGTTTGGACCTACTTTAATCCCGCCCTGCCAGTCTACTGTTTTCAACATACGATCCATGAATAGTATGAACAACAGTGGTGACAGGTTACAGCCTTGTCTTATCCCTGAAACTACCCTGAACCATGAGCTTCATTTTCCATCTACTCTAACTGCTGCCTGACAGTCTACGTAAAGCCCTTTAATTGCCTGCAGAAGTTTGCCTCCTATACCATAATCTTGAAGAACTGACAGTAGCTTCCTCCTAGGAACACGGTCATAAGCCTTTTCCAGATCTATGAAACATAGATACAATTCCCTGTTCCACTCATAGCACTTGTCCATTACCTGCCGTAGGGTAAAGATCTGGTCCTGACAGCCTCTAAGAGGCCTAAACCCACACTGATTTTCATATAACTTGTCCTCAATTAATACTCGCACTCTCCTTTCAACAATACCTGAGAATATTTTGCCTACAACGCTAATTAATGAGATACCTTGATAGTTGTTGCAATCTTTTCTGTTTCCATGTTTGAAAATTGGCGTGATTACCGCTTTCGTCCAGTCAGACGAAACCTGTCCCGATTCCCACGCCTTTTCAATTATCCTGTGTAACCATTTGAGACCTGATATTCCACTGTATTTGACGAGTTCCGGCTTAATTTCACCCACTCCAGCCGCTTTATTGCACAGTAATCTACTGACCATTTCCTCCACTTCCTCAAATGATATCCTGTTTCTATCGTCGTTCCTATCCCATTCTACCTGAAAATCTGACACACCATTGAACGTTTCACCTACATTGAGCAATTCTTCAAAATATTCCCCCCATCTGCTCAAGGCATCCACAGAATTGACTAGCAACTTTCCTGACCTGTCCAAAACACTTGTTAATTTCTTCTTCCCTCCCTTTCGAAGATTGCTAATTACGCTCCAAAATAGTTTTCCCGCGGCTAAACCCAGAGTTTCTAACTTATTTCCAAAGTCTTCCCATGATTTCTGCAATTATCCGTTTGGCTTTGTTTCTTTCTTCAACATAACTTGTATATTGTAATATTGTAATTGTTCAAAAATTCAAATGTTTGCTAAGCTTAAGGGACTTAACTGCAGGGTCATCAGTCCCTAAATTTACAAAATACTTATGAACTACCTTATACTAAAGACGACACAAATATCCATGCCAGAAAGGGGATTCGAACCCCCGATCCTAGTATTGTAATTGTGTCAGGCAACATAGGATCTGGTTGACAATAGCAAAACAAGAATAATGGAATGCAGAGTAAGAAAATCAGGAAATGTTAAAGCAATTAGATTAGATAATGTGAGAATAAAAGTAGTAGATGAGTAAAATAATTTCTGATGGACGAAGTAAAGAAAAAAATGTAAAATGGCTATGGGAAATAAAGAGTTTCTGAAAAAGCGAAATTTGTTGACATCCGGAATTAATTTATATTTTTGGAAGTTCTTTCAGAAAGCATTTGAGTGTAGCAGCATTGTGCAGGAGTGAAACATGGACAATAAGGAGTTTATACAAAATATGATAGGAGATTTTGGAATGTGGTGCTAAAGAGGAATGCTGAAGATTAAGATGGTCAGATCGCGTAACTAGTGAGAAGGCACGGAACAGAATTGGAGATAAATGAAATTTATGGCATATCTTATACAGGGTGTTAGAAAAAGGTACGGCCAAACTTTCAGGAAACATTCCTCACACACAAAGAAAGAAAATATGTTACGTGGACCTGTGTCCGGAAACGCTTAATTTCCATGTTGGAGCTCATTTTATTACTTTTCTTTAAATGTAAATTGAAATAATTCGCGTAGACAATTATCAAAATACCCAATGTTTCGTTAGTATGTACTGTACTTCCTCGATTCACCGCCAGTTGGCCCAATTGAAGAAAGGTAATGTTGACTTCCGTGCTTGAGTTGACATGCGACGCATGAGGCTTCATTCCATCGTGATCAAATTGTAAATTTTCACAATCAACATGTGTGGGCTGACGGGAATCCGCACGCATATGTGCAATCACGTCATCAACACAGATTTTCTGTGAACGTTTGGGCAGGAATTGTTGGTGATGTCTTGATTGGGCCTCATGTTCTTCCACCTACGCTCACTGGAGCACGTTATCATGATTTCATACGGGATACTCTACCTGTGCTGCTAGAACATGTGCCTTTACAAGTAGGACGCAACATGTGGTTCATGCACGATGGAGCTCCTGCACATTTCAGTCGACGTGTTCGTACGCATCTCAACAACAGATTCGGTGACCGATGGATTGGTAGAGGCGGACCAATTCCATAGCCTCCACGCTCTCCTGACCTCAACCCTCTCGACTTTCATTCATGGGGCATTTGAAAGCTCTTGTCTACGCAACCCCGGTACCAAATGTAGAGACTCTTCGTGCTCGTATTGTGGACGGCTGTGATACGCCATTCTCCAGGGCTGCATCAGCGCATCAGGGACTCCATACGACGGAGGATGGATGCATGTATCCTCGCTAACGGAGGACATTTTGAACATTTTCTGTAACCAAGTGTTTGAAGTCACGCTGGTACGTTCTGTTGCTGTGTGTTTCCATTCCATGATTAATGTGAGTTGAAGATAAGTAATAAAATGAGCTCTGACATGGAAATTAAGCGTTTCCGAACACATGTGCACATAACATATTTTCTTTCTTTGTGTGTGAGGAATGTTTCTTGAAGGTTTGGCCGTACCTTTTTGTAACACCCTGTATATTGTCTAAACGATGGGATGGTGTGGTAGAAGATAATGTGGGACGTAGAAAATTCGCAGAAGGAGACCGAAAGAAGAGTACAGCAAGCAGCAGGTTAAAATGGATATCGGCTGCCGTTCTTATTCAGAGATGAAGAGGCTTGCGCAGGACATGCTCTTCCAGGTGGACGGGGGCGTCATGTTAGTTTTGCCGCCGCCCGGGCTTCCGACAGCCTAACCACTGCGTCGGGAGCGGCAGCAAACCAGCCTGTGGACTGAAGACCACAGCAACAGCGACCAGGGCGGGACATCTACATCAACTTGGGATACTCTGAAAAACCACATTTAAGTGCCTGGCAGAGGGTTCATCGAACCACCGTTATACTGTTTATCTCCCGTTCCATTCTCGAATAGCGCGCGAGAAGAAAGAACACCTCAGTCTCCCCGTTCTACATCTACATCTACATCCATACTCCGCAAGCCACCTGACGGTGTGTGGCGGGGGGTACCTTGAGTACCACTATCGATTTTCCCTCCTATTCTATTCACGTATTGTTCGCAGAAAGAAGGATTGTCGGTATGCCTCTGTGTGAGCTCTAATCTCTCTGATTTTATCCTCGCGGTCTCTTCGCGAGATATACGTAGGAGGGAGCAATATACTGCTAGACTCCTCGGTAAAGGTAAGTTCTCGAAATTTCAACAAAAGCCCGTACCGAGCGACAAAGCGTCTCTCCTGCAGAGTCTTCCACTGGAGTTTATCGATCATCTCCGTAACGCTTTCACGATTACCAAATGATCCTGTAACAAATGTGAAATGTGGTGCTACAGAAGAATGCTGAAGATTAGGTGGTGGATCGCGTAACTAATGAGGAGGTACTGAACCGAATTGGGGAGAAAAGAAATTTCTGGCATACCTTGACTAAAAGAAGGGATAGATTGGTAGGACACATTCTTAGACATCAAGGAATTGTGAATTTAGCGTTGGAGGGAAGTGTGTGGGGTAAAAATCGCAGAGGGATACCAAGAGACGCGTATAGTAAGCAGATTCAAGTGGATGTAGGTTGTCGTTCTTATGAGCAGATGAAAAGGCTTGCTCAGGATAGAGTAGGGTGGAGAGCTGCATCAAACCAGTCTCTGGACTGAAGACCACAACAACCTGTAACAAAGCGCGCTGCTCTCCGTTGGATCTTCTCTACCTCCTCTATCAATCCCACCTGGTACGGATCACACACCTGTGAGCAGTATTCAAGCTGTGGGCGAACAAGTGTACTGTAACCTACTTCCTTTGTTTTCGAGCTCTGATTTGTCGTATTTTATTCTGATGATGTTTTCTATGCAAGTGGGAGTTAACAATATATTTTCGCATTCGGAAGAAAATGTAGTCGGTTGGAGTTTCGTAAGTAGCCCACGCTGCAGCGATAAATGCCGTTGTTGTAATGATTCCCATCCCAGATCCTGTATCATTTTCGCAACGCTGTCTCCCATGTACCGTGATAATACGAAACGAACTGCCCTTCTTTGGACTCTTTCGATGTCCTCCGTCAAACACACTTGATAAGGATCCCACAATGGGCAGCAATACTTCAAAAAACGCCGGATAAGCGTAGTGTATGCAGTTTCTTTAGCAGTTGTGTTGCATTTTTTAAGGGTTCTGCCAATAAAACGCAATCTCTGGTTCGCCTTTCCCACGACGTTATATACGTGCCGTTTCCAGTTTTAGTCTGAAGTTCAAATGTTCAAATGTTTGTACAGCTTATGGGACTTAACTACGGGGTCATCAGTCCCTAAAGTTACAAACTACTTATGAAATAGCTAATACTAAGGACAGCACTAATATCCATGCCCGAGGGGTGATTCGAACCCCGACCGTAGCGGCCGTGCAGACCGTGACTGGAGTGCCTCAGTCCCCTCGGCCACCGCGGCCGGCTAGTCTGGTATTTAGTGGAGTTTACGGCCGTCACTTTTGATTGATTTATCTTGTAAACAAAGTTTATCGGATTTCTTTTCGTACTCATGTGATTGACTTCACACTTCTCATTATTTATAGAGTCAATTACCAAGTTTTACCCCATAGTGATATCTTATTTAGATCGTTCTGCAGTTGGTTTTAATCTTCAGATGATTTTACTAGACGGTAAATGACGGAGTCATTTGCAAACAACCTAAGAGAGCTACTTAGATTTTCCCCTAAATCGTTTATGTAAATAAGGAACAGCAGAGGACCAATAATACTACCCTGTGGAACGCCCGATACCACCTCTGTTTTAGTCGATGCCTTACCATCGATTACTACAAACTGTGTCCTCTCTGACAGGAAATCCCCTATCCAGCCGCAAATTTGGGGGCAATATACCATAACCACGCAGTTTGATTAAAAGCCGTTTGTGAGATACATTGTCGAAAGCCTTCTGAAAATCAAGAAATACGGAATCTATTTGAGTTCCTTTGTCGATAGCACTCATCACTTCGTGTGAGCAAACAGCTAGTTGTGTTTCGCATGAACGATATGTTATAAATCCGTGTTGGCCTTGGGTCAATAGATCATTCGATTCGAGGTAATTCATAACTATGTATTTTTACTGTACTGTTTTTAAAGAAAACGCCTTTTGCTACTGAAAATAAGGGATTTTAATTTTATAATTCACCCATACGCGTTTCGTCTTTGTCACAAGCCATCATCAGTGGGCGTCGTGAAATATTATATGTTTCTGTTTACACATGGTTACGTTTCTTACATATGTACAAAACATTTCGTTTCTGATTGAAAACAGTTCGTTTTTTGCTATAAAATAGTGTACCTGCAGCACTTGCTACTGCATATCAGTCTCTTTCCGGTAACCAGGTCGAAAGGTTCCATTGTTTTCTGAAAAATTTCGCATTTTTCTGGTTCCACTGTCAACTGCTGCCATATTGTGTCCACTGTAGTTTGTTTTGTAGTGTTGCCAACTTACTCAGCTTATTTAAAATTGAACTATTGAAGGTATCTTTGTGTATGTATGAGTGTGTGTGTGTGTGTGTGTGTGTGTGTGTGTGTGTGTGTGTGTGCGCGTGTGTCAGTAAGAGTTTTTTTTCTGTGTGTGTGTGTGTGTGTGTGTGTGTGTGTGTGTGTGTGTGTGTGTGTGGGTGGGTGGGTGGGTGGGGGGAGGGATATTGTGGGTTTATGATTATGTGTTGGGATTTGTGCCTATCATAAGGTGAATCAGTGAAAACAGGGACTGATTACTAAATTTTATTTGGTCGTTTAGTAGCAACTTTTTCTCAGCTTTTGTTTTATATATGTGATAATTTTCTTGTAATGTTAGGAGGTGTTTTTCATTATTTATTCTAATTATCTTCATTTCTTTTTCTATTGTGGTGGGTTTGTGGTCATATTCTGAAAGAATTATAAAAATAAAAACCTTTCATTTGCAGTAGCAAAAGGCGTTTTCTTTAAAAACAGTACAGTGAAAAATACATGGTATTCAGCTGCTGCTGAAATGACCACTACAAGCAACGTATATAATTAATAACATTTGAATACAGGATACGTTCTAATACCCTGCTGCAGATTGACGTCAGTGAAATACGCCTGTAGTTTAGTGGATTGCTGCTGCTGCCTTTCTTGAATATAGGAGTGACGTGCGCAACTTGGCCATCGTTTGGTACAGAGCCTCCTTTGAGCCACGGTGCTGTGACGCCACATTTGAATAGGCGGCGTCAGCAAGTGGCTGGCCTCGGTTTGCCTCTCCTGGAGACTGCGATGCACGGTTGCCACACGAACCCAGCAGCCGCCGGCGCATCGCAGCGGCACCGCCGCCACCTCACCTCGCCAAGCCTGGCCTCTTCACTGCAGGCGGCCCGGCTGACGCGTCGCCTCAACACTTGCGCAAGGGCCCGCCACAAGGCCGCACTAACTGTTCTGCGCCACGCTTTCGACGGAGGCGAACGCCGTTTGAAAAAGAGAAGTGGGTCCAGTCCAAGGATTTTCTTACGAAATCTCTTGTCAAACGAGCTCACCGGACTTATTAACTGTGCATATCAAATGCATTGTAATGCAACCTGTGACAATAAAAGATCGGTGAACAGTCTTGTCACATTAACGCAGATGAACTATGAGCCACAGTTATCTTACTATACTTCGAAACAGTCACCTCCCATAACCCTTTCAGCACCCTGCACGTACAAGTGTGTGGTTCTGATTTTGCTCGATTTATTTCTTTGTGTTTCACGCTAGGAAGATCGGCCCTGCATCAGACAATCGTGGATGGACTGTGGTAACGTGCGGAACGTGTTTTAGTTCCACGACACTACACTGTGTGGTACCAGCAGTTCAAAATGTTCAAATGTTTGTAGAGTCTATGGGACTTAACTACGGGGTCATCAGTCCCTAAACCTACAAACTACTTATGAACTACTTACAACTAAGGACGGCACAAATATCCATGCCCGAGGGGGGATTCGAACCCCCGACCGTAGTGGCCGTGCAGACCGTGACTGGAGCGCCTCAATCCCCTCGGCCACCGCGGCCGGCGTACCAGCAGTCGTCAAACTTTCAGTACACTTCCAATAGCAAGAAACACTTGTTGACAAGGTGTTTATATCCTTGTTTTGACATGTGAAGCTATATCTCACTAGGGTTTCCAGATCTTGGAATGCAGAAATGAGAACATTTTCTACATTCCGGGTTCAAAAGGGAGGACACTTTCTATATTTTAAATTTAATGCATAACAAACAAAAAATGACAATAATACACAAGACAAACATGCCTAAATTACATCTGAACTCTTGTCATTTCCCCGAATTTGTTTTCAAAAGTTCTTTCTGTTGACACCAATATTTAATAAAGGTTTTGCAGTTTAAATGTCTAAAATTAAATTTCACCATGTAACAATTGCTCTTATAGAGTCAATTGACAGTCCATTTTGCATGTATTAAAGAAAATAATCTTTCGACAGAAGCATTATGGTCTGGAACTGCAAAAAAGAACTGTGCAAATTTAATGAGTTCGCTAAATTGTTCCTCGCTGTTAAACGGCTCAATGAACTCACACCATTTATTATTATTATTATTATTATTATTATTATTATTCTCTTTTCCTTTTCTCCTGTCGGTAGTGTGACATGAGGGTTTCTACTTTCTTATCAACGTCACTGCCGCTGGTACCCAGCACCACAGTATTTTTTTAAATTTTTTATGAATTTGGAAAGAATCGTGTTTCTCATGTTCTTGTACCTTGCACAATGTACGTTCCACAACCCCTGCTCTTCCTCATTTAATGGTAGAAGATGGTAAATTTTTCCCTGCTACACTGCACCTGAAAGAACACCGAAAACCACGACGCACGACAGACGGCACAGTACTCGGTTCAGTAGCAATATAAAGACAAACACTAGCGCTGTGTAGCGGCAGTTTGTGGTAACAGACCACAGAACAAATGTCCCTTTGATCTTTACCAAAGACTTCACCGACACAGCCCCAGAACTCTGTTGTTGCTAACATGTTGTCAACATCGGCAGTCTAGTAGCAGCCACGAACAATGTTGTGAACAATGTTTCGAACTCTTAGTAAACGGGCCTTAAAATAGATATACTGTAACATCGATTATTCGCAATATAAGTCCATATTATCCGTTTTAGAAGTGTAACAAAATCGATAATAAGTAAATAACTATTGTAAAAATTACATGAATTTTTGACGATACGAGATGAAAACAGAATCGACATTTCGTAAGTCCCTAAACTTAAACATGCGGACATTAGCGGAAATCGTAAAAATATATGCGGACGCTCCATATAACGTCGAAAATGCGGGTATGTCCGCATAAATACGGACGTCTGGAAACCCTATATCTGACAGCCAGTTGGGTTTATAAAAATTTATAGTGAACGTCCAAAACAGACAGTTGTGTGGGTATAATTTATTTATTTATTTTTTTTTTTTTTTTTTTTTTTTTTTTTTTTTTTTTTTTTTTTTTTTTTTTAATGAATTTTGTATCTTAAACGTCCTACTCTACATTAATGTCACATCACCTACAACCTTGGGTCTGAAAGGGATAACTATGTTGCACTCGGCTCTGCGATACATGTCCTGGAAACTTTGCACGAAGTCTTCCTCTTCGACGGTGTTCAAAGCCTCTTCACGTTTCGTTGGATGTCAGGAATAGCGTCAAATGTTTTCCTTTCAAAGCGAGTTTGAGTCGACGCAATAAGTCTTGTGGGTTACGATCCGGCGAGTATGGTGGATGGTGAAATTGCACCATTCCCTCATCCGCCAGGAAATGTTTGCGATACTGCCTGCGTGTGGACGCGCGTTGTGAACAAAGAACCAGCAACCTTCTGCGTACTGGCATCGTACCTGGAGTAGATCGTTCGTGATTCATGTCCTCATTTCCTCAATGCTTTCGTCACTGATGTTGGATTGTCAGAAACACTTCCGCGGCTTCCTCGAAAACGGGCGAATCAGTCATACACACAGTTCGTGGACAGCGCTTGATCTCCATAAACACGTACGAGCAACGCATGGTTGTCCTGCCACACTTAACGCAGATACCGCAGTATTATTTTTGGCTTAATTTTTTTTTTTCTCAGAAGCTATTAATTATCTTCATATGACTGCACAAGATCGTTATAAGCGATTCTTTTTACAATCACGCCATTAGTTTTGCAATACTACCCTTCTTTCTGGAATGACGTCAAAATGAGTGTTTTATAATTTTAATCTGACGAATCATTGTTATTAAAACAACATTTAAGATTAAATATACACATATAAATGTTTCAAAAAATTGTAGAAAGTTCAAGAAATATAAACCCAACTACGAGAAAGTCTTCAGTTATCTTCTGTATGAACTTCAAACTTGCAGCTGAATCAAACCACTTTGCAATCGACAGTACAAGCTAAAAATTGATGTGCAATGGGAGAAGGCGATAAAAAGAAATAAAAAATAACACTGTACAAAAGTAAGCTTGTCAGTTCAGAAACGTCGATTCGTCCAGCAGGTGTAATACGGAACACACTCAGCACTCGGCTGACCTGCGGTGGGGCAGCACAGTAGACTTGCGCATAATAGTTCGCGATCGGGAGCGCTCTGCCGGGAACTAGTTCGTGCTTTTAGTTCGTCCGCTCCCAGTGACGGCTGAGCGGCGTGGTCAGCGTATACAGGTGGACGGAGAAGTTCTCCCACCTAGCTGCTTCATGCGCTTGCTGCGTGAACCGCTAACAATATCATTCAAACCAAAAGAAACAGTTTGTGGATAATTTCTCGCGTTTAAGTTTAGAGTTATCTCTATATCTTGGCATTATGGAATTTATTAGTCAGATATTGCAGAGTGCAGAATGCTTCAAAGTAGAAATTTTGGAGCACTGAACGATGTAATCTAGCAGGCAGACGCTCACCTCGAAATAGCTCTCATCAGCAGAAGGCAAACACGTGATTTTTAATTCTGCTGCGCGCCCTCTCGCTATTGCCCGTCGGTCTTCGGAAAAGAATCCAACGAACTAACAAGCGAGATACCAATCGCGCATATCTTACTTCGCGGCCGATCGCGCATATCTTAGTTCACGACCGGTAGCTCTCCTATTAGTTCGCAGAATCGGCCACAAAGTAGGTCGCTCTTTTTAGCTCGTCCGCTCTTTTTGGCTTTTGCTACCGCTACTAAAAGAGCTCTTTCTTTTGTTTTGACAGCTTTCTATATAATGATCAGTGTTGACCAAGGGTGTGCTATTACCCGTATTTTTGGGCAATTAGACATCAAATGCTTAAGCAAATAAATCAGTTATTTATACGAGTGGATGATACAATTATATTCAACTATTGTGCCTACAGAGTACTCGTAGTATTTTATTTTTAAAATGGATTTCTTTATTTATTTCTTAGGTCACTGAAGGAACATTACCTACAAATCACGCGTGCTGCGCGCTCCCGCGTCCTCTCGCTGTTCCCCATCAGTCTTCGGAAAAGGAATGGACGAACTAAGAAAAAATGTTTGTTAAGCTTATGGGACTTAACTACGGGGTCATCAGTCCCTAAACTTACAAATTACTTATGAACTACTTACGAACTAGGACGGCAAAAAAATCCATGCCCGAGGGGGTTCGAACCCCCGACCGTAGTGGCCGTGCTGACCGTGACTGGAGCGCCTCAGTCACCTCGGCCACCGCGGCCGGCCACGAACTAAGACGCGAGGAATCTGCGAACTAGTTCGCGTAGTTGCCCTGTGTGAGTGCTCTTCACAACTATTTGTTTCGCGAAGTACACAAGACTACTACGTAATAGTACAAGAAGTTTGTAACAACACAAGCAAACCAAATTTAAGTATTGATTCCTTCTGTCAATAAATCTTTTGGGGAGTAATCACTTCTTCTAGCTGCAGACCTTGTCCGCGTCCTAGCTAGGCATGGCCACGGCACATCTACTACTACAGCAAGCAGGGAGACTCGACAGACACGGAACATGGCAGTCCAGCCAGCGTACAATCGATGAGGTCGTGACACCTACTGAACAGGGCAGGGTGTGCACTCCACGCTCAAACTGACTGTGTTCAGATTCAGAGCTGCCACACAGCCGACTGCTACCTCGCTCTCTGCGGTGGGGGCCACAGGAGGAGGGCAAGCGGGACTGTCCCAGCGATGCGGCACTGTGGCTCGGTGGGAATCGCTTTGATGTTCCTCGGATGTGGAGACCAAACCTGTATCCTGGAAGACCAGGGCTCAGTCGACCACGCGTAACATCTGAGAGAGAGGGCCGTTGTTTGGCCGTATGGGTGCGTCGGTATCGCCGCAGTACTGCACGGCAGCTGGATAGGTCGTACCTTACCAGACAGGGTACACTCGACTTTGGCTACGTAGTAGTTTTGTGTAGTTCGCGAACAAACTAGTTCGGAAAAGCGCTCCCACAGGCGAACTACGTGAACTAGTTCGTCCGCTCCTTTTCCGAAGACTGACGGGGAACAGCGAGAGAACGAGAGAGCACGCAGAATCGCGTGATTCCGTTCGGCCAGTTAATCTTCATTTTGAATAGAGATGCACCACAACTGTAGTTTCATAGTTCACTGCCACAAATTTTCTTTTATAAGGTATTCAGCAGTGTCTAAATAATAACTGGTTTATTCATTTGGTATTTGATGTCTAATTGCCCAAAAATACGGTCAATAGCACACGCTTGGGCAACACAGATCATTATACTCGTAGAAAAAAGCTGTCATAACAAAAGGGCTCTTTTAGTAGCGGTAGCAAAACCCAAAAAGAGCGGACGAGCTAAAAAGAGCGACCTACTTTGCGTCCGAGCTGCGACCTAACAGGACAGCTACCGGTCGCGAACTAAAACATGCGCGATCGGTCGCGAACTAAAACATGCGCTACCGGTTGCGAACTAAAACATGCGCTACCGTCGCGAACTATTATGCGCAAGTCTACGACAACGATGGGGAGTGCGGGACGCTGGCAACGCTCCTCCCTGCCGCGACCGCTGGTGCCTTCGGGAGGAGGATGACACGACGGCCGGTCGGTACCCGTTGGACCTTTCGAGGCTTGTAGGACCAAGACAATTGTCAATTTTAAATAAGGTTTCAAAATGGTACTTACAGGCATTATTTAAACTAGAATTCCTGCGAGCCTATTGCACCACCTCTCCCAATTGTTAACATTAGTACACGATTTGAGCAGAGGAAGGTAACTGAGTTGAGATAGCGTCTAATGACCGAATCTGCAGTGCAGTTCTTGCAAAAAAATTTCCAACAGCTGTTCACGGTATAATTTTATTTAGGCGACTAGGTTTGGTACATCAATTGTACTACCTTCAGGCCCCAATAGTGAATATCTGGATAAGCTCCTCCAATTCATAAGGTTGGACCTCAACTAGCATCCGCTTTACCATCCTCCAGTATGTGTCAACGCTGTGGGTTGCAGCGTTGACACATACTGGAGGTTGATAAAACGGATGCTAGTTGAGGTCCAACTTTCGTTGACACACACTGGAGGGCTAACGTTATGAATTGGAGGAGCTAATCCTAATATTCACTATTGTGGCCTGAAGATGGTACAATTGATGTACCGAAACTAGTCGCCTAAATAAAATTATAACGCGAACTGCTGTTGAAAATTTTTTTGCAAGAACTGAACTGACCAGCCGACGTCCCACTTCTATCCTGAAGAATGGTTACACATAAACTTGGAATGTGCAGCGGTCGCGTGCAGTGGACGGTCTGTTACGTGCAGTTGGCAGCGCCGGCTGTAGTCGGCGTGGGGACCGGTTCCGGGTGACGTAACGCCTACGTCACAGGCCGGAAGGCCGCGCCGCGTCACTGGACAACGACCCAGCGGGGAAAGTCTGCGCAACCCGCCTCCCGGTGTCTGCTGCCACCGCAGCGCTCCAAAAGGGGCCCCGCATTTCCAAACGCCCCTCCTGTCTGACTCGGCTTGCCCTTTCCTCGCACGGTTTCCTGATGTGTTTGACGGGGGAACAGGCGCATTCCATACTTGCAGATTTCCTGAAAGTGCCCGACACATTGCCACACTGCTGTCTGCTGGCGTAGGTCCAGAGGCGATTCGTTCAAAAATGTTCAAATGTTTGTTAAGCTTATGGGACTTAACTACGGGGTCATCAGTCCCTAAACTTACAAACTACTTATGAACTACTTACGAACTAGGACGGCACAAATATCCATGCCCGAGGGGGATTCGAACCCCCGACCGTAGTGGCCGTGCTGACCGTGACTGTAGCGCCTCAGTCACCTCGGCCACCGCGGCCGGCGAGGCGATTCGTTCTACGGCTTAAAGGTGCAATGAACACCCACAGAAATATTCGCCTCTGAGAAAACTTAAAGCCCGATTTAAACGATGAATGAACTTGTAATACATTGATAACAAGTTGCGTTAATGGCGGCCGTCTGTCGTTTGAACGGCTGCACTAGTATGATCGCGCTGGTATCGATGCGCGATAATCGTAGCGATATATAAATAGGGCCAATTCTAAATTCGGTACTAGTGGGTCCACTGCGCATGCGCGAGCTAGTAGCTGTCAGCTGCAGTCACCGCTCCAGTTTGTCCGCCATTTTCCTTCGTATTTACGTATAATTTGCGTTATGTGCAAGTTTATTATCAGAATGTATTCCACAATGTATGTATAATGGCGGCATTCACACTGTCCGTCACCGGACCGTCGCCTCACGTCAACGTCGTGTCAAGCTTTCTCGAGAAGATTGTTTTGATTGAACGGTCGTTTGCTGACATCGGAAGTTAACCTATTTTCGTCAAGCGATTTTCATATTGCAGTCCACGATTACACGGTTTGCACGCAAATTTGTCTTATTAATTTTTATTTTATTATTATACTTTGGTTTAGCGCTAATTTGTAAATGTTTCATGACGACTTAAATATTTATCTCAATTGAGTGTCCACCTCAAAGCGAGATCGTATATCTGAAACCGAAAAATGGTTTATGTTTTACAATATTGTAACAGAAAAGACTGAAGCCAATTGTTTATTTGAATAAGATTGTAACTTCATGACGCAATTTTCATTAAATAGCATTTTAAATGAAAAAGTCAGTCCAAATGAAGGACAAAAATTCAGTTGTGCATGGCGTTATTAACAATGTCAGTGGGCAAATCGTAGTAGATAAAGTAAACAAGGTCTATTTACGCTCTTATAAATATTGCTTGATGTGTTCATATATTTATTTTTTTCGCCTGGAAATATATGTCAATGTTTTGAAATGTTGTTTCACTTTGCAGCACTTTGCCACACTAAGTTTAGCAAAAACATTCATTGCAAAGTTTTCTTTGGCTGTCAATAACATTTATCGTTGTTTCCTCAATTTTAGTATTAAACTATCACTTCCTACATAACAGATCGCCAATCATAACCTCACTTTCAACATCGGGTATTACTGTCTGATTACGTTAATCGTCTAAACACGCTGTCACAAGATCTTGCATGAGTTTGTACTTCATGGCTAGTACGCTAGGAGCACTTCAGTAGACTATTAACTATCTTGTTCACTTTCGTTCATCGTTTTAAAAAGGGCTTAACTGTATGTAACGATATTAAACCTTAAACAACCTACTCTCTCAACTTCTTGGCAGCTAATTACGTAGTAACGTCTATGATTAATTGATATAACAAGGCAGTCTAGATCGCATTTCCTTTATTTCCCTGGTAACAGGTTTCGGTCACTGTGGTCTGAAGATGGTCATATAAGTGACCGAAACCAGTTACCTGATAAATAAAGGAAGTGCAATGTAGCCTGCCTTGTTATGTTGTGGCGTCAGCATTCGGTACGCGTCGCCGCGCCACTCCATGAAGTGGCTCCACGGCACTGCGACCGCCGAGGGCGCCTCAAGGCTCCGTACCTCTCTGCCCTGCTTCGCGCGCAGGCCAATGGCAAGACAGGGACCTGCCAACATAGGCCGGCGCACCACAGCCGCGGCAGGCAGTGGGTGTCAGTATAGCGAGCACTCCACACTACCACTCCACGAGTCAGTACCAGAGAAGAGCCAGCAGTGTACTATGTGACACCTCACAGAACTACAGAAGAGTCTGTACAACCACAAGCACCTAAAGGTTGAGTATTCTCTTTGTTTGTATATGTGGGCTAACCACCTTTTCCAGATGCAGACCTTATCCGCTCCCTTGCTAGCCACGGCCCATCTCCTAGTACAACCGCACCCCACAGATTTAAAATGTCATATGAATTAATAACAACTCGTAAGATCGCTGTTAATCCATAATGTTCTCAAAATTAACGTCTGCAGTCAAGTTGGAAACTGCCAAGTCAGGTCTTCCGGACCTGCTTTGGCCTTGGCACAAAAGCACAGACAAATACTTACAGACGAGAAACCTCCGTAAGGTCCCGGTCACACGCTCAGGGGTGCGGGGCGGGGGGTGCTGAAGCAGTTCCGCAAGATGTCCCATGACGGCGCTGAGGTCAGAAGCAGCCCTTTAAAACTAACTGTCCAGAGCAGGCGGCAGGTAGCGGCTGTCCCCACCACCACCTCCCCTCAAATGCCGGCAAGCCTGACACAACCTTAGCCTCATGGCAGGCGGCTTGAGCTCTACCCTCAGCCTCCCCTCTACGCTACCCTCTGATGTGCGAGAGGTACCCTCAGAATTGCCTCTAGTGTGGTCTACCAGTACTAAGCCAGGGAACCGCCTGACACCTGCTAGCATCTTACAGAACTACAAGGGGAGCATAGGACAGAGGTTTAGGGGGGGTTTCTTCTCTGTATATGTTACTCTGCGACAAAAGCCAAGTTCTGCACCCCAGCGAACGAATTCCAGCCACTGAGCTCCTGGGAGAAGGGAGTGGGGGCCTGCCCTGTGCCTGAGCGTTGCACCAACACAACGCTCCAAACCCTCCACTACCCCACTGCTGCCACACCTCGCCAGTGTGCAGCAGAATTCGAAAGTAATTCATATCTACACTCTCCTGTAGTATTGTAATGTCTCTTGTTGTCATTCATCTACATCTACATGTGATACTCTGCAAATCACATTCAAGTGCCTGGCAGAGGGTTCATCGAACCACCTTTATGCTATTTATCTCCCACTCCATTTTCGAATACTGCACGGTAAGAAAGAACACCTTAATCTCACCGTTCCAGCTCTGATTTCTCGTATTTTATTCTGATGATCATTTCCACCTATGTAAGTGGGCGTCAACAATATATTTTCGCTTTCGGAGGAGAATGTTGGCGA
Organism: Locusta migratoria; assembly: GCA_026315105.1. NCBI lineage: Eukaryota > Metazoa > Arthropoda > Insecta > Orthoptera > Acrididae > Locusta > Locusta migratoria. The sequence goes on from CM048748.1 coordinate 457,055,075, forward strand.
TTGGAGTTTCGTAAGTAGCCCACGCCGCAGCGATAAACGCTGTTGTTGCAATGATTCCCATCCCATATCCTGTATCATTTCCGTAACGCTGTCTTCCCTGTATCGTGACAATACAAAACGAGCTGGCCTCCTTTGGACTCTTTCGACGTCCTCCGTCAAACCCACCTGATAAGGATTCCACACTCGGCAGCAATACTCCAAATGAGGACGGAAAAGTGTAGTGCATGAAGTTTCTTTAGTAGTTTTGTTGCATCTTTTAAGGGTTCTGCCAATAAAACGCAGTGTCTGGTTCGCCTTTTCCACGACATTATCTACGTGTTCTTTTCAGTTTAAGTCTGAAGTAATAGTAATTCCTAGGTATTTTGTGGAGTTTACGGCTTCACTTTTGATTGATTTATCTTATAAACAAAGTTTAACAAATTTCTTTTCATACTCATGTGGACGACTTCACACTTCTCATTATTTAGATCCCCACTAGCAGTTAAGTTTCTTAAATTTCAGTAATTAGTAGAATGTAGTTAGTAATGACAGACAAGAGTGTTCTGTTATTCCTTGCAGTGAAGTTAAGCAACTCTGTCACCAGCTTTCACAGCAGGTCACGCGTGACGGCGAGAAGATTCGATATGTATTTGTGAGTTTCAAGACTTGAGTTGTCAGTTTTAGTGTCTGAAAGGGCCCTACACACAATGCGATTTATTGGACCAATTCGTTGGTCACCCGATAAATTGGGCGGTTTTAGGCGCTACCCGACCAACTTTCCTTGTCGGCCGGTTGGTTGTGCCTGACCACCCGATCTCCGATTCCCCCACCACTTCACCCGACAAATTGTACCGTGTGCAGCGCTTCCCGACCAACTTCCATGCCTGAGGTCGTCTGCCCAGCGAACACGCGAAAACAAAAACAGTTCGACAGACAGACACCAGAGTCCAGAACAGGGTAGCGCTGCGTACAGTTGGTCGGAACGTGTGTAGGCTGCTACCAGTTGGTTGGTTCGTGGAAGTCTTGCTGGTCGTACGATAAATCGAAGTGTGTGTAGGGGCCTTAATTGTGAAGTTAATATGCATGATAATACAGTGCAGAGGCTGAGGGAAAATAATTTTTCCCCTTTTACTTGAAGAGAAGCTTCGTATCAACGACATTGGGAGACGGCAACAGATATCAAGCCAATAAAATATCCAATAATAAGAGAATTTGTAAGAACTTTCAAACCGGATATTTATGGGAAAGTACACTGCACATCTGCGTCTCAAATTACAAACAAATTCCATTGTTTTCCGTGTCTGTTATTCAACAAAGAAAATTTTGGATGTGAAACAACTTGTACGCTAAAAGGTGTTCACGGTCTGGCAAATTTAACATAGAAGATAAAGAAACATGACCGTCTTGCAACACATACGACGGCGAAGCTAGAGCACATCCTTTTAGGAAAACACCATATTAGACAACAACTGAACAGCGCTTACAGGCATTCACTTGTAGGGCACAATAATCAGATTCGTAAAAATCGTTACGTGCTCTCTAACATTGAGGAGTGCATTAAATTTTGTGGTGCTTTTGAGCTCACTTTTCGTGGAAATGATGGTCTCAGTGATTCATTAAATCTAGGAATTTCACTGCTGCAACAATTTATGTCGACTCAGGAAGATGTAGAAGAAGATTATTGATTCCATTAAACCAGTAAAGCAGATCGTGGAGTAGGCCTACCGGGGAAAGCTCGGAAAAAAACTGCGCAAGTACATTAACTCATTGGTGCCATGGAAACGTGTGCATATAATTTAGAGTAAACATTACAACAGTATTTCTCAGAAACGGTAAATAATAGGGAAAAGGTATTGTTTTCCTTTATTATATTTTAAACACTAGCACAAACATGCCAGTAGGCTGGCAGCAACATTAAGTACTGCTCTTCAGCTGAGAACACATAAAACAGGCTTGAAGACTTAAAACAATGAAAATGGAGTTAAAACAACTGTGAAATATAATGTAGATAGGTAGACAACTTGAAGAGCTTGCACTATTGATTCATGACTAAAAACGTACATAGTCAGTTAAAACAAAGAGCCATGGTGACGTTAAAACGTACATTATGACACAATAACAAGATGGAGGGTACTCGGAGACATTGTGTAGAATTAAACGATGCGACACTTGTTTGTAAACGGCGTATGCAGATAAAAAAAATACTGAAGCACTTGACACACAACTCTGGTTGATGCACTATTAAAAATGGCAGTGCAGGATCCCGCGGGTTAGGGAGGGGGAGAGTGGGAAGCTTGGGGGTAGGAGAGAGGTTAGAGAGGAGGCGTTGGGACTCCAGGGCAGGAAGAGGAATAACCGAGCGGGGGTAGAGAAGTGGAAGGGGAGGGGTGAGGGGCGCTTCATCCACAGGAGGGGATCAGGGTTGGTAGGACGGGTACATTTCAGGACGGAGGGATCATACGAGAGGGCGAGGTGGCGGAAGATGCCCTGGGAAAGGATGTGGAGATTGTGGGAAGGGACGAATACAGCGTTAAAGGCGTGGCAGAGGCTCGGGATTGGTGAGGATGGGTAGACCAGGGTTGTGGGAGTCTATCTTGTGGTCGGTGTATAGGATTCGGATATGTTCGAGGTGCTGGAGGAGATGGAGAAAAGGGATATGGTCATAAAGGGTTTGTGTGGGGGAGGGGATCCGGATGCGGTAGGCGAAGCGGAGGGCGTGGCGTTCCAGGATTTGTAACCTTTTCTAGTAGGACGGGGGAGTGGAAATCCAGGCAGGATGGAAACTGCAGAGGTTGGAACACATGAGGAAGCAGTACGTGTACAGGCACGTGGAGTGGTTGAGACTCCACGTACAGACGGCAAGGCTTTTGAGGAGATTGAGGTGGGAGAGTGCTTTCTGGCAGTGCAAAGGTGTGGGATCCAGGAGAGGGAGCGGTCAAGGTTTAGGCTGGGGTACTTCAGAGTGGGGGTGTGGCACTTGTGTCGGTTGTGGAGGGTAGAAGTCAGGGAGGTGGAAGGAATGGAAGGTATGACACATAATGATTGCCTGGGATTTGTCAGGGTTGATAGAAACAAGCCACCGGTTACACCATGAGGCGAACTGCGGTGAGGTGGGACTGGAGCAAAAACTGGGAGTGGGCAAGGGAGCGGGCGAGGGCTAGGAAGGCGGCGTCGTCAGAATATTGTAGGAGGAGATAGACAGGAGGTTGGGTTTTGGTCATATAGTGGAATAGATGAGATAAAGGAGAGGAGAAAGGACGAAACCTTGGAGCACCCTGGCAGAGGGGTAGAACAAACATGAGTCGGAGTTGCAGACAGTGACATAGGAGGGGCGGTGGGTGAGGAAGGAAGCGATAAGGTGGATATAATTAACAGGAAGGCGTAGAACTGGAGCTTGAAAAGGAGACCGGAATGCTATACATGGTCGTAGGCTTCATCTATGTCAAGGAATACAAAGATAGGACAGCAACGGTAGTTAAGCTGGATGGAGAGGAGGTGAGTGAGGCAAAGGATCTGTTCATCGGCAGGGAAGGAGGGTCGAAAGCCACACTGGGAGAGGAGGAGGAACTGGTGGCAGCAGAGGTGCTGATGGATACGTCTGGAGAGGATGGTTTCCAGGACCTTGCTGAACACGGAGGTAAGACTGAGGGGCCGATAGGATGAGGTCTGGGATGGGGGCTTGTCGGGTTTGAGGAACATGAGAATACAGGAGGTCTTCCACAGGTCGGGGTAAAAGCCGGCGAAAAGGACGACGTTGTAAAGGGATGCAAGGACTGAGGAACAGGCCTGGAGGTGTCGGTAGGTCAGCCGGTCGTGACCGGAGCCGGTGTTGCGTTTGGTGTGAAGAGTATGAATTATGTCATGTGCAATGATAGGCGTGTTAAATTCTGAGGGAGGTATGTGCTTCAATACTGGATGCTGGGGGCGAGTGGGTGGTAGGAGGTGTTGGTTCGCTCATGGACATCAGGGAAGAGAGTATAGTCAAAGCTAGGATTTTTGGGAACAGAAAAAACTTTTGAGAGGTAGGAGGCAAAGTGTTCTGCCTTACTGGCATTGTCGGGAAAGGGATGGCCATCATGGAGAAGTGGGTAGTGAGGCGAAGAGTGACTGCCAGTAAGGCAGCGGAAGGCATGCCAACACTTGGAGGAGATGGGGAGCATCGAATTAAGGCGGGTGCATGTCTGGCGCTAGTCCCGGAGTTTTTTGCGCAGACAAGAGAATTTCTGATGTGTCTTTGGAGTTGCCTGTGGCGTTGGGTGTATCCCGGTCACGAGTCCGGAGGAAGGGTGGTAGAGGCGACGGGATTTGTGGACGAGAAGGACGGCCTGTGGAAAAAGGTATCAGAACAGGTTTTGTGTGTAGTTACACAATCTACAATTTTGTCTGAGCTATTTTCGTCAGCCGCACAGGAGTAACTGAGTGGTCTGGAACACCACGTTACGGATCGCGCGGACTCCCGCGCCGGAGGTTCGAATCCTCCTTCGGGCATGGATGTGTGTGTTGTTCTTAGGTTTGTTTAACTTACTTTAAGTAGTTTGTAAGCTATGGACTAATAACCCAGTAGTTGAGTCCGATAGATTTACAAACATTTGAATGTTGTTGTTTGTTAAGCTTGAGGAACTTAACTACGGGGTCATCAGTCCCTAAACGTACAAACTACTTACGTACTACCTTATACTAAAGACGACACAAACATCCATGTCCGAGGGGGGATTCGAACCCCCCGACCGTAGCGGCAGTGCAGACTGTGACTGGCGCACCACAGACCGCTTAGCTACTGCGGCTGGCTACAAACATGATTTTCGTCATAAATTAACCGCTTCGTCAAAAAAATAAAACATTTAGCGAGCCTTGCACAATTGCCGCGAGAGACCACGTACACCGACTGCCGGCGTGGCGCAGGGGATAGCGTCACTGACTGCGTTGCTGAAGGTCGCCGGTTCAAGGACTCTAAGGACGGTAATGTTACTGATGAAGCCACGATAGGAACGTCTGTCGTCGATAATCGTGGAGAAGGGAAGGATTCTCTTGAACTGCCATACAGAGGACAAGGTCAAGAACCAGGACATTGCAGCTGGCTCCACAGGGAACATAACAGCGGGTCGCTGTTTTTCCAGGAGAGGGCGCACACTAAAGAAGACAACGTTCTGTGATACGGGGGCAACTGTGCTGAAGGTCGCGAATGGAAAGTACGTCCAGCCAGCAGGAACTTGTGTCGCAGGAATAACCATCAACAACAGGTCCCAGGACGTGGTCTCTCGCGGCACAATTTTTTGCACACATGGGATTGATGGTGACTTATCATTATAGTGGCACCCCCCTCCCCCCCGGAAAAATCTACACGAGCAGCCACTGCGTTGGTCTGATCACACGGAATGCGCTGGTGACGGGCATCCCAGCACCAACGTGATCCGTGCACCAACGTGCGGTGCGAAATCCACCACTAGGTGTCGTGAGCGGCGGTCGGCCCAGTATAAGAGGATGCAGGAAACGTATTCTCAATTCCGAATACCAATCAGCACCTGCTGCATGATTTACATGTGACGAACCAAAATTTGTGCCGGACCGGGAGTCAAACCGGTATTTCGGCACAATTCGCCAGTTGCCTTCGAAGCATGAATCGTTCGAATAGCCTCGTGGCAGAAACACGCAGTCGTTCTTACCATTCTTTTAATCGGCGACTCGCCAGCACCATGAATCGATTCTTACGAGCCGGCCGAGGGGACTAAGGCGCTCCAGTCACGGCCTGCACGACCACTACGGTCGGGGGTTCGAATCCCCCCTCGGGCATGGGTATTTGTGCCGTCCTAGTTCGTAAGTAGTTCATAAGTAGTTTGTAGGTTTAGGGACTGATGACCCCGTATTTAAGTCCCATAGACTATACAAACATTTGAACATTTGATTTGATTCTTACGATTCTTTATTGATCTTCGTTCGAATGAACGGTTAGTTCACGAATGTTCACAACGAACACTGAGTCTGCGGACGGTTTCCTCGTGACAGACAGACGAGGGTGTGGCCGTCCTGTAAACGAGCGGAAAGCAGGCCGAGGCCGGAGGCGTCGTGTCGAAAAAGAAAACAGCGGCCGCGAGCAAGTCCAGAGCAGCCGAGCGGGGGCGCCGAATGGCAGCTCCTGATGGCGGAGCGAAAGGAATTCTGATACGGATCCATCACCTATGACCGACTGTTCACGAAGCGGTGTTTTGCTCAGCGGTAAGAAGTCGGATTGGTATTGGAATGGTCGCGGGTTCCACTCTGCCCGGCAACAAATACATTTTTCATATTCATCAACTGCGAATGGGCAAAGCTGAAAATGTGTACCCAGCCAGGATACGGACCTGGGTCTCCTGCTTTCTAGGCAGTTGAGCTGACCCCTACACCACTGGGGACACAGTGATCACCGCACCTGCAAGGACTACCCATGCACGCCTCCCGTCAATGAGGAGGGGTGGACAAGTATGGGGCCCTTAATCTGACAGGTATTACTATAATGATACACCAACAACACTGCTTTATATTTGCTGTTATTATTTATAAATCACAATGAACTCATTTCGGCCTTCAGTCATCATCAGGTGCTCTGTAAACACATTTGAATAGTCTGAATATACATATATGTATTGTAACTATAGATGGAAGTGGTTTACAATTTCTTAGTTCTTACCTTACATGGAATATCGTATGTGTCACCGTTGACTTTATTTTTCACCTAGATGTCGATTGGTGCCTCGTTTGTGTCTCTGATGTCTTTATTTTTTACACCTGGTTGTCAGTTGGTGCCTGTTAGTTTCTTACGTTATTTCGATCTTGACAGCTTCGTTGACAGTGTATTTGCGATATTCCATGTTTACATAGTTACTATTGGAGTGTTTTGTGGAGAACTCTGTCGTATTTTGTTTGTTTTATTGGGTTTGCTTTAATTAGGTCATTTTCTAGAATTTTCGATAAATTTTGTTGATGTTTTTATGCTTTATAATTAGTAAATTTTTCGTAATTATTTTGTGATATTTCGTTAGTGGTATCGTCTTCATTGCCTTCTATCTCTGTAGTACACTGTTTATTTTGTCTCTATGGATATACGTTACTTAGTATCTCTGCTTGAATTTATCCGTTTTCCAATTTTATGATATCAATAAAGTTTTCTACATACTTTTTGTGTTTAAGGTTAGTTTTCTCATTCAGTAAATTTTGAGGGTTACTGTGTGCGCGTAATAATATTTCTATTTCTTCTGTGGGCACCTTAAAGCTGGGAATTTGTGTCTGACGGGAGGCGTGCTTAGGTAGTCCTTGCAGGTGCGGTGATCACTGTGTCCCCAGTGGTGTAGTGGTCAGTACAACTGCCTAGAAAGGGGGAGACCCGGGTTCGAATCCCGGTTGGGTATACACATTTTCAGCTTTGCCTATTCGCAGTGTTACAAAAAGGTACGGCCAAACTTTCAGGAAACATTCCTCACACACAAAGAAAGAAAATATGTTATATGGACATATGTCTGGAAACGCTTAATTTCCATGTTAGAACTCATTTTAATATTTATCTTTAAATGTAAATTGAAATAAATCGTGCAGACAATTGTCAAATTACCCAATTGTTTCGTTAATATGTACTGTACTTCCTCGATTCACCGCCAGTTGGCCCAATTGAAGGAAGGTAATGTTGACTTCAGTGCTTGTGTTGCTTACTGGAGCACGTTATCATGATTTCATACGGGATACTCTACCTGTGCTGCTAGAACATGTGCCTTTACAAGTACGTGACGACATGTGGTTCATGCACGATGGAGCTCCTGCACATTTCAGTCGACGTGTTCGTACGCTTCTCAACAACAGATTCGGTGACCGATGGATTGGTAGAGGCGGACCAATTCCATGGCCTCCACGCTCTCCTGACCTCAACCGTCTTGACTTTCATTCATGGGGCATTTGAAAGCTCTTGTCTACGCAACCCCGGTACCAAATGTAAAGACTCTTCCTGCTCGTATTGTGGACGGCTGTGATCATCGACCTATATAAACAACAGAGACTGACTAAGGTGCTGCCATACTTGAAGCAAGTTGAAAGCTCGGCCGCCATGTTTTAGAACGTCACGTAGGCGTAACCAGGCGTCTGCTGTAGCACTGAATCATGTCACTTTCACTTTGTGCAATGACGCAACAAACCATTCTCTATCTTCTTATTGTTATTTTTATAGCCAAGATAATATGGATAAAGGATAAATGATAGAAAACTAGTGAGTGGCAGGTAAATCGGAAAGTTTACAAATGGCACATACACTACATCGGCTAAACATCGTCTCATTCATACAAAAAACTCTTCTTTTCACTGTCCTTTAAACAGTATTAATTTCGGGTACATTTGCCTTATCTGCTTACCTCCTTTCCTGCGCAAATTTGGCTTTACATAAATGATGTATTCTACAACTGAAGTAATGTTTTAATAACAGCTTTATTAGGCTGGAGTAATGAGATTCCTCCCAAAATTCCGAGGATACCATTGAGTCCTCGTAGTTGGTAAATAAAGTTTGTCTGTTTCGAAAAATTCTAAATACATCTACATACATTTGCAAAAGAAAACTTTTTCTACAAGATCTTTAGAGGGACTGAACAGGCTGATTTTTATTCCTTATAATCCGATTAATTCTGGTTGATTCTCATGTTTAGGAGCAAGGAGAACTTCCAAGCAATCTAAACACTTTAAGTTTTCTACTCACTTGCCTAATGATGCTTCCAGATATAGGCTATATTCAACTACTTTTTTGGAATATAATGTCAGCATTTCGTATTCTGCCACATAGTCATGGTCACAATGAATAGGCCTACTGCTCTCTGAATGACTTAAATCATGGTTTGCAATAGGTAATAAAAGAGGTTCCATCTCTCCTGTTGTTTTGAGATCTCCTTGCTGGCGTTTTTGCTGTTCGAATATGTTCAGGGAACGAAAATATCGTCGGAATCGCATTAGCCAGAAGCAGCTTTGTATCATTTGTTGCATACATGTATTTCTCCTCAAAATGGGATGAACAAATGCAACTGTATGCAGTAGGTTTCCACTTATCTCGCCTCATATTGGCTAACCATCGTTTTGTAAGTTCTTCATTTTTCAAAGGAAAACTTAAAAATATTATTACAGCTTACTTCAGTTACAGTAGGACTATTGTATGCAGAAATGTAGTAGGACAAAGACGAGTACACGAAATATTAGAAACGAAAACATACAAATACTAACTGAAAATACGAGATTCCAACAGTCTTGTTACCGTATTCGTACATTTATATGCTGTGCATACACTGGGCACGATTTCAGCTTAATCAATAACCTTTCAAGCTTACTACGATACATAAAATGTGGACCCATAACACGTAAATAGCGTCGGCCTAACTTTCGTATTCGGTGCACTAGACATTGGAAAAAATGGCTGCCACACTTCCTGGTTGCTGCCACAAGGAGTGCTGTTAACCCAGAGGCAGCCACTCTATGTAGTTTATATAGCTGGTTGGCCGTGATACAATACGCCATTCTCCAGGGCTGCATCAGGGATTCCATGCGACGGAGGGTGGATGCATGTATCCTCACTGGACATTTGGAACATTTCCTGTAACAAAGTGTTTGAAGTCACGCTGGTACGTTCTGTTGCTGTGTGTTTCCGTTCCATGATTAATGTGAATTGAAGAGAAGTAATAAAATGAGCTCTAACATGGAAATTAAGCGTTTCCGGGCACATGTCCACATAACATATTTTCTTTCTTTGTGTGTGAGGAATGTTTCCTGAAAGTTTGGCCATACCTTTTTGTAACACCCTGTATTCTGTGAATATGAAAGAATAACAACTGCAGGATCAGGAGTGACGTCTGTTCTTTGGGACCAGACGCCACATATATGTAAATATTTATTTATTTGCTACTTGGGAATGCTTATGCTACTGGCGTCACAATTATCGCAACATCATATAGGTTACTGTATTAATTTATATTAAACACAAAAAGTGTAGGCACAGTATGGAATTCGAGACTCCAAACATATTCTTTTCCAATCATTTTGATCGCATCTTCTGCATATTATAATCGCCGCCTTCTTGTATTGATTGACATTCTGGAAACAACTTCTTTTGTCCAACAGTTGAGCAGCGAACCACGTGTAGCGCACGCAGCACGTCACTGAATACTTGCGAGGACAGCTGCTGATGCATAATGGAACGTTGTGTGATGAAGGCGTCTCGGGAAGGGATTTCTACTTTTATTTTTCTCGATGAGGTAAGTATAGTTTTCAAAGATGAAAATATACATCGGAGGGCTACACTAGTGGCATACATTGCAGTAATTACTTTTACACTGCACGCTGGCAGTTCGTCTTGATGTTGGAACAGTTCGTCGTATATTTGTGGATTTGTTTGTCCTCCCCATGGGTGAATCAACAAAAGACATTTATTCTCTTGAAAGAAGGGCTTCATCACATCAGTTACATACTTTTTGTACAACTCTGTTGTAATTTTTACGGATTTTGCAGAAGGGATCATAACATTAGTATTACCTCTACCAGAACAATTTTACCTAGTGAGTAAGATGTTTGACAGAGGCGAAATACCCTAAGACTTCAGAAAAATAAGATAAACCCCATTCCAAAGAAAGTTGGCACAGACAGAACGATCAGTTTAATAAGTCATATTTAGTGAACATGCCGTGAAATATGAACCAACGAACTGTAAACATTGTTTCCTGAACTACCTGCACATTGTTATATGTTGAAAATGACATGCCGATACACAGTTCCATACATTGACCACAAAATATAGACAAATCTCTTGAGTTCCATAAAATAGGCTACAATTATGTCATAAATAGTGCATATAGAACGTAAGAACATTTGTAAAAGCTTTTGCAAAGAAAGGAACTATGCACTTCAGTCTCATGAAGAAACGACATTTGCCACACAACTCTAGTACCTAATCTGTACATAAAATTATTTGAATAAGCATGACATTTACAACATTAATTATTACAGTGCGTCTGCAGTTTATGTGCAGATAGTTCATGAGACAATGTTTACAATTCGTTCGTCCATATTTCAAGGCATGTTCACTAAATAGAACCTTCGCACTTATTAGAGAAAGCGCTTGTATACGTAAATATATCGAAATATCGCAGAATGTAAATTCTGTTTAATTATAAAAATGTAATGAAGCTTTTTGGAGGCGAGGTACTTTTTTTTTTTTTTTTTTTTTTTTTTTCTCTAAGCGTAGTTCTGTTCATTTCGGCCGCTAATCGTGTTGCTGGCTCTCTCTTATTACAGAGGGCTTAACGTTTATCCACTGCGCTACAAGAAGCACCGGTGTCGAGTGTCCCTGTTCCTCAATGTCACTAATATCAAGGGTTCCCCGCCAACATGGCATTTATTGACTCTAGGGAGGCAATACATTACGATTTATCTCAGAAGATAGGCTAAGGAAAGGGAAACCTACGTTCTTAGCGTTTGTCGATTGGCGATTTGGAGAAAGCTTTTGACAATGTCGACTGGAATACTCTCTTCCAAATTCTGAAGGTATCAAGGGTAAAATATAGGGAGCGAAGAGTTATATTCAATCTATACAAAAACCAGACAGCGGTTATTAGAGTCGAAGGGCAAGAAAGGGACGCAGAGGTTGGGAAGGGAGTAAGACGGGGTTGGTGGCTTGTTTATTAATGCCTGTGTGTAATATTCGTGTGAGCTGCTACGTATATTGGCCACTGTATCGTTAACTTCCTTTTATTAGAGCAATTTGAACTAAGTCAGTTCTCAATTTGGGCCACGGAACATGGTTTTTGCGGCTGCTAAAATTAAGCTTATTTATAGCTGTAAACTCTTATCTGGGTACCTCTTACCAGAATTAAGCTTTTATTTCGTACAGTGGCCGACTTTTAAGCTGTTTAATAGTTGTATATCTTGAAACGAGACATGGTTTTCGTGACTTAACTCGAATTAATACTCCCTCTAATCAAAAGAGTCTGACGCACACTTAAAGTTCGCGCAAAAGTTTGCCACCATAATGGCGGCCGAGACGCTCTTCAGTTTGCTCGCTGTCAGCAGTCGGCCGCTTACGTAATTGTGATGACTTGGTTCCGACACTCGAGGTTAGATGCTGCCCCTGACAGAACCTTGAAACAGATTTTTTGTCGATGCACGAAAAGAAGCGACAGGGACGGGTGTGGCTATAGAAAAGCCTCGTTAAACTGCTGTTGCGTGACCAAATTGCACGGGCAACTGCTGCAACGGAGTCGCAATATTAATCAAGAGAGAGGGTGGCGACAATGCCATCGACGCTCTACCAGCGTCCACAGCCAACGAAGATGAATGACAGATTTCTGACATAGTGACAGCCTTCGGAGGCCTCCTAACTTCTTTTTAAAGCGAAAAAGGACAGGTTGTCTAAGACTGCTTTAAAACGTCAATAGTACCGTCTTCGGCATATCCAGGCAGCCATCATCTAGTATATTTTAACAGATGGCAGGCAGGCTTGATTTGTTAATTATATAACTTACAAGATATGGCGGCCTGTATAATAACACGGTTTTATTTCCCCGCTATTATTAAAAGAAAATTTTGTACTTTTATATTATTTCGGTATGTAAAAATAATTATCTATGAATGTCAGGGAAAAAAATTTAAGAAAATCACTTTCAATTTTTTTTTTTTTTTTTTTTTTTTAAGACAGAACACAGTAACCACTCCTGTCTTGTACTTCGTAGCGATAGCATCTCGCAGACGAGAGCTGTACTTTTATTTTTATGTGACCGCTCTTACGTGGATTTGTACATTCAGGTAAATATATGTGTTGTGCGCGGATCTTACTTTTCTAAATAAATCCTACCACTCACTTACATTCGCACTTACGAATTTTCATTATTAATTTTGCCTTTTCCACCCTCCACCCATGATGCTTTCTTTGAGCCTTGTTGCATCGCCGCAACAATGGATGGCACTGTTTTTAGTTAATATTTAATGGTAATATTTCGTGTAGCCTGCATCTCTTTTTTTTTTCAAAATTTATTCCATACTATTATCATTTACCGGCAATAGAATCTGCAGTCTATTTTCTTGTAAATTTTTTTTAGTCCGATGTGTTTGACTTACGTAACGTTCGTATCCGAATTTTATCATGTCACGTATCTTACTTTACAGTCAGCTACACGAGTCATAGTTTGATATTGACGAACTGCTATCCACTGTTCGGCGAGTGGTTATCATATTATGAAAATTTCCATTACAGCCAAATTTCACGCCGGCCGCGGTGGCCGAGGAGACTAAGGCGCTTCAGTCACGGTCTGCACGGCCACTACGGTCGGGGGTTCGAATCCCCCCTCGGGCATGGATATTTGTGCCGTCCTCGTTCGTAAGTAGTTCATAAGTAGTTTGTAAGTTTAGGGACTGATGACCCCGTAGTTAAGTCCCATAAGCTTAACAAACATTTGAACAAACATCCAAATTTCAACAACCGTTGGATCTCTTGTTAAAGGTAACTGCTCGTCGATTGTTATGTAATGTTCTGCCTGCACAACACTCCACCGTTAATTAGCTTGTCATTTCATTTAAATGCATGTAATAATTTTCCACATTTTTCCGTAATTTTCTGATTGGGATCTTTCATAGCTTCTAACTTCAAACCTCTTCCTTCTGTGAATTTGTTAATCTCAAACATTAATAGCCAGGCTGGAACATTATACCTGGACCTACCGAAACCACCAAGAAAGATGTTTTATACCTGTATTTGGCAACTTGCGTTTTTTTGCAATGTTTAAGAAAAAAGAAGATTAATGAGATTCGACCCTTCTACCTAAAAAAAAAATTAAAAAAAGTTGGTTTGATGCACATTTTTATGTAAGTTTCCGTAAATGTCAACTCATATAAAGAGTTTCAATATATGATTCAAAAGAATATAATAAACACCATTACTATAAAATGCTTCAATTGCAAAATGTTATTTTGATAGTAAGTTAGACCAGTTAAAAAGCAAGACGCTCTGAACACAGTAATTTCTAGAAGATCAGCCTGTTTCTTAGAAATTCAGTAACTTTTGATTGGGATCATCAGGAAAGGCAATACTGGCATTCTACGGGTCGGAGCGTGGAATGTTAGATCCCTTAATCGAGTAGGAAAATTTGAAAATTTAAAAAGAGAAATGGATAGGTTGAAGTTAGATATAGTGGGGATTAGTGAAGTTCGGTGGCAGGATGAACAGGATTTCTGGTCAGGTGAGTACAGGATTATAAATACAAAATCAGTTGGGGGTATCACAGGAGTAGGATTGATAATGAATAAGAAAATATGAATGCAGGTAAACTACTACGACCAGCAGAGCGATCGCATTATCATTGTCAAGATAGATACGAAGCCAACACCGACAACAGTAGTACAGGTTTATATGCCAACTAGCTCTGCCGATGATGAGGAGATCGAAGAAATATATGAGGAGCTAAAGGAAATTATTCAGACAATTAAGGGAGAGGAAAACTTAATTTTTATGGGAGACTGGAATTCGGTAGTAGGACAAGGAAGGGAAGGGAAGATAGTGGGTGAATATGGTCTGGGCAAAAGGAATGAAAGAGGAAGCCGCCTGGTAGAATTTTGCACGGAACATAATTTAGTTATAACAAACACCTGGTTTAAGAATCACAAAAGAAGGTTGTATACGTGGAAGAGACCAGGAGACACCGGGAGATACCAGATAGATTTTATAATGGTAAGACATAGATTTCGGAACTAGGTTTTGAAGTGTAGGACATACCCAGGGGCAGACATAGACTCTGACCATAACTTGTTGGTTATGAACTGTAGGCTGAAACTGAAGAAACTACAGAAAGGTAGGAAAATAAGGAGATGGGACCTAGATAAATTGAAGGAACCTGAAGTTCTTAAGAATTTCAGAGGGAGCTTCAGGCAACAATTGACAGAAACAGGGGAAAATAAAACAGTTGAGGAGGAATGGGTAGCATTGAGAGATGAAATAGTGAAGGCAGCAGAGGACAAAATAGGTAGGAAGGCAAGACCTACAAAGAATCCTTGGATATCACAGGAGATACTAAATTTAATCGATGAAAGGAGAAAGTATAAAAATGCAGTAAATGAAACAGGCAAAATGGAGTGCAGACGACTAAGAAATGAGATTGACAGGAAGTGCAAA
Organism: Locusta migratoria; assembly: GCA_026315105.1. Lineage (NCBI taxonomy): Eukaryota > Metazoa > Arthropoda > Insecta > Orthoptera > Acrididae > Locusta > Locusta migratoria. The sequence continues at coordinate 457,070,202 of CM048748.1, forward strand.
ATGGCTAAGCAGGAATGGCTAGAAGGCAAATGCAAGGATGTAGAAGAATGTATAAATAGGGGAAAAGTAGATACAGCCTACCGGAAAATAAAAGAAACATTTGGAGATAAGAAAAACAGCTCTATGAATATCAAGGACACTGATGGAAAACCAGTTCTCAGCAAAGAAGGGAAAGCTGAAAGGTGGAAAGAGTATATAGAGGGGCTCTACAAAGGAAATGAACTTCGAGACACTATTGTAGGAAGGGAAGAGGATGTAGATGATGATGAAATAGGAGATACTATACTGAGAGATGAATTTGACAGAGCACTGAAAGATCTAAGTCGAAACAAGACCCCTGGAGTAGATGATATCCCGTCAGAGCTACTGAAGTCTCTGGGAGAACCACCCACGACAAAATTGTTTCACATTGTGTGTAAGATGTATGAGACAGGTGAAGTACCCTCAGACTTTAAGAAAAAAGTTATAATCCCCATTCCAAAGAAAGCGGGTGCAGACAGGTGTGACAACTACAGAACCATCAGTTTAATAAGTCATGGTTGCAAAATATTAACACGAATTATATACAGAAGGATGGAAAAACTGGTAGAAGCCGACCTCGGGGAAGATCAGTTTGGATTCAGGAGAAATGTAGGAACACGGGAGGCAATACTCACTTTACGGCTTATCCTAGAAGATAGATTAAGAAAAGGCAAACCAACATTTCTAGCTTTTGTAGATTTGGAGAAGGCTTTTGACAATGTTGATTGGAATAAACTCTTTAAAGTTCTGAAGCAAGCAGGAGTAAAATATAGGGAGCGTAAGGTTATTTACAACTTGTACAAAAACCAGACAGCGGTTGTCAGAGTTGAAGGGCATGAAAGGGATGCAGTGGTTGGAAAGGGAGTAAGACAGGGTTGTAGCCTTTCCCCAATGTTGTTCAATTTGTACATTGAGCAAGCTATAAAGGAAAGCAAGGAGAAATTTGGAGAAGGAATTAAAGTTCAGGGGGAAGAATTAAAAACCTTGCGTTTTGCCGACGACATAGTAATTCTGTCAGATACAGCAAATGACCTGCAAGAGCAATTGAACGGAATGGACAGTGTGCTGAAAGGTGCATATAAGATGAACATTAACAAGAGTAAAACTGGGGTAATGGAGTGCAGTGTAAGAAAATCAGGTGATGCTGAAGGAATTAGATTAGGTAACGAAACAATAAAGGAGGTAGATGAGTTTTGTTACTTGGGCAGTAAAATAACAAATGATGGTCGCAGTACAGAGGATATAAAATGCAGAATGGCAATGGGTAGAAAGGCGTTTTTGAAAAAGAGAAATTTGTTAACATCAAATATTGATTTAAGCCTAAGGAAGTCCTTTCTGAAGGCATTTGTATGGAGTGTTGCCTTGTATGGGAGTGAAACATGGACGATAAGCAGTGTGGACAGAAAGAGGATAGAGGCTTTTGAAATGTGGTGCTACAGAAGAATGCTGAAGATTAGGTGGGTGGATCGCGTAACTAATGAGGAGGTACTGAACCGAATTGGCGAGAAAAGAAATTTCTGGCATAACTTGACTAAAAGAAAGGATAGATTGGTAGGACACATTCTTAGACATCAAGGAATTGTGAATTTAGCGTTGGAGGGAAGTGTGTGGGGTAAAAATCGCAGAGGGAGACCAAGAGACGCGTATAGTAAGCAGATTCAAGTGGATGTGGGTTGTCGTTCTTATGAGGAGATGAAAAGTCTTGCTCAGGATAGAGTAGGGTGGAGAGCTGCATCAAACCAGTCTCTGGACTGAAGACGACAACAACAACAAACGATAAAGTTCGAAAGGTGTTTAATAAATCATCTGTGTAATTTTTTCTGAGACACGGAGACGGCTTTGGAAGTAAATTTCTGTGAATGAAGTGATTTCAAACACTATCTATTTTGAATGCCGTGTTCTTCGAAAACTGTCGGGAATTCGACAGATACGGATGGGGACAATTTATACGAAATTCAGTTGGCTTTCAATTTCATTTCGAACATTTTCCTCTACAGTGTAGCATTTCCGGGATATAAGTGAAAGGCCAAAGAAATGGAAATGCCCACCGCAGTGGCCGAGCGGTCTGCGGCGCGCCAGTCACAGTCTGCACGGCCGCTATGGTCGGGTGTTCGAATCCCCCCCCCCCTCGGGCATGGATATTTGTGCTGTCCTTAGTGTTAGCTAGTTCATAAGTAGTTTGTAAGTTTGGGACTTATGACCCTGCAGTTAAGTCCCTTAAGCTTTACAAACATATGAACATTTTTGAAATGGGAATTTCCACCCCAGCGTCTACCATATATAGCTAACTACCCAGGGGCATTCACTTTTAGTAGGATAGCCTCCTAACTATTAATAAAAAAAACACCTGGAGTCCATGCAGTCTACATGACTGAAACGCACTGTGCAAGAAAACATCTTTCCGTAACATTTCACACTGCTTGTCATCTGTCTCGGCATGCGTTTATTGAAACAGGTGCAACGTGGAATCAGAAAAACAACTACCACGTGAAACAAAACACCAGTTATACTTCGTTCACCGTAAGAATAAGCCTCACGTAAACGAACACAAAGGGATAAGTCAATACCTGTAACACACACGCTTGGTGATGTTCCGCCCTTGGAAGTAGATTCCTAATTTCGTATTGTCTATCTTATTACTATTTAATTGTAAATGAAACTTTGAAATATTCTAATGAACTAACAGCCATCAAAGTAAGGAAACGCAATATACATTTCAATAATCGTGCACAGTCGCAGTCTCTGCGAGGTCAGCTGTGCTGCGATTGTTGCGCCTTTAGTATGTATGGTTACAATGACAAACTACTTCTTCTTCCATAATGGAACACTGTAAAATGGTGGCTTCATGGTTTCTGTTGTTGATCGCCTCGTTGTCAGTGTAGCTGATTACATTTCTAGTACGGAAATGTATTTCTACGGATTCGCATGTGGAAGGCGTTGAACAGATTGTTAGAACTGTTCACCGTACGCCCACGAAGGTTCCCTAACCCAAAAACAAAAGAGCACGATACATAGATCATGAGATATGACCTCATAAATGACCGCGTGAAAATACCCAGATTTATGCGTCAATCATTGGAAAATGGGAGCAGTTACCGACCCGCAACAAAGTTTGCATGTAATTTCAGACGTTTATGAAGCGTTTTGTAACTGAACCTCTCCCCCCACACCCCCCACAAAATGATGAAACGAAGTCTACCGCTCACAACAGTTTCGCTGTATGTGCTGTAAAACTGTCGCATCAGGCATGACCTTGTATCAAATAAAGTTAGCTTTACAGATTTGCGAGTTACTATTTATTTTTGTCTGCAGGTCTCCCTTAATTCTCTTGCATCAAAAATTAAGCAATCCGTTTTCTTAATCTCTTTCTATATAAAAGCGAAAGGACACTCACTCACTCAATGACTAAACACGAAATCTAGAAAACTACTTCAACTATGAAGCTGAAATTTGGCAGGAATGTAGATTATAGGTAGAAAACGTCAGCCAAGAAAGTATTTTGTGATAGGTGCATGGCGCAGCATACTTCTCTTACAGACTCACGAAATCTGCAATTTCATTCCGATCTTCACAAAATTTCGGCGCTTAACCTTCAAAACAAGAGGAAAGTCACTGTCCATGGGGGAGGATACTTAACTTACAGAATTTTACAAAATGCATAGTTTTGCTCCAATCTGTAAGAATTTTTGCACACATGACCTTTAAACCTAGAGGAAGATCACTGAGTACATAAATGTTTGTATGGTACAAGGTACCTTTGCAGAAATCTTTGCCGAGAGAGGGAAAGGTGGAAACGAACAGAGAGATGGGAGAGAAAGAGGTTGCTGCAGAGAGAGGGGGGAAGGGGATGTGGACTACGAGAGTGTAGGATAGACACCAGGGCAACGCCGGGTTTGCAGCTAGTGTTCTATAAATCTAGAAAAGGCTTATGGCCTTTTTCCTGTTGTTGTTGTTGTTGTTGTTGTTGTGGTCTTCAGTCCGCATACTGGTTTGATGCAGCTCTCCACGCTAACCTGTCCTGTGCAAGTCTCTTCATCTGAGAATACGTTCGGCAACCTACATCCTTGTGAATCTGCTTACTATATTCGTCCCTCGGTCTACCTCTACGATTTTTATCCCACACGCTTCCTTCTAACGCTAAGTTGACGATTCCTTGATGTCTCAGGATGTGTCCCACTAACCTATCCCTTCTCTTAGTCAGAATACGCCAAAAATTCCTTTTCTCCCCAATTCTGTTGAGCACCTCATTAGTTACGTGATCTACCCATCTAATTTTCATCATTCGTCTATAGCACCACATTTCAAAAGCTTCTATCATCTTTTTCTCTGAACTCTTTATTGTCCACGCTTCACTTCCATACAATGCTACACTCCAGACAAATGCCTTCAGAAAGGACTTCCTAACATTTAAACTAATTTTGGATGTCAACTAGTTTCGCTTTTTCAGAAACGCTTTTCTTCCCACAGCCATTCTACATTTTATATCTTCTTTACTTCGGCCATTGGAAGTTATCTTGCTACCCAAGTAACAAAACTCGTCTACTACTTTTATTGCCTCATTACCTAATGTGATTCCTTCCGCATCGCCTGATTTTCTGACGCTACATTTCATTATCCTTGTTTTACTCTTGTTGATGTTCATCTTATAACCTCTTTTCAAGACGTTGTCCATTCCATTCAATTGCTATTCCAGATATTTTGCGGTCTGTGACAGAATTAATATGTCATCAGCAAACCGCAATGTTTTTATTTCTTCTCCCTGCACTTTAATGCCCTCTCCAAATTTCTTCTTCCATTCCTTCACTGCTTGCTCAATGTACAGGCTGAACTACATTGGCCAACCTCTGCGTCTCTTTCATGCCCTTCGACTCTAATAACCACTGTCTGGTTTTCTTATAAGTTGAGTATAACTCTTCGCTCCCTATATTTTACCCCTGCTACCTTTAGAATTTGAAACAGTTTATTCCAGTCGACATTGTCAAAAGCTTTCTCCAAATCGACAAACGCTAAAAACCTACGTTTGCCTTTTCTTAGCCTATCTTCTAAGGTAAGTCGTAATGTGAGTATTGCCTCCCGTGTTCCAACATTTCTCCTAAATCCAAACTGATCTTCCCAAGGTCAGATTACCAGTTTTTCGCCGGCCGCGGTGGCCGAGGTGACTGAGGCGCTCCAGTCACGGTCAGCACGGCCACTACGGTCGGGGGTTCGAATCCCCCCTCGGGCATGGATATTTGTGCCGTCCTAGTTCGTAAGTAGTTCATAAGTAGTTTGTAAGTTTAGGGACTGATGACCCCGTAGTTAAGTCCCATAAGCTTAACAAACATTTGAACATTTGAACCAGTTTTTCCATTCATCTGTAAATTACTCGTGTCAGTATTTTGCAACCATTACTTATTAAACTAATAGTTCTGTAATTTTCACATTTGTCTGCACTTGCTTTCTTTGGAATTGGAATTACTATATTCTTCTTGAAGTCGGAGGGTATTTCCCCTGTCTCATATATCTTGCGTACTAAGTGGAACAATTTCTTCATGACTGGCTGTCCCAACGATATCAGCAGTTCAGACCGGGATGTCATCTATTCCAGGGGCCTTGTTTCTACTCAAATCTAGGAGTAAGCTATTGTCAGTTGTACAAGATTAGTAAAAATAATTAGAAAATAAATAAACGATAGGGACATGAAAGGAAAAATAGACGTGTTTGAAGCGAGTAAAGGGAGGCGACGTCGCGAGTACAGGAGTACAGCAGGCAGTAGGCATCAGCTGGCCGCCGCTACAGGCAGGTGTTGGTGTTCAGACCTCGCGTCGCCGTATTTGGCTGCGCGCGCAGCCGGCAGCGGCAAATATGGCGCCGGCCGTGACGTCACCGCTGTCACAGCAGGCCGGCCATTGTTTCCTGCAGGAGGAACAGGCGGCTCCCGAGCACACACAAGAAGCCGCGTATGATCCACGGGTTTGTTCATGCACGGCACCTTTCAAACGACGAACGCAGGTTATGAGGTAGACTGCATCTCCGCACACTTTTGTAAGGCGTTTGCCACATCAGCTGTAGCTTAGTAGAGAGATACAGTCATTACCTACACTGCACAACAACGAAAACAAGGACAAAACGATAAGAGTGATTTTTAAATTCTACCGTCTCGAGGCAAGTGATCAAATGGCAGCTCAAACCAAGTGAAGCTACACAAGAGTAAAACAGAAGTGATATCTGGCGTTCCACAGGGAAGCGTTATAGGTCCCCTATTCTTCCTTGCATTTGTAAACGATTTAGGAGACAATCTGAATAGCTCCCTTAGACTGTTCGCGGATGATGCTGTCGTTTATCAGTTAGTGAAGTCAACAGAGGATCAAAAGCAACTGCAAACCGATTTAGACAAAATTTCTACTTGGTGCAAAAATTGGCAATTGACACTAAATAAAGAAAAGTGTGAAGTAATACACATGACTACTAAAAGAAATCCGCTGAACTTCAATTACGCGATAAATCAGTCAAACCTTAAGGTCGTAGATTCTACCAAATACCTAGGAGTTACAATTACGAACAACGTTGACTGGAGAGAACACATAGAAAATATTGTGGGGAAGACGAATCAAAGGTTACGTTTCATTGGCAGAACGCTTCGGAGATGCACCACCTCCACCAAAGAGACTGCCTACATCACACTTGTGCGTCCTCTCCTGGAGTACTGTTGCCCCTTGTGGGACCCTCATCAGGTGGGACTGACGGAAGATATTGAGAAGGTTCAGAGAAGGGCAGCTCGTTTTGTTTTATCACGTTACGGGGGGAAAAGCGTCACGGAAATGTTGCACGAATTGGGGTGGAAGTCATTAAAGGAAAGACGTTATTCATGCGGTGTGATCTGTTTGCGAAGTTTCAATCACCGACTTTTACTTATGAATGTGAAAATATTTTGCTAGCACCCACCTACTTAGGGAGACATGACCATCCGAATAAAATAAGAGAAATCAGATCGAAAACGGAACGATTTAGGTGTTCTTTCTTCCCGCGCGCTATTAGAGAATGAAACGGTAGAGAAAAGGAATAAAAGTAGTTAATGAACCCTCTACCAGGCACTTAAATGTGATTTGCAGAGTATCTATGTAGATGTAGATGTGGAAGACGAGAACACTCCCGGCCATGCTGCCCATGAATAAGGCGGCCAATCGTCCCGGATTCTGACGCACCGCCCCGCATTGGAAACCTTCATAAAAGTGTCCCGCAAAACGCCTAATTTGTCCCACAAGTCCCGCATTCCGGTAATTTATCACATTACACCGACTGCAGATTATTCCCACGTCTCGTAAGCGTTACGAATCAGGATATTAAGCTTTATGACCGTGATTATGTGCAGTACTTTTGTTGTCTAGAAAAGAAATACATATCGTGCTTCTTCAGGTTTCGTGAACAAATTTGTTCCTTTTACTTAGTAATGCAGCCGAATATTACAAAAATGGAAAAAAAAATTGTCAACTGACCACGGACTTGCAAAAGGGGTTGCCTTTTTTACAGAAGTGTACACCACCTTCAGAAGTGCGGTGCAAAACGTGTAATGAGGCAGGGCCGGCGCAAGGCACGTGCAAAACGTGCGGCCGCACGGGGCGGCACTTTTCGAGGGGTGGCAAATCTCCTGCCCCTTTTTTTTATTTTTTTAGGAAAAACTCAACATTCATGCCCAAGAGAGGATTCGAAACCAAACCTCGAGGGAGTGGCTTAGGGAACTGTGGCATGGCGCCTCGACTTCCGCCGGCCCCCCCCCCCCCAGAACAAAGGGAGGGAGGAGGGCTAATTTCTCCCTCGCCACTGTGTGACAGCACCGTCGTGCTTATGCCGGAGAAACAGACAAGGAGAAGCAGTCTGGCGTACACGCCAGTATTCTTATGCGAAATCTAATTTGGAAATTCGGATGCAATGTTCGATACTGCGGTTACATGTTAAGCCTGAAGCAATTTTCCTAAGCCCTTCAATGGCAGTTTCCGAGTGTTTTACTCTTCCCGTATTATGGAAAAAAAGGTTGAACATTACTACAGTCAAACATGTCCAACACCTACAATGGCTAGAAGTATTGCGAATGGGTAAATACGCTGCGAGTAATTACAAGGGATAAAGACATTGGTAGGAAGCCTGACATAAGTTGGGTTTCGGCGTATTTTTTGAAAATTTTTGCTTTCCGTTTCTGAGTGATAGTCGGACTTTTGGTTTTTGAGCCATGAAACATCTGTCTCTGCTTGTATGAACAACAATTAAACTCTGACCGGCACTTTTGTGTGACAATACTACTCGCACACTATCACTTTGTCAACATTTCTTTACTGTATAATCCGTGTGAATCCATGTTTCATCGAAGTAAACTACTGGTCGCTTTGATTCTGATGAAACCCTGAGAAGGTAAGGTTTTTTTTTTCCCTTTAGCAGCAATGCCCTCTCGTCTGCACAAAACAAAACGTTAATTTTGACACCTTCTAAAACGAATATCTATACTCTTATAGACAGAACATAGCTTCTAAATGTTTCCTTGCTAGCTTTGAAGCTCATTTATTTTTGACCAATAGCTGTGCAGCTGTCGCAAAGTTCGTATTTCTTTGTTCGTAATGCCATAGAAATTGCTTCCTGATAATACATTTACGCGTATCATCGGTCACATACTTATTGTGAGCTTCTTCTTCTTGGACGCTAATTTTACCGTAGCCTCGCTGTACTTCTTCAAGTGACCTAATTCCTGTAACAGCCGCGTCGCACTTCGCCTTTCCAGGAAACAGGTATTGTTGCGTTCTCCAGAACGAAAACTGCAGAATTAGTTTCGGTATTTGGCCGAGGGAGTCAAGATTGGTCAGATTGCGTTTCGTAAGAACAAAACAATTGGTGCGTTTGAATTTCGTTCAACTTGGGATGTAACAGGTAAGTGCTTTTCATATAATGTACAATTAGAATTGCAGAATAGGAAAATTTATTTTTCTTATGATCTGTTACGTAAAAAATTGGCAAGTCGGCAAATTATCATGCGTTGTCCCAATAGCTAGAATAAAAATAAAGCGAAGAAAAGTGAAGTGATACGGCGATGACTAATTTTTTACCCCTTATTCCATAATCAGAAGCGAAAGAACTGACACATGGAAATTACGACGGATGTCTAGTGTCAGTTCTTTGAAACGAACAACTGCAGTGCATTGAGTCAATATATTTCGACTAGCATTAGTGCCCGTCGGTGCCCGGGTGTGTATTTATTGGATTAACATGTTACTCCACTTCCTTATTCTTCCTTTCTCCATCGTCTTCCGCCCCACTCTTTGACCGTTTCACCTGCGTGTGTCGTGAAATTCGGCCTGAAATTCAATTTCACGCGACTCAATTCTTATGACCTTATCTCCTGAAGAGTGTATCCTACAGTAATATACGATTTCACACACTTTTGAACATTTTTGCAAATTCACAAGGCTTATTAAAATTAGCTAGATTGCTTCAATCAGGTTTGACTCCATTTTTGCGCTGGTGCCCAGTGACTGCTTTGTACAAATCTGTAGAGAATGTCACCAATCGGTCGCAATTTGCTTATATTTTCCAGCTCTACATAGATTTCGGGCACAGTGTGGCTATTCTCACTGCTTTGAGTTATTTTTACATCTATACCGTCATGCAGAACGTAACTGTCAACATGACGGTTTAGATGTAAGCACATATGAGAAGCTTTGAGGCTGGCCACTCAGTGGCCGAAACCTAGATAGACCTGAAAAGTAAATACAAAAATTGCAATTGATTGCTGACATTACGTACAGATTTGTTTAAATAATATTCCACCAACGTTTTGTAAAAAGTAAAAAAACAAAATAGGTGGTGGGAGGCGGCAAATTAGCAGCTCGCACGGAGCGGCACTTGGTCTTGCGCCGGCCCTGTAATGAGGTGTCCTCAGTTGCTCACGGCAGTAAACATGTCATTTAACATCTGACAAAAACAAAAGGGCTCACACCGCCACAGATACATCATCACTCTCAAATTATTTCTGTCAGGAAAACATCGTTGGCTAAGAAGAACTTGTAAGAACCGAAGGTTTGTGGGCTTTCCACAATGTAAGTCACTGTCAGACTTTTATATCGATGGAATTGATTCCAAAAGTGTTTCGAAAGAAGTTTCGTTGTGGGAAAACTAAGTGCGAAGCAGTAATAAAGAATGTGAAAGCTTTTTCTTTATCTAACCTTCAGACAGAACTTCAGAACAAAAGACTTTCCATTTATCAGTATCTGTACAGACATTTAAAACCACAAAGACCTCAAAATATATCCAATATTAGTGCTGTACTTTCATTCAAAGACTGGAATTAATGTAAAAATATTAGATATCCTGAATTTTCCTGGTGAAAATGCAGTTATTATATATCATTCATCAACGGACAAATTGTAAAATCAATGGGGGAAAGAGAAAGTCATGGTGATTCGTGCATATACTGTCAATAGAAATTTTGGCGGAGTTTAACGTGAATGACAAATGCAAAGCTTTCTTCAAACTTCCTGAGGGAGAAAAACAGTTGGCGTGGGGTGGGCAGCGCATATCGCACCATAGCTCTACACAAACGTCAGCAGATTTGTTACCAGTGGACGACGAATATATTGTTACGAAGATTTATTCGTACTTTTACACAGTGCGTGTAGAAGATCTCAATTTTGGCGAACACAGAAATGCAATACAAAAGAATCTTGGGATACAGTAAAACACGATGGCTTTCACTTTTGCCCGCATCAGAGAGAGTCCTGACACTAAGTCGCGTGTTCGTAGTGCCCATACACATCCTGGAAACGTCCCGCATTGGGATTTGAAAAAGTTGGCGGCCTTAAGCATGAAGCCACTGCCTGCCCTACCAACACTGGTTTTAAAAGCACCTCGTTAGGCTAGAATTAAATAGCTTCACCTGGAACCAATTCAGAAGACACTACAGAAAATAGACGATCTCAGAAACTCGACACAGCACCTCGAATATATCGGAACTGTCAACCTGTTATGGTATATAGCCCACCCCTTTTGTGACTATAATTATCTCTGTACGAATAAATTTCGACTTTGATCTGTACTTATATTATATGCAATTCCTTAAAGTGGAAGCACTATAAGAAATTATGTAATATTTACCTACGAAATTATTCCATTTCTTTTGGTTCTTCCTATTGTTTTTCTTTGTAGTTATATGTAAAACATGTTAGAAATTATGTACATATATTTGCAGGTTATTTGTAACTTCATTCCAATATTTTGTATTAGAATCACTTCAAATATGTTTAAGTGCATTGCGCAACATTTTTTTGTCCTGTAACTCTCTAATATTCTTAACATTTGTATAGTCAGATTTTTCGTTTTGTTTACAATGTTTTGCTGTTGACATGTCAAAGAGGAACTACCTGACATGCCAAAGATAAATTATATGTGCATAATACACATTAACCTCTTTGATGAGGTAGATGTTTCATGTCTTTGAGCAAAGATTTGTAAACCTTCTGCTATATAACCAAGAGATCTGTTCTATCAGAGGCAGTAGGAAGTTGATGTTGGCTTATGCTCATGAAGTGTTATATTTTTTCCGTTGTAATTGTGATATATTTATATGTCTATTTTCTGGTAGTATCTATGCATTTAAGTTGTCAAGTTTAAACGGGCAATAAACCGTGTGTTTCTTTTGGTAGCTTGGCATGAATTTATATGCAAAAGTTCCTGTTGTGCCACGAAGAGCCTGGGAGTGATTTTCTTTATTTGAAGAATGTGTCACAGTTTTTGTTATTGAAAGTGTGTCGCCCTCCATAGAAACCCCCAAGAAGTATGAGGCGGTACGCTTTCAAACCCTAAACGGTGTCTCAGTAAGAAGAACCATTTAGTCAAAAGACCAACACCAGAAAAAATAATAAGACCGCCATCTCAGGGGGCCAACCGGGCAATGGCCCATATATCCTTCTAAAAGCGGACAATATATCAGAGAGCTATCATAAGGTCTGAAGAAAAACAAGTCGAATGTGGTAGTAGCACTTCTGGGCACTGTAGAAACCATTCACTGTGCGATTCAAAAGGCAGTGCCATAGAATACGGTTTTCCCGAAAATCCTACATCGAAGGAGACGGACTAAATAGTGCAGAATTCGTAACAAGAAGAGGCACGAGTGGCACAGAAGCACATATCCAAGGACAGGTGTTGCAAACCATGTGCACTAAATAAAGGCAAGCTGCGTACCAACTACGTTTCATAACTGAGTATACCCATTTGTTAACTCCATACTTCGCAATCCCTACTGCTCGGCGACATATCGGAGCCTAACAATTGGAAATTTGCATAGACCACACCGGTAGTCAAGTCAGGAAACACGAGCAATCCGCTGCATTACAGGTCAATGTCTCTGAGAGCGTTCTCCAGCAGGTTTCTGGAACATACGCTGTGTTCTCGACTTCGAAGAAAACGAGCTACTGGCACGTAGTCACCGCGGTTTCAGAAATAATCGTTTGACATAACTTACTAGGGGTCTTGGAGTAAAACGGAAAGGAAATATTGTGTGTTGCCTGCTGTTAGCGACCCATATAAATAAATAATTTTTGGAGAAAAATGTGAGCTGCTTTTTCAGATTATCTGCACACGATGCTGTCATTTACCATCTAGCAAACTAAGCAACACAAATTGCAAAATGACTCAGACGAGATATGTTTGTGCAGCGAAAACTGACAACTGATCTTAGGTCATACACAAGAGTACTACAGGGTGTCCAGAAAAGGACTCCCTGATTTCAAAGTTAAATATCTCGAAAACAAAGATCGATAGAGGAATGGAGAAACGGTATGTTTATTGTGAAAGCTGTAAGAAGTTTATACAGCAGTTTGAAATAATAGTTACAAAAGCTGCTAACAGATGGCGCTGTATTTGCCACACGTAATGCCTAGTATAAATAGTGATCCGAAGCCCAGAGCGATCAGTTCCACTATCGAAACGTGAAAGGAGGATAGCGTACCGAAGAAAGAGATTAAACCATGTACTCCATTGAACAACGCGTTTTTCTGGTGCTAGAGTACCACAGGTTAGAAGACAGTCCTACGGCAACAAGGCGAAGTTCTCAAGCACGATTTAATGTTCCAAAAGGACCCGATGCGAAAACCATTCGTACGCTCTTCGCAAAATTTCAACGAACAGGTAGCGTAACTGGTGATCTAGTGGGGCATGTTTGCAGCAAGCAAACCGCAGTTACGCCTGAAAATATCGCCACAGTTTCTGGAATTATTCAGCGAAATCCAATGTCATCCGTCCGTAGAAATGCATCTGAGACTGGTTTGAAGCGTTCCAGCAAGCAGAAAATACTGAGAAAGAGCCTACACATGTTTCCATTCAAAATTCAAACGCACCAGGCCATACCCGTACGAGCTGTGCAACAAAGGGTGGCCTTTGCTAATCAGATGCTCACAATGATTGATAGTGAAGGATTTGATGTTGGCTGCATCTGGTTTACAGTTGAAGCACACTTCCACATGAATGGACACGTGAATAAGCAGAACTGGCGATTTTGGGGTTCCGAAAAGCCATACTGGTGTGAAGCGAAACCCCTGTATTCTCCTAAAGTTACAGTGTGGGCTGCAGTATGCAGCAGAGGCATTATTGGCCCTTTTTTCATTCGAGAAACGGTCACTGGTGCACGTTACGTTGCAATTTGGGAACAATTTGTCGCCACACAGCAAGCGTTAAGAGGATCGACCAGGTACTGAGTGGTTTATGCAAGATGGAGCCCGACCACATCGGACCGAACAAGTGTTTCGCTTTCTTGAGGAATACTTCGGGAATATCCCAAATTTACTGGTCCAGGCATAGACTGGACTCCATATTCTCAGGATTTGACTCCCTGTGACTTTTTTTTTTTTTGTCTGGCACAGTGAAAGACATGGTCTACCCGAAGCATCCCGCCACGCTGGACGAGCTTGAATCGGCGATCCCTGTGGTATGTGAATTCATTTCGGTTGAGACACTACGAAATGTGATGGCGAATTTCATTCTTCATTTGCGCCACCTCTGTAGTGCCAATGGTGAACATTTTGAAAACATTGTGATGTGACTGCTTTCAAAGAGTGTTTTCATACGAGACATGTATGCTGATATGAGCTGTATACCGTACAGCGCCATCTGTTAGCAGCTTTTGTAACTATTATTTCAAACTGCTGTAGAAACTTCTTACAGCTTTCACAATAAACATACCGTTTACTGCATTCCTCTATCGATCTTTGTTTTCGAGATATTTAATTTTAAAATCAGAGAGCCCTTTTCTGGACACCCTGTAAGAGAAATGCGTTAAATTTTGGATACCCGATAAATCGCAGAAATCTCAAAGCAATTACCTATGTATTACAACTGCAAACAAGTTCAACTGGAACGGTCACCTTGAAATGTGGGGAAGGCAAGACGAACCAGGGAGGGTCTGCGTTTTGCCGGCTGTCTCGAGTTCAGTGGTCGACTTGTTTGTAAAGTGACTGGACTGTAACCGGATCTCCACACAGCCGTGCTGTCAGCTGGGACTCGGTAAAACCAGTCTCGAGGCTAAATGAAGGGAAGAAACTCGTTGTACAAGTCCTCGATCATTATGTCTGCTACATACACTACCCGTCCGGATCAAAATAAATTCTATGTATTACCTGTTGTGGAATGTCCTGTGATGTAAACCTTTGAATTAACATAATTATCAACATCAGAGTTCAATGAATCACTCTACGCGCCAAACACGTATATAATCAACATACGGAGGCTATCTATGTTGCATCAGAACTCTAGGTAGCAGCAACAAGCAACACTAGCCAACATATTTTGTAACGTCGAGCAGGCCAAACATTTAATACGGACAGATGCTGAGAAATGTGTTTTTCTCGATATAAATACACCTAAAGTGTATTTCGTTTCATGATAAATCATGTTTCGTGCATTTGCAGTGTTCAGTTTGTAATGGAACAGTTGGAATATCGTACCTTATCTACGTACCAGCATGTTTTCATATCTACATCTACGTACATACTCTGCAATTCACCGTAAGGTGCGTGGCGGAGGGTACACTGTACCACTACTAGGCATTTCAAAAATCAAATGTTTCTATAGCTTATGGGACTTAATTACGGGGTCGTTAGTCCCTAAACATACAAACTACTTATGAACTAGCTAACACTAAGGACGGCACAAATATCCATGCCCGAGGGGGGATTCGAACCCCCGACCGTAGTGGCCGTGCAGACCGTGACTGGAGCGCCTCAGTCCCCTCGGCCACCGCGACCGGCACTAGGCATTTCCTTTCCTATTCCACTCCTAAATAGAACGAGGAAAAAAAGAATGCCTATATGCCTCCGTACGAGCCCTAATTTCTCTTATCTTTTCTTTGTGATCACCACGCGAAATGTAGGTAGGCGGCAGCAAGATCGTACTACACTCAGCTTCAAATTCCGGCCCTCTAAATTACCTCAACAGAAATTCACGAAAAGAACGTCGTCTTTCCGCCAGCGATCCCCAATTGAGTTCCCCGAGCATTTCCGTGACACTCGCGCATTGGTCGAACCTACCGGTAACGAACCTAGCTGCTCGCCTCTGAACTGCTTCTATGTCTTCCTTTAAACTGATCTGCTGCGGGTCCCAAAAACTTGAGCAATACTCAGGACGTGGTCGTACAAGCGTTTTATACGCAGTCTCCTTTACAGATGAAGTACATCTTCCCAAAATTCTCCCAAAAAAACCGAAATCGGCTGTCCGTCTTACTCACAACTGTCCTTACATGTTCGTTCCACTTCATATTGCTCTGCAATGTTACGCCTAGATATTTGAACGACGCGAAAGCATCAAGAAGCTCACTACTAATGCTGTATTCGAACATTATGGGATTGTTTTTCCTACTCATGCGCATCACCTTACATTTTTCTACATTGAGAGCTAGCTGCCATTCTTCACACCAAGTAGAAATTTTGTCTGTCATCTTGTATGCTATTACAGTAAGTTAAAGACGACACCCTCCCATACACCGCAACATCATCAGCAAACAGCCGCAAATTACAAGTTACTCTGTCCATCAGGTCATTTATACAGATAGAAAATAATAGCGGTCCTATCACACTCCCCTGGGGCACGCCTGACGATACACTCGTCTCTGATGAACACTCGCCGTCGAGAACTATGTACTGCGTTCCATTACTTAGGAAGTCTTCCAGCCAGTCACAAATCTGTGAACCTATTCCATAAGCTCGTATCTTCGTTAGCAGTCTGCATTGTGGCACCGCGTCGAACGCCTTTTTGAAGTCGAAAAAGAAAAAACACAATCAGCCTGTTGCCCTTCATCCATGGCTCGCAAGATGTCATGTGAGAAAAGGACAAGCTGAGTTTCACATGAACGATGTTTCCTAAACCCGTGCTGATTGATAGAAAGAAACTTTAACGTTGCAAGGAAATTTACTATATTCAAACTGAGAATATGCTCCAAAATTCTACAGGAAACTGATGTCAACGATATTGACCTGTAATTGTGTGGGTCAGTTCTCTTTCCTTTCTTATAAATACTAGTCACCTGCGCTTTTTTCCACTCACTAGGAAGTTTGCTCTGAATTAAAGATTCGCGATAAATGCAAGCTAAGTAGGGGGCCAATGCCGCAGAATACTCTTTGTAAAACCGAACTGGTATTCCATCCGGACCAGCAGACCTTTTCGCATTTAGCTCTCTCAGCTGCTTCTCTACACCGGAAATACCTATTACTATGTCCTCCATTTCGGAATTAGTACGCTGATCAAATGGTGGTACATTTGTGCGGCCCTCCTGCGTGAATGATTTTTTAAAGGTTCTGTTTTGTTTCTTTCGTCAGGGAAAAAAAGTCCTTTTTACGCATTTGTCATGCTTATACAGCAAATTTTCTTGCTCTTGAACATATATATGTTCATTCCATATGTGGAATCTCCCGGTAGTCGGCTTTATAGAAACACACCTTTCTACTGTATTTAGTGTGTGTCATAGTGCCGCAAGAGATTAGCCGGGTGGTCTAAGGCATCATGCTGCGGACTTGGCGGCCGCTCCTGCCGGAGGTTCGAGTCCTCCCTTGGAGGTGTGTGTGTGTGTGTGTGTGTGTGTGTGTGTGTTTTGTCCACAGTGTAAGTTAGTTTAAATAGTTTGTCAGTCTAGGAACTGACGACCGTAGCTTTACCAACATTTCAATATTTTTTTGTGTCACTGATCGTCAATACATCTTTGTGCGCATAAGAAAATTACGTTTTAAACGATAACTGCAACTGGAACTTAGGTCAATACACTGTATACAGGGTGTTACAAAAAGGTACGGCCAAACTTTCAGCAAAACATTCCTCACACACAAAGAAAGAAAATATGTTATGTGCACATGTGTCCGGAAACGCTTAATTTCCATGTTAGAGCTCATTTTATCCCTTCTCTTCAAATCACATTAACCATGGAATGGAAACACACAGCAACACTTTCTTACAGCAAATGTTCAAAATGTCCTCCGTTAGCGAGGATACATGCATCCACCCTCCGTCGCATGGAATCCCTGATGCGCTGATGCAGCCCTGGAGAATGGCTTATTGTATCACAGCCGTCCACAATACGAGCACGAAGAGTCTCTATATTTGGTACCGGGGTTGCGTAGACAAGAGCTTTCAAATGCCCCCATAAATGAAAGTCAAGAGGGTTGACGTCAGGAGAGCGTGGAGGCCATGGAATTGGTCCGCCTCTACCAATCCATCGGTCACCGAATCTGTTGTTGAGAAGCGTACGAACACGTCGACTGAAATGTGCAGGAGCTCCATCGTGCATGAACCACATGTTGTGTCGTACTTGTAAAGGCACATGTTCTAGCAGCACAGGTAGAATATCCCGTATGAAATCATGATAACGTGCTCCAGTGAGCTTAGGTGGAAGAACATGAGGTCCAATCAAGACATCAGCAACAATTCCTGCCCAAACGTTCACAGAAAATCTGTGTTGATGACGTGATTGTACAATTGCGTGCGGATTCTCGTCAGCCCACACAAATTTACAATTTGATCACGTTGGAATGAAGCCTCATCCTTAAATAGAACATTTGCACTGAAATGAGGAGTGACACATTGTTGGATGAACCATTCGCAGAAGTGTACCCATGAAGGCCAATCAGCTGCTGATAGTGCCTGCACACGCTGTACATGGTACGGAAACCACTGGTTCTCCCGTAAATTTACATTTAAAGAGAAGCAATAAAATGAGCTCTAACATGGAAATTAAGCGTTTCCGGACACATGTCCACAAAACATATTTTCTTTCTTTGCGTGTGAGGAATGTTTCCTGAAAGTTTGGCCGTACCTCTTTGTAACACCCGGTAAAAACTTTGTTACGATAGTTTTACTTTTTGTACAAAATTTTAAAGGCTCACACAACGATAGGTAAGCAGTGTAAGACTGGAACCACTTGCGACCTACTCAGAGTATTTACGTACGGTCTTCTTGCCTTAGAGGTTCTGGTAAACGCTCTTTTCTGACAAACATGAATAGTACCGGGATATGAGATGGAGCATGACAGCGTTCCTTTGCATTAGAACTGCTGAAAGCCACTCAAAAAGCATAACGCTAAAACAAAATTAGGCCTATGTAGGCCACGGAACAGGAATTTGTGTCATCATCAAAGATAATTAAGCCTTTGAATCGAGTTTTGAAGCGTTTATCGACGATTAATTTGGCCTGCTTTGTCTATAAATTCCAAACAATTATATAAATATGTTTCAAAAGAGACAGGTTGGCTGGCCAGTACTTACCTTGTCGCTGTACCGTCGATAGTTACACACAGAAAAAAAGGACGAAAATAAAACAAACTTTCGGAACTGTGTTTCTTCTTCAGGTAAGAGAGAAGGGAAAAAATAAGAAAAAGAGGAATGGGAGAGGAAGGGGAAGGTAATTCACGACCTAGGTCGGTAGATATGTGAGTCTCAGATGCCTAGCGTGGAGTTCGCTAAACGTCATCCAAGTGAAAAGTCTAATAAATGGAACTAGGGGTTATTCAGAAATTTGCCATTATCTACAGGGTAAGATACATCGGAATTACTCAAATGCGCGTTTCGGGCTAAAGTTAAAATATTCAAATGTTTGTAAACCGAAGGCACCAAACTGCTAAGTTCATCGGAGCCTAGCCTTACAAACTACTGAGACTAATTTATCCTAAGGACAACCCAAGCAGAAGAAACTGAGAAAAGCCGACAACAAATGGACGCGATAGAAAACACCGTAACTAACGAGCATACACAGTAGCAGGTGTCACAAAAAGTTGCAAGAAGAAAGACAATGCAGTGTACTGAATGAAGAAGGTAGCCTACGGTTTTACATTTCGTCGACAGCGTGGCCGTTCGAGACGGAGCCCACATTTTTTGGGGAAGTATAGATTGCACAGTTGCACAGTGGTAGAGTACCATGCCCTGGGATTTTTATCTGTCACTTTCCACTTCTTTCACCTCTGGCAGTATTACTCACGTGAGAAATACCGAGTAGCACCGTGGTTAGGAACCCACGTTAAACTGTAGGTCCCCCTGTAACTGGCTGGGTAAGTCAGTTCGAAGGTTGGAGGAAGGCAACGGCATACCACCTCCTAACAGGACCATGCCTAGTAAAGCACTGTGGTGTTAAAGCCAATCTTCGGATTGTTGACTGCTTTACCTTTTTAGATTACAAAAAGGTCTTCGACTGTGTCGGTGGCACTGCTCACCGAGTATGGGGTACCAAAACATCTGGTATCCTTACTGAAAGGTCTGTATAATAGCCATACCGCAACCATAAAAGTAGATGGTGAAGACTCGGAGATTTTCGATGTGGCAGGTGGCGTTAGACAAGGTTGCATACTGTCACCTCAGCGCTACAACATTTATGCAGAGTATGTAATCGCCGCTGTGAATTAGCCGTCCGTGCTGGAGAGCCTTGCTCCTTTGCTTAATTTACCTTTATTTAAGTAGTTTGTATTATACGGACTGATAACCTAGAAGTTGAGTCCGATAGATTTACAAACATTTGAACATTTTGTATGTACTCGGGAAAGCGCTGGATGGCTGGAACGGTGGGATTTCAATTGGCGGCAGGAATTTCAACAATTTACTCTTCGCAGATGATACTACGCTCATAGCAGGTAGTGAGGAAGGACTTGGTGATCTGCTCTCGAGAGTGAAAGGCATTAGTCTAAATTTTGGTCTAGAGATAAACATGAAAAAATTATGGTTCTAAATCGCTAATGCATGGATCAACACCAACTTAGATTAGATTAATACTAGTTCCATAGATCATATGTAAGACATTTCGTAATGATATGGAACGTGTCAGTCTAGTAAATATTGTATACAATACAATATTTTAAGGATTTTTATTAGATTTTTTGTTTTTTTAATTTTTTTAAACTTTTTATTTCTTTACTTTTATAAGTTTTATCTAAAAATTCATCTACATTGTAGAAGGAGTTGCCATTCAGAAATTCCTTTTATTTTCTTTTTAAATACTAGGTGACTATTTGTCAGACTTTTGATGCTACTTGGTAAGTTCAAAAATGTTTGTAAATCTTATGGGACTTAACTACGGGGTCATCAGTCGCTAAACTTACATACTACTTATGAACTACTTACGAACTAGGACGGCACAAATATCCATGCCCGAGGGAGGATTCGAGCCCCCGACCGTAGTGGCCGTGCAGACCATGACTGAAGCGCCTCAGTCCCCTCGGCCACCGCGGCCGGCACTTGGTAAGTGATCAAAGACTTTTGTTGCAGCATAATTCACCCCTTTCTGAGCCAGAGTTAGCTTTAACCTTGAATAGTGAATATCATGCTTTCTCCTAGTGTTGTAGCTATGCACACTGCTATTACTTTTGAATTGGGTCGGATTGTTAATAACAAGTTTAAAGGATCTTGAAATAGTGAGTGAATATGTATATCTAGGCTCTCTGATCAGTTGCACAGAAAAGTGTGTCAAAGACGACGAGCCGCAATAGTCAAACTCAGCAAGATGTGGGAGAATCGGGTAATATCCAAGAGAACAAACATGCACTTGGTGGGCCTTGGTGTTTCCTGTATTGTTATAGGGATGGGATACCTGGACCGGGAAAGGTGGTGATACGTAATATTCGCGTTGATGCCTTCGAGATGAGGTGTTGGAGAAAGATGCTGCGTGTACCATGGACACAAAGGAGAACAAATGCTTCAATAAAAGAAGAACTTCACATCACTAGAAGGTTATCTTCTCGTGTTAGCCAGAAATACGTCACTTCCTTGGGCACATACTGAGAAGGAAAGGGAATAATTTAGAGAAGTGAAGAATTTCACCGGCCTACCTCTTCACGTCATATTAAGAAAGGCTGAAGATCGCTGTGAATGGAGACATCTGACTGAAGTTTGGACTTTCTAAGAATGAATGAGGAAATGAGGTCACGACACTCAGCAACAGGGGCGCCGACTCCAAGAATGTTTTGGGGGTGCTGAGAACCCACATAAAATTGAGGTGGAAAATAAAATTGTATAAATTAAAAACAAATCGGGAAACATCAAAACCTACCTTATGACTCAAGAGGCAATGCAAAACTTGACCATAGCGAGAGACGATATTTCATACGTGAAAGAAATGATCAGTTTCATACGCGGGTCCTCAAGCGAGTAGTAATGAGTGTCCGTGTTTTACCCACTATGCTAGCTTTATTCATCCTGAAGCACGTCGGTCCTTTTGACCTTTCAGGTATACGTATTTATGAACATTCGATTGTGTTCTTTCAGGATTTTATCTTGAAGAATCTGATGCTGATGCTAAAGTTAATCGTTTTTCATTTATCTTTGTCACTCCCCTTGTTATTAAAATTATAGATTCAGGCTTAAAAAAACCTTGGACTATAATAATACTGTCAGAAATGTCATGAAGTTATCTCGAAGTGATGAAACTTTCGATGAAGTATACAGCTCTTGCTTGGAAATGACCAAAAAAATTTGATGTCGGACTTCAAAATCTCAAAATATTTCAAAGATTTCTTTAAACCTTGGTGACGGTGTTCTACTACACGCTTTTGTCAAAAAGAATAGCTTCGCAGAAAAAGTGTTAGATTAGTGTACAGTGAAAAATTATTTCATTGGTCTTGTAGAAGTTTTGGGTTGTTGCTTATATCGAAATATCCACTTCGGCCAATTATATCGCTTTATTGTAGTGTCCTAATGCAGCCATGCTTTCCTTTTCTTCCTCCTCCTTCTATCTTTAAAAGGCCAGACAAATGCTTATTTACTTTTATCAAGTATAGTTCATTCAAAAATGCATGAACATGATTTTCAGGAGGGTTGGTTTCGAACATTAGTGAACCGTGATATAGAGCACCTACACTGATTTTCAAAAGTCGGCGCTTCTACTCAGCAATGAGTAAAACGGCTAATGATTACGATGATGACGGAAGGAAATCGGCCGAGCCCTTTCAAAGGAATCATCCCGGCATTTGCCAGGAGTGATTTAGGAAAATCGTGGAAGACCTATAAATCTGGTTGGCCTGAGAGGTGGATTCGAACCACTGTCCTCCCAATAAGAGTGCGGTGTGCTACCATTGCCACCTCATTTGGTAATTCACTGAAGAGATTTTGGAGTGGAGAGAAATAGAGATCCGTCAGTTACGGAAATGAAGTAATTGATGGGCGTGACGAATTGGGTGAAACTACGACCTTCACTGCTGTAGGCCGCCGCTAATTGGAGGAGGAGGGGGGGGGGAGTATATGGCGTGATGCAACCAGGCTGGGAGAGGCAGCACACTAGCACTGCCGGCGGATGTTCTCCGTAGCCATGCGCCGCCCTGTGTGTACATGAAGGGCGAGTCCACGTCAACAGGCAGCATGTTCATCCCCTGCTGTCAAGAGCGAATCATCTCCAGACATTTAAAAAAAAAAAAAAATTGGCCACTGCGGTTTTATGACAACACTCGATGCGAAAGCACTCTTACGACCTGAACATATTCGTCTGTGAAAGTTTAGTTACGGTACTGAAACAATTTTGCTACGAGATTAATTTCGAAAAGGGCGTCTAGTCTCTCGAAACCCGCTGAGTTATTACGCAACTCTTACAGGTTCCTTCTTTCTTTTGTGTGTGTGTGTGTGTGTGTGTGTGTGTGTGTGTGTGTGTGTGTGTAGGAAAAATATCGCTGTCGATGAAAATCAGCTATAACTATTTTTTCTTATTTCTTTAGATACTCTGCAAAGGACCTGGAAGAACAGTTCAACGCAATGGACAGTGTGCTGAAAGGTGGATGTAAGATGAAGGTTAACAACAGCAAAATTAGGGTAATGGAGTGCAGTGTAAGAAAATCAGGTGATGCTGAAGGAATTAGATTAGGTAATGAAGCAATAAAGGAGGTACATGAGTTTTGTTACTTGGGCAGTAAAAATAACAAATGATGGTCGCAGTACAGAGAATATACAATGCAGAATGGCAATGGGTAGAAAAGCATTCTTGAAAAAGAGAAATTTGTTAACATCGAATATTGTTTTAAGCCTAAGGAAGTCCTTTCTGAAGGAATTTGTGTGGAGTGCTGCCTTGTATGGGAGTGAAACATGGACGATAAGCAGTGCGGACAGGAAGAGAATAGTGGCTTTTGAAATGTGCTGCTACAGAAGAATGCTGAAGATTAAGTGGGTGGATCGCGTAACTAATGAGGAGGTACTGAACAGAATTGGGTAGAAAAGGAATTTCTGGCATACCTTGACCAAAAGAAGGGATCGATTGGTAGGACACATTCTTAGACATCAAGTAATTGTGAATTAAGCGTTGGAGGGAAGTGTGTGGGGTAAGAACTGCAGAAGAAGACGAAGAGATGGATTTAGTAAGCAGATTCAAACAGAAGTAGGTTGCCGTTCTTATGTGGAGTTGAAGAGGCTTGCTCAGGATACGGTATTGCGGAGAGCTGCATCAAACCAGTCTCCGGACTGAAGACGACAACAAAAACATATCTGCAAACAATAAGTTGCGAGGCATAACATAATGCGGGGTGATGGTTAGAGAAGCCTAGCACAGGTTGAGTGACATCACACGCACGATGCTCCAGGTAGCCTAAACGGTATCCAGTATTAAGTTAAACGTGCATTCAGAACTGCCCCGTAGATAAATTGTGACACAAGTTACATTGCTTTATAGAAAGGTATACAATTTCTGATACTGTTTTCCCTAATGTCACTCAGCATAGCCATAAAACCTGAGGCCCCGCGTTTTACAGATCAAGAGTGTGCCTGGAATATGCTTGTAATTAGGCGTTCAATCCTGCATGTATTGGAGTGCTCACGTATCCCATTGTCGTCTCTGCAATTTTAACTAATGTCAAAAGAAGCCATGTGAAATAATTTCAGAAATTCTGACAACTAAGGACTCCCACTTCTAATGGTTAATAAAACTTACGAAGAAAGAAAAATACGTAAATTTTGACAGCACACGCTCGTATCAGGATTTTTTAAATTTATTTATTATTTAACATGCCCCATTACATAGTAATATTACATGTTTCGTATCAGGATGGATCATGCCATGATACCGTGACATGCATTTGAGAATGCATCGTGTTGCGTCAGTCCATGACTTTACAATCTGTAGACATGACCACAGTAGGTTTTTTTTTTTTTTTTTTTTTTTTAAAAACTTTTTATTTCTAAATTTGGAAACCCTATTGAAAGGAATAAGATTTACAACGAAGAATTTGAAGAAGGAATTAAAGTTCAGAAAGAAACAGAAATGTTGCTGTTTGCCAATGAGATTATACTTCTGTGAGAGCCAGTAAAAGATTTGGAAAACCGATTGTACGGAATGGACAGTTTCTTGAAAGGAGGGTATAAGATGAACATTAGGAACAGCGAAACTAGGGTAACGGAGTATAGCGCATGAAAATGAAGCGATTCTGAAGGAATTAAGAGTATATTAGGTAACGAGACAATAAAGGTAGGAGATGAGTTTTGTTATTTGGTAGCAAAACGCTGGCCGAGGTGGCCGCGGGGTCTGAGGCGCTCCAGTCATGGTCTGCACGGCCACTACGGTTGGGGGTTCGAATCCCCCCTTGGGCATGGATATTTGTGCCGTCCTTAGTATAAGGTAGTTCGTAAGTAGTTTGTAAGTTTAGGGACTGATGACCCCGTAGTTAAGTCCCATAAGCTTAACAAACATTTGAACATTTGATTTTTTGGTAGCAAAACAGGGGAACTTACGATAGCCAAAGTACATATAAATGCAGAATGGCTACGGGAAGAAAAGCGTTTCTGAAAAAAGAGAAAATTGTTGACATCGAATATTAAGAGTAAGGAAGTTGTTTCTAAAGCTATTTGTCTGGAGTGAAGCATTGTACGGGAGTGGAACGTGGACGATTAGTTCAGACAAAAAGACTGTAGAATCTTTTGAAATGTGCTTCTGCAGGAGAATGGTGAAGATTAGATGGGTAGATCGCGCAACCAATGAGGAGGTACTGAACAGAAATAGGAAGAAAGAAATGTCTGGCGTGTCTTGAATAAATGAACGGATCAATTGGTAGGACTAATTCCGACACATCAAGGAATCGTAAGCATTAATTAATTGTAGCCACAGTAGCTACGTTTAGTAACCGTGTCTGTGTGAAACAATTAACGTTTGTTGTTTCTATTAGTAGTGACTTTAACACAATGCTACGCGTTTCGAGCATGTTCTGCTCCTCTTCACACGCTGTTTACGTACAGAAAATTGCTTAGACGACGTTATATTAAACTACTCTGCTGTCAGATCCGATGCAAACCTGTCTGCACCCCACACAGGTGGTGATATAAATGACTAACCACACGAATACCAGCAGAAGACACCACTGCAGTTCAGTTCTTGGCCATCCACTGACCCCACATACACCCCCTCCCCACCCAATCACCCCACGTACCACCCCAACATCCAACAATAACAAATAAGACACTAGAATAATTCAATATAACGTAATATAAGCAATTTTCTGTGTTTAATCAGTGACTAAAGATAAGCTGAACATGCTCGAAACGCGTAGCATTGTGTTAAAGTCACTGCTAATAGAAACAACGAACGTTAATTGTTTCATACAGACACGGTTACTTAACTTAGTCACTATGGCTACAATTAATTAATACTGACGATTCCTTGATATCTCGGAATTTGTCCTACCAATCGATCCGTTCATTTATTCAAGACGCGCCAGAAATTTCTTTCTTCCCATTTCTGTTCAGTACCTCCTCATTGGTTGTGCGATCTACCCATCTAATCTTCACCATTCTCCCGCAGAAGCACATTTCAAAAGCTTCTACAGTCTTTTTGTCTGAACTAATCATCCACGTTCCACTCCCGTACAATGCCACAATCCAGACAAATGCCTTTAGAAACAACTCCTTGCAATTTTTCCTATTTTCAGAAACGCTTTTCTTCCCATAGCCATTCTGCATTTCTATGTACTTCGGCTATCGTGAGTTCCCCTGTTTTGCTACCAAATAACAAAACTCATCTCCTACTTTTATTGTCTCGTTACCTAATATACTCGTAATTCCTTCAGAATCGCTTGATTTTCCTGCACTATATTCCGTTACCCTAGTTTCGCTGTTGCTAATGTTCATCTTATTACCTCCTTTCAAGAAACTGTCAATTCCGTGCAATTGGTCTTCCGAATCTTTTGCTGGCTCTCACAAAAGTATAATCTCATTGGCAAACAGCAACATTTCAGTTTCTTTTTGAACTTTAATTACTTCTCCAAATTTCTTTGTGATCATGTTGTGTATCGTTATAAATCTTCTTCCTTTCAACAGGGTTTCGAAATTTCTAATTAAAAGGTTTTCTACAGATAGTGAGGCGATGGTCTTTCCGACCATGAGTCATGAACTGATGCAACACGATGCATTCTCAAATGCTGTGTCAGGGTATCATGGTATGATCCATCCTGATACGAGCGTGTGATGGCAAAATGTACGTATTTTTCTTTCTTCATAAGTTTTATTAACCATTAGAAGTGGGAGTCCTCAGTCGTCAGAATTTCTGAAATTATTTCACACGGCCTCGTTTGACATTAGTTAAAATTGCAGAGACGACAATGGGATACGTGAGCACTCCATATGGCGATGGGCCTGGGGTAAATGATCGACACATGATAAAATAAAGTACAATACATGCAGGATTGTACGCCTACTTATAAACATATTCCTGGCATACTTTTGATCTGTAAAACGCAGGGCCTCAGGTTTTATGCCAACGCTGAGTGACATTAGGGAAAACAGTATCAGAAATTGTATAACTTTCTACAAAAAAATGTAACTAATGTCATAATTTATCTGCGGGGCAGTTTTGAATGCATGTTTAACTTAATACTGGATACCGTTTAGGCTACCTGGAGCATCGTGCGTGTGATGTCACTCAAACTGTGCTAGGCTTCTCTAACCATCCCCCGCATTAAGTTATAGAGATGAAGAGGCTTGCGCAGGATAGCGGCCTGTGGAAACCTCCATCAAGCCAGTCTAAGGACTGATCGTGATCCAGAAACAGGCGTGCCGATAATGCTTCCGGAAATGGATACGGCGTTCGGAGTGGGTATTAGATTAATACTTGTTCCATAGATCATATATACGACATTTCTTAATGATTTGGAACTTGTAAGTCTAGTACATGTTGTCTACACTTGACAATCAATAGTTTAAGGATTTTTTATTACTTCTTTTTTATTTTTCAATTTTTATTTGTTTATTTTTTTATATTTCTTTAAGTACTATCTAAAAATTCATCTACATTGTAGAAGGAGTTGGCATTCAGAAATTCCTTTAATTTCTTTTTAAATACTAGTTGGCTACCTTTCAGACTTTTGATGCTACTTGGTAAGTGATCAAAGACTTTTGTGGCGGCATAATTCACCCCTTTCTGAGCCAAAGTTAGATTTAACCTTGAATAGTGAATATCTCCCTTTCTCCTAGTGTTGTAGCTATGCACACTGCTATTACTTTTGAATTGGGTTGGAATGTTAATAACAAATTTCATGAGTGAATATATGTATTGTGAAGCTACAATGAAGATCCCTAAATAAATGTCTGCAGGATGCTCTTGGGTGGGCTCCAACAATTCTCCTGATTACATGCTTTTGTGGAATGAATACTTTTTTTACTCAATGTTGAATTGCCCCAGAATATGATCCCATATGAAAGCAATGAATGAAAATAGGCGTAGTAAGCTAATTTACTGAGATGTATATCACCAAATGTTGCAATGACTTTGATAGCATAAGTAGCTGAACTCAAACGTTTCAGGAGATCTTCAATATATTTCTTCCAATTCAGTCTCTCGTCATGCAAAGCTAAAATTTTTGAATATTCTACCGTAGCTAGAGATTTATGTTCAAAGTCTAAATTTATTAATGGTGTCATGCCATTTACTGTACGAAACTGTATATTCTGGGTTTTATCACAGTTTAATCAGAGTCCATTTGTAGAGAACCACATGATAACTTTCTGGAAGATATAATTTACAATTTCATCAGTTAATTCCTGTTTGTCAGGTGTGATAGCTATATTTGTATCATCAGCAAAAAGTACTACCTTAGCATCTTCGTGAATGTAGAATGGCAAGCCATTAATATATATTAAGAACAGCAAAGGACCCAAGACAGAACCTTGTGGGACACCATTTTTTATAGCTCCCGAGTTAGAGGAATTAATTGTTTCATTTATATCTTGTGAACTGCTTATTTCAACTTTCTGCACTCTTCCGGTTAAGTATGACTTAAACCATTTGTGCACTGTCCCACTCATACCACAATACTTAACCTTATCTGGAAGAATCCCGCCGGCCACGGTGGCCGAGGGGACTGAGGCGCTTCAGTCACGGTCTGCACGGCCACTACGGTCGGGGGTTCGAATCCCCCCTCGGGCATGGATATTTGTGCCGTCCTAGTTCGTAAGTAGTTCATAAGTAGTTTGTAAGTTTAGGGACTGATGACCCCGTAGTTAAGTCCCATAAGCTTCACAAACATTTGAACATTTTTTGGAAGAATCCCATGATGTAACTGAGAAGACCATTGCGAAAGAGAACAAGCGTAATAAGTAAAAGGAAGGCACTGATGATTTTTGCGGAGAAAGTGGGGGAATGTTTTGGAACGGACCACGCACGACCCGCGCAGAGTCGGAGGCTACACCCTTGGTGCGGGTGACCGTAAATGGCAGGAGCTGCTGGCCAGCCGCTCCCGGCGTGCACCGCGCGGCGCCGGCCGCTGTGAAGAGAAGCCTCCACTCACCCAGGGCGGGCGTCTCGTCCTCCAGCTCCATGAGCACGCGCCCCGACAGGAACTGCCCCGGGAAGTACAGCAGGTTGGTGTTGTCGAACAGGATCAGGAACTTGAGCAGCTTACGCGACATGGCGGCTGGTGTCGGCTCCGCCACAACACGACAACAACAACAACCGCACCGCAACAAGTGACCACTCCGTGCGGCGCGACGTGCAGCCGCAGGCAGACTGGAGCAGCGGCGAGGCGCGGGCGCCGGAGCGCAGCTTCGGCCGCCTTCGGCTTCGGTCGGGGGCGCTCGGCTCAGCGCCTCGGCGCTGCACTCACACCCAAACCTTCAGATGTCAGACACTCAGATCCACACCAAACGTTGTATATCGATAGAGTATCAACCGAAACGTCTATATAATTCGTGATTTTTGCTGCCGTCCAGTAGAACATGCGTAAATTATAATAATAAGTAATATCTAACCTACGGAGTAGAGGAAAATCGTGTCTGTGAGGCATAATCACGTCACACCACCGCGGGATAGTTGGTAGAGCGTTAGCTTGTCGTGCAGAAGGTCCTGGGCTCAACCGCCACCTCGCTCTAATTTTTTTTCGTTGTTTAAACTAGAGTAAGTAGGAAATTGTAAAAAGGGGCAACGTGTTCCTCATATGTAAAAGGACTGTTTCGATTTTGTAGCAATGTGTTATTGGCAGCTTACTCTTACTTCGTTTACTACTTTAATTACGCTTATTGTTTTTAACATTACTATTATTTTTGTTATTGTTATTACTGTTATTACTATTATTACTATTAATACAGCTGTATGTGTGATGCAGTTGTTTTTTTATTCATATGTTCTGATTATGTTTGTTTATTCTGTGAAACTACGAATAAACCCTACAGATTTGCTACTTTCAAACAAAACGAAGCAAGAGTAAACTGCCAATGACAAATTGCTACAAAATGGAAACAGTCCTTTTACATATGAGGAACATGTTGCCCCTTTTAACAATTTCCAACGTACTGTAGTTTAAACAATGAAAATATTTAAAGCACAGGTGGGGCTTGAACCCAGGACCCCCTGCACGACAATCTAATGCTCTATCTACTAACCCACGATAGCGTGACGTGATTATGCCTCACAGATACGCTTTTCCTCTATTCCGTAGGTTAGTTGTTACTTATTATTATAGCTTATGCACGTTCTACTGGACGGCAGCACAAATCACGAATTATATAGACGTTTCGGCTGATACTCTATCGATATACAACGTTTGGTACGGATCTGAGTGTCTGACATCTGAAGGTTTGGGTGTCAGATCACCGGGAGGACCAGCGAGCACAGAATAACATAGAGAGGCTATATCACAGACATTATATTACTAGACTGGCAATGCCAAAGACCTATATAAACAATATAGACTGGGCACAGCGCCGCCATAGTTGGAGCCAATTGGAAAGGTTGCCGCCATCTTTGAGAACGTCAGTGTCATGGCAGGTGATACTGGGCGTCTGCTAACAACTCAATCATAGGTTTCATATTAATATTGCCAGTGTCGATTTTTCCTTAATTTATGGACGGCGCATTTCGGAAAGTAATTCCCACTACGAATAGCATTTCTCGCTTACTATTGCATCCTAAGTGTAATGTTTACAATCGTCGAACTGCTGCATAATTTAATATTACTATAGTGTCAATAATCGTTTGTATTTACCGACATATCTTCCCTATAAACACAGGCGAATTTCTTTAAAATCTATAATTACATTTATTCTGCCTGTGGTTCAAATGATATTTCATGCTTTGAAGTACATTACGTATTTATCAAGCTCCCCACAATTTGTCGTTTCCTTGGTACTCTCCTTACAGCTTTTGGTTTCTGTAGGCGCTCAGGAAACGAAAACATTGTTGACTGTCATTTTCCAGTAGCTGCTTTCGATCTGTGGTAGCATCCATAACTTTTCTTCAAAATGACAAGAGCATATGTAACTATACTTTCTAGGCTGCCACTTATCACGCCTCATACTGGTTACTCATTGTAACTAATTGAAACTATTACTTTTATATGAAATAAAAATTGTGACATGAAAAAGTCATGTCACCTGCTCCTTTTTATTTGTGGCCAGGAAATTTTCGTCAGCGAGAAAGTTTGTAGGTAATGAAATGAACTTTTCTTTTTATTTAAACAACTTTTTTGTAGCTCCCCTGGTTTTCTCTAAAATTTCGATACAATAGAGCGGGGCAACTTTTCAAATTCTACTCGTTACTTTCAGCGAGCTCACCCGCCTTGTACTTTGTGCCCAATATTGATAAACATCTGTAATTTGGTATACAATTTTCGGTATCTAATAATTATGACTTACCACTTTCTATTTATTTTATTACTAAGTAGTTGTGCCGCTCCGGCTTTGCACGGGAAATCTTTAAACCACTTTAAACTCGAGAACTGCTGAACGTATCGAGATGCGGTTTCTTTCAGTTTCTTAGGTATAATCCTGCGTTCAATGTAGGCTATAGCAAATGCCAATACAAAAATGAGAAATAATTGAAATAAGAATAATAACGTAGAATGGTTTACCACTTCCGCACTTTCGTGAGCTTTGTAGCGTAAACTATGAGACCTACGCCAAAGTACGTAGTATAGAATGAGAGAACACACGACGATTTAAAAAAAAAAAAGAAAGAAAAGAAAAAACCGTGACATTATATGTCTTTTACAGATCTTCCACAATCACTATAGTCTGAAACCATCTGGCGCCAGCGCTTTAGAAACGAAAAATGATAAATGTGTGTATTTTTTGTGTAGATGTTTGTGAGTTCTGCACGTTTATACTATGTACACTGGCCTAGCTCTTATAGTTTTGCTCCAGAGCTGACTGAAGTGCAGAAGTGGTAAACGATTCTACGTTATAATTGTTATTTTAGTTTTTTCATATATTCGTATTGACATTAAATATAGCCTAAGATCATCCCAGGATCCAAAAAAATAAATCAAAATAAACCGCATGACGATACGTTCAGTACTCCTCGAGTTGTAAAAGACATAGGAAAAACGTGCTTCTACTTTATATAATAGTATGATTTGCTATCCCTAGCTGAAATTTGTAATTATTTATGGAAAAATATATTGTCAAAAAAGAAACGCCTGAAAATATATGAAAAAGGAATTAACAGACAGGAAAATAGCAGAACAGGAGAGGAAGATTAGAGCCCTTCAGGCTGATTTGGATAGAGCTAGGGAGGAACTGATGAGGTTAAGGGGGGAGGAGGGCAACCAGAGGTGGGAAGTAATAGCTGGGAACAGGGGCCAGAGAAAGAGAACAGTGTCTGACAGTTTTGCAATTGGCACAAACAATAGATTTGCCCTGCTATCACAGTTGAGTACCACAAAGGTTTCGAACAAAGTAGAAAGTAGGAAGAAAGTTCTGTTGCTAGGTAGCAGCTATGGAAGAGGTGTGGGTCAGATTTTGCAGGAAAAATTAGGTGACAGGTACCAGGTCACAAACTTTTTCAAGCCCAGCGCATGTCTTAGTCAGGTGGAAGAGGATTTAGGTTCCCAGTGCAAATATTTCACTAAACAAGATCATGTTGTGGTAGTGGGTGGAGTGGGAAACAGCATTGATAGGGATCAGGGCTACAGTATTGAGTTTGACCTGGTAAAAATAGCCTCTGCAACGACCCACACAAATATTGGTATGGTGCCTGCTTTCGTGCGACATGAACCGGTCTGTCAGGAGGGTCAATATGGAGTTAGATCAGCTGCGTAGGGTGGCCACTCTGTCAGACATTGGTTTGGTTCCTGTTAAGGCTATAGATAGGTGGCACTTCACAAGGCATGGCCTACATCTCTATACGAAAGGGAAGGGTAAACTGGCTGGGCTAATAGGAAAAACCTTAAGGGGGGTCACTGCAATTCATGACTGTTCCTCTTTTTTAGGCTAAGACCAGGGTCCAGTGGGAAGCTCAGGCAGGCATGTGCTAAGGACGCTCAAAACACATGATCCGACAAAAGTAAAGTAAGAAATAATGTTACTATCTTTCACCAAAATATTGGGGGATTAAAGAATAAAGTAAATGAACTACTGGTTTGTTTAGATGGCAAAGTATCAGAGAATGTAATAGATATACTATGCCTATCTGAGCATCACATTGTGACAGATATGGAAAAGTTAACATAAGCAGTTACAAACTAGCAGCACATGTGAATAGAGAGAACAAGATGAGAGGAGGAGTTGCCATCCATGTCAAAAGTTATCACTCTGTAAAAATTTTAGAAACTCAAAAGTTTTGTTTAGAGCAACATATAGAAGCATGTGCCTGTGAGCTTAAACTGAACAAAGGTTCTTCTTTTACAATTGTAACAGTGTATAGGACCCCTTCAGGAAAGTTTCAGTTATTTATGGAAAATTTGGATGGCTTGTTCTGCTATCTGTCAGATAAGGGAAAACAAATTATTATTTGTGGGGATTTCAGTGATGATTCACTAAAGGAGTGTAATAGGAAGATTGACCTGGTATTCTTACTCGGTTCTTTCAATTTGTCATCTGTAATTGATTTTCCTACTCGGGTAGTAAAGGACAGCAGCACACTGATAGATAACTTCTCTATAGACCAAGATAAGGTTTAAGATCATAAATGCTTGTCCTGTTGTGAATGGTCTTTCTGATCATGGTGCACAGCTAGTTACAATAAATGGCATAGTTCCTCCCAGTAATTCAAAACAGAGCTCCAACAATTATAAATTTCAGGGAAAATCTTCAGCAGTTAGACTGGGATGAGGTGTATAAGGAAGCTGATGCTAATTTAAAATATAACTTATTTCATGATACATTTGTAAGAGTATTTGAAAATTGTTTCCCCAAGAAAATAGTTAAATATAATGATAAGAAACCATGTAAGAAACCATGGCTTACTAAAGGAATAAGAATATCTCGTAACCGAAAAAGGGAAACTGTATCTAACGGCAAGAAGGAGTAATGACCCAGAAACAGTCAAATATTATAAAAACTACTGTGCTACATTAAGAAAAGTTATTGAAAAGTCCAGAAGCATGTGCATCATGTCTGAGATTAGTACCTCTGATAACAAAATTAAAACAATTTGGAATATTATTACCAGGGAGACAGGGAAACCAAGAGCACAGGGAGACAACATTACCATCAAACTGAATGAACAGTTTACAACTAACAATCCATAAGTTGAAAACCTTTTTAATAATTATTTTTTTAATGTTGTGGAGAAAATAGCATCTAAAAGTTCATTAGAAGAAGCTAGGCAGTTAATGGAACTGGCCAAACCCACACAATTAGATACAATTGAAATTCCATCATCCTCTCCTTCTGAAATTAAGAAAATTATAAACTCTCTCAAGAGCAAAAGCTCACATGGAATTGATGGTATTTCCAGCAGGGCAATAAAATCTTGTTCTCAAGAAATAAGTTGGCTTCTCGGCCACACATCCATTAGTTCTCTGAAGCAGGGTATTTTTCTGAATAGACTGAAATATGCTATAGTTAAACCACTGCCCCAAAAAGGGGATACATCTGACGTCAACAACTACCGCCCAATCTCACTTCTTACAGCCTTTTCCAAAATTCTTGAAAAAATAATGTATTATAGAGTAGTTTCACTCATAGGTAAAAATAAAGTTCTAACAAAATGTCAGTTTGCTTTCCAGAAACGTTTTTCAACAGAATATGCTATATATACTTTCACCAATGAAATATTAAATGCTCTGAATAACCGGACATCACCCATTGGGATTTTTTTTTGATCTCTCCAAGGCTTTTGATTGTGTAAATCATGCAATTCTTCTAGAAAAACTAAAAAATTGTGATATGAATGGGACAGTGTACAAATGGTTTAAATTATACCTAACAGGAAGAGTGCAGAAAGTTGAAATTAGTAATTCTCATAATAGGCAAAAAACAGCTAATTCCTCGTACTGTGGAACAATCAAAATTGGGGTGCCACAAGGTTCGGTCTTGGGCCCTTTGCTGTTCTTAATATATATTAATGATTTGCCATTCTATATTCATGAAAACGCAAAGCTGGTTCTTTTTGCTGATGATACAAGTATAGTTATCACACCTGACAGAGAAGAACTAACTGATGAAATTATAAACGACGTCTTTCAGAAAATCATTATGTGGTTCTCAGCAAATGGACTATCATTAAATTCTGATAAAACACAATACATACAGTTCCACACAGTAAATGGAATGACACTATCAATAAATATAGACTTTGATCAGAAATCTGTAGCAAAGGTAGAATATTCAAAAATTTTAGGTGTATGCATTGATGAGGGGTTGAACTGGAAAAAAACACATTGACGATCTGTTGAAACGTTTGAGTTCATCGACTTATGCCATTAGGGTAACTGCAAATTTTTGTGATATACATCTCAGGAAATTAGCTTACTATGCCTATTTTCATTCTATGCTTTCGTATGGCATAATTTTCTGGGGTAATTCATCATTGGGTAAAAAATTATTCATTGCACAAAAGCGTGTGGTTAGAATAATTGCCAGAGCCCATCCAAGATCGTCCTGACGACACTTAATTAAAGAGCTAGGGATCTTCCCAGTTGCTTCTCAGTATACATATTCACTTATGAAAATTGTTATTACCAATCCCACCGAATTCAAAAGCAATATCTGTGTACATAACCACAACACTAGGAGAAAGAATGATCTTCACTATGATCTTCACTATTCAACGTTAAATCTGGCTTTGGCACAGAAAGGGGTGAATTATGCTGCCACAAAAGTCTTTGGTCACCTATCAAACAGTATCAGAAGCCTGACAGATAGTCAACAAGCATTTAAAAATAAATTAAAAGAATTTTTGCATGGCATCTACTTCTACACTATAGATGAAGTTTTAGATATAAATTAGTAAATTTAATTGATGAAAGGAGAAAATACAAAAATGCAGTTAATGAAAAGGGCAAAATGGAGTACAGACGACTAAAAAATGAGATTGACGGGAAGTGCAAAATGGCTAAGCAGGAGTGACTAGAATCCAAATGCAAATCTGTAGAATAATGTATAAGAAGGGGAAAAGTAGATACCGCCTACAGGAAAATAAAAGAGACATTTGGGGACAAGAAAAGCAACTCTACGAATATCAAGAACTCAGATGGGAAACCAGTTCTCAGCAAAGAAGGGAAAGCTGAAAGGTGGAAAGAGTACATAGAGCAGCTCTACAAAGGAAATGAACTTAGAGACGATGTTGTAGGAAGGGAAGAGGAAGTAGATCAAGATGAAATAGGAGATACTATACTGAGAGATGAATTTGACAGAGCCTTGAAAGACCTAGGTCGGAACAAGGCCAGAAGAGTAGATGACATACCCTCAGAGCTACTAAAGTCTCTGGGAGAGCCAGCCATGACAAGACTATTTGAACTGGTGTGTAGGATGTATGAGACAGGCGAAATACCCTCAGACTTTACGAAAAATGTAATAATTCCTATTCCAAAGAAATCAGGTGCAGACATGTGTGAAAATTACAGAACCATCAGTTTGATAAGTCATGGTTGCAAAATATTAACACGAATTATTTACAGAAGGATGGAAAAGCTGGTGGAAGCCGACCTCGGGGAGGATCAGTTTGGGTTCAGGAGAAATGTAGGAACACGGGAGGCAATATTGACTTTATGGCTTATCCTAGAAGATAGATTAAGAAAAGGCAAACCTACATTTCTAGCTTTTGTAGATTTGGAGAAGACTTTTGACAATGTTGATTGGAATAAACTCTTTCAAATTCTGAAGACAGCAGGGGTAAAATATAGGGAAAGGAGAGTTATTTACAACTTGTACAAAAGCCAGACCGCAGTTATTAGACTCGAAGGGCATGAAAGGGAAGCATCAGTTGGGAAGGGAGTAAGACAGGGTTGTTGCCTTTCTCCAATGTTATTCAACTTGTACATCGAGCAGGCGGTGAAGGAAAGCAAGGAAAAATTTGGAGTAGGGATTAAAGTTCAGGGGGAAGAAATAAACACATTGTGCTTTGCTGATGACATTGTAATTCTGTCAGAGACAGCAAAGGACCTGGAAGAGCAGTTGAATGGAATGGACAGTGTGTTGAAGAGAGCGTATAAAATGAACATTAACAACAGCAAAACAAAAATAATGGAATGCAGTCTTAGAAAATCAGGCGATGCTGAAGGAATTAAATTAGGTAACGAAACAATGAAGGTGGTAGATGAGTTTTGTTACTTGGGCAGTAAAATAACATGCGATGGTCGCAGTACAGAGGATATGAAATGCAGAATGACAATGGGAAGAAAAGCATTTTTGAAAAAGAGAAATTAAGTTAAGCGTAAGGAAGTCTTTTCTGAAGGCATTTGTGTGGAGTGTTGCCTTGTACGGGAGTGAAACATGGACGATAAACAGTGCTGGCAGGAAGAGAATAGAGGCTTTTGAAATGTGGTGCTACAGAATAATGCTGAAGATTAGGTGGGTAGATCGCATAACTAATGAAGAGGTACTGAACATAATTGGTGAGAAAAGCAATTTTTGGCATACCCTGACTAAAAGAAGGGATCGCTTGGTAGGACACATTCTTAGACATCAGGGAATCGTGAATTTAGCATTGAAGGGAAGTGTGTGGGGTAAAAATCGCAGAGGGAGACCAAGAGACGCGTATAGTAAGCAGATTCAAGTGGATGTGGGTTGCCGTTCTTATGAGGAGATGAAAAGGCTTGCTCAGAATAGAGTAGGGTGGAGAGCTGCATCAAACCAGTCTCCGGACTGAAGACCATAACAACAACAATTTGAAAAAAAAATTATATTAAAAAAACTTTTTCTTTAATTGAATCATGTAATACTTAGTACAAAGTAATAATTCGTAAAGACACCTTTCATTAACCTGACACGTTCCACATCATTACGAAGGGTCGCATTCATGATCTACGGAACAAGTACTAATCTAATGTAATGTAGCGAACTCAGTGAACTCCCCTGTGCTCGCAGCTGTGGTCGGCTGACGCTCGGCCGCCATCTTGGTTGGGTGTCGCGCTCTCAGCCGGCTTCATTTCTCCGTCATTGTAAGACCTCTCTATGTCATTCTGAGCTCGCTGGGCAGGACAGACGCGCTCTGCTCAAATGAAAAGAACTTGCTTCGGTCACAAATCCTGGGACTCATTGTGACTAAACAACCCAAACAGATGCAGGTTCGTACCTGGCGGAACGTCCTCGCTCTGATTCACGGTCAACGCAGAGAAATGCAGTGCGCTGACTCTACCTGCTCTATAAAACCACAGTGATCACTACCCACATACTTGCTAGGCCTGGTATGTGACGCAGCTATTGACCGTCTCGAAAATGATGGCGCGATCTATTTCTCAGGTGACGTTCTGGCTTCTGTGAAGGAATCACATTTGTAAAGTTAAGGCGACCACTTATGTTCTTGACTCCTCTGTGGGAGGACTAGGCACTATTAATCAATAGGACAGACACATTGCAGGAATCCAATCCTCAGGGTCCCACAGCAGCCATTCTCCACCACTATCAATCGGAGAAGCCTCCCGTGACGATAGTAGGCATTCCCTACGAGGTGTCGCATGTCAGAGACTACTTTTTGAATCGGAGCTACATCCTCTGGACTACATCGGCTCAGCACCACTCAGTTCGCTTGATATATGATAAGTTGAGGGGTCGTCTACCAGACCACCAGGCCGCAAACTGGAGACTCAGTACCCAGAGGTCAAACTGGAGGCAGATGTGGGCCAACATCTTTCACCCACTCCTGCCATCCGAGGTCCGCAGTCACTGGTACAAGCTCGTCTACAACGTCTTGTCGATAAACAAAAGGATGGTCGATATCCGTCTCGTAGTCTCTGGCCACTGTGCCCGGTGTCACTTCCGGACACCAGGGATCACCACTTTAAATGCCGCCGAGCGTCTGCCGTGAGGGAGATCGCCCGAGGAATGCTGGCCCTCATCAACCGGACCACCCCGAGGACGTGTCAGTGGTCTGGTCCACCATCCCAGACATCAAACCGTTCCTGTATTCCAAGTAAAATTCAGCCATTTGGTTGCTGGGGCATTTCTCCTATGCCGTTATTGAACGACGGATGGACGGGGGTCGAATTCGCGTCCTATCTGTGGAACACGCTCCACAAGTTAAGGTCCTATGACATTTACCAGCAACAATTTGCAAATTTCTTGTCAGCCGCACTTGTTCGTGGGTATCAGAAAGCCGTAGGAAGATAGATATCAGTATCTTTAAATAAAGTTTTGTTGTGTCCTACCATCAATGGGAATGTACGCCATGGGAACAGCTCTGGCAACCAGTTTTTGGGTTGTACCAGTCTATGGTATTGGCTAATTTGAAAAAAAAAGGAACAAGTTAAGAAGAAAGGGGAAAAATCGTGGTTCTTTAATAACAAAATGCATTTAGAGCCCTATGGGCTCAACTTCAGATGTCTCTCGAGCAATTTACATCTGTTTGCAAACAATTCTGGGTCTGTCGATACCAAATACGAAAGGCAACAAACTGGTACACAGGGTGAGACCAGGACACACAGGAAGGTACCAGATAGATTTCACAATGGTAAGACATAGATTTTGGAACCAGGTTTTAAATTGTAAGACATATCCAGGGGCAGATATAGACTCTGATCATATCAAATTGGTTATGAACTGTAGACTAAAACTGAAGAAACTGCAGAAAGGTAGGAACATAAGGAGATGGGACCTAGATAAATTGAAGGAACCTGAAGTTCTTGAAAATTTCAGAGGCAGATTTAGGCAACAATTGACAGAAACTGGGGGAATAAACAAGTAGAAGAGGAATGGATAGCATTGAGAGAGGAAATAGTGAAGGCAGAAGAGGACAAAACAGATAGGAAGGCAAGACCTACAAAAATCCTTAGATATCACAGAAAATAATAAATTTAATTGATGAAAGGAGAAAATATAAAAATGCAGTAAATGAAACATGTAAAATGGAATACCAATGAATAAGAAATGAGACTGATAGGAAGTGCAAAATATCTAAGCAGGAGTGGCTATAAGGCAAGTGAAAGCTCAAAATGTTCAAATGTTTGTAGAGTTTATGGGATTTAACTACGGGGTGATCAGTCCCTAAACTTACAAACTACTTATGAACTAGCTAATCCTAAGGACGGCACAAATATCTATGCCCGAGGGGGGATTCGAACCCCCGACCGTAGTGGCCGTGCAGACCGTGAATGGATCGCCTCAGTCCCCTCGGCCACCGCGGCCGGCAAGTGAAAGCCTTTAGGAGAATGTACAAGTAGGGGAAACATAGATAACGCCTACAGGAAAATAAAAGAGACTTTGGAGAGAAGAAAAGCAGCTGTATGAATAAAAGGAATGCAAGGAGAAATTAGGAGAAGGAATTAAAGTTCATGGTGAAGAAATAAAAATATTGCATTTTGCCGATGACTATCAGAGACAGCAAAGGACCTGGATGAACAGTTGAACGGAATGGGCAGAATGTAGAAAGGTGTGTATTAGATGAACATTAACAAAATCAAAACAAGGCGAATGGGGTGGAGTCTAAGAAAATCAGGCTATGTCGAAGGATTTGGATTAGGTAACAACAAAGGTGGTAGATGAATTTTGTTACTTAGGCTGTAAAATAACGTATGATGGTCACAGTACGGAGGATGCGAAATGCAGAATGGGAATGGGAAGAAAAGCGTTTTTGAAAAAGAGAAATTTGTTAACATGGAATATTAATTTAATCTTAAGGAGGTCCTTACTGAAGGCTTTTGTGTGGAGCGTTGCTTTGTATGGGAGACTGGGAGTGAAACATAAACGATATACAGTGCGGACAGGAAGAGGATAGAAGCTTTTGAAATGCGGTGCTACAGAACAATACTGAAGATTAGACGGGTAGTTCGCGTAAATAATGAGTTACTGAACAGAATTGGGAAGAAAAGGAATACCTTGACTAAAAGAAAGCGTCGATTGTTAGGAGATTCTTAGACATCAAGGAATTGTGAATTTAGCATTGGAGGGAGGAGTATGGGGAAAAATTCGCAGAGGGAGACCAAGAGATGAATACAGTAAGCAAATTCAGATGGATACACGTTGTTCTTATGAGGAGATGAAGAGGCTTGCTCGGGATACAGTAGGGTGGAGAGCTGCATCAAACCAGTCTCCAGGCTGAATACCACAACAACAACATTGAGATAACACGATGGGTGAAGCACGCTTGACATGCGAGCAATGAAGCTGTATTGTGAAGTGCACTTTGCTAGTTTGATATTGTCGTTGATGGGCAACGTCAGGTGAGGCGGGAGTTTGAAACGGAATAGCCAACCCGCGTAACAATTAAACGCATTATTGACAAGTTTGAATTGCGTGAGACGATTTGTGATACTCATAAGAATGATCAGGCAGATATCGTACAGCCGCAAGTCTTGCTTGGTGGGCTCTTAGAAGGACCCTTTTTATGTGTTGCGACTGTCACTGGAGAAGCGTTCCTGGAAATGTGACACACATCACTCAGTGCTGCCAGGTATACGTAAGCTCTACGGAGCTGATGAAGAGGTCTGCATCAGGACGGGTTAATAACTTTGTAACTTAACACGGATTGAAATTGCATTCTTTGTCACACATACGATTTACAAACACCATAAAGGCAAATCTGATAATATCTTCGCAGTAGACATAACTGTTGTGAGGTTTTTTAATAATTATTCATACATTTTTCGCTTTCATCTGCTTCATCTATATATATATGAAATGCTGTTCTTTAGTCTCGCTAAAACTCGAGAACGGCTGAACTGATTTGGCTAAGTTTAGTCTTGAAATATTCGAGTAAGTCCAGGTAATGTTTAAACGATGAGAACAGATGAAAAAGTTGTCTGGAAAAGAGGAAAATCTGGAAAAACTGAAAAGGCTTTTTCCAGTAAGCTATCAATACCGTTATTCCAAATGCGATAAAATTTTGTACATTCAGTGTTGAAAACAATAGTAAGGTTCGCATCAAATAAAAATTTTGAAAAGTCGCCCGGAAAGTAGGAAAATTTAGGAAAAGCCGATAACGATTATTTTCTATGAATAAAAATCAATTTCCACATGGTTGTAAGAGCATCACTTGAGTACGGCTTGACAGGACAAGGTTTGTATGAAATAAATTTTTCGGTAAATCTTCCGTAAAATTGGAAACTTTCGGAAAAACTGAAAGTGCGTTTTTCAATGTGTTTTTGATTGAAATCAGCAGTGTAACTGACTATTCTCACGACAGAGAGGGGTAGTAGTTTTTTTTCCTTTGTTCATTATGGTCTTGGAAAATTTTTCAGTGAAAAAAGAATAGGGACAGTTAAAAAGGAAAGTCCCAAAATTCGAACCAAGTTAATTTCTCAATGTGTTTCTAAATGTATTCAACACTATACGTTCAGAACAGTTCATCCGATTGCGATAAAATTTTGATCATTTGACTGTCAACAAAAGACGAATGTTCTTATGAACTAAAAATTTGGGAAGTTACCCGAAAAATTGGAAAAATCCGAAAAAATAGAAAGAGATTTTTCTATGAAATACCAGTAACATTCTTCAGACTGCGATAAAGTTTTGCGCATTCGACTTTCAAAGCGAGAGGAAGGTTTCAGTGAAGTAAAAGTTTCGAATAGTTGGCCAGAAAATACGAAAATTTGTAGAAAACTGAAAGAGCTCTTTTCTTTGGGATATCAATAACATTCATATGATTGCGATAAAATTTTGCACATTTGACGCTCAAAGCAAGATTACATACATAGTAACAATTACGAAGCATTGCGCCGCCCGCGGTGGCCGAGGAGACTGAGGCGCTCCAGTCACGGTCTGCACGGCCACTACGGTCGGGGGTTCGAATCCCCCCTCGGGCATGGATATTTGTGCCGTCCTAGTTCGTAAGTAGTTCATAAGTAGTTTGTAATTTTAGGGACTGATAACCCCGTAGTTAAGTCCCATAAACTATACAAACATTGAACATTTTTTGAACGAAGCATTGCGGGGGCGACAAGATGACTAGATGACCCGGTGAATTTCGTATCACTTACCTCTGAATATAAACCATATTAATTGAAATCATATGTATTTTAGACCCAGTTGCTTTATGAAGGCATCATCAGTCTAAGTATCGGCTCGATAGTGGGCGGAAAGAGTAGGCAAATCACGCACACATGTCGAGGATAATGTTCATGTCACATTCGTGGAAGTTCAGGGAAGGCTTAAACAGTGATAAAATATGGAAAAATTTCGAGGAAGTTTTAGAGTTAAAACATGTAAAATAATGACAGGTACTTCTGTTGTTCTGTCGTTCTATCCACTTTTTACAAAAGGGACAATGCATTTTTAAAAGTTAATTATAACTTCTGAAAAATAGTTAAGAAGTCAAAGAGTAAAGAGGTTTTCTAGAGAGTGATTACTGTTCGATGTTTCGCTTTCTATACTTCAAATCAAACAATATCTTGAATTACACACTTACTAAAGTTTCTTATCCGGTACTTCAGCGCTCAAGCTATCTCCACACCATAATTCATCACAATAGATTCAGTGGTTTATGTAATGATTTACAGCCAAATTGGTTCAGCCGTTGTTGAGTTTTAGCGAGACTAACAGCATTTTTATCTTTGACAGTTCATATACGGGTTCAGATTGTGTAAAGCGAAATTTACTCTTTCAAAGTATATTTCTGAACGCACCCAACACAACAACCAATTCATTATTTTACACATTTTAAATCTAAATTTTCCATACAATTTTTCCATATTTTTTCGCCGTATAACCTTCCCTGATATCCACATTATCCTGGACATATGTGCGTGGTTTGCCCACTTTTTCCTCCCACTATTGAGCCGATACTTAGACTATCTGATGATGCCTTTATAAAGCTACTGGGTCTAAAATTAATATGCTTTATATTAAAATTAATATGAACCACAGACATTGCCGAGGGGGGGGGTGGGTGGCTTGCGTGCCTCAACGATACAGATAGCCGTACCGTAGGTGCAACCACAGCGGAGGGGTATCTGCGGAGAGGCCAGACAAACGTGTGGTTCCTGAAGAGGGGCAGCAGCCTTTTCAGTAGTTACAGGGGCAACAGTCTGGATGATTGACTGAGCTGGCCTTGTAACATCAGCTAATGTGGCTTTGCGACACAGTTACTGCGAACGGCTGAAAGCAAGGGGAAACTACCGCTTTACTTTTCCCGAGGACATGCAGCTCTACTGTATGAACATATGATGATGGCATCCTCTCGGGTAAAATATTCCGGAGATAAAATAGTCCCCCTTTCGGATCTCCGGGCGGGGACTACTCAGGAGGATGTGATCATCAGGAAAGACAACACTGGCATTCTACGGATCGGAGCGTGGAATGTTAGATCCCTTAATCGGGTAGGGAAGCTAGAAAATTTAAATAGGGAAATGGGTAGGTTGAAGTTAGATATAGTGGGGATTAGTCAAGTTCGGTGGAAAGAGGAATAAGATTTCCGGTCAGGATTATAAATACAAAATCAGTTGGGGGTAT
The DNA here is from genome assembly GCA_026315105.1 of Locusta migratoria. Lineage (NCBI taxonomy): Eukaryota > Metazoa > Arthropoda > Insecta > Orthoptera > Acrididae > Locusta > Locusta migratoria. The sequence goes on from CM048748.1 coordinate 457,114,916, forward strand.
TACAGGAGTAGGTCTGATAATGAATAACAAAGTAGGAATTCGGGTAAACTACTATGAGCAACACAGTGATCGCATTATCGTAGTCAAGATAAATACGAAGCCAATACCGACCACAGTAGTACAGGTTTATATGCCAACTAGCTCTGCAGATGATGAGGAGATCGAAGAAATATATGCGGAGCTAAAGGAAATTATTCAGACAATTAAGGGAGAGGAAAACTTAATTGTTATAGGAGACTGGAGTTCGGTTGTAGGACAAGGAAGGGAAGGGAAGATAGTAGGTGCATATGGTCTGGGAAAAAGGAATGAAAGCCGCCTGGTAGAATTTTGCACGGAACAAATTTAGTTATAACAAACACCTGGTTTAAGAATCACAGAAGAAGGTTGTATACGTGGAAGAAACCAGGAGACATTGGGAGATACAAAATAGATTTTATAATGGTAAGACATAGATTTCGGAACCAGGTTTTAAACTGCAAGACATACCCAGGGGCAGATGTAGACTCTGACCATAACTTGTTGGTTATGAACTGTAGGCTGAAACTAAAGAAACTTCAAAAAGGTTGGAAAATAAGGAGATGGGACCTGGATAAATTGATGTAGACTCTGACTATAACTTGTTGGTTATGAACTGTAGGCTGAAACTAAAGAAACTTCAAAAAGGTAGGAAAATAAGGAGATGGGACCTGGATAAGTTGAAGGAACCTGAAGTTCTTAAGAATTTCAGAGGGAGCTTAAGGCAACAATTGACAGAAACAGGGTAAAATAAAACAGTAGAGGAGGAATGGGTAGCATTGAGAGATGAAATAGTGAAGACAGCAGAGGACAAAATAGGTAGGAAGGCAAGATCTATAAAAAAATCCTTGGATATCACAGGAGATACTAAATTTAATCGATGAAAGGAGAAAATATAAAAATGCAGTAAATGAAACAGGCAAAATGGAGTACAGACCACTAAGAAATGAGATTGACAGGAAGTGCAAAATGGCTAAGCAGGAGTGGCTAGAAATCAAATGCAAGGATGTAGAAGAATGTATAAATAGGGGAAAAATAGATACAGCCTACAGGAAAATAAAAGAAACAATTGGAGATAAGAAAAACAGCTCTATGAATATCAATGACTCTGATCGAAAACCAGTTCTCAGCAAAGAATGGAAAGCTGAAAGGTGGAAAGAGTATATAGAGAGACTCTATGAAGGAAATGAACTTAGCGGCAATATTGTAGAAAGGGGAGAAGAAGTAGATGAGGAAGAAATAGAGATACTATACTGAGAGATGAATGTACAGAGCACTGAAAGACCTAAGTCGATACAAGGCCCCTGGAGTATATGATAGTCCCTCAGAGGTACTGAAGTCTCTGGGAGAACCTGCCATGACAAAATTGTTTACCTGGTGTGTAAGATGTATGAGACAGGTGAAGTACCCTCAGACTTTAAGAAAAATGTTATAATCCCCATTCCAAAGAAGGCAGGTGCAGACAGGTGTGAAAACTACAGAACCCTCAGTTTAATAAGTCATGGTTGCAAAATATTAACACGAATTATTTACAGAAAGATGGAAAAGCTGGTGGAAGCCGACCTCGGGGAGGATCAGTTTGGCTTCAGGAGAAATGTAGGAACACGGGAGGCAATACTCACTTTACGGCTTATCCTAGAAGATAGATTAAGAAAAGGCAAACCTACATTTCTAGCTTTTGTAGATTTGGAGAAGGCTTTTGACAATGTTGATTGGAATAAACTCTTTCAAGTTCTGAAGCAAGCAGGAGTAAAATATAGGGAGCGTAAGGTTATTTACAACTTGTACAAAAACCAGACAGTGGTTGTCAGAATTGAAGGGCATGTAAGGGATGCAGTGGTTGGAAAGGGAGTAAGACAGGGTTGTAGCCTTTGTCCAATGTTATTCAATTTGTACATTGAGCAAGCTATAAAGGAAAGCAAGGAGAAATTTGGTGAAGGAATTAAAAACATTGTGTTTTGCCGACGACATAGTAATTCTGTCAGATACAGCAAAGGACCTGGAAGAGCAATTGAACGGAATAGACAGTGTGCTGAAAGTTGCATATAAGATGAACATTAACAAGATCAAAACTAGGGCAATGGAGTGCAGTCTAAGAAAATCAGGTGATGCTGAAGAAGGAATTAGATTAGGTAACGAAGCAATAAAGGAGGTAGATGAGTTTTGTTACTTGGGCAGTAAAATAACAAATGATGGTCGCAGTACAGAGGATATAAAATGCAGAATGGCAATGGGTAGAAAAGCGTTCTTTGAAAAAGAGAAACTTGTTAACATCGAATATTGATTTAAGTCTAAGGAAGTCCTTTCTGAAGGCATTTGTATGGAGTGTTGCCTTGTATGGGAGTGAGACATGGACGATAAACGGTGCGGACAGGAAGAGGATTGAGGCTTCTGAAATGTGGTGCTACAGAAGAATGCTGAAGATTAGGTGGATGGATCGCCTAACTAATGAGGAGGTACTGAACAGAATTGGGGAGACTAAAAGATGAGATAGATTGGTAGGATACAAAGAATTGTGAATTTAGTGTTGGAGGGAAGTGTGTGGGGTAAAAACCGCAGAGGAAGTCCAAGAGATGGATACAGTAAGCAGATTCAGACAGATGTAGGATGCCGTTCTTATGTGCAATTGAAGAGGCTTGATCAGGATAGGGTATTGTGCAGAGCATCAAACCAGTCTCCGGACTGAAGACCACAACAACAACAACATGGTTCATATTAAGAGGTAAGTGATATGAAGTTCACCGGGTCATCTAGTAATAATATTGATTACCTAAAGCAAGCGATACGCGAGACCGTTCCCCGTTGGGGGTTCCAATCTCCCCTCAGGCATGGATGTTTGTGACGTCTTTAGCATAAGGTAGTTCATAAATAAAGTTTAGGGACTGATTTGAACATTTCTTTTTTTTTTTTTTTTTTCTTTGAAAGGGATGGGAGGTTGAATGTAGGACTTGGTAAGGATAGTGGGTCATGCCATGGAAAATGCTAATGTGTTCATTTCTTTTCTGGCGCTGCCAACACAAAGGAGGTGCGTGCTTTCTCCTACTGACGAGCCACTACGGTGTGTAGGTTACCGGCCAAACCCTATTTTAGGAGGAACTAGTTTCGCCTAGGCCAAACCAGTTCCCTACAAGTGATAAGACAAACCAGTACAGCCTACGCCAAACTCGTTCATCCTGTTACCGATAGGATGAACCAGTTTAGCCTAGGTCGAATCAGTTTATCCTAGTTACATGCTTTAGGATAAACTGGTATGTCATAGTCTAAACTTATTTCACCTAGTTTGTATCTTGTAGAAGCTTTTCAAAGTGAACTGAATAAAGGAATAGAAATAAAATAGTCAATATGATTTGTTAAAATTATTTATTAACTAATCAGTAATTTCACATATGTTGTGATGTGGCAGTGATTTGTAGTATTTTTTAAAATTATTTTATTTTTGCGTTTGGGCATATGGGGAAGTTCAGTGTCGTTTTGATACACTATTTTATGATTCGTTACCACTTGTATTTCTATGGGAGATTTCGTCTACGAAAGAGTCCAATTACAGCAGTTCCTTATTGAATTTTTCAACGATTCTTTCTTATATCTGCTGTCCAGTGGACAGACTGGTGACGGCAAGGGGACGGCTGCAGTGCTTTCTCTCACGTTGGCTCGGCACTTGGTATGTTGCGGTCCATAAATTGCCCTGTATGGGCTTTTGGCTTCGTAAAATTTCTTTGTTACGAAACTTTGCCGACTCGGCTGTGAGGTCCCGTTCGGTGGAGCAGGACAGTGCTCTTCAGGCGGCCCACAGGATGTCCTCCAGACTGCCGCCACTGCAACACAACGCGACCGCACGTTCCGTCTCTGAGATCTGAGTACCAGCCTCGCCACAGCGGCATGTCGTTTTTACAGTTATAAATGCCTCGACCGTTTCTCAGAATTTGCCGATGTGGGTGGTTGCGGAAACGTTCTTCTGCGTGACGAATGTTGAGCAGTTTTGCTGGACGCATAGCTGGTCGTCTGGGACAGCGAGGGCCTGGCGCCTACGGCCATAAAATTTATGTGATTTGAGGCCTGGTGAAAGGTTATCATCTCTCTCTAGGTTGTTTAAAAAACAAACAAAATCCTATCAAATTCTTGATAGGGAGAAAGGGGATGATGTAAGATACCTCCTATGGGAAGGTATACATTTCATATTCAACCCTTAACAGGAATCGTTATTTTGATGAACATAACTGGAATCGCGGGTCTATATGGACCCTTGAATAAAAAAAAATCCATAATTCCTGTAAGAGGTATAATTAACATGTAAATGCACAATGGGTGTATTGAAACAAGTTTTATTTGAAATACAAATCAAATTGTTTTGAGCAAAAAATTTACGTAGTGCTATTTTTTTAATTTTTAAGTCGTAGGTCTCACATTCAAGGAAAATTTGTAAAACCTTACTCTGGAATGCTATGTGATCAAAAAATAGCTTGGATTTAAGAAACCTAGATATACTATGAGGTTTTTCATAACTTCCCCTTAACATAAATAGGGACTCTTTATGCCACCAACCAGAAATAATGAAAATGATACGTGAAAGTGTCCAAATATTATCAGTATATCAGTACCTGATCTAAGAATGACACTTGTTACACAACGTTTTTATTCTTCATGTCGTTTTCAAATGTACTTAAAGCATCTGTCACATTTTTGTGATTGTTTGCTGTCAGTTTTAGGACCACATAAATAACATCTTCCTCTTTTCCATGAGCCACTTTGATTAGAAGGTGAATTTTCTTGTCGTGGGTTGAAAATCGCTCAAAGACTCTGTGTCTGAGAGATTTTCGTCTAATAATAGTTCAAAGATTACTTTTTTAGTAAGACCCCTCTGCATTGTGGCGATAAAGTGACTGAAGCATCCCAAAATAAGCCAGTATACACTGACTGAAAAAATCCCGTATCTGGAATCGCGGGTCAGATTGCACCCAGCGATGGCACTTACGTCAACTGCCAATAACTTTGAAGCGGCGAGCTCCTGGTCCCTGGTGCACCTCACAATGTACCGAGATTAGACTGATACGCGAAACTGAAACTCAGCACGTGTTGATTGTTAGACGGTTTTGTTGTTGTCAGCGGGTCCAAATTGACCCACGATTCCGGTTAAGGATCAAATGTACTGCGAATTTGAGACCAGTGTCAAGCTAGTCAGACATGGGTTGTTTATCTTTGGTTGCAGGCTTATTTTTCGATGGCAGTACTATCGATATTGGAGACGGTGATAGTATTGTTGTCGGGAACTAGGGTTGTGATTATTGAGAGGACAGACTTAGCTAGGCGGGAAGTAGGGCTGTGATTATTGAGAGGACAGACTTTGCTAGGCACGCGGATAAGATTGCAGAAGCGTGGGGACCGTGGTTGTGTGCAGTTGTCGTTCCGGCGGGATAGCCGAGGAGATGAGATTTTGAGACTTGAATGCTGAGCCAAGCTGTTTTGTTTAAGGTATGGAGACGAAATGAATAGATGACGTTGGAGAAACGATCTTTTGAAGTTTTTATAAAGTAAAGTTTTTCATGAAATACTTGTCATGTTTCTATGGCACAATTTCGCATTGTTAGGTTGAACTGATTATAACAGTAACGGTCGGGAAAGATCTTTCTGTTAGCTTGTGGTCTCACGATTCATGCTAGGCACCCCTTTCTGTTTTTGGATTTATTTATTTATTTATTTATTTTTTTTTTTTTTTTAGGAATTTCATGGGTAGTGTTCTTGAAATATGGTATTGTTGTAACAATGTTTGCGTGAATCGAGTTAAATTTATTAACAGTAAAGAGATGTTTACCTTAGTTTAAAAATAATTTTGTAAGCAGATTAAATATCTGCGTTATATTTTTCTCTGAAAGATTTTAAAATCCAAAACATCACATTGTTAGTAATTTTCATGAAGTTACATCAGTTAGAAAAAACTATATATTTCATTTTATTATTATTAGTTAGAGTTTCTTAACCCTCCTACTACCACTGGGGTCAATATGACCCCATAAGCACATTTGAAATCTATATCTCCCTTATTTTCAATGCGATTATTTTCAAAATTTATGACTTTGTGTCTCTAACTTGCTTGTATGCAATGACATATTATTCAGTTTTACATTTACAACATATCAAAATTTATTCATGGACTATGCACTGAGTACCACTGGGGTCAGCATTACCCCAATCTAAATTTTTTTGTTTTGTTTCTTGAATGTAACTTTATAAAAACAGAACAGCGAATATTAAGTTGAACAGATGTTATAGGAAACACCTGCAACAATGAAACTAACACTTTCCACTTCTTATTTATACCCATTGTTGTCGTTTCTTTCCTCGGAAGTTGTTGTGTGTTGCCTCAGTTGTTGCTAGTGTTTTGTCGCAGCGTGTGAAAGAACTACATTATGTCTAGAAAACGTCTGAGTAGTGTTGAAATATAAGCAATTTTGAATGAAGAAGAGGAATTAGGAGATACAGCGTTTGATGACGATGAAGAGAATGATGGTGTTATTTCTGGAGGTAGTGAATCAACTGAAGATTCTGATGAAGATGTTGGAGATTTGCTGAGTACTATGCATTTCAGGGAGGAAATAGATGACGGCAAAGCAGCGAAACCTATTATAATCTTAGACTTTAATGCAACAAAATCAGGTGTAGACTCTATGAACAAGGTAGTCAGAACCTAAACCACAAAACGTATGGCAAGAAGATGGCCCATGGTGTTTTTTTATAATATATTGGATATTAGTGCCCTGAATGCTTTCATAATTTGGTTGGACTTAAATCCTGATTGGAATAAAAAAACCAACTACAAAAGAAGATAATTTCTTCTGGGACTGGGAACAAGTCTAGTACAGAAAGACAGAAGTCAGAGCAGCAAAGTTTCTCTGCCTCGTCCTCCTCCTCCTTCAGCACAAGTGGATATGGGGGTAAAACGTGGACGGTGCTACCTGTGCGAACGTTCAGTGGATAGAAAACATCCAGAAACGTGCAGAAGACGCTTTTCCTTTGTCTGTAAACACCATTCAGACATTCCTTGTTTTGAATGTAAAGATATGTTTTGTTTTACATGTAAGGATCTATAAGATCAAGTGTTGAGACAAGATCTGTAAGTGCTTATATATCTACTTCACCTGCTTTCAATCAGTAATGTTTGATTTGTGTTAGTTCATTAAAATAAATTAAATACTGCCAATATATCCCGTGATAATTACTTGGGGTCATATTGACCCCAACGGTACTCAGTGTAACAAAAAAATTCTGGTAGTAGGAGGGTTAAACAGATTACAAGTTTATCCCTCCTTACATTTTTTATTAAAAGTGCCATAGATGTTTTCTGTAGTTTGCTTTCCAGTAGTTAGTACAGCAGGCAGCAGTTTGGTGTTGCACAAATTTATGCAGTAAGTGAAAGTCTGAGAGAATCAGTTTTTGTTGTCATGCTTACAGTTTAGTATGATTTACAGATTTCGGGTTAGGACAATTCATACAGTGTTCAGTACAGGTTAACAAGTGTTTTCACTGAATCAGATTGCATTGATAAATATTGTGTTCGTTACATTCAGTGAAAGATTGTTAGTTCAGTCAAAAACAAATTAGTAGGGCCAGAATTATTAACACAGTGATTTTTAGTATCAGTAATTTTCAGACAGTTAACTTTGTTACGACACTTTCATACAGAAATAATTAGCAGTTTGTGTTTCATTATAATAAACAATGTGCAGTCAGATAGGTTTTGCAATACCTTGACATTCACATAGAATACAGTTTAAAAAAATACGCAGTCAGATTAACATAACGTTGTGCAAAGGCATTCAGATAGAACAAGTTCAAACACATTCAGTTACATTTCATTTAAGTAGCGTCATCAGTTACATTTCTTAGATCATATGGTAAAACACATAACTTTCGCAGCAGTCATAAATTTTGTAAGAAAGAAGGACAAGCAAGAAACTTTCATCGGGACCAAAAAGGAGAGCGTTCGTAAATTCTGGAGAGGTCGTGGACCTGTGTACAGTAACGTCTCTGTGGGACGTTTGCTCATGTGGGAGGAGCTTGTAGGGGCATCTGCAGTATGGTCTGTGATTCGCCAAAACTTAGGATTAGGAAAGTTTCGAAATTTGTCAACGACATCTCGCGATATCATTGGGCAGGCAATTAGCTGCATGTGTAAATTGGAGCGCTTTGGCCGTGTACTCGCGACCAGGAACTCTGGCGTGGAGAGAGATTTTTTAGAGGATTCGCTTGTAGGTCTCTGCAGTGTGCGGATCGACTTAGGTCTCGCTCGAGGACACCGAAGTGGGCGGACCTCTTTATTTGGCGGTTTACTTGTGCTGTTGTCTGAACTTTGATTCTTGTCCCGTGGGCTCGCTTCCGGTGGCCGCAGCTGACTCAAGATATTTTGGAAGTCTCACTTTGAGCATCCGCACTTTGCGGGTAGTGCATATTTTAAGATTTCGTGTTGCAGGTTTCACTTGGTGATTTGCAGTTGTGAGCCCTGTTTTGCAAGTGCACTACGATCGATTTGTGTGTTCGCCATATGAAATTGTGCAGCTATTGTCAGGCTAGCAGCACTGACGCTACAAGGTGTGGTGTCGCACAAGTCTGAAGTGCGCGCCACGTACTTTCGCCGCGCGCCGCCATGCACGCACGGCGCAGCGTTCTTACGACGTCAGCCACGAGCGCCCTCTGCTGCAACTCCGCTCGTGGCCACGACTGTTGCATCTGCCACTTGGGAATCAGATAGGCACCAGTTAAGACTTGGCTATCGGATAGGCACTAGGAATCATCAGTGGGCAGGCCTCTATCTAATCTATGTACAGTAGAACCTCTCAAACTCGACACAATGTGGACTTAAAGGTTGTCGAGTTTTGAGGTTGTCGAGTTTTAGGGAACTTAAGTAAAAATAACTAGGAGTTGAATAAAAACGCTTATTTAGAGTATTAAAATTGTATATTTATTGATTTATTATATACAATTATATATTTATATCAACATTTATAACTTATAATCAAAAAATCAAAAATAATTTTGAGACAAAAGGCCTAGTAGAACCTGAAAATACAGTGTTCGTTACAATTATTGCTGAACTGGTTTATGCTGCTTATAAAAAGTCTATCACAATTAGTTATGGGAAGTTTTCTGAACACTAGAAGAAAAGTTTAAAATAAAACTTACTGAAGTCGTTTGAAAAGCCCTGTGATTGAAGACTACGTCTCTGTCTCCACACGGCTCCAGATGTAGGCGTTCCCTTCTCCCTGTGCACACGGAACCATTGGTAAAGGGTTTCACCAACTTTTTCGAACTAAGCATTTCTCATTGTTTTTTGTTCCGCGATAGATTTTGTACACTGTCTTTTCAAACAACATGATTCAATTACAGATTTCTTTTTCTTCCAACCGAGCACTGTAGACCTACCGATGTTCAAATCCAACGCTATTTTATTTACGCTTTCACCACGCTCAAGTCTTTTTAGGGCACCAAACTTTGCTTCCGTTGACACTGACACTTGTTTCCTCTTCTTCTCCGCCATACTGTCGCTCTATATTCCAGCACATAACTCGTTTAAACAATTGTCAACCACTCTCGAACAAAGGCAACTGACCGCAACCTGTGTCTCTACAAACAGTAAACTGAACGCCCAGTGACGACAGTGTAGCGAGGGTAGTTTATGGCCTGCCCGAGAATCCCAGGTCAACGCGCGGCCTCACGATAAGGAAAGTGGCCAATGAAATCCCCGAACGTGTGCAAACAATAGCCCACCCCAGCTGGGCAGGTAAAGGGTGCGTTGAACGACCTTGGAAAACCCAGTAACCTAGTCTGAGTCTCTAGCGCTCTCGGGCGGCCTATGCACTGATGGAAAGCTTTACGTTAATCGCGGTGTAAAAAAAATTAATTAATTAATTAATTAATTCACCAGCCCTGTCGAGTTTTACGGAATGTCGAGTTTTCGGGAATCGAGTTAGAGAGGTTCTACTGTATCAGCATTCTGCAGACAAGAACTATGTAAAAGTTAAGTATTACCAAGACTCCACGAAATATATATCTTGTTCTAATTTAGCCTAGTGTTCTAGTTTCTGCTGTCCCACTGGCTGGTCACCTCCGTACCTGCACAAGCGTGCACCCTTTATTCCTGTGTCGGTCTCTTTCTACTCGGCCACCGACACCTACGACAACCGGTGGAAACGAGACACAAAAGTGGCGACGAGGCTGAGACACAAAACAAGGCTGTTAGTGAAGTGTTGTTTCTGCTTCAGAGAACGAAGTGAGAAAACGGTCGTATTTATATATATATTAGGGTGTTACAAAAAGGTACGGCCAAACTTTCAGGAAACATTCCTCACAGACAAAGAAAGAAAATATGTTATGTGGACATGTGTCTTCAGTGCTTGTTTTGACATGCAACTCATTGCTCTACAGTACTAGCATCAAGCACATCAGTAGTAGCATCAACTGCTTAGTGTTCACACGAACGTGGATTTGCAGTCAGTGCAATGTTTACAAATGCGGAGTTGGCAGATGCCTATTTGATGTATGGATTAGAACGGGGCAATAGCCGTTGCGCGGTAGTTTGCATCGAGACACATTTCCAGAACGAAGGTGTCCCGACAGGAAGACGTTCTAAGCAATTGATGGGCGTCTTAGGGATCACGGAACATTCCAGCCTATAAACTAGAACGACGAGGACACCTGCAATGGACGAGGCAATTCTTCGTGCAGTTGACGATAACCCTAATGTCAGCGTCAGAGGAGTTGCTGCTGTACAAGGTAACGTTGACCACGTCACTGTATGGAGAGTGCTACGGAAGAACCAGTTGCTTCCGTACCATATACAGCGTGTGCAGGCACTATCAGCAGCTGATTGGCCTCCACGGGTACACTTCTACAAATGGTTCATCCAACAATGTGTGACTGCTCATTTCATTGAAATTTACGGATGAGGCTTCATTCCAACGTGATCAAATTTTAAATTTTCACAATCAACATGTGTAACAAAGTGTTTGAAGTCACGCTGGTACGTTCTGTTGCTGTGTGTTTCCTTTCCATGGTTAATGTGATTTGAAGAGAAGTAATAAAATGAGCTCTAACATAGCATATTTTCTATCTTTGTGTGTGAGGAATGTTTCCTGAAAGTTTGGCCGTACCTTTTTGTAACACCATGTGTGTGTGTGTGTTTGTGTGTGTGTGTGTGTGGCGCACGATGTACGATTACAGCAGGTTTTGGAGGGGAGAACGAAGTACGCGATAGGCTGGTGTGGTGAAAGGACAGCTGACGTGAGAAATAGTGATTACGAAACTAGAACTCGGCTGTGCCTTGCCAACCTGTGTTGTACGCTTGGCCCTGATGTGCCTCGTGATGTTGCCTGCTGCATAATCATTTTACACGGAAGTGACATGAATTCGTGAACATCGTGTATGGTGATTGTCACCTTCAAATGAGGTGCTCATTAGTAGCAACTAACACGAGATAGCACAACGCCTATATCTTCGCCACGGGACTATGATGTCACAAATGTTACGTCGTTGGCAGCAAAGTACAGTCGTGTCGAATTGTTCCGGATGGAACCGATATGCTAGAAACGGATCTGGAAGCGGACAAATTTTCGTGCGTCACCTATAGCTTGTCGAATGGAATACGAGCTTCAGCATCGCCGTTGTTCTTATAATGAGACGGCCAACTTTTTCAAAACTCAACGCGAGTCATTTCGAGGATGTGAAAGCGGACCAAGAACACCATCATTCATTGTGTCAGTTATTCTGAAACTAGGAAAGAAATTTAGGCGAGCAGAGTAAGCCTATTCATTTCCTTTTACAGTAACATATCTAACATTAGTGACTTTTTGTTCTTCATTTTCAATCTTTATTTAAAGTTCACAAATATTTTATCATGCTCCTATTTTAATTTTGCAGTCTGAGAATTTTTACATACTCTTTCTCTGTTACCTTCTTCCGATTATCTTCGTCGTCTGTACCACTTTTATTTGTTCCAGCTCTTAAATGATCGTGCTCCGCAGATTTTGATAAGTAGCTTACTCAGTCCAAAGAATTATGTTTTGCAATAACCTTGAATTAAATTCGATAAAAACTACTTTTTAAAACCATTTGAACTACTCTATCATAGAAGTTCTGTTGATGAAATGCAGAGTTTGTGTCTTATTACATGCAATGCTCACATCTTTCGTTGTTGCATTTTCAGAATTTCACCGCCTTTTTATTCCTGTAGGAAGTTAGATGAATCCTGATATTGTATATACATGTCAGATTTTAAATACGTTTATACAGACTGTGGCAATATTACAACATGTTTGCCATCTTGACCACCGTAAAATATTCCATTATATCTATTGAAACGTACTTATTAAGGCACAGAAAATATGCCAAAAACGGAATTTTCTATTAAGTCATCCTATCACCAAATGCGGCACCAGCTTAAAACAAAAACAACTTCCACTGCTAGCGAATTTGTCATTTTGAAACAGTCAGATGATGTGTATTTTTTTTCTTTTATATTTAATCTAAGAAGACTGTCATTTATTCATAGACTAGTCGACCCAGCTATTATTCGCAATTGCTAATATGTATGTACTCTTGCTCTGAACGTCAAATGTGCAAAAGTTTATCGCAATCAGACGAATGATATTGATATCCCAATGAGAAAAGCTCTTTCAGTCTGTCGCGAATTTTTAAATTTTACGGGTAACTTTCCTAAATTTTTACTTCATAAGAACGTTCATCTTTCGTTGAACGTCAAATGATCAAAATTTTATCGCAATCGGATGAACGGTTCTGAACTTATAGTGTTGAGAACATTTAGAAACACACTGTAAAAGGAACTTGGTTGGAATTTTGCGACTTTCCTTTTTATCTGCCCCTATGTTTTTTTACTGAAACCATTTCCAAGAGCATAATGAACAAAAAAAAAAAAAAAAAAAAAAAAAAAAAAAAAAAAAAAAAAAAACCCCTCTCCGTCGTGCGAATAGTCTGTTAAAGTGCTGAATTCAATCAGAAACACACTGAAAAACGCACTTTTAGTGCTTCTCAAATTTTCCAATTTTCCGGGAGATTATCAAAAAATTTATTTCATACAAACCTTGTCCTGTCAAGCCGTACTCAAATGATGATCTTTCGGTGACTTTTCCAAATTTTTCAAAAAAAAAATTTTTTTAATGTTTGTAAATCTATCGGACCAAACTGCGTGGTCATCAGTCCGTAGCTTACAAACTACTTACACCTAGGTAAACTTACTGAAGGACAAACACACACCCATGCCCCAGGGAGGACTCGAACCTCCACGGCGAGCAACCGCGCGCTCCGCAGCGAGACGCTTTAGACCGCTCGGCTACTCCACCTCGCTCCAAATTTTTATCTGATGCGAACTTTCCTCTTGATTTCGACATGAAATGTACAAAATTTTATCGCAATTGGACGAATGGTATTGATAGTTAACTGGAAAAAGCTGTTTCAGTTTTCCCTGATCTTCCTCTTTTCCGGACAACTTTTTCCATATATTATCACCGTATATATATATATATATATATATATATATATATATATATATATATATATATATATTCTGAAGTTGACTTGCAAGCTGTACGACATAGTGTGCCGTACACAAAAAGTTTTGGTTTGTGCTCTAACACCAACAATTTTAAAATTACTGGAATGCGGGACGCTTTCGCCATTTTGCGGGAGATTTTCAGTAGTTATCCCAATGCGGGACAACGAGTCCAAATGGGGGACTGTCCCGCAGAATGTGCGACGGTTGGCCGCCTCACGTTATTGTCGCAAGCGGTATACTTCGTGGCGACTGGCCAGTGGCAGTTTAATGGATGGCGGCGGCTCACAGTACGGGGAACCGTATCTGAGAGTACTCCCACTGAAAACTGGATAAACCACTTAACACTTTGTACTGTTATAAGATGTAATACTCAAACAGGTGCCAATTTATTCCTTACTCGCTGCTAAATCTCGTATTGGCCGGGTGAATATGCATTTTTCCAGTCTTATATTAGAAACATTAATGTCACACATCATTACGCCGGCCGCGGTGACCCAGGGGACTGAGACGCTCCAGTCACGGTCTACACGGCCACTACGGTCGGGGGTTCGAATCCCCCCTCGGGCATGGATATTTGTGCCGTCCTTAGTCGTAGCTAGTTCATAAGTAGTTTGTAAGCTTAGGGACTGATGACCCCGTAGTCAAGACCCATAAGTTCTACAAACATTTGAACATTTTGAACACATCATAACTCGAAAGTGAGAAGTATAATCGCCAAATGTAAAAGGAGAAGGTTTTGAAGTTCGTCAGAGACTTTTATAGCAATTTTTATAGCAACGCAAAGGAAAATTTGAGCGTATTTAAATTAAATTATGCACCTAGTAGTCCAGATACACTCCCATTGGAAGTCAAGTGTACTCTAGATAGCATGAAGAAGGAACAGTGCTGGGTGATGATGAGCTCAGTGTCGACACCCTGAAACTGGCAGGAGAGGTAACAATAAGTCACTTGGCATAAGTATTTACTTGCTGCCTGTACTATGCTTCAATCCGATTATCGTGGAACGAGACAAAGATTATATTGATACACAAGAAAGGAAGAATTTACAATATCAAAAACTATCGTCCTATCAGCTTGCTCTCAATTTTGTACAAAATTTTCACAAAGATCCTGTTAAATCGAATTAGTACCACCTTAAACTCAACTCAAGCTATGGAACAGGCACGATTCCGAAGTAATTTCAGCACTGTTGATCACATGCTGACCGTTAGTGAAGTGATAAGCAGAGCAGATGACTACCAACTGTCTCTCTCTGCATTGCCTTTGTTGATTTTGAAAAGGCGTTTGAGTCCGTTATCCATACAGTTGTCCTCCAACCTTCGAGAGAAGGACTGAAAGCAGCACACATTGAAGTTCAAAATGTTGAAATGCTTGTAGAGTTTAACTGCGGGTCATCAGTCCCTCAACTTACAAACTACTTATGAACTAGTTAATACTAAGGACGGCACAAATATCCATGCCCGAGGGGGGATTCGAACCCCCGACCGTAGTGGCCGTGCAGAACGTGACTGGCGAGCTGCAGACCGATCAGCCACCGCGGCCGTCCACACTGAAGTGCTCAGAAATATCTACAAGACTTCTGCAGCGAATGTTAATATCGGCGAATCAACACAATTCCGCTTCATGAAGGGTGTCAAGCAAGACGATCCCATCTCCCCAAAACTGTTATCGACCGTACTGGAAATCGCTATGTCAAAATTGAACTGGGAAGGTAAGGGAATTAGAATTAATGGAAAAAGGCTTACCAACCTGAGATTTGCTGATGATATTGCCTTACTGGTCAACGCCTTCGCAGAGCTCCAAAACGTAGTTCAGGATCTTGCATCGTAATGTCAGTTGGTAGGATTGAACTTAAACCTTTCCAAAATAAAAGTAAAGTCCAACAAATGGGTGCCAGCTGGGGATGTGAAAGTCAACGGCAGTCTGTTAGAAGAGGTCAGTGAATATATCTTCCTTGGCCAGATTATAAATATGAACGGCGATATAAGGGCTGAAATCTATCGGCACATAAAACTTGACTGGCAAGGATTTGGAAGGAATTCAACAGTATTCAGATCAAAATTGCCAGTAAATCTGAAGAAAGCGGTATTTTATCAATGCAGTCTTCCTGTGCTGTTGTACGGTTGTGAGACATGGACACTGAATTCTTTTACGAAAGCGAAACTGAGGACAGCACATAGAGCCATGGAAAGATCAATGATAGGCTATACATGAGAGGATAGGAAAAGGGCAGATGATATCCCATCTGTGACGAAGGTTAAGGACATCTTAGAGACAGTCGGATCCTTGAAATGTTAGTGGGCCGGCCACATTGCGAGAAGACAAGACAGCAGATGGAGGGAGATAGTATTGGACTGGAGTCTGAGAGAGCATTGGTGCCGTAGAGGAAGACCACCGGACAAATGGGACAAAGATCCCTCATGAGCCGCTCCAAGAGCTGGAGGGTAGGATCATGGACATATCGGTTCTCCATATCCATGGTTCTTTCGTCTTGAGGGACATCTCTGGAGAAGTGAAGCGTCTTACATAGCCTCTCCTTACCAAGTGGCTCTTTTAGCCTTCACAAGGTGTGAGGGGGTGCAACCAGCACTGCCCAGACCCTGTACAGTCTGGGCAACGCTCGCCACCAAAGGACTGAGCTGCGACCCAACCCGAAGCGAAAGCAAAGCGTGCGTGGTGCAGGGGGAGCTGCATCGGGGACTGACCATCTGTCCCCTGGGGAGTTGAGCGGTGTGCTGGCGGTTGGGTGGCAGGGGTGTGCATCACGGATGTGCACTTCTGCTGCCTATTGCTCCCCTCCCTCTGCAAGGGAGCGCGACCATCTGCTCCTCTGCCTGCTGGCGACCTCGTTTGTCGGCGCGGTATCCCGGCTTGTGCCGGCAAGTGCACTCCGCCGTATCCCTGGATATCCGGGACATGTTCCACCAAACTGTTGCTGTGGTGACGCGGCGGGGTTGGGTTAGCTAGGTCCAGACCCCTGATTGACTGGGTGACCAGTTTACCACCTGAGTAGGAGTGGATGCTTGGCCTTCAGGTGGGAGGTTGTGCTAGTAGGGGGTGAAGGGCGAGGGGTGCATCCGCCTCTCCAGAGTGCGGGGAGTACTTGCCGGCATGTTCCAATGAAATCGTCAATGAAGGGGCCACTGAAGGGGACCAGTATGTTGGTGACAGCATGCTGAATCCGGCAGCTCAGATTCACAGAACCCTTGGCCCTTGGGCGAGGCTGGTGGGTGAGCTGCAACGAGTCCCTCACCAAGTCAGAGAGGCTAGTCCGGGGCAAGAGATGGGCCTCTGATTTCTTCACTTTCCTGGTAACCATGGCTGAGGAAAAGGAAAGTGAGTCGATAACGTCGCTGCCTTTGGCTCCACCTGTGGGCAGAAGCGACAATGAAGTCGTTAGCACTGGATCCGGGCCCCTGCCTGTAACCGTGGTGGCCTCTGGGTCAACACAGGCAGGAGAGGATGGCGCAATGAAGATGCCCAAGTTGATGTTTGAATGGCACGCCAAGATCAATGCCATCTTGGATGCGATCCACAAAAATGGGAAAATCAATACGTCAAACATCCAAAACATCAAGGATGGCTGGCCTCCATTGCCACTGTCCAGGCACACATGGAAAGACACCTAGTGGAGCTAGAACAAGAGAATGAGAGGTTACAGAAGCAACCTCCTCGGGCTTATGCTGGAGTGGCTGCGCAGTCTGCACCCAAGCCGCCAATGACAAAAGAAATATTGCCAAGGTGACACAGAAGCCTGGGTCTGCGGTCTTCCTGAGGTCACGTCCTGGGCAGGATATTAAGAAGGTCCAGGAGATCTTCTCTACAAATGTTGACTCACTGAAGGACAAGATCAAAATGAACAAAAGCAACCAAGAATGTTGTCATTGTTGATGTTGTTTCAGATACAGACAAGGATTAAATTCTAGCTAAAGAGTCTCCGTGCTCAAAAGTCAATTGTGAAGGTCCTTGTAAGTGCAAACCACTGGTCATCTTGTATGATGTCCCAGTAGCCAATGATGAGAAGACACTTGTTGAGAAAATTAGATTACACAGGACACTGACCCTGACTCTTCCACAAAAAAATTCAAATTAAAATTCAAGACTGGGCCCCAGGAATGCGACACCATACACCATATGGTGGAAGTGTCTGGGGACATGTGGAAAAAGCTCACCAACATGGGGAGACTCTATAGTGGCTTTAGTGCCGTGAATGTTAAAGATTACGTGGAGGTCCCTTATTTCAGAGGCTGTTAGCTGACAGGCTGTCCACGCATCGTATGCTGTGTCGTGTGAGTGATATGCAATTTGACTTTCGTCAGGGGAGGTCTGCATCTGACGCGATCTTCCTGGCGACCGAGGTATGTTCCCCCGCACTATGCAAATACGTGGTGGGCATCATGGTGGATATCAGTGGCGCCTTTGACAACCTGTGGTGACCTTCGCTCTTCTCCTATCTTCAGGAGATAGAGTGTCCAGGGTCGCTATATGGGTGTCTAAGGAGCTATAGTGCAAAAAGTGAGGTCTGGCTATCATCCCATAGTGCAAGAGTTAGCAAAACGATCACCAATTGTTGTCCCTTGGCTCTATCTTGGGGCCACTCGTCTGGGAGAGTGTCCAGGGTCGCTATATGGGTGTCTAAGGAGCTATAGTGCAAAAAGGGAGATCTGGCTATCATCCCATAGTGGAAGAGTTAGCAAAACGATCACCAATTGTTGTCCCATGGCTCTATCTTGGGGCCACTCGTCTGGTATCTAAATATGGAACCTTACCTTGGAGAGCTGCAACAACACCCTGACGTGCTAGAGGTGATAGCCTAAGCAGAGGACCTCCTCCTCATGGTAGGGAGTCGAAGTCGGGAACACATGTAACCCGAGATCGAGAGATCACTGCAAATCCTTACTGCGTGGTGCGATAGAACCAAATTACAGATAGCGCCACAAAAGTCGGTATACCTACAACTAAAGCGCCAGCTGGCCAGAAACCCGACAGTGAGAATCAACGGAGTACCTGTAATCAGACGAAAGGAAGCCAGATACCTCGGAGTCATCTTTGATGATCGCTGGATTTTCGCCGCACGCACAAACGCGGTTGCTGAAAGATCACTAATAGCACTGTGCAGCTTGGCTGGGACTGGACACTGGAGGTTTCAGCTCCCACCCTGTCTCATACACCTGTATCACAACAGCATACTGACGTCTATCGTGGGCTACATGTCTCCAGTGTGGGCCCACAGGCTCACGAGGGTGATGCCTACCATGGTCGTGAGAAAAGTGCAGCGGAGCATCCTTCTTCATTTGGTTGGAGCCTACAGGACCACTCCTGGTGCAGCACTCTTGGTGTTGATGAGGTTATGCCCCCTTGCCATCAAGGTGAGGGAGCAGGGAATATTTTACTGGTTCAGATGAAGTGATGGGGAAAAAGTATCCAAAATTCTTGGGGAACCATTAACCAGTAAGGCCGAAATCAGGCGGAAATGAGTCCAACTTTGGCAACAATCTTGGGATGAGGAGGTGTCTGGGAGGAGAACACACGCTCTCCTACTTGACATCCAAGAAAGATTAAGGATGAAACACTTTAAGCCATCAAGAGGAATACTGCACTTTCTCATGGGACATGGACCCTATCCGGCATACATATACCGGTTCAGGAAACAGGCTACACCAGCTTGTCTCTGTGGTACCAAGGAAGGAACACCGGAGCACACCATATACAAGTGTCCTGCATTTGACGACTTGGCTGCGGACCTGAGAGGGGCTCTGCCCAACAACAACACTTACGAGCTCATAAGGAACCCGGACACGTTCCGTACACTTGATGAAATTGCCCTTAAAATCTCAAGCAGAGTGCTTCAGGACTTCATTCGGAACAATTAACCGACTGTAACGTAACAACCAACTGAGACAGCCACACCTGCCATGCCGCCAGGGGGTGGACTGGTCGCTAGAAATGACAGTATCCGCCATCCCCTGGATTTGGGGGTTAGATGTGGCAAACTCCAAAAATGTTCAAATGTTTGTTAAGCTTATGGGACTTAACTACGGGGTCATCAGTCCCTAAACTTAAAAACTACTTATGAACTACCTTATACTAAAGACGGCACAAATATCCATGCCCGAGGGGGGATTAGAACCCCTGACCGTAGTGGCCGTGCAGACCGTGACTGAAGCGCCTCAGTCTCCTCGGCCACCGCGGCCGGCTGGCAAACACCGATTGCGAGCTTAGACGTAAGTAGGTGTAGGTTTTTTCTAATTCTTCCATGCACGTTAATATAAAATTGGGGGTAACATGTAACGGAGGGGGGGGGGCTGTGGTGACACAAAAGGATTTGGCCCCTCAGTGCCAGGGGCACGCTCACTGGGTTTCGCTGCCACCACATAGTAGGTTTATCTCGCTGGCACACCTGTAACACCACAGCAGTAGCATATTAGGGAAAATAAAAACAAACAACAAACAGCGTCGGGGTGTCCAGTGGTTTTGCTAACACGCAGAAAAGTAGTTAAGTCACTAACCTATATTAACACTGTACTAATTTAAAGACCCATTTTGTCATAGGTGACGGATTATGTTGTATGATATTATAAATAAATATATTTTTTATGTTTTAAGGAAAACAAAATGGGACAAAGATAACAAGAAGGTCGCTGGTAGCACCTGGCAGAGAACTGCCAAAGACCCTTCCACTTGGAGAGGACTGCTGAAAACCCACCTGACTCCACGCCTCTAAGAGGCCACATTATGATGGAAATGGCTAATGGTGATGATGATGATATTAGAAACGGAAATAGAAATTTGGAATCATTTCATCTTCACGTAATCATGAAAATAGTTTATAAATTATGAAACAGTAAAACAAAGAAATGTGTGTAATGTTCAAAATTATAAATGCAGAATCCAAAGAGAGAAAATAGTAATAAAATACATATGATGTATAATTTAATTCAAAACTCTAGTATAAACAATAGTTCTTGTTACTTGTCCAGACGCTAGTATGAATAAATTCTCTGGCGAGTCCACCCTTGAGCAGGCGACATAGAGTTGTCCATGTGAGAAACATGGAGATGTCAAATCCACTCCACAATATTTAAAAGATTGCCCTGCGATTTGTTAATTGTAATAGAAAATGCAAGTCTCAGTGGAAACTGCAGTTTCTTGAAGTTAAAAGGTAGAGCTGTCAGAATAAGATAAGGCGGCCAACCGTCCCGGATTCTGCGGGACAGTCCCGCATTTGGATTCGCAGTCCCGCACTGGGATCATTACTGAAAATGTCCCGCAAATGGCAAAAGTGTTCCGCATTCCAAAAATTTTGAAACTGTTGGTCTAAGAGCACAAGCCGTAATTATTTGTGCACGGCACACTGAGCTGAATCATACTGCTTGCTAATCCGCAATGGATCATCTACGAATAAATGTCAGTCTTCTTTCATTAAATACAGAAGAAAAAAAGACGATACACATCGTCTGATTATTTCAGAACGACAAATTCGGTAGCAGTGGAAGTTGTTTTTGTTTTATCTGGTACTGCATTTGGTGATAGGGTGACTTATTAAAAAAATCTCTTTTTGGCATTTTTTCTGTGCCTTCTTAAGTACGTTTCGAAACGACACATGGTTCGGATTCCACGTTCAGCTATGGCTCTCCTTCCCCATTTTGGGTAACTGGGGTCCGATAGGGACACGCAAGTCGCCGAAGTGGCGTCCAATTGAAATACTTGCACCAGGCCTATTAGCCACACGAAATTATTATAATGAGTGTAATGGAATATTTTTAAGTGCTCAAGATGGCAAACATGCTGCAATATTATCACGGTTTGTATAAACGAATGAAATATCTGACATGCAAATACAATATCAGCATTCATCTTACTTCCTTCAGGAATAAAAAGGTGGTGAAATTGTGGAAAAGGAACAACGAAAGTGAGTGAGCATTGCCTGTAGTAAGGCACAATGAAACTCTGCATTTCGTCGAAAGAACTTCTATAATACAGTAGTTTGAATGGTTTTAAAAAGTAGTTTCTATCAAATTTAATTCGAGGTTATTGCAAAACATAATTCCTTGGGCGGAGTAAGATACGTATCATAATGTGTGGAGCACGATATTCTTATAGCTGGAACAAATAAAACAAACAACGAAAGTGCTCGGATAAACGTAACGGAGTAAGACTATGGAAAAATTGTCAGACTCTAACATACAAAATATGAGCAAGAGAAAATAAAGATTGAAAATTAAGAATAAAATGTCACTCATCTGAGATATGTTACTTTAAAAGTAAATGAGCTTGTTTCTTTTCTACTTGTGTAAGGTTCATTACGAATTTACAAATGAGGTACAATTACAATGATTAAAAGTAACTGTAAAAATAAACTGTAAAGACAGTAACTGCTACAGTTACTTTCGATGTATAGTAACTATTACTGTGACTAAGTTACCTTTCAGGAAAGTAACTTTAACTGTAACTTAATTGCTTTAAAAAAGTAACTTTCCCAACCCTGCCTTCACACAACCGCACAAGCTACAACAGCCAAGTTTTTTTTCTCTGCATTTTGTTTCCTTTGAAACGGAAGCTCATGTTGCACTTAAGAACGCAAAAAATATTTTTTCACACATTTGTCCAGTTCCACCAGAAGTCAGCGTGAATGTAACTCCACATAACTTGTATCTTCCATTATACGCGTTTCGTGGATCAGTAGTTAGCCACACACCCTATTCGATTTTCCACTGACTTTTATATTTTTCCAATCGTTTTGTCGTGTGTACCGAAGTATCGACATTTTTAAAGCATTTCTTCGGCGTAACATATTGATTATATATTTCGTCCTCTTCACGAATTGTCTGATTGCGTTTTGCAGGAGTACAAGGCGTACTCAGTTAATCAAAGCTGGCTATATCCACGATACACAATTAAGTAAAGCTAGAAAACCAAATACTCGAATTTCGAGTCTCGAACGTAATTGTACTGTCGTCTGTGCACCTTCACACACAAAAAATTGAAAACACACAAAACAATGTTTTGCCAGGCTACAATACTGCCTCAGTTGAAATGTGTAAAATGAATTCTAGAAAAAGTAAAACTCTGCGAAATAAACTATTTTCTGGTTCTTTTTATCAGAAAGTATACAGTACAAGTGCGTGAAATAAAGTACAATACTTTATCATGAAGTAAGGACAACAACCCTAACCAAGACCCACAGCTACATCGCAGTCACCCCACAGCTGTTGCAGTCATCCCTCAGCCATCACAGTCACCCCACAGCCATCACTGTCACCCCACAGACATCACTGTCACCCGACAGACATCGCAGTCACCCCACAGACATCGCAGTCACCCCACATCCGTTACATTCACCCTGCATCCATCAGAGTCACCCCACAGCCGCCGCAGTCACCCCACAGACGTCGCAGTCACCCTGCAGACATTGCAGTCATCCCGCAGACATCGCAGTCACCCTGCAGCCATTGCAGTCACCCCGCAGACATCGCAGTCACCCCGCAGACATCGCAGTCACCCCGCAGACATCGCAGTCACCCCGCAGACATCGCAGTCACCCCGCAGACATCGCAGTCACCCCGCAGACATCGCAGTCACCCCGCAGACATCGCAGTCACCCCGCAGACATCGCAGTCACCCCGCAGACATCGCAGTCACCCCTCAGACGTCGCAGTCACCCCTCAGACGTCGCAGTCACCCCTCAGACGTCGCAGTCACCCCTCAGACGTCGCAGTCACCCCTCAGACGTCGCAGTCACCCTGCAGCCATCGCAGTCACCCCTGCAGCTGTTGCAGTAAGTCCACAGCTATCGCAGTTACCCCGGAGCCCCTCAGACGTCGCAGTCACCCCTCAGACGTCGCAGTCACCCCTCAGACGTCGCAGTCACCCCTCAGACGTCGCAGTCACCCTGCAGCCATCGCAGTCACCCCTGCAGCTGTTGCAGTAAGTCCACAGCTATCGCAGTTACCCCGGAGCCATCGAAGTCACCCTGCAGCAATTGCAGTCACCCTGAAGCCATCACAGTCACCTGCAGCAATCGCAGTCACCCCACAACCATTGCAGTTACCCTGCTGCCGTCACAGTCACCCCACAGCCATAACAATCACCGCACAGTGACTGTCTCCATCCCACAGCCGTTACACCCAATCCACACCAGTCAAGCCTTTGCAGCAATCTTCGTCATCATTCCCTCATAGTCCTTCCTTCATCACTCTCTTAATCACCCTTATCCACCATGAAGACCCCCAATCACCACCACCTCTGTCCTTTACACCTCCTTGGCGCAAACCACTACCACCAGACTTTGAGCCCATCTCATCTCCATCACTACCGAGTCCTCCCCCCTCTTCCTCATTCTGTCTGCCACCATCTTGTCCCTGCTCCCCCCCTCTCCAGGTGGTCTTAGATCTTCCCCTTACATATGCACTGGAATATCCTCCTTTTCGCCATCCAGGATATCCCAACATCTGACCAAGGCGGCAGAATCATCACCACTATCTACCATTAACCAGCATCAGCAGCCAGGGTCTGTTCCTGCCACCTACCCCAGCAGCCTATCCAACAACCTTCCTTCCTTCTCGCTGTCTCCTAAAAACATCACAAGTGCTCTAGCACAGATCCCCCCATTACTACCAAAAGAGCTACCATTCCATTCCCTGCTGAACCAG
Source organism: Locusta migratoria (assembly GCA_026315105.1). Classification (NCBI taxonomy): domain Eukaryota; kingdom Metazoa; phylum Arthropoda; class Insecta; order Orthoptera; family Acrididae; genus Locusta; species Locusta migratoria. The sequence continues at coordinate 457,139,141 of CM048748.1, forward strand.
CTCCTGCCCTTCCCCTCGACTGCATGGGGCCACTCCCCCACCCCCTACCTGCCTCCAAGACCTGCACACATTCGCCATCTCCTGCACTGACCAACGTTCCTCGATAATGACCCTTCCTCCTTAGAAATCAAAAAGTACCTCCCAGCTACCTCAATTTCTCAATTCATCCCCTGTCAGAACTCCATTCTGATCAAGTCACTTAGCCCTACATTCCACACTGACCTCCTCCTGAAAATTCCCCAGGTCCATTTTGGTCCTCTTGCCACCCTAGCCCCATATCCTACCAACTGCTCCCCTATCAAACCCAACCTCCTCAAGGTCCATCCACCCTCACCACCATAATCACTAAGCTTAGCTCATGGATCATGGCAGGTAAGTTGCTGGGGCAGCTGAACACCCACCTCATACTATTCATCTGATCCACCAAGAGGATCCAAAAATGCATTGGCTCGACCTACCGGATGTCTGTCATGTCATGCAGTCCGCTTCCTTCATTGGCCTCTTCCTTAAGGAGGGGGCAATGATCTACAACTGCAGGTACAAAGGTGATCCTTCCCAGTCCCACCCCAGTCATACTGCTGCCAACATTTCCCCCTGTACAATGACCACCTTACCAAAAACTGTCAATACCCACCCACCTGTCCTCCCTACAAAGACTTACATTTCCTCAAATCCTGCCCCAACCTCGCCGCTCCTCTGACTTGTAATACCTGCAGAGAATCCGAAACCACCTACTCCTACAAATACAAAGCCAGTCCACCACCCATCAACCCTGAACTCACTGTCCCCACCCATCTCATTGACCCTCCTCTTCTTCCGAACCACTAACTGTGTACCCTTTCACGCAGAGAACATCATCAGGTTCGTAACCACGTCCTACAAAACATCCATCCTTTCCAGTGCCCTCACATCTCCTACCAGATCGTCTTCACTGCCCAGTCCATGTTCCATCTTGAGTCCTTCACCACCTTCTCCTGCAACTAGTTTCATGTCACCTACAACCATCTTGAAACCCTCGTGTATGAAGATCCTTTTCTGTTATTTATAACCTTGTCTTCCCCTTCTCCCGCCTCTCACATTTAGTATGGCAAGCCAATCCTACATGTTCCTATCCCACAACATCTGATTCCTTCCCATCAACCTGTTTATGCACACCCTATTCTGCCACCACGAAGATACTTTCTTTCTCAAACGATCTCACTGAACACATCCTCAGTTTTTTCCTTCCATCCCTTACTGTCATCTGCCCCCCCCCCTCCTACCAAGTGCAGGCGGTATCAGTTCCTTACAACCATCCACAGTGACCTCCCCCTCCCACATCTAACCTGCCCTGAAAGCAACTCCACCAGACATGCCATCCAAGCCTCCCTCAACCTCTTGGGTCACATCACTGCAGAAGTCCTCAACCATATACGACAGGGGGTCCTCCTTACCATTAACCGCCACTGTCACCTCCTCCCCGGCACCTGTCACAATCCTATCCTGAAACTTGTCCGCAATTATTCCCAAGCTGACTGGGGTGCCTACTGGTGCCACCTCTCGTGCTCCAAACTCCTGACCATATTGACCACACAGCGTTCTTCCTTGATGAGACCTTGACTGCCGCCATCAAAAAATCCATATCCCCACCAAAGTCATCGCCCCATCCTTCCTCCACAGACCGTCCTACTACTCCTTGAATCCTATCACCTCTATCGTTCCTTCCTCGATACCCATGGCTGAAACACACCATGACACCAAAACAATTCCAAAAACATATTTGTAACCTCTTACGTTGAAGTAATGACGGGACTGGCGACAGACATGCACTCGAATTGATGTCACACTCCCTGTCAACTCTTCCAAGTACAGTAGACCTTGCAGTAATCCGACATTTGACAGTCCAACATGCCCGGTAGTCCGAGTCTGCACTGGAGGTGAACAGTGCGTTAGTACAGTACTGCTCTAGACATAGACAAGCACCTCCTCCCGTCTGCCTCCGTGACACAAGCCAGGATTAACGAAGTGGATTCGCAACCAAATTTCTGAGATAACTTACGCTAAGGACAATGTGAACGACGGCTGCCTGCCGTCTTCCCTAGGTTTTTAACTTTGTAAATTATCTAAGTTCACTAGACGGCCTTTTTTTTATGTTTTTAAATATTATTTTCTGTTATACTATGTTAATATTGCTGGGATTTTATTATGCTAATATTTTATCATTGTGTCTATGAATGTGGCAAGATGAACGGTTTCTCCGTGACGCCACTGGCCCTGTGAGAATGTGTACTTGCTTTATTCTGTATGTGTATGTATGAGCATCTTCTAGCATGGCAGTCTGAGTGTATGTATCAGAATTTTCATCGTCGGTTGTTGGCTGTGCACTTTGCATCTCTGGCTTCATGTCGATAGGTAGTCGTTACCAAATTCTGCTTTTGATGCTACCAAAGAAGTTCCTCTACCCTTTGATTACACGTTGGGTTGGCAATGCCTCGACAGGACGCACGAGTTTAAGCTCTTACCCCACCGGCCGCGGTGGCCAAGGGGACTGATGTGCTCCAGTCATGACCTGCACGGCTACAACGGTCGGGGGTTCGAATCCCCCCTCGGGCATAGATTTTTGTGCCGTCCTTAGTATTAGTTTGTTCATAAGTAGTTTGTAAGTTTAGGGACTGATGACCCCATAGTTGAGTCCCATAAGTTTTACAAACATTTTAAGCTCTTCCCCCCACCTCATTATTGGTGGGTTTTGCCGATTTCCGGCCGATAGCGAGGGGATCACTGGTTGGCCGACTTGGACATTCTGTGGCTGCGCTTCGACCTGATAAGTCATTCTGATTTTCTTTCCTCCCTTGAGATGGTAGTGATTCGTTGTCTGGTTTGTTAGACTTCAGATCTTAGGTTCATTTTTTCAGGATAAGTTTCTGATCATGTACGGAAATGTATTCAATTCCATTTCGGTGATTTTGCATAGGTAAATGCGGTGAATATGCAGCTAATTCGGATTGATAACGGCTGGGAATCGGTAACCTGTGTGAGACTAGCTGACAGTGTATGAACTCTGTTTAATTTCTTTCTAGCTTTGTGGAGCGTGACTAATATGCGGGAATATTTTTATTCTGTGTAGTGCATGTGAAATATTCTTTTCTGTTTTCTCCTTCCACGTGTGATATGTACTCCACGTGGTGTGTTCTTAGAATAAAGCCTTCAGCTTCCCCTGTGTCTGTTTCTAGGCCCTTCAGGCAAGAAATCATGTATTTATCCTTCTGATTTTACTTATTACATCACGATCTCCTCTCCGTCTATTTTAAATTGCTGTTTCGTTTCCAAACTTGTACTTTGCATTTGGACTCAGTCGGTAAATTCTCTTCTAGCCTTGTACAGCCCCCTTTATTAGCTTGCTAATGAAATACTACGTATTTCTAGGGGCTGCATGCCGTATTTCTTAGTTGATTTACTCCAACTCTGCATTTATTCCACTTTTCTGATTTTTGAAGACTGAACTTCGTCCATCCGTGTAAAACCTCCCCAATCACGTCTAAGTGTATTTCTTTAGCTTCCTTATGATATTCTACGCATTTCTAATGGTTGCATGCCGTAGCTAATTTTCTTTATTTTTCAGAAATTGAATTTTTATATTTTTACTGGTTTCGGAACCACGTGGCTCCGAACTCCGACTTGAAGGGTTTATAGCTAGTCACTTGAGTTCTCGCCACTGCTCACACACCAGTGCCGTCCTATTGTGTATTCTTCCTTCGTAACAGAGCATATTTTAAGGGATTTTCACTGGGCGACATTGGAAGGATGATCTGGGCGTTCTGGGAGCCACCCCCGAAAAAATTTCAAAATATTGATGCCTAAAACCGTATTTTGAAGCCTTTTTTTTATTAAAATCAAAGCTGATTAATTTCTCCTTAATAGATTTTATGTTTTTAATGATAAATAAAAATGTTTGTGGAACAATACTAAATTTGGACTTTGAAGAAATCATTTATGTCGCCTAATTTTGTTAAACAATCTTTAAGTTGTTTTTGTTGTCTTTTATTCGTTAAGTAGTTAAATAGAATACAGTACCTGTCATAAGTTCACTTCAATTTGATATGGCTATTAAATGAAAACAGTATTAGATTAAACTAATATAAGTACTACGATTACTTAAAATACCTTCCTGTGCACTTTCTGTAAAAGTTAATAAATCATTATTTGTCTTAAAAGGTCATATTACGTTATGGTCCCTCAATTTGTATTTTTGCTCTAGAGAATTCTGTACACCATCAGGAAAGAAACGCAATTACAGTTTTAAGCCATCTAAGAAAAGTACTTAATTCTGAAGAAAATGAGTCATGAGATGCTGGTCTTTAAAGAACGTGAAGTTCTAGTGTAACAGTTTTCTTTCAAAGTGTATTGAACAGTAACTTTATACCTTAACTCGTAAGATTGTAGGTAAAAACAATTATTTTGCCGTTTTATAAATGTTTTAATGTACACAAGAAACAATTTTCAAGAAATATTTTAAAATAGGCCTGCAACAAAATTTTAAAGGATAATGAAATTACTGGGTTTACAAAATATTTGGATAAAAAATTACAATTAACTAAAAGAAACGAAGAACATCAAATTTAAAGGTTACTGTCATTTGTAAAAAAACTTTTTTACAAACTCTTGGTCTTGATGCAGTTCAAAATCGGACAGCTTCCTTCTTCTCTCTTTCTTCTCTAGGAACTTCGCCACGGATGGCCTTGGGTCGGAAAAGGCTGTCCCAACACCGTTGAGAGCGATGCGCATTCTAGAATTGAGAGCTTCTCGTGACAGGCCAGATTGTTTGTTTGATTTTAAAATCGTATGTAGTGACACTGCTCTTTAAGGACCTGCACTGTGCGGTGTTAGAGAAATATACGACTGCACCAACTTTCTTAGGATCGAGTGAGGTTGAGATACTTTCAAAAAGTGGTACAGCTTTCCAGTAGATGATGTCATACTAGATGGAGTAGGGAGGTTTTCTACTGCAAACAACCCTACAACGTCATAAGTAAAATCTGATACTTTATCTGTACCAAACAGGCCTCCAACGTCTGCACGAACCGCGTTCACAAGCTCAATATGATTTTTAGAATTTAATAATCTATTAATCCTACTGCAGATTTCCTTCTGGTCTTCGGGAAGCCGTTTAAGATAAACTCTTTGCAGCTCATTACAGCCTCTCTTCTCGCTGCAGGTCAGTGTCGCTTTGTTGAAACAAATCGGTTTACTTGACATCTTCTAGGAAGATCTTCAGTATCTGATTCGTCACGTTCAAGTTCTCTTGCACCTTCTCTTTCCAACTTTTCTTCATATCCACCAGGATAAGATAATGAATCAACAGATACTTCAATATCAGGGATTGTAACAAATGACTTCTGACAATCTTTTTGCGGTTTTTCCAGACGTTTCTGAAGATCTAGCATAAGACTGGTTGTCGCTGTTGTTCGCCAACTGTCTCCCACAAACGCAAAAACCCACGTGCTGAAGCTTTTTCAACTTTTGAGGAATCAGTCTTTCCAAGAACATTACTACAATGTTGTTGCATTAATGGAAGGTTGTTCCAAACTGCTTTGGCTAAATTGTTGTGGTCTTCTACGAACCTTACATCAAAGTGAGCTGGAAAGCGGTAAACAGTTTTCTTGGTTAACTCAGCCAGCTCTTCTCTTCAAAGCGTAAAGCCGATGCCTTATAAAACGTTCCCACGGCTTTTAAATTTGTCTTCCAGTGCTGAACTTCAATGACTGCTGATTCTAAGTCTGACATGGCTAGGTCAGATCGATGAGCAACACACCAAATACAAAGTAAGTCTCTTCCTAAGTACTATTTCATTCGAACCCATAGGCCACTAGATTTGCCTATATTAGCACTCTCTCCATCTGTAGTCAATCCTGTCAACGTATCTTTTGCTGTATCACCAAGGTCTAAATTTTCCAATAAAACTTTGACCGATTCCATAAGACCTTCTGCCCCTCGCAGATTCGATTTGCTTTCACCTAGAAACACAGATTTCATCTCGTTATCTTCTGTAATGAACCGTACAGTAATGAACTTGTTGTCAACTCCGTATTTGTCTATGGAGCCATCAACCTGAATGGAAAATCATTGAGTTTTTTAAGTGAGTGACCACACCTTCCGTTATCACTTCCCCTACAACATCAAGCATCTCGCGATACATTACAGGTTTTCTGTGCTGCAATAAAGCTGGAGAAGGAGTGAGAGGAGAAAATTCGGATTTCAACCATTGTCTTTGTATGGCGAAATTTGGGTGTCGCTGTGAATTTTTGTTAGTGATCGATATTTTTTTGGAAATTTTTCGATGTTGATCGACGATATTTTATTTTCTGATATATCGATATATCAATATTTAGTATGGAATATCGAAGGCGATATTTTTAAAAGCCACCCTTTTTTAAAAATCAGATTAGATTCTTTAATGGCTTATTGGTATGATTTCCATACTATTGGCTTCGTCAGTGTGAATATTACATAAATATTTTTAAGATAGAGTACTTACATAATACATATAAGTAAAATATTCTTTAGTAAAAAAGGACACCAGACAGAAAATGTTGTTTCAGCAAAGCATTAGACTGGTTTAAGTTACGACTCTCCGTTCCTTACTATGGGTCAGAATGTAGAGTGCCCCCTGCTCTCGACGTGACAGACAACTGAAAACTTAACTGCAATGTCTTTTTATGGAAAATGCTGCCTGTTCATTTACGATAAGCATGCTATCTATTGTTTAGAATAGGTTTGCATATCACAATTATCTCATTCCTGAGACAACTTACCCCTTTCGTTTCTGATGTTGGTTCTATGATGACCAAGAACATTTTCACAGTAAGGCAACTGAAAGAAAGGAATGGTAAGACACGTTAGCTATCTAATGACATAAAGACGCGTCCATTTAGTTAGTCTGCGTGTCAGCAATCTGATATTCTGCTCTTTTCATTACTCTAGTGTACTAGCACTCTGAAATTAGTACGTTCTTGTAATGAAACTATAGTAGCAGAAATTGTAAATGCTGTATATTTTACTGCACCTTCTCCATCTTGTCAGATCGAAATTGTGTGTCATTATTACCAATAAATGCTTATCAAGCACGGTGTAGAACTGAATGAGGCAACCTGACGCCCTTGCCCCTTGGCCCGTCCATGAAAATATAAAAACTTGCCGCTGCGCACTCCGGGAACTGTCAAATCTGGGCGTTGATAGGTAGCAAGGAGGCATAGAATGCGTGGGGAGGAGACGGTCTGTGCTGGAAACCTCTTTACTCCTGAGCTGTGCTCACTGCACCGTTCTGATCAGTCTGACTTTATGAAAGGGGGCTACAAAAATGTTAATGAACAAATGTAATGCTTATTTCATTGTAAAATAAAACTAACTAGTGATATTACTCTCACACAATGTTGATAAAGAGTTTTTTGGTAGAAATACGAATTCCAACCTTTAGGCGTAATTGTTGTGAAACGGCATAGGCAGAGGCCAAGTTTTCGTGTCTGCACTGTGCTTTTCCCTTTGTTTGCGTGTTCTTTATTGTTGTCGCGGCATGTCCGATATCTTATTGGTGTGTCATTAGACTTCAACCAGGTTATTTTCAAGTCAGCTATGTCCGTTGTTTGGAAGTTCTTTACAAAAGAAGTTAAAAATATATCTATTTGATGCAACTTATGTGATAAAATTTACAAAACGTCTAGAAATACCAAAAAAAGTGGTGCTAATTACGTTATTGCAAGCTTGAGTATTCCAATCACAAGCCTGCTTCGGCACGAAGTGGAGTACACAACTCCTTTGACTGATTTAGGAGCGTCAGTAAAAAAAAATCTATGTTCAAATGAATTCTGGAAAGGTTAGTCCCCTTGGAAAAAAAATATTTTTCTCTCTGTGGCAACAATTTTGGACTCCCGGTTTAAGTGTATTCATTTTGAATCCCCACTTGCAGTGTCAGCTGCAGTAGCTCATATTAGCAAAGAAATTCGTTCCGAACATAGGCGAAAAGGACAAATGTCTCTTGAGCATTGCGCTTTAGATGTTGAACAAGAAAGCCCGATGAAGAGTTCCATTTGGTTGCGGCATGAAAAATTCTTCGCCCAAAGTTCAGTTTCACGGCAAATTTCCAGCCATGATTCTGTACCAAATGAGCTGAAGCAGTACCTTGATCAACCATATTTAGAGCGTAACAGTGGTCCTCTGAAGTTCTGGGCTGAAACTCGACACTTTACGCCCATTTTACCAGATATTGCGCAGAAGTACCTGATATGCCAAGCCTCTTCTGTTTCGTCAGAAAGACTGGCTTCATTGATCAAGTTAGTTGTGCAAGACAACAGAAGTAGCAAAGAGCTCTCCTAATGTCTATTATTGATAACTACTGGCTCAATTAATTCTTTCCAAATTAATATCTTACTCTACATTGTGTTTCTTTTATTGATTATACATTGTGCTTTTTTATTGATTAATGTTTAAAATTATAAAATATTTGTCAATTTTTAATTGTATGTTGATAATTTCTGTGGTTTTGATTAAAATTATTAATTTAGCATTGAATGTAAAGATTTCACCGATATATCGAAATATCGATATTTTTATTCCGATAAAATCGATATTTTTATAAATATTGATACGATATATATCGATATTTTTTAAAATTTTGCCCATCCCTACTTACTTGTCCCCGTGCAACACACACACACACACACACAGCCTTGAATAAAGACAGGATATGTTTTAGAATACCCAGTATGCATTTAAAATGTCTTTGTCCATTTCTGAAGTGTTTTTCGCTTACACCTTTAAGCATTTAACTTGCCGATAAAGCTCTGCATTCCATTTCACCCTTTTGGTATCGTCGGAGAGACGTATTTGTGCAACTGTAAAATATTTTGATGACAGATTGCTTCCCACCTCGCGTACTTTCGGTTTTTATTTTGCGTCAGATGACCGTTTTAGTCCGTTTTAACGAAAGAACATGGCAACAAGGATTTATTTTACTTTGCAGAGCAACATCACATCACTTCAGTGCTGCTTCTCTAAAAAGTGTTCAAATGTTTGTAAAGCTTATGGGACTTAACTACGGGGTCATCAGTCCCTAAACTTACAAATTACTTTTGAACAACTTACAAACTAGGACGGCACAAATATCCATGCCCGAGGGGGGATTCGAACCCCCGACCGTAGTGGCCGTGCAGGCCGTGACTGGAGCGCCTCAGTCCCCTCGGCCACCGCGGCCGGCGTGCTTCTCTCTGCCCATTTAAAAACAGGACTCCTTCTGGAAAAGCAAGGAACACAAAAAGAGAAAGATTTTACTCAAAAGAAAAACGCTGTCGAAATGTTGGCGTATCTTGCTGAATTTTTCAGTGAAATTAAGTCCGACTATTTCATTGCAAGAAAATAGGACTAATATTTTGACAGCGCAGGATAAAATTTCAAGTTTCGTCCGTAAATTGGAACTTTACCAACGCAGGATTCAAGTCGGAGATCTATCGATGTTTAAGCAACTTTGTGATCAATGAGTTGGCGAGGAAAATAAACGAATCGTGTTTTAAACTTCCGTTATTTAGCGTCCGTCTGCAGTTATAAACTCAATTAAGCAATATTCCTCAGCTATGGATAATCAGCACGTCAACATTTGGATATTGAGACCATTTTGTGTTGAAGAGGAAATTTTCAAAGATGTTTCAGCCAAAGTAGAATCCTTCTGATTTCTCGAAGATAGCACATTCAAAATGGAATTTCAAAATTATGACCTTGGTACATTTTGGCGAAAAGCAGAAGCCGAATATCCTGTTATAGCTGACATAGCTCTAAGAACGTCAAGACAGTTCGGTACCACTTATAGATATCAGAGTGGCTTCTCAAAGCTACTGACAATAAAAAGTAAGACCACAAACCGTCTCGTTGTGGAACATGACCTGAGATACGCCTCCAGCAAAACAAAACCAAACATTAGAAAGCTTGCGGCTGGTAAACAGTATCCACCTTTTCATTGAATAAAATTGTTTCATTGCTGCATCGAAAGTGTAAAAGATATATGTCTTATGCAGTGGTTATGCAAAGATTGGTAGTGTTTTCATGTATTGCTTTCTTTGATAATATTTTAATGATTTTTTTTGGGGGGGGGGGGAGGGGAGGGGGGTAAAATGAGTTTCCCTAGTACGTCTTAGGGGTAACAAGACTGAAAAGGTTGGGAACCTATGCTCTAAAAGATTTACAAGAGGTTATTTTTTAATTCCCGGTACATTCGAAATGTCATTCAATAAAAATAAATTGCCGGCGCTACCCACAGCTACTGGGCGACAAAATCTCAGGTAACATGTTATTTTATGCTCTGCTTCGTAATCTGTGGTTCCGTTGGTTTTTGTTGAGATGAATACAATCTTTAAGCACTTCGCCTTCAGTGGGGTGCGAATATGTAATGCAGCAGACACGTGTAGTGTGTCTCAATAATTCCGCATGCTCACGGTTTGATTTGAATGGAAATTTAACTCGCTATTATCGCGTACCATCTCAAGTAAAGAAGGACAGACCAGAGCGACCTACGAAGTTTATTTTTTCTTGTGTTGTGTGATACACCCTGGTTCGCTGAATTTCGCCTACGATAGCGGCGCCTGCTTCTGCTTCGTATCAGCACTCTGAGTTGGGTGAGTTTCGCTTTGCTTCGCGCGTGTGAGCGGCTGAATGCTTGTTGATTGTAAATCCCTCCTCCGACGATATTACTTTAAGTTAGTATTTCAATGAGATTCATTTTTATTGTTTAATTATCCTACTTATGAATATTAGTTAACGAGTACCTTCCCTTTTTATTTAATGTTGTTTTTCACCAGTGCTGAGAACAAATTCATATGCATATTATCATATTTTTAATTTCGTTGCGCCATAATTGTTCTCTTAGCTACCTTCATGGAATTGTTTAGTTCGCGGTGGCTTGTATATTAATGATCGTGTGTAATTCTCGTGATCTACGACGTATGCTGGCCACCGTCTCTTTGTCTTCCTGCTGCTAAAGTAGAGCTTGAGTCAGTTCTAAATTCTGGGCCAGGGAACACGATTCTGTTGCAGGAAGTAGTCAGTAGTTCACGCGAATCCCTTAGCTGGTTTTACGGCCAGAGTTATATGTTTAAAGTAAGCTCTTAACTGACTCCTTTCAGCTAGAGTTAATTTTACAATTAACGGTGGTCTTTCAAATTAAATACCTCCCCGACCGACGTGGCGCCTCAGACCGCGCGACAAGTGTGTACACATCTTGTAGAACTGCGCAGAATAATGTTGTATACGGTAGTTTGCATCGCCTACTGTCATATTTTACCATTTGAAGGCAGCACTAAACAGCAAGAAGACGCGCAGTTTTTCCGCCTTTTCTCGAATGATGCTGCGTAGGACAATGATGAAGTATATCAATATGAGGCTAAATGTGTCAGACAACATTGTTTGTGCACACGTTTCAAATGTATAGTCGATAGTTCTCCTTTATTGTTACTAGTGAATTTGAATTCTGCTAAGCGGTTTGATTTTTAAAAAAATATTTTGAGAAACCTCTGTATGTACGGTTTAAACAACAACGAAGCAGACAGGATTATATTCTAAAACAGACTGACCAAAAAAGATTTTGATGCCAGCCAAAGCCGAGCAGGAGTTACTAAGAAGTTTATTTAGCCTGGTTTTCGAACCGTTTTGTCTACGAATTCAAAGAACACTTAAAGAATAAAATCTGTCACCGAAGGCCTTCTGTTTACAGAAAACAACTTACTGTGTAGCCTCAGAATATTAAATTCAATATTAAGCATTAATATTTTCGTAATCCGACACCTCCTCGGTCCTCTAACTGCCGGATTATCGCGAGTCTACTGTACTGGAAAGCTTTCTGCTGCCTCTCCTGCTTACCCGCTCCTTCACAATAACCGTCCCTTGTCCAACAATGCCAGCAAGCCAAATCGCATTGCCATCTACCTCTCTGACTCCTCCACACCTGATAAACTTCACTTTCACTACTTCTGCTCCCCCAATGTCCACTCGCCCCAAATTCTAGTATTTAAACCACGTTCCACCTTCTAACCTCAACTTTGTTATTACTACCCTTGACATTCAACAAAAACTACACACTAAACACTGCTCCTGGTCATGGCCACCACACTTACTGGCCCCTCAAGGCCTGCCCTCCTTCCTTTCACGAATTCTTTGCCAAATTCTACAATGTCCCCTCCACACTGCATTCGACTTTGGACTGTGGAAAACTTTCCACATCCTCATATTCCCCAAACCCAACTAACCCCTGTCTGCCACTTCATCCTATCGTACTATTAGCCTCACCTCGGTATTCAGAAAGTTTTGTGTCCCAGCCTCGTCGCCGCTTTTGTGTCTCGTTTCCGTCGTAGGTGTCGGTGGCCGAGTGGAATGAGACCGACACAGGAATAAAGATAGCACGCTGGTGCAGGTACGGAGGGGAGCAGCCAGAAACTAGAAACACTAGAGTAAATTAGAACGAGATATATATTGCACAGAATTTATACAATACTTAACTTTTACATAGATCAGTACTGCAGATACATAGTTGAGCTAGAGGTCTGCCTAGTGCCTGTACGATAGCCAAGTCTTCACTGGTGCCTATCTGATTCCGATGTGTTCGCTGGTTCCTATCTCAGTCCCAAGTGAACGATGTCGTTCAGTGGTGGCCACGAGCGGCGTTCTAGCAGAGGGCGCTCGTGGCTGTCGTCGTAAGAACGCCGCGCCGTGCGTGCATGGCGGCGCGCGGCGAAAGTAGGTGGCCCGCACTTTGTACTTGTGCGACACCACAGAAAGGTTCTGGAAACTACTCTTTCACGTCGCATTCACCGACACCTCCATCAACATTAACTCCTTCCTCCCTTCCAGTGTGGCTCCCAACAGTCCTTGTCTGCTGATGTCAGTTCCTTTATCTCATTCAGCTTCTCTCCCTCCGATTTAATTCCCTTCGGTTCACCCTATTCGTCTCCCTCGATATCGAGAAAGTCTACGACCGTGTATGGCTTCCCAGTCTCCTTTTCAAACTCCTATGTCACTGTTTACAACTATGATTCCTGTTTGTATTACCCCTCTGCCCAGGTGCCCCAAGGCTCCGTCCTGTCCCCTCTCCTTTACCTCCTGTATACTGCAGACGTGCCCCAACCCACGCCTGCAGTCCATGCTGATGGCACCGCCTTCATAGTCTTTTCCCCCCTCTCCGAACACCGAACACCTTCCCAAGAGCACCTCTCACCTTATCCTCACACGTCGCACCATCCCTTCCATGACTTCCATCGAACATGATAGCCCCATTCGCCTCATCCCCACCCTCAAGTACCTCAGTCTTACCCTGGACAGCTCCCTCTACTGGGCACTCCACCTTAAAACCATTCAACAAAAGGCCCACACCCAACTGCGCCTCCTTAAACTGCTTCCCGACCCTCCACTATCCTCTACCGCCCACCATTCACTCAAGCGTCGCGTCCTCTGTAGTTTCATTCCCGCCTGGATCTCCGTGCCCCTACTTTTCTAAAGCTCTTACAATTCTTCAATGCCATTTACTCCCCCTGACCTACTGTATCCATCTCCTGTTTCCCAAATAAATCCTTCATGACCTGATTCTCCCACGACCTCCAGTTCCTTGAAAGTATCCGCACCTACCACATCATACGCAACCCCCTGGTTTCCGTGTCCTGTGCTTCACCAATGGACTTTTAAAATTCAGACCGTGGTCCTTTTTATTTGTTTACTGAATTTTTAACTACTTCTTGTGTGTAACTTTTAAAGATGTTCATCAACTCATTTCGTTTATGACTACAATCGTATGTTTTACCTCCGGTTTTATTGATTGTTTAATTATTATTTTCGTTAATTCCTCTAATTCCTCTTTAAGGAGAGCGATTAAACACAATCAATTTTCACGGCATTTTTTCCTGTTTTTCCTTTTTTCTTGCCAAAAATCTCTCATATATTCACTTCTTCTTTCTCTCTCCTGATCACTTCTCCTTGAGTGTTTGTTCAAATTTCTCTTCTCTGCCTTTTTCTCTGTATTTTTTTTTCTGCCTGTCTTCTCTTCTGTAGGCATCCTACGGTTTCCTTTACCTACTTGGTTTTCACTGTACAACTTGTCCCTATGTTAAAAATCTCATTCGTTAGCCTTTTATCGTTCATCCTGTGTATGTGTCTGTAGAACTTCACCCTTCTTTTCCTGGTGTTGTTTGTAATTTTATATGTCTGTTTGTACAGTTCTATTGTAGGTATCTTGATCCATATCCCCTCTCTTTGAACCGGCCCATAGATATTTCCATCTCTTTGATTTTCGTTCGTCCCTTGATTCCTGTTGTTACTGACGCATACAAGGCCTATGTTAAGACTACTGTGTTATAGTGTCTTTAATTTGGCATTGGTAGAAATACTACTTTTTGTTGTATTGGTTCCATGCGACTCTGCACGCTTTTTGTAACGTTGCGAGTTTTTCTTCGTTGTACGTTGCGTTTAGTCCGGTTTTCTGTATAATCTCCTCCGAGTATTTGAAACTTTCTAGTTGCGCTATCTTTCTGAACTTTGTTACCAGTGGGTGTCCTCTCGGGATTTTGTGTCCATGTACTGCGAATGTTCGCTTCAGATTTGTACTCTTTTTTTGGCTAAGATTTCATGTAGTTTCTCTGGAGCTACTATGGCTTCTTTTCTGTTATTTGTTATGATGGCTATGTGTTCAGCAAGTGCAATATACGGTATTTCATGTTGACAGTTCTATCCTACTGTCTGCCCATGTTTACCCCAATGACTTCCCTTTCTTGTGTCCCGATTATTTTCTCCAAAACTGTGTTAAACTGAATAGGTGACAGGCTATCCCCCTGTCTTACTCTTTATTTCGAATGGTTCTAAAATCTCTGCCACGAACTTCACCTTGGACGTTGTATTTATTAATGTTTCCTGTGTTAGCTTCCTGGTCTTCTTGTCCACCTTAATTTCTTCCAGTGTATTGAACAGTGTTTCTCTATCTCAGGAATTGCAGGCCTTGTTGAAGTCGACAAATGTTATGGTGGTGTTCCTGGTCTTTCTCGTTGTTAACTTAATGTTGTTCTCAGGCACCACATTTGTTCAGTACATGATCTTCCCTTCCTGAAACCCGTTTGGTATTCTCTTATTTGTGTATTTACCTCAGGTTCTAGACGATTTAACTAGGCTTTGGATAGAATTTTGTACGTCACAGGTAATAGTGAAATTTCTCTGTAGTTATTGGGGTCTGTTTTGTCTCCTTTCGTGGATGCGGTGTATTAGGGCTGACTTCTTTTCTTTTGATACCTTTTCTGTTTCGACAATCCTTTTAATTTTGTATTTAATGTTTTCGTGATCTAAGTTCCATATTTCCGAAATCAATCCATCTTCCCCAGATGCTCCATTAGTTTTCAAAGATTTTATTACTTTCACGGTTTCTTCAAGTGTTGAGGATTTGCAATCCTGATTAGTTTCCGGCTTTTCGAACTTTAGTCTATATCGGCTTATCACAGTTGAGTAGTGTGTTGAAGTATTGTGCTTGGCAAATAGTGATGCGGTTTTTCCGTCAAATTCAAACGGAGGGAAAAGTTGTGCTAACTTCTAATGGTGGAAATTATAAGTTTTGTGCACTGAAAACAATTTGAGATGATCGGCAATTGTGTTCAAGTAAAAATCAAAGTTTCTAGTAGACACCATCTTGATGACGTCAGACGGGGAGGCGGAGGAGTGAAGGGTTGCCCTTACCCTGCAAGCAGCCGTGTTCAACCAGAAGCGAGGCCATCTAGATGCCGTCATCTACATCTCCAAATGTCATTTAAGTGCCTGGCAGAGGGTCCATTAACCGCTTTCACAACCTTTCTGTACCGTTCTATTCTCTAATAGCGCCGGCCGCGGTGCCCGAGGGGACTGAGGCGCTCCAGTCGCGGTCTGCTCGGCCACTCGGTCGGGGGTTCGAATCCCCCCTCGGGCATGGATATTTGTGCCGTCCTTAGTATAAGGTAGATCGTAAGTAGTTTGTAAGTTTAGGGACTGATGACCCCGTAGTTAACTCCCTTAAGCTATACAAACATTTGAACATTTTTCTCTAATAGCGCACAGGAAGAAATAACGCCTAAATCGTTACGTTTTTGATCTTATTTCGCTTATTTTATTGGGGCGGTTATGTCTCCCTATGTAGGTGGGTGCTAGCAAAATATTTTCACATTCAGAACTAAAAGTCGGTGACTGAAACTTTGCAAACAGATCACGCCGCAATGAATAACGTCTTTCTTTTAATGATTTCCATCCCAATTCGTGCAACATTTCCGTAACCCTTTCCCCCCGTAACGTGATAAAACAATACGAGCTGCCCTTCTTTGAACCTTCTCAATGTCTTCCGTCAGTCCCACCTGGTAAGGGTCCCACAAGAGGGAACACTACTCCAGGAGAGGACGCACAAGTGTGTTGTAGCCAGTCTCTTTGGTGGAGCTGGTGCGTCTTCGAAGCGTTCTGCCAATGAAACGTAACCTTTGGTTCGCCTTCCCGACAATATTTTCTATGTGTTGTCTCCAGTATAAGTTGTCCGTAATTGTAACTCCTAGGTATTTGGTAGAATTTACGACCTTAAGGTTTGACTGATTTATCACGTAATTGAACTTCAGCGGATTTCTTTTAGTGGTCATGTGTATTACTTTACACTTTTCTTTATTTAGTGTCAATTACCAATTTCCGCACCATGTCGAAATTTTGTCTAAATCGCTTTGCAGTTGCTTTTGATCCTCTGTTGACTTCACTAACCGATAAACGACAGCATCATCTGCGAACAGTCAAAGAGAGCTGTTCAGATTGTCTCGTAAATCGTGTACAAACACAAGGAAAAGTAGGGGAACTATAACGCTTCCCCGTGGAACGCCAGATATCACTTCTGTTTTACTCGATGACTTACCGTCAATTACAACGAACTGTGTCCTTTCTGATAGGAAATCGCGAATCCAATCGCACAATTGGGGCGATATTCCATAAGTACGCAATTTCATTAGAAGCCGCTTGTGAGGTACAGTGTCAAAAGCCTTCCGGAAATCCAGAAATATGGAATCGATTTGAGATTCCTTGTCGATGGCACTTATCACTTGATATTTCGCAAATTGATACTTTCTGAATCCGTGTTGTCTATTGGTTAATAGGTCGTTCTCTTTGAGGTAGTTCATAATGTTCGAGCAAAGTATATGTTCCAAAATCCTACTGCAAATCGACGTCAATGAGATTGGCCTGTAATTTTGGGGATCACTCCTATTGCCTTTCTTGAATATTGTAGTGACCTGGACAACTTTCCAGTCTTTGGGTACGGATCTTTCGCTGAGTGGTCGGTTGTATATGATAGCTAAGTATGGAGCTATTGCATCAACACACTCAGAGAGGAATCTAGTTGGTATACAATCTGGCCCGGAAGATTTGTTTTTGTTTAGTGACTTAAGTTGTTTTACTTCTCCAGGAACATCTAGTTCTAAGTTTCGCGTGCTCGCAGCTGTTCTTGGTTCGATTCTGGAGTGTTCACTTCGTCTTCTTTGGTAAAAGAATTTCGGAAAGCTGCGTTTAGCAATTCTGCTTTAGCAGTACTGCCATCGGTAGTATTACCATTGCTATCGCGTAGTGAAGATATTGAATGTGTTTTGCCACTTGTGTACTTCACATATATCCAGAATTTCTTCGGATTTTCTGCCAGATTACGAGACAGGATTTCGTTGTGGAAAGTATTATAAACTTCTCGCATTTAAGTCCGCGCTAGATTGCGAGTTTCTTTAAAAGACTGGCAGTTCTGGGGACTCTGTGTCTGTTTAAATTTTACATGCGTTTTTCTTTGCTTCTGCAGCAGTGATCTGACCTGTTTTGTGTACCACGGGGGGGTCAGTCCCCTCCTTTATTAATTTAGAAACAAGCTGAAAAGCCGGCGTAGCTCGGGATGGTTATTATACATTGTAACCACATGTCAAACGTCGTAGTTTTAGTACATCAACAGCGAAAAAGTAGTAAGCGTAAAATTTTTTCCTTTCATAATTTTGCTAGGGTTGTCAGCGATAAAATTTTTCGTGAAAGTTTGATATTATGTTTAAAGTTTGTTTCAATTCTCGAAGTGCTCTTATTTTGAAATAGTGGACAAATAAAGTTTTATTATCTCACGCCACAAAGTGGAAGAATTTTCGTTGTTTATGTTGTCATACCTCCTGACGTCTGTATTGTAGGTTGTTTTTACGCGAATGATCACATGAAATATTAAGAACAAAATGTTTGTTGCATTTACATGTTCGCATCTGGAATGGGTAACGGGTTGGACGAACCGGTAGTCGCCATAGTCGTTTAGTATCAAAGATCAGTGGACCTATCACCGTAACATTTTGAAACGAAACCTGAAAATCATGGTGGCATGATAGCAACAGGAAAATTTACTTTTTAAATGCAGTTGTTCTGAGAGAATGAATTGTATAATGCGAAACACAACTAACTGTTAACTCACACGAAGTGGTGTGTTCTATCGACAAGGGTTCGCAAATTGATTCCGTATTCCTTGATTTTCAGAAGGCTTTTGACACCGTACCTCACAAACAGCTATTAATCAAATTGCGTGGTTATGGTATATCGCCCCAAATTTGCGACTAGATAGGCGATTTCCTGTCAGAGAGGACACAGTTTGTAGTAATCGATGATAAGGTAGTGATGGGAAAAACCGACCGGTTAAAACCGATACCGGTATTTTAGTTTTGAATAACCGTTTTTTTTCGGTATTTATTTGGTGTCGGTTGTAACCGGTTTATTTTAGTTATTGCCAAGAACCGGTTAAAAAAACGGTACGACTACTTCCTATAGTAGTAGTTCAAAATGTGTTTTCTGTAAATAATTAAAAAAATTAAAACTAGTAGACCCTAATATTTAGGGCTATTCCTAAAATTTCTACGGCTGTGAAATATTAGGTCATCGCAGAAACTAAGAAAAGCGATCAGTGTTAATTTAAGAACAATCCCGGCAGTCAGAAACGCGCAACACACGCGTCTCATATGAACTGAAGAACTGGTGCAGCTATTGAGGCATCGATCACCTGTTGCCGTGTGGCGTGGCCTATTAGACGACGCGCGTGCACCGGCAGTGTACGAGACTTGCCTCCGTCTGGTCATGCGGCAGTCCCTTGCTGTCGTCGCCAGACATCGGTTGTGTCTTAAATGGCACCATCGCGAGTGTGGAAGTACTTCACAAGTACGGTAGCAGTGAGGTACAACGCTCCATTTGCTTTAAAAAGCTGAATACGGATAGAGGTACTACAGACATGCTTTGTCATTTAAGGAGAAAGCATCCAAAATGTTCCTTGGAAGAGAAGGTAAATTCGATTCATATACCTATTATGTAAGTGATGTACTGTAAACTTGGAATACTAACTTCTAATGTATTATCATACTGTTATGCTAACAAGTCTTATTAATGTGATTCCTTGAAATCGAGGGGCGTTTTTAATAACCAATAAGGGTTTGGGTAACATTGATCATGTGGTGGGTCGCGAGGTAGCCGTGCGCTCTGAGGCTCCATGTTACGGACTGCGCGGCTGCTCCAGTCGGAGGTTCGAGTCCTCCCTCCTCCCTCGGTCATGGGTGTGTATGTTGTCCTTAGCCTAAGTTGGTTCAAGTTAGATTAAGTACTTTGTAAGTCTAGGGACCGATGACCTAAGTAGTTAGGTCTCACAAGAACTCTCACCCATTTAGTTCTCCTAGTTCAATTTGAGTAAATTTACACTGACAACAGTCATACTGTTAGTTGGAACTGTGACTTCATTTTTCGAGATACTTCTGCAGTACTGATTGAAGTTTATTTAATGACTGTAACTTATATATGTTGTGTTTATAATGAGATATTCGTATGCGCTGGCTCACAAGTCCAACTTACGGAGTGGTTGGCTCAATATTCGCAACTGCCGGATGGAAGTACTAGGCCAGTAAATCTGTATGCTTCGTGTATCGTCTTCTACGGACTCCTGGCTAGGCTTACACTCACTCAAGAAGGGTACTGAGAGGGGATCTTGCAAAATATGGAAAGACTAGTGATTTATCGAATAACGTAAATTTACCTAAATATTAACTAAATGTCGTAAGTTTCGGTTTCGGCCGAAACTAGAAGAACCGACGATTACAGTTTCTGTTTCGGCCGCAAAATACGTTTCGTTCGAACTCTATTGGAAATAATAGAAATAAAAACCGAAAACTGATTATTTAAAGAAACGGTTGCCGGCCGCGGTGTCCGAGGTGACTGAGGCCCTCCAGTCACAGTCAGCACGGCCACTACGGTCGGGGGTTCGAATCCCCCCTCGGGCATGGATATTTGTGCCGTCCTAGTTTGTAAGTAGTTCATAAGTAGTTTGTAAGTTTAGGGACTGATGACCCCGTAGTTAAGTCCCATAAGCTTAACAAACATTTGAACATTTTTGAAGAAACGGTTATCTTGAGCAACTTTTACGATGCGGTTAAGCTGGAGATGAAAAGAACCGGTATAACCGAAAACCGGTTGTTTCAGTAATAACCGCCATCCCTATGGTAAGGCATCGACTGAAACAGAGGTGATATCGAGCGTTCCATAGGGTATTGTCATTGGTCCTCTGCTGTTCCTTATTTACATAAACGATTTAGGGGAAAATCTAAGTAGCTCTCTTACGTTGTTTACACATGACGCCGTCATCTACCGTCTAGTAAAATCATCTGAAGATCAAAACCAACTGCAGAACGATTTGAATAAGTTATCAGTATGGTGTCAAAATTGGCAATTGACTCTAAATAATGAGAAGTGTGAAGTCGTCCACATGAGTACGAAAAGAAATCCGTTAAACTTTGTTTACATGATAAATCAACCAAATTTGAAGGCCGTAAACTCCACAAAATACCTAGGAATTACAATTACTTCTGATTTAAATTGGAAAGAACACGTAGATAATGTCGTGGGAAAGGCAAACCAGAGACTGCGTTTTACTGGCTGAAGCCTTCAAAGATGTAACAGAACTACTAAAGAAACTGCATACACTACGCTTGTCCGTCCTTTTATGGGGTATTGCTGCCCAGTGTGGGATCCTTATCTGGTGGGTTTGACGGAGGACATCGAAAGAGTCTAAAGAAGTGCAGCTCGTTTCGTATCGTCACGATACAGGGGAGACAGCGTTATGGAAATGATACAGGATCTGGGATGGGAATCATTACAACAACGGCGCTTATCGGTGCGGCGTGAGCTACTTACGAAACGCCAATCGCCAACATTCTCCTCCGAATGCGAAAATATATTGTTGACTCCCACTTACATAGGTAGAAATGATCATCAGAATAAAATACGAGAAATCAGAGCCCGAACGGAGAGATTCAGGTGTTCATTCTTCCCGCGCGCAATTCGAGAATGGAATGGGATATAAAATAGTATAACGGTGGTTCGATGAACCCTCTGCCAGGCACTTGAATGTCATTTGCAGATTATCCCATGTAGATGTAGATACAAAAAATTTTCCCTGATTTACTGCTAATACTATTTATAACGTTTTATCAGACAAGTCATGAAACAATTATTTGTATTACAACGATTATCAAATTTAAAAATGTTTTGCAGCAATCGATAAAAAATAGTAACTGAAATAATCCGGAAAATCTAGTTTAAGACTATTTGGCGCCCCCTCAGCTAGTGGCTACGCCTCTGACTGCACATTGACAAATAGTTTGATAATGGATGGATGCATGGGGGGAAGGGATAAAACTGGAGACTAAGCCTGGATGCCAGTATGCAGGTTAATGTGGACGGAGAGGCTTGTGCCGGATACAATAGCGTGGAGGGCTGCAGCAGACCTTGATACAGTAGAGTGGCCGCGCGGTCTCAGGCGCCTTGTCACATATGCTGCAGAGGACCGAGTCCTCCCTCGGGCATGGCTGTGTGTGTTGTCCTTAGCATGAATTACCTGAAGTAGTGTGTAAATTCCGAGAACCGATTACCTGAGCAGCTTCGTTCCTTAGGGAAAAGCAAAAAAAGAAATTCCGTTTGTTGACTGCTTTGCTGCAAATAATGTCAGTGCAGTAACTACGGGGAGCAGCTTGCTGTAACAATTCTAAACAAAAGACGTACATTCGACCAGCCATTCGTGGGCGGGCAGTACTATGTGTTACAAGTCGGAATGGAGCAACATCAAATGTTCGAGACATTCTCCAAAATAATTAGAGAGAACAGAAAAATGTCTGCAAAACGTGATCTTCACAGCTTGTCTATCGAACGAAAAAGATGCATCGACGTCAGCCGTGCCTCGAATGAACTGCAAAATGAGGACAATCTCTATATAAAAAAGGCCATGTCCCTACTGACTGATTGACTGACTTATCATCGCCCAGCCAAACCAATGAAGAAAGATAACTTAAATTTGTAGAGGGTGTTGATCTTACTCTATAGGCGTCATTTAAGAAGCGATTTTATCGATACTCCGTCAGTAAGGGGGTGAAATAGGGGATGAAAGGTTTTTTTTTTTAATACGTAACTATTTAGGCAATTTTGAAGTTACAACTGCAAATTTTAGGATTTGGATTCTGAGTTCGAATTTAAAAGACAAGTGTTTCGGTACTTTTGAAATTTCGACCAATAAGTGGGTGAAATACGGAATTCAAAAATTGATTTTCAAAAATATGTTGCTTTTATCTCAAATTTCAAGCTATAACTACGAAACTTAGGATATCGACTCTTGATCAGGATTAAAAACACACGAGTTTCGGTATTTTTGTAAATTCAACAACTGTTGTTGTTGTTGTTATGGTCTTCAGTCCGGAGACTGGTTTGATGCAGCTCTCCACCCTACTCTATCCTGAGCAAGCCTTTTCATCTCCTCATAAGAACGGCAACCCACATCCACTTGAATCTGCTTACTATACGCGTCTCTTAGCCTCCCTCTGCGATTTTTACCCCACACACTTCCCTCCAATGCTAAATTTACGATTCCTCGATGTCTAAGAATGTGTCCTACCAAGCGATCCCTTCTTTTAGTCAGGGTATGCCAAAAATTCCTTTTCTCGCCAATTCTGTTCAGTACCTCTTCATTAGTTATGTGATCTACCCACCTAATCTTCAGCATTCTTCTGTAACACCACATTTCAAAAGCCTCTATTCTCTTCCTGTCCGCACTGCTTATCGACCATGTTTCACTCCCGTACAAGGCAACACTCCACACAAATGCCTTCAGAAAAGACTTCCTTACCCTTAAATTAATATTCGATGTTAGCAAATTTCTCTTTTTCAAAAATGCTTTTCTTCCCATTGCCATTCTGAATTTTATATCCTCTATACTGCGACCATCGCATGTTATTTTACTACCCAAGTAACAAAACTCATCCACCACCTTCATTGTTTCGTTACCTAATCTAATTCCTTCAGCATCGCCTGATTTTCTAAGACCGCATTCCATTATTTTTGTTTTGCTCTTGTTAATGTTCATTTTGTACGCTCTCTTCAACACACTGTCCATTCCATTCAACTGCTCTTCCAGGTCGTTCGCTGTCTCTGACAGAATTACAATGTCATCAGCAAAACGCAATGTTTTTATTTCTTCCCCCTGAACTTTAATCCCTATTCCAAAATTTTCCTTGCTTTCCTTCACCGCCTGCTCGATGTACAAATTGAATAACATCGGAGAAAGGCTACAAACCTGTCTTACTCCCTTCCCAACAGATGCTTCCCTTTCATGCCCTTCGAGTCTAATAACTGCGGTCTGGCTTTTGTACAAGTTGTAAATAACTCTCATTTCCCTGTATTTTACCCCTGCTGACTTCAGAATATGAAACAGTGTATTCCAGTCAACATTGTCAAATGCTTTCTCCAAATCTACAAAAGCTAAAAATGTAGGATTACCTTTCCTTAATCTATCTTCTAAGATAAGACGTAAAGTGAGTATTGCCTCCCGGGTTCCTATGTTCCTCCTGAATCCAAACTGATCTTCCCCGAGGTCAGCTTCTACCAGCTTTTCCATTCTCCTGTAGATAATTCGTGTTAAAATTTTGCAACCATGACTTATCAAACTGATGGTTCTGTAATTTTCACACCTGTCTGCGCCTGATTTCTTTGGAATGGGGATTATTACATTTTTCTTAAAGTCTGAGGGCATTTCGCCTGTCTCATACATCCTACACACCACTTCAAATAGTTTTGTCATGGCTGGCTCTCCCAGAGACTTTAGTAGCTCTGAGGGTATGTCATCTACTCCTGGGGCCTTGTTCCGACCTAGGTCTTTCAAGGCTCTGTCAAATTCATCTCTCAGTATACTATCTCCTGTTTCATCTTGATCTACTTCCTCTTCCCTTCCTACAACATCGTCTCTAAGTTCATTTCCTTTGTAGAGCTGCTCTATGTACTCTTTCCACCTTTCAGCTTTCCCTTCTTTGCTGAGAACTGGTTTCCCATCTGAGTTCTTGATATTCGTAGAATTGCTTTTCTTGTCCCCAAATGTCTCTTTTATTTTCCTGTAGGCGGTATCTACTTTTCCCCTTCTTATACATTCTTCTACAGATTTGCATTTGGCTTCTAGCCACTCCTGCTTAGCCATTTTGCACTTCCTATCAATCTCATTTCTTAGTCGTCTGTACTCCATTTTGCCTGTTTCATTTACTGCATTTTTATATTTTCTCCTTTCATCAATTAAATTTAGTATTTCCTGTGATATCCAAGGATTTTTTGTAGGTCTTGCCTTCCTACCTATTTTGTCTTCTGCTATCTTCACTATTTCATCTCTCAATTTCACCCATTCCTCTTCTACTGTTTTATTATCCCCTGTTTCTGTCAATTGTTGCCTAAATCTCCCTCTGAAATTCACCAGAACTTCACGTTCCTTCAATTTATCTAGGTCCCATCCCCTTATTTTCCTACCTTTCTGCAGTTTTTTCAGTTTCAGCCTACAGTTCATGACTAACAAGTTATGGTCAGAGTCTATATCTGCCCCTGGGTATGTCTTGCAGTTTCTAACCTGGTTCCGGAATCTATATTTTACCATTATAAAATCTATCTGATACCTTCCGGTGTCTCCTGGTCTCTTCCAAGTATACAACCTTCTTTTGTGATTCTTAAACCACGTGTTTGTTATGATTAAATTATGTTCCGTGCAAAATTCTACCAGGCGACTTCCTCTTTCATTCCTTCTGCCCAGTCCATATTCACCTACTATTTTTCCTTCTCTTCCTTTTCCTACTACCGAATTCCAGTCTCCCATCACAATTAAGTTTTCTTCTCCCTTAACTGTCTTAATAATTTCCTTTAGCTCCTCATATATTTCTTCGATCTCATCATCATCGGCAGAGCTAGTTGGCATATAAACCTGTACTACTGTTGTCGGTGTTGGCTTCGTATCTATCTTGACAATGATAATGCGATCACTGTGCTGCTCATAGTAGTTTACCCGCTTTCCTATTTTCTTATTCATTATTAGTCCTACTCCTGTGATACCCCCAATTGATTTTGTATTTATAATCCTGTAGTCACCTGACCAGAAATCCTGTTCATCCTGCCACCGAACTTCACTAATCCCCACTATATCTAACTTCAACCTATCCATTTCCCTTTTTAAATTTTCTAATTTTCCTACCCGATTAAGGGATCTAACATTCCACGCTCCGACCCGTAGAATGCCAGTATTGTCTTTCCTGATGATCACATCCTCCTGAGTAGTCCCCGCCCGGAGATCCGAATGGGGGACTATTTTACCTCCGGAATATTTTACCCAAGAGGATGCCATCATCATATTTTCATACAGTAGAGCTGCATGTCCCCGGGAAAGGTAACGGCTGTAGTTTCCCCTTGCTTTCAGCCGTTCGCAGTTCAAAATGTTCAAATGTTTGTTAAGCTTATGGGACTTAACTACGGGGTCATCAGTCCCTAAACTTACAAACTACTTATCAACTACTTACAAACTAGGACGGCACAAATATCCATGCCCGAGGGGGGATTCGAACCCCCGACCGTAGTGGCCGTGCTGACCGTGACTGGAGCGCCTCAGTCACCTCGGCCACCGCGGCCGGCCCGTTCGCAGTAGCTGTGTGGCAAAGCCACATTAGCTGATGTTACAAGGCCAGCTCAGTCAATCATCCAGACTGTTGCCCCTGTAACTACTGAAAAGGCTGCTGCCCCTCTTCAGGAACCACACGTTTGTCTGGCCTCTCCCCAGATACCCCTCCGTTGTTGTTGCACCTACGGTACGGCTATCTGCATCGTTGAGGCACGCAAGCCACCCCACCTCGGCAATGTCTGTGGTTCATGGGGTGGATTCAACAACTAATGGGGTAAAATAGGGGATCAAAAATTCTATTCGAAAACACATTGTTTTCAAGACAAATTTGAAGCTATAGCTGCAAAAATTGGTATTTGTATTGTTGGTCGGAATTTAATAAATAGGTGTTTCGGTATTTTTGGAAATTCAACTAGCAGGGGGGTTAAACTGGAGAGGGGATGTTTTTCGAAAATCTTTTGCTATTAAGGCAATTTTTAAGCTACAACAACAAAAATTTGTAATATGTTTTCTTGGTTAGAATAAAAAAGATACGTGTTTCGGTATTTTCAGAAAATTAATCAGTTAGGGGGTGAAATAGGGGAAGAAACATTGTTTGAAAATACATTGCTACTAAGCCAATTTTGAACACAGGATTACAAAAAATGATGTTTGCATACTTGGTTCGAATTTAAAAGACACATGTTGGGTATTTTTCGAAAGTCAACTATTAACGGATGCCTTAGGCGATTACAAGTAATAAAATCAAATGTTCAAATGTTTGTAAATCTTAAGAGACTTAACTACGGGGTCATCAGTCCCCAAGACTTACAAACTAATTAAACTAACTTAGGCTAACTTTTGCTAAGGACAACACAAACAGCCATGCCCACCGAGCGAGGTGGCGCAGTGGTAACTGGACTCGTATTCGGAAGGATGGTGGTTCAAATCCACATCCAGATTTAGGTTTTCCGTGATTTACCGAAATCACTCCAGGCAAATGCCGGGATGGTTCCTTTCAAACGGTACGGCCGATTTCCTTCCCCCATCCTTACCCAAATATCCGCGCGTAAGCTCCGTCTCTAATGACCACGCAGTCGACGGGACGTTAAACTCTAAGATTCGTTCCTTCCAGCCATGCCCGAGGGGCGAATCGAACCCCCGACGGCGAACAGCAGTGCGCACCGTAGCATGGCGCCTCAACACGCACGGCCATTCTGCTGCGGCTACAAGTAATACCACAACATTTCATTATGGCAGTACTTAAACTATATCTATGAAAATTTATATTAAGAGGGAGAAACAACTGGTGCAGACCAACCAGCCTACGCATGCGAAGCAGCGGGCGTTATGCTAGTTAGTTCATAAAATCGTCATGGGTGACGAGAGTTTGCGTTATCAACGGCAAAGTACAGTAATTATCACGAAGGGTCAACTCTTTCACAAAGTAACACATTCGAATCAATGTGATGCTCGAATTATATTTTACATTTGCAATCCCTTTTATAGAGTAACAGTTGCCAGTCTATTTATCCCCAACTGTCCGTTGTGCCTGGAGAACAACCTCTCCAACAGAAATCTCATCAGCCGGCACTGCAAATAACTATGCAGTTTTAACCAGTTCGCAACTATCCCATTTCTTCTGGCTTTCTTTAGATTTTCCGTCATATGAGGCTATGATTGTTGTTTTCTAAATTGAAAATTCGACAAAACACTTATGATCTTTAATTGCAATACTTTAATCCAGCAGAAATTTTTATATATAGGCCTATCCTTCCACGTCAGTCCAAAATACTTCTTGAAAATCAAGTCTCTTAAAATACGAAAATTCATTAAATGGTTTCATCCAGATATTCAGATACTCATACTGTGACACATCGATTGTGAGCCGTATAAACCGATATTTTCCGTTTTACGCGTCAGAAGCATAATAGATCGGTTATAAGTGAAATTATCTAATTCAAAAGCAGCATTGTTGAGGATACGAGATGGAAACAAGAATCAAAACATCATTTCCAAAACTGGAAAATGCGAACATTAGCAGAAATCGTATAAATATATGCGGGCGCCAGATTAAATGTCGAAACTGGCGGATATGACCGCATAAAAACGGATGTTTGGTAACCGGTAACCCTGTGTGGTACACCACTCAAGAAATTTAAATCGCCAACTTTAGGTTTCTCTATTTTTTGTTAATTAAAAAAAAAAGGATACTTTTGTATAGGCCAAGGTAAGTGCATGATTGACAAGGGTACATGACACTGCAATTCAATGATAACTCAGCTATCTCCACGCTTTATACTCTTGAGCAAAGAAAAGTTCAGAGTGCTATAATTTTCTTTTCCTGGGGATATTTCTTTGTTCTGCTGCCAAGAGCGCACCCGCCATACAAAAGAATCTTATCTGGATATCGCAGCTCCGCATCGTCACTACAACGCGCCGTGTGGAGTGAACGCGTTCACGACTCGAGCGCCAAAATAAACAATACACCAGCGTTCGTGGCACGAGCAAAAATATGTTCTCGTTCTCTCGTGTGCTCTTCCGTGTTAGCACTCGTTCAAAAGCGTGAGTGAATTACAGTGAACAGTGGTGAATTGTCTGCAATGCTCTAACGCTTGTCTTTGCTCCCATTCATGTTGTTATAAACGAGGCAGCGGATTACCTTAATGCGCGAAACATGGCTGCTACTCTTGATCCGGTTAGTGCTGCCATCTGTGTTGAAAGCCTCGTACCACCAGGTGTACTGCGCAGTTCGCTGGGAAATAAGAGGAGCTTTTGTTCCTCTGTGAAATGTCTGTGGCTGCTAGGCAAGTATTGTTTTTCTAAATTAAAAGTAAGAAAATAAACAGCAAACCACTGACATGTGCTCATCACGCTCACGCTGTATGTTTATAACGGCCCCAAATACGAGCGAGGGATCGCTGGCTATATTTTGTCAAAGATATTGTTTTGATTCGGTAGTTTTGTTTCGATCCCACCAAACATGAGCGATTTATCAAGCAATTTCGATTATTTATTACGAATGCCAATTGCAGGAAGAAGTTTTGCTCTGCCATGTTATTAACAGTGGCAATTGATCTCGTGAATAATTACCAAAAATAAATAAGAAACAGGAACAGACATTTGTCGAAATTGTTCTGAAACTCTTTACTTGGGAATAATAGATTCATTTAAAGGTTCTAGACGCTTATCTTGGAACTGGAATGAGTTTCCATTTGCATGTTGGGTATTTAACGACTGTGAGCGGAAACGCAAACTGAATTTTCAATATGTCCCGCAATTATTGACAGAATATAAAATATAAAGTGCTGTCATTTACTGATCGTTAAGGAGTGTAATCTTGTGTTATAAGTCAAGAAATAAGCTTCACGCATAATTTGAATCTTTTTCCTGCAGAAACTTTCCACAAAAGCACAAGAAGAATATATTAGTAGTTTAGTACATTTTCGGTGTTCATGCAGTAAGATGTCACGTTGAGATATGACATTTAGTTTGCTTCTTTTTATTTACCACCGATAGAGATCGCAACAGTTTGCTGACAGTACCCATATTTTGCAAAATTAGATCGCGATACGACACAGAAGATGTGAAGACATGAACACTGAGATGCGTAACAAATTAACATTTGCTCGAAACGAAGTGAAAAATTATC
This sequence comes from Locusta migratoria, assembly GCA_026315105.1. Classification (NCBI taxonomy): domain Eukaryota; kingdom Metazoa; phylum Arthropoda; class Insecta; order Orthoptera; family Acrididae; genus Locusta; species Locusta migratoria. The sequence goes on from CM048748.1 coordinate 457,168,762, forward strand.
CGTACCAACTTCCAAAAAACTTTAAGGATAATTTTCAGCCACCCGTTCCCTAAAGATTATCTCGGTTACATAATTAACGTCACATATTTGACATATTTACTCATTCGTTAAAGTATGTAAATAGTAATAAGCGAACCACTTATTGTAATTTACTGTATGAAAATCATTGACATAATCAGATGTATCATTGTGAACTGTACAGACAATTGTAACCATTGCTTTTTCTGTGCATTTTGCAATGTACCGTTTGCTGCTGAATTATATGTTATTATTACTAATCACAGATTTCAAGTGTTTCTTTCTTTTTTTTTTTTTTCCATGTTCGATTCGTTAAAGAATCAGTGGTTTAACAGTGTCGTGAGTTTCACTATGTATTTTTTTTAATTTCGTGCATATTCCCGACTACAGTCACATCAAAATAACCACATTGCAGGAGAGAGAAAACACCAGAAATGGAGACATCGCAACGACAGGGATGATCGATATTCATCGATGTTTAGTGAGTAAACATCGATGTTTCAACATCGATATTAAGTTCTAAAAAACATCGCAACATCGATGCTAGAAAGCGATATCGAACCACCGATACCTCCGTACTGAAAAAAAAAAAAAAAAAAAAAAATCGCTAATTATGTTCCTTGTATGTACTCTTGCCCACTCTGCGTACGATTTTTTCGATATCTGACCGTGAGGAGAACCTATTTGACTGCGATGTCAGACTTTTCACTGTTCGCAACAATGTCTTTTACTGTAATAAATGCTTCTTACTACGAACTGTTGGACTTAACATTAGTTCACCAATCATTATCGAGGTGAAAAAGTGGTGTTAGCAACGTAAGGAAAATTTAACAAAGTACATTGATTCTTTTGCACTAATCAAATATTTCACCATGGATTTGTTTACCAAGTTATTTATTCTTTCCTTTTTTCGCCTTAAAGTAAAGGCTTCTTTTTTCGGTTTCGGCGACATTGGATACAGGCGAATTGAGTGTTTTTCACTGTTATGAAATATTTGTAATGCCGTTTTAAATTTCTTTCTTTGATGAGACGGTATATAATTAAAGCTAATTATTTACTTTTTCTTCGCAGGCTTTTAAAGATGCCACCGAAGAGTCAGTACTAAAAAATCTGAATTTGAACCTAAAACATCCATGTTTTGGGTATTGAAATAAACGACTCTTCTTAGGGGTTTATCATATTTAAGCATCGATGTTTTCCTTCCGATGTTGAACCGATGTTAACATCGATGTTTTTCTAATATCGATCATCCCTAATCAACTAAAGCATCTACCTATAACACTAAGTACTTGAAATGCGTCATGGTAAGCACAAAAGAACCAGTAACTAATGCTGTTTCCTTTATTTAAATTGTTTCCCCTGAATTCGTTTTCTAGAGCACGTAGCTATATAGCAATGGCTGAAAAATCTGAGGGTGTGAATGTTTTTAACGTGCCTTTGTTCCTAGAACCGTTTTCGACTGGTACTTCGGCTCTCAAAGATGTAATTTGGAGGCAATGATAAATATATGTCTAGCAAAAATTTCTTTCCTTCCAATGAAAATCGCTGTTACATTAGCCAATGAACGACGACTTTGGAAAGTGACGTGGAAACGATATTCACTTGTTCCTTCTATGTCACAGACGGCATCTTGATTTGCCTTATATGCCTTTATAACTCGCAGTAAACCGTTTCCGGGCAACGCCGAATTAACGATGACTTACAAAATTATCTCTGGATGAATTTATTATTACTAAATGTAAGTAAAATCATATTAACATTGAGAAACAAACTTGTAGGAATGAGTACTTAAAATACGATGGGATCATTAACGCCGGGTTGCTGTAGCGTAATGGGTAGAGTGGTGGACACCTAGCAAGAGGTTCTGTGAACAAAACTCGTCCCACGTAATTTATTTTTTTATTTATTTATTATCTTGACGTTTGTAACACATTGTAGGAGTTATTTATCCACAAAACATTGTGGAATTTTCTTACTCTTATAACAGTATTATGTCATCCAGTAGTCTTATATGCTGTCTCAGGAGTTAATAACATCGATTTGGTAATTTTTATGTGTGACTGAAGAACGGACAATGAAATTACTGCTGCAAGTGGTACGATCAGCAATGACATTTATGTTCTTCCTTCTCACAAATATTTGACTTTGTTCCAACTATGTTGCGATTTTCGAGAATATGGTTGGAGACAAAACTAGAGAAACGTTAAAATTGCTGGTACAGTAAGTGAAGTGAATATCAATGACATTTAGGCCTACGCCATTCGTTAGTCAGAAAGATTTGGCTATTTATTTCCGAATATCTAGTTTTTTCCGAGGGTATGGAAAGGCTATTTCATGTTTCTGCCCAATATTTTGCTGCTTAGTTTCGAATATAATTATCACGATTTCCTAGAGTGTGCTCAGACCGATATTCCTTGTCACCAATATTTGGTGGTTTGGTTCTGAATATGTCACCATTACAGTGTGTGTGGTTAACTAAGATCCTAACAGGATAATTTTAATTTCCGTTGCAAGTGCATACAGAATACTCAGATCAACGTCTACTGCTGGCATCTCTACACATGCCTTTAATGGGCAGTCTTCAGGCCTATAGACATTGTGTTCGTTGTCCTCTTTAAGACCTTAAAACGTAAACAAAGGCATTTAAGTGTAAAAAATAAAGTATTTGTCGTAATTATTTAATGCACTTTAGCTTTGAAATTCCATTGTTCAATGATACGTGAGCTAGGTGCCTTGGAATTCAAACGCGTAACTTCCACTTTTCCAAATAATCGCGAGTCAAATGCAGCATTCAGGCATTGGATTGTAGTTTCGGAATCGGAAAATACAAAAAACATTTTACTTTCAACTCGAAATATAAATACATAACAGGTACGGAAATGCAGGTAACACTTTCCAATCACACAACTAAACAAGTAATGAACAACTGGTTTAATTCGTGTGCTAGAGTGGCTACCGCAGACTTTACAACCACAGACATATTTATCGTTGCCTCCAAAGTACGTCTTTGAGAGCCGAAGTACCACTCGAAAACGGTTCTACGAATAACGCCACGTATGTTTTTATACGTATATACTTGTATTATAAATCGCAACTCCGTCTTGAAATCGCTGGTGCGACCTAAGCAACAATATACCCTTAGTCTCTATTATAAAGTTCTTGTTGAACGAGAACAGAGCCAAGCAAAACGAAACAGAACTAGCAACCACACTGGCAACCAACTGGCAGGTATCCACACTGTTACACGTCGCACCGGATTCATCAGATTGCGAGCAAACGGCGAAAGATCACAGCGATCGATCGGTGCGAATGCGATTTATCCGCACACGTGCAACCATCGGATTGCAGGTCGGGAAAATGGCGCGGACTGGGGAGGTGCTGCCGCCTGGCGGAATTTGGCTGTACTCGCTGCTGCCTCGGCGCTGAGGAAACGGAACGGCGGAGCAGCGACATCAAGATGGGAGAGGGAGGGGTGTAGGAGGGGGAGGGGAAGAGGAGGAGGAAGAGAAAGGCGTGCGGCGTGGAATACCTGGGCGTGCAACGGCCTAGAGGCGCAGGCGGCAGGCGGCCTCTCCAGCGATGCGCGACCCGCCACCAACTGCGCAGTAGCCAGCCGGGGTCGACAAACGCGCAGGGCCGACAAACTGTGGGAACGGCCGCACCGCGCGAGGAGGAAGCCAGCCTGAAAGTGTTAGCGCTCTAAGCACAGCTTCTGCCGAGCTCAAGAGACGCACTGCCAATAAGATATATTTGTTGTGTCGAATATTAGCCACTGCGCCAAGTGTCAAGTTAATTTGCGCGACTAGTAACACTGTCTAGTACCTTACCACATTTTGTGGTCTTGTGTCCGAAGGCTGGTTTGATGCAGCTGTCCACCATACTCTATCCTGAGCAAGTCTCGTCATAACAACGGCAACATACATTTACATGAACTAGTATTGCCTGTGTTTACAATGGTCACTGGGGGTAACATTTTACGTATCATGTCGCCGGTCTAGCGTGATTATGTTGGCAACATCGACAACACGATAGAAAATCTTTGCCTATTTGTTCGAACCACATAGAATGACTCGATTAGTGTATCGTACAGACCATGAAGTAAACAAATAATGTTGTTCCTGCTTTATGGTTGACAGGTTCTTGTATGTACCCTCGTCCGCCCAGTAAGAATAATTGCCCTCGTAAAGTGATGATTCCATGAGAAAACATCAGCGTTGTCAAGCGATTGGCTCAAAAGAAGACTCACAGGATTCTCACTATTCAGCATCTGTTGCCAACATTATCATAGGAGGCCGCTGGGATATTTGCTAAAATTTAACCGGCACTGAGAGGTATGAAACGGTATTCTTTTACGTGTTAAGGAAAATGTCTGACACAATAACAACAAATAAAACCGGAAGTATATACTTCTCATGCCATTTTCGTATTATATAACTTTCATTAGCCTAATATTTGAAATGGAACTACAATTTCGGTGTTTGTATATTTATACAACGCCAAGAAATAATGTTATTTCGATACTGCGATATTCAGAATTCCAGAGATGACAACATGTCAACTTCGTAGTTCCACCCGTGCACCGCTAGATGCCTCTCCCAGCGCATCATCATTTATATCGGCATTCATATGAAAACATCCATTTCCTTTAACCACTCTTATTCACTGCGAAAATGAAGCATTTGAACGGCACAAGAAATTGAGTTGGGAGCACTCCATGTTTCGATATTCACTAATTTTAATACTGCAGATGCGCTGCATTACAGCGTCTTTGGTCGAGGCGAATAGCTAATGAGTGAGCTGATTGTTGGAGAATGTAGAACTTGATCCAAGCTGTAGATAGGAAAATTTCTACTTCCTTTTACCACTTTTAATGGCTAAATGCACACATAATATTTATATTCGTAAAATCTACGACACAATCTTTCGAATTATGTAACCTTCAGTGGCCTTCTTGTACGAATAAATTAGTAATCTGTCATAGCGTATTTGCTTACTGCATTCCTCTTTCGGTCTTCGTCCGAGGTAAACCAGAGGCGTGGTGTTGCACAACTCCCAGTTTGTATGTCCTCTTTTCTTATGTTTCGTTTAGGAAGCGTAATCCGTATCATGAAATATGTTGTAATCCAGCGGTTCCCAGCCTATGGGCCGCGTCACAGAGGGGCTCTTGCAGTGAAAGGTTTGGACAAATATCTCAGAAACTTTTAACGATACAGTAAAATCGTCAATTTTATTAGACCAACGTCAATAAATTCGTGTTTGTTTAGTGTTTTGAGTGATACAATGGGGAGTAAATTCGGCGGTTGTGGAAGAGTAAAATATTGTCAAGATTGTTTGAACTCCGTGACGAATTAAGGATTTTTGTTATGGTTGAAGATTGTGCTGGAAAACGGCAAAGTTCCCATTTACACAGTGTGACCTGGGATACGCGGTCAGCTTATTCCACGTACTACCTCTCTACTGCCCCACTCATCACTCGACCTTCCGCATCCTACCCTCCCTTTGCAACCCTGAGGCTTGTCAAAAATTTAAGAAGTTCTAGTGGTACGCCGAAGGGTGAATTTCAGTGCATCAAATGTCCCTTGTAAGTGGATTATTTTAAAAAATTTAAAAAAATTTCATCAGGTGAACAAAACTTGTTAACAGAACTATCATGTGACCAGGCCTTAAAATCACGCCATTGGTCCCATCCTGGATAAGGCTTCGGCAAGACTATCCAGCATTTGCCAAAATTTCTCAGAAACATCTCAAAGGCCTTTTCGACAACCTATTTATGTGAACGAGCCTTTTCAACTTATCTCTTTTAGAAAAAAAAATAGGAATAGACCGAATGTAGAGATTGTTTTGAGGCTAAAGTTAACCAGTTTTAATCCAAATATTGACTGTATTGCAAGTGACAAACAGTGTCAAATATCCCACTGAGCTTTTTTAACATTGCCTACTCGATTTTGAGTTTTCTTGTTATAACTAAGTGAATAAAATTTAAAAAAAAATTCCTCTGTATTAGTATATTTTACTACATATGTGTGTGTGTGTGTGTGTGTGTGTGTGTGTGTGTGTGTTTTGTATGTACGTGCGTGCATGGGCACACCTATTTATGTGTGCTTGTGACTTTTACTTTCTATTATGCAGTGGATGGGCCGCAGAGGAAATAAAAAAAAAAAAGTTGCCGCGGTGGAGTAGCCGAGCGGTCTAAAGCGTCTCGCTGCGGAGCGCGCGGTTGCTCGCCGTGGCGGTTCGAGTCCTCCCTGGGGCATGGGTGGGTGTGTGTGTTTGTCCTTGGTTAGTTTACCTAGGTTTAAGTAGTTTGTAAACTGATGACCACGCAGTTTGGTCCGATAGATTTACAAACATTTGGAAAAAAATAAATAAATAAATGGTTGGGAACCGCTGTTGTAGTCAATTACTTTTGATCGTAACGCTGTCGGCCACGCGACCAGCTGCTGCAGACTAGACTTGCGCATAATAGTTCGCGATCGGGAGTTCTTTTAGTTCGTCTGCTCCCAGTGACGGCTGAGCGGCGTGGTCTGCGCATGCAGGTGGAGGGAGAAGTTCCCCCATCTAGCTGCTTCATGCGCTTGCTGCTTGAGCCGATAACGATATCACGCAAACCAAAACAAACAGTTTGTGGATAATTTCTCGCGTTTAAGTTTAGAGTTATCTCTATATCTTGGCATTATGGAATTTAATAGTCAGATATTTTAGAGTGCAGAATACTTCAAGGCAGAAATTTTGTAGCACTGAACTATGTAATCTACCAGGCAGACGCTAACCTCGAAATGGCTCTCATCAGCAGAAGGCAAACACGTGATTTTTAATTTTGTTCGCGACCTTTTCGCATATTTTAGTTCGCGACCCATCACGCATAGTTTAATTCGTGACCTATCGCGCATATTTTAGTTCGCGACCGGTAGCTCTCCTTTTAGTTCGCAGCTCGCCCGCGAAGTAGGTAGCTCGTTTTGGCTTTTGTTACCGCTACTAAAACTACAGCTGAGCTGCATCTCAGCTCGAAATGACGGCAACTGGCAAAAGGGAATCACGCGATTCTACGCGCTCTCGCGTCCTCTCGCTGTTACTCGTCAGTCTTCTAAAAAGGAGCGGATCAACTAAGAGGCGAGGGATCTGTAAACTAGTTCGTTCGCGAATTACACAAGACTAATTTTTACTAACAAGGAGACAACATCGGTATCGGATTTAGAATTTTTTTTTTTTATATTTCTAGTACGTGAAGTTCAGAACACAAATAACAACCAGCCAAAGCCATTTGACACAACTCTAAAAAATTCTCGAGAAAATCGACTTCGAAGTTCTGTAAGTACGCGTAAGTACCAGTTGTAACATTTGTCGGCATAGCGCTGTGGCCTCATAACCACATAATCGATGTTTCGAATCCCGATGTAAAGGATTTTTTTTTTTTTAATTCAGTTATATAAAACATTTTGGGATCTCTTAATTCCACGTGTTGCGTTTATGCGTATGCAGATGAGGTGAACACCTTGTCGTCACCTATAACTATGGGTGAGTAGGTTACCTGTTTGTGAAGTCATTACTAGCTAAGGACATGACTTTCCGAAAACAGCGTCGCAGCTCCTCACAAACTGAAAAATCAAAGACAACCGTCGTCAACTAATAGTGAAGCCAATACTGTAAAAAAATGTAACTTAGTGTTTTTTTTTTACCATCATTATTAACGACCTATTATAAAGTATAGTAAATTACCAATAAACAAAAAACTAACATTTTGGTAAAAATTACCATTAGATATTAAAACTTTATAAGTAATCGAACATAACGAAAAAACAAAAACAAAACAAAAAATCTGTTATAGCAGGATTCCAACCATTAACGCTACCACCCGAGCTATACCGACTGATGCTGCAAGTGATTAAATTGTTGGTACTTACGTGTACTTGCAGAACTTTTAAAACCGATTTTCTCGAGATTTTTTTGAAAGTTGCGTCGAATTGCTTTGGCTGGTTGTTATTCCGAACTTCACGTACCGTAAATATAGGGAAATTCTAAAATCTGATACCCATGTGGTCTTGTAAGACAAACGCAAGACAAGTGTTTTACCTGTGTCTGTCCACTGCGCAGCGTAATAAAACTTGTGAGAAATGCTAGCTGGCATGACATCTGTACATTCCACATTGTGTCGTTGTGTGAATACCTTGCACTGCAGAGAAATTCAGTTGCGTAAATAGTTACCATGTAGCCATATTTACCGCAAAGGAAATGAATGGCATTTTGTACCATTTTGAGGCTGTCCATGCCATGTCGTAGCGACCATGTCCATGGAACGTGCAAGAAACTGACAGCCTAACAACTTACTATTGGTGGTAAGTTATTGATGTAATCAAGCAATGGCTTGCAAAAGAAACGTTCGTCGTTAGTTTTGAAGCCACGTCGACAACAAGGTCATATGTTCACAATTCCCACACGCGAAACTCGCATTAGTCTTAAGTGAGTCTTACGTAACGCGGAAACTAGTTATTCGCAGACTCACGTTGCTATAAGCTAGTCTTTTCATTTTTACGCGAGGTACCCAGTTGCAAGCATTAATCCTACATACCGTTCCAGCTTCATAGCCACACTTAAAATCAAATAACTGCACATATACGGCATAAGATACATAGCGTTTTAAATCTCACCACCTGTCTGAGGATAAAATTGGCTCGTAAACGGTAACGAAAAAATATTCAAATGTTTGCATAGTCTATGGGACTTAACTACGGGGTCATCAGTCCCTAAACTTACAAACTACTTATGAACTACTTACGAACTAGGACGGCACAAATATCCATGCCCATTCGAACCCCCGATCGTAGTGGCCGTGCAGACCGTGACTGGAGCGCCTTAGTCTCCTCGGCCACCGCGGCCGGCAAACGGTAACGCTGATACTTTTTTCCTGATACATATCATTACCGATAGTGGTTTGCTACATTTGAAAAAATAAACTTGTATTTCTGTTTATTATTTTTTATTTACAAACATAAATTTATTTCATTGACTTTGAAAAAAGCGTTCGACTCTGCCATTAGAAATAGATTTTGAACAATAATGGAAAAGCGAGGACAACCCATACAAATAATCAAAAAGGTAATCATAAATACAAGTAGTTCTAAAACAGATAACAACAAATTAGGGTGCTTGAAATGGATGTAGCATGTCACCAACACTTTTTAATGTATTGATGAACTCATAAGAAACTAAAATAAGCACATCCACGAAGGAGTACAGCTGAAAGTGAATTGTAATCTAGTTATGCTGCAGTACAAAATAAAGAGGTCAGCTTACAACGCTCGGTGTATAATCTATAAGATTCGAAAGGAAAATATTATAGTCTAAAATATCTGTTACTAATACAAAAGTTATGACCAACAAAGTGACATTACCGGTTGGGTGTAAGGAACTTGAACAAGTCTCCATTTCACTTCTTTAACAGCACCTTAATGGTGGACATTCACAAAGACACGGCAGAGAAACATGTTCAAATCTTTGTTAAGCTTATGGGACGTAACTGCGGGGTCATCAGTGCCTAAACTTATAAACTACTTATAAACTACCTTATACGAAAGATAACACAAACACCCATGCCTCGGGCATCGGAGCATTGCGCCTCAATGCGCTCGGTCACTCCGCCGCAGTCACAGCAGAGAAAACCAAGAAATGTCAACAAATATGTGAAACAATGGTCGGTCACTAAACAAATACAGTTAGTAAAAACACAACAGAAAGGAACATTATGACATATAGAAGTATGGACAGTTAAATCACGAGTAGTAAAAATATTTATGGCAGAGAGCGCAAAAGATCTGGAAGAGCAATTGAATGGAATGGACAGTGTCTTGAAAGGAAGATATCAGATGAACATGAACAAGAATAAAACGAAAATAATGGAATGCAATGTCAGAAAATCAGACGATGCTGAAGGAATTAGATTAGGTAATGAGACAATAAAAGTAGTTGATGAATTTTGTTATTAGGGTAACAAGATTACTTCTGATGGTCGAAGAAAAGAAGACATAAAATGCAGAATGGCTATGGGAAGAAAAGCATTTCCAAAGAAGCGAAACTTGTTAACATCCAATATTAATTTAAATGTTAGGAAGTCCTTTCTGAAAGTATTCAAAAAAAATGTTCAATGTTTATTAAGCTTATGGGACTTAACTACGGGGTCATCAGTCCCTAAACTTACAAACTACTTACGAACTAGGACGGTACAAATATCCATGCCCGAGAGGGGATTCGAACCCCCGACCGTAGTGGCCGTGCAGATCGTGACTGAAGCGCCTCAGTCCCCTCGGCCACCGCGGCCGGCTCTGAAAGCATTTGTCTAGAGTGTAGCATTGTATTGGAGTGAAACGTGGACGGTAAGGAGATCAGATAAAAAGATGATGGAATCTTTTGAAATGTGGTGCTACAGACGAATGACGAAAATTAGATGGGTAGATCACGTAACTAATGAGGAGGTGCTTAACCGAATCGGGAAGTAAAGGAGTTTCTGGCATATCCTGACTAATAGAAGGGATAGACTGGTTCGACACATTCTGAGACATCAAGGAATTGTAAACTTAGCATTAGAAGGAAGCGCATGGGGTAAAAATCGTAGAGGGAGACCGAGGGACGAATATAGGAAGCAGATTCAAAAGGATGTAGGTTGCCGAACGTATTCTCAGATGAAGAGACTTGCATCAAACCATTCTGCGAACTGAAGACCACAAAAACAACAAGATTTGGAGGCGATCATCAGGGATACAATCTAGGAGGAGAATGAGTCAAAAATCAAGTTATAAGGAAGAAAACGGGCGATACAAATTCGATTACAGATTTGCAGAAGAAAACAACTTTTATGGTGTTGACATACAAAAAAAAAATTACTACAGAGAATTGTCGAATGTGGACTAGCACGAAGAAACAAAAAGATGGAGACTGGCGGTAAAATTGATTCAACGAATTTAGACATACATCGGAAGGAGAAATACTGAAGAGAATTTATCGACATAACAGAGAAAAATGAAAATAAAACCTGTTGTATCAATTTGGGGTACCCGAAAATGTAAACTGAATGACATTGGGAAACTAGATTAAAGATATAAAATTGCAGTTATTCTAGATTGAAAGAAAAAGAAATAAAATAACACACACTCAGCAGAAATTAGGATTGTAAGAACTATCAAAGGTTGCCCAAGGAGGGACCACACAAAAATTATGTCATCCAAGCAGAATTAACAATTTATGGTTCAAATGAGAAGACTGGAGAATACAGGAAAAAATGGAGACAGCAACTTAAAAGATGGATGGAGAGAGAATTCTAGCCGTGGTAAACAAGTACACGCCCTTTAGAAGCAGATGCTGGACGACCGAGAAAGAGATGGAGGTAACCACGTAATGTCAGAACAGGCATACTGCCTAATACTTTTGTGAAGATGATCCATCATTTTTATTTTACTAGGGTGCTGTAATTCATATCCAAAAACTAGATTTTTATCCGCAACTTCGATCGCGTTGATATCTTTTCATATCTGTTAAAGACCATCGAAAGTACAATAATTTCTTAAGTTATGGCCAGAATCATCAGGATAAAGGAAACTTTCCAGTTCTCCAGTTTAAATACAAACCGTGTTTAGAATGACGGTAATTCCTATCCTCCTTTATCGAGAAGAAAATAAAGGCATTTTGGAGACACCAGACAAACGTGTGGTTCCTGAAGAGGGGCAGCAGCCTTTTCAGTAGTTACAGGGGAAACTGTCTGGATGATTGACTGAGCTGTCCTTGTAACATCAGCTAATGTGGCTTTGCCATATAGTTACTGCCAACGGCTGAAAACAAGGGTAAACTACAGCCGTTACTTTTCCCGAGGACATGCTCTACTGTATGAACATATGATGATGGCATCATCTTAGGTAAAATATTCCGCAGGTAAAATAGTCCCCCATTCGGATCTCCGGTGGGGACTACTCAGGAGGATGTTGTCATCAGGAAAGACAATACTGGCATTCTACGGAACGGAGCGTGGAATGTAAGATCCCTTAATTAGAAACTTTTAGAAACGGAAATGGATAGGTTGAAGTTAGATATAGTGGGGATTAGTGAAGTTCGGTGGCAGGACGAACAGGATTTTTGGTCAGGTGACTACAGGATTATAAATACAAATTCAATTGGGGGTATCACAGGAATAGGACTGATAATGAATAAGAAAATAGGAATGCGGGTAAACTACTAGGAGCAGCACAGTGATCGCATTATCATTGTCAAGATAGATACGAAGCCAACACCGACAACAGTAATATAGGTTTATACGCCAACTAGCTCTGCCGATGATGAAGAGATTGGAGAAATGTATGAGGAGTTAAAGAAAATGATTCAGACAATTAAGAGAGAGGAAAAATTAATTGTGATGGGAGACTGGAATTCGGTAATAGGAAAAGGAAGATAAGGAAAAATGGTAGGTGAATATGGATTGGGCAGAAGAAATCAGTCGCCTGGTATAATTTTGCACGGAACATGATTTATCATAACAAACACCTGGTTAAGAATCACGAAAGAAGGTATGTATGCGTGGAAGAGACCAGGAGACACCGGGAGATACCAGATAGATTTTATAATGGTAAGACATACATTTCGGAACCAGGTTTTAAACTGTAAGACTTACCCAGAGGCAGACTCTGACCATAACTTGTTGGTCGTGAACTGTAGACTGGAATTGACAAAACTGCAGAAAGGTAGGAAAATAAAGAGATGGGACTTGGATAAATTGAAGGAACTTGACGTTCTTAAGAATTTCAGAGGGAGCTTTAGGCAACCATTGACAGAAACGGGGGGAAATAAAACAGTATAAGAGGAGTGGGTAGCATTAAGAGATGAAATAGTGAAGGTAGCAGAGGACAAAATAGGTAGGAAGGCAAGACATACAAAAAATCCTTGGATATCACAGGAGATACTAAATTTAATCGATGAAAGGAGAAAATATAAAAATGCAGTAAATGAAACAGGCAAAATGGAGTGTGCTGTACACTTTGCTTTTGAGGCGACCGCACACACAATAATCCCAAGGCATGAGACCGGAGGCCAAGCTACAGGTTCGCCTCGACCTCTCCACCTTTGTCCGTATCTGCGCGTTAGACGCCGTCTCACAGCAGAATGTACTAACTAGGACGAAGTTTAGAATCAGGCCAGTGAAATGTCTACTAGATGCGGCATAAATACTAATAGCAAAGTCTGAATTTCAAATTAATGTGTAATAACTAGGATGATGTTTACAATGACGTCAGTGGCGGCTTGGAACCACACATTCGTAATTATCTCGCAAACGGCTCGTTTCCGGACCCATGTGTTTACATGGACATTTTTGCTTCCATTATCGTGTACTTTCAACCGTGTAAGTTTGCACCATCCCTGTTGATACACTCTGTTGATTAGGTAACAAAACAACAATGGCGGAAGATGAGTTTTGTTACAAGGGTAGTAAAATAACATAAGATAGTCACAGAATGTCACCGAGCGAGGTGGCGCAGTGGTAAGACAATGGACTCGCATTCGGGAGGATGGTGGTTCAAGTCCACCTCCGGCCATCCAGAATTAGGTTTCCCGTGATATACCTAAATCACTCCAGGCAAATACCGCGCTGATTTCCTCCCACATCCTTACCCAAACAACCCGAGCGAAAGCTCCGTCTCTAATGACCACGCTGCCGTCGGGACGTTAAACCCTAAGCTTCTTTCCTGCAGCATATCAATGGCGAGGAAAGCATTTTGCAAAAAGATAAATTTGTTAACATCAATTATTAATCTAAATATAAGGAAGTATTTTCTGAAGGCATCTATGAGCAGTGTTGCTTTGTATGGGAGTGACACATGGTCGATAAATAGTTCAGATACGAAGAGGACAGAGGATTTTAAAATGTGGTTGTACAGAAGAATGCTGAAGATTGTGTGATGAGGAGGTGCTCAACAGAATTGGGGAGAATTGGGGAGAATTGTTCCTGTATGTCAACAAGGACTTGCAACGTGAGTAGGCCTACTCGTGAGTCAGATGATGTGGTAAGCACCGGGAATCGTTTCCAAACTACAAGCAGTGTTGATGACTCGCCCCGTACTGGTCGCTCAACGGCAACAAAGGCGGGTATCTGCGACAACTCTCACGAAGGAACCATCGAGCACAGAATAACACAGAGGCCATACCGCCTACATCAGAGTACAGGCAGTGAAGTCCGGCAGCCATCTTGGTTGGGTGTAGAGACGGAGTTGGGCCGTAAATGCGTAGTTCTTCAAGTGGCGCTCGCCTTAATTACATTGTCATTAGAAGCCCTTAGGATAGGAAAAAACTACCAAATTTTTCACGTAGACAGGTGAATAGTGAAGGAATGCAACAGTGTTCTTAGCAAGTACAATACGTATTTTGTTTGTATAAAAATAATAATTGAAACTATTACTTTTATATGAAATAAAAATTGTGACATGAAAAGGTTAGTCGCCTGCCACTTTTTTTGTTTTGTGGTCAGGAAATTTTCGTCAGCGAGAAAGTTGTAGATAATGAAATGAACTTTTCTTTTTATTTAAACAATTTTTTATAGCTCCCCTGGTTTTCTCACAAATTTGGATACAATAGAGCGGTAGAATTTTTCAAATTCTACTCGTTACTTTCAGCGAGCTTGCCCACCATTGAGCACAGATTTTGTTGCCCACTCACCTTGTACTTTGTAACCAATATTGATAAACATTTGAAATTTGGGATACAATTTCCGGTATACAATAATTATAGCTTATACTTTTTATTTATTTAATTAGTAACTAACTGAGCCGCTCTGGCACGGGTAATCTTTAAACTACTTTAACTAGAGAACTGCCGAACGTATCGTGATGCGGTTTCTTTCAGATTCTTCGGTATAGCCGGCCGCGGTGGCCGAGGAGATTGAGGCGCTCCAGTCACGGTCTGCACGGCCACTACGGTCGGGGTTCGAATCCCCCCTCGGGCATGGATATTTGTGCCGTCTTTAGTATAAGGTAGTTGATAGGTAGTTTGTAAGTTTAGGGACTGATAACCCCGTAGTTAAGTCCCATAAGCTTAACAAACATTTGATCTTTTCTTCGGTATAATCCTGTGTTCAACGTAGGCTATATTATGTGCCAATACGAAAATGAGAAACAATTGAAGTAAGAATAATAACGTGATAGAGTTTACCACTTCCGCGCTTTCGGAACCTTTGTAGCGTAGCCTATAAACTATGAGATCTGTGCCAAAGTGCATAGTATAGAATTATAGAACTCACGACGATTTATAGATAAAAAGAAAAAAAAATGACCGCGAGATGATGTGTCTAACTTTTACGTACTTCCCACAGTCATTATATCTGTTTCAAATTCAAATGTTTGTATAGCTTATGGGACTTAACTACGGGGTCATCAGTCCCTAAACTTACAAACTATTTATCAACTAGCTTATCCTAAGGACGGCACAAATATCCATGCCCGAGAGGGGATTCGAACCCCCGACCGTAGTTGCCGTGCAGACCGTGACTGGAGCGCCTCAGTCCCTTCGGCCACCGCGGCCGGCTCACTATATCTGTAGTCTGAAGCCATCTGGAGACTGCGATTTAGAAAAGAAAAGCGGTAAATGTGGTTCACTCCTAAAAGTTAGAGACATGCCCTCGCGCGTGTTTTGTAGATGTTTGTGAGTTCTGCCAGTTTATACTAAGTACACTGGCGTAGCTATTATAGTTTAGGCTCCAGAACTGACTAAAAGTGCAGAAGTGGAAAACGATACTACGTTATGATTCTTATTTCAGTTTTTTTTTCATGTATTCATATTGACATTAATTATAGCATAAGATCATCCCAGGATTCTAAAGGAGAAATTAAAAGAAGCCGCATGACAATACTTCTTGAGTTATAAAAGGTTAAAGGGACAGTCAGAGGAAAAATGTGCTTCTATTTTATATAATAGTAAGATTTGATATTCCTAGCTGAAATTTGTAATTATGTGTGGCAAAAATAGATTGTCAACAAAGGAACGCCTCAAAATATATGAAAAAGTAATTAACAGACAGCGTACTCAATGAACTACCCTGTGCTCGCAGCTGTGGCCGGCCGACTTACACTCAGTCGCAAAAGTATTCGGACAGTGGGACGTTTCACAATGAGTACTCGAGAAACTCTGACTATAAAACCCAAACATATTTATTAGCAACATATATGCGTAGCAACATTAATTACAAAAGAATTATTGTATTATATCGTTTCCAAAACATAAGTAACAGAAAAATTAACAACCTGCACACCCTGCTGCTACAAAAGTATTCGGACACTGTCCAATAAATGTTCATAAGTTGTACGACGAAAATGTCAATACCTTGTGGGTCCACCTTTCATTTTCAATACCTCCTACAATCTACTAAGCTTACTTTCCACGTGTTTTTTCGTGGAATCTGGGCCTATATTTGCCTATTCTTGGCGCAGTTTCTCTTTCAAGGCCTCCTTGGTATAGATGTCCTTGCGGGGGGTCCGTTTCAATTTATTCCACGAATGTTCGATTGGGTTAAGGCCTGATGATTGGGGAGGGGGGTGCAATACTTTCGGGCAATTGAAGAGCAACCACATTTGTACAATATGCGCGGTATGCTTGGGATCATTATCCTGATAAAAATGAAAGTTTTTCGCAATACCTAGATGTCGTGCACTCTGCTTCAAATGTCATCGCAGTATATTCAAACATGCTTCCTTGTTCATCGTATCGTCAATGAACACTAAATCACCCACACCATTGCCGGACATGCATCCCCACATCATGATGCTCCCACCTCCAAACTTTACTGTTGGTGTCAGGTTCCTAAGATTCAGCTCTTCATTCGTCTTTCGCCACACGTTTGCCTTTCCGTCGCTTTGCCATGATGTAAATTTACATTCGTCGCAAAATATCACCCGATTCCACCAAGCCTGATCGTATTCCTAGTATTCCCTCGTAAACTACATACGTTTGTTCTGGTTCACTGCATTTATGAATGGCTTTCGCCTTGCCACTCGACCACGGTACTGCGATCGTCGTAGTACCCTCCGCATGGTTTCGGGATGAACGTTTATACCAAGGTCTTCCTCCACCTCACTTGCAATTCGTGTGGCAGATATTTTCGGATTCTATTGTACCTTTCGCACAATTTCACGTTCATCTCTCTGTGAAAATGTCCGTGGCCGTCCTGTACTGCTACGGAATTCCAATCGGTCTTCTTTCTCGAACAGTTTAATAATGTCGTGAACTGTACTTTTCTTCATGTTCACTATTGCGACAATTTTCCTGCAGGTTTACCCCTTCGCGTGATGACAAATGACAAGTTGCCTTTGCTCGATCGTAGAACACTTCCCTCTGCGTCCCTTCGTCGACGCGATACGTGTTTACTGATCATCGCTATCGTCTCGCGGAAATGTCGGACACACTGCAGTCGCTTCACCCTCTGTGCGTCTCGGAATGAACTATTCTCTCACGTTGTCCGCCTTTGTCCGAATACTTTTGTTGCACCTTCCCATGCAGTTTTCAGGAAATATTTCGTAACAGACACATGTCCAACAACAATTCTTCGTATTTGACGCGTATTTCACGTTGCGACATCGTACTCGGAGTCCCAAATATGTTACAAAGTGCAATTTCTGTATTTGTTCAAGCGGAAAACTGCAAAATTATGCGCATTTACGAGCTGTCCGAATACTTTTGCGACTGGGTGTATTGGTTGGGTGTCGCGCTCTCGGCCGGCTTCATTTCTCCGTCTGTGTTATTCTGTGCTCGCTTGAAGGAACCCCGATTAAGTTGCCGTAATGCGGAGCTATGCCTTTGTGAAGGCAATAGGGTGACAAGTACGAAAGCAGACTGTACGAAACGAGCTTGTGACACTTGGACGGAGTGACACTTGCCCGGAGAGGGAATGTGCTGGCACTTTCCCGGAGCCCAGGACACTGCAGGTATCGGTCAGGGTGTGCCACAAGTAGGGTACACCGGTCTCTCCACTTCAGGTACCTTTCGGTTCCCTCGCCGTCTGGCTTGTGAGAGCTCACGGTAAAATGGAACGGACCTACGTCGTTACCTAGCATTGCACAGCCGACTGGAAGCGCAGTTTTTAAGAGCAGACGCCACCCAAAAATGTTACTTTTGTTCTCCTTTGGCGATAGCAACAAATTTTTAAAATCGTGTCTACTATTAAAGATGAGTGCGGCTCGATAGCACATAGTTCCGCTTTGTGCGCCGAGCGAGAAGGTTGTTGTTTATTTCTCCGCACCGTCGCACGTGTTTGGGACTTGGTACCTTCAGTGGTGTTTGTGCTTTCGCGTGTGTGACATCGTGGTTGTCTCGTCTCGTCGTTCGTTGTTTGTGTGTCTGACAGCGGCTTTGTCCGCTTCTGTTTGGTTATCATGGCATCTAAGATTGTTCCACGTAAAGGTACTGTGAGTTTTTCGTTTGACAAGTCAACGCGTAATGTACAGCCCGGATCTTTGAAAATTCACGACTGGTTAGTTGATACGTTTCATGTCACCTCGGACCAAGTGCATACTGCCTATTTTGATACCGACATTTAGGCTTTATTTCTGAAATTTGTGGATCCACTAAAAGCAGACAGGTTTCTACTAAAAATGGTAATCAGGTTCCTTTCCGGCGTTGAGATGGTTCGGTTAGTAATATGCTCCTTGCAAATGCGGACACTGAATATACTAATGATCGCATATACAATATTCCTCCGGAGGTACAGGATTTTGATCTTAAGGAAATATTGACTCAATCGGTGACGTAAAAGGCATTCGCCGTGCAGTCTTCCCCTGAGTCATGTTTGTCTGTTACACCCGCAATATTGTGGTGCCGCAAAACCCTGGCGAGGTGACGAACAGGCAGGCAGTTTCTGGTTTTTCTGCTGCTTCGGAGGTGGCTACTGCTGAACCGCTCCGAAATGAGTCTGTGTCGGTGACATCTCCTTCGCAGCCTCCACCGCAAGAACAGTCCCGAGCCGGCCGCGGTGGCCGAGGGGATTGAGGTGCTACAGTCACGGTCTGCACGGCCACTACGGTCGGAGGTTCGAATCCCCCATCTGGCATGGATATTTATGCCGTTCTTAGTATTAGCTAGTTCATAAGTAGTCTGTAAGTTTAGGTACTGATGACCCCGTAGTTAAGTCCCATAAGCTATACAAACACTTTAACATTTGATTTGAACAATCCCTGAAATGCAGCAACATGATTCTATTCCTGTGTCTGCTTTCGCTGGCGGGTATCGTGACTTGCAGTATATTCCAACTCCCGTTAAAGGAGTTGTACCTGCTGAGTTGTCTCCGACGTTGCTGACATCCACTCTGTTTCCATTCATGCTGAGAATCGGGAGGTCTTGCAGGATAAGCCTTCTGTGGGGCAGACACCTGATACTGATATGTCACAAACTGCTATGGCATTTGTACAAGATCCACCTACGTTGCCGACTGCAGAGGCTACTATGCCACGCAGCCGTCGTAAACAGAAAAAGGCGCGCAAAACAGCAAAATTCAACGATGCGGCTGGAACGGGGACTAGCTCCCCGCTTTCGGATTCGTCATTGGATTCCGAGATGCACTGTGGCGGGGCAGATGTAGATTTGTAATGATAGTTTCGTTTTGAACTTCAGGTTTTATTCTGACTGATGGCTCAAGTGTACACAGTTGTTACGATAAATGTAAACAGAGGACGTCACAGTTTCGCCTAGCTACCCTACGCCGTTTTATTTACGACTCCTGTGCTGATATTGTGTTTCTGCAGAACGTTTTATTTACCAGTTTCTTTCTCCCTGGATTTCAAACTTTTTCAATGTGGCACCAGAATCTTCGACAGGAACTGCCTTATTTGTTCGGGATGCCATTCCCATTGCCGCTGTAGAGGTGCCTAGAGCCTGGCAGAGGTATAGGCTGTAGACTTTTTGACCTCACCTTGGTTGTTTTATACGCTCCGTCTGGTTCTGACAGCACAGTAGAACGTTCGCTTTTCTGTAAAGAGGAATTTCTTTTACGTAAAATTCTTGGAGGACTACTGTTGGGTGGTGATTTTAACTGTGTTCTGCATCCTGTTGATCAGTCTCCTAATTTTAATTATTCTCGCGACTTAAATGAACTAGTACGCTCGATGCACTTGAAAGATGTTTGGGTGTGTAAATATCCTACTTTGGTCAAAGTTACACAGTTTACCGCGACTTCCAGTAGCAGGATTGACCGCTTCTACTTATCAGATTTTATGCGCGATCGCATACTTGCAGTCGTTGCTATCCCAGCACAGTTTCTCTAGTCACTGTGCCATAGCCGTTACCCTCCAGCTTGATAAGCACCCAGTGAAACTTCTTCATTCCCTGTGGATGCTCAATGTCGCTCACTTGGCAGATCCTTCTCTCGATAATGTGATACACTGCGTCTGGGAGCGTTGTCTTCGGTCCCTTGGGAGATTTTCTACCACTTTAGAATGGTGGACTGTCATAGCTAAGCCGAAGCTTCGTCAATTCCGGATAAATTACTCTGCTGCTCGGGCAAGAGATTTTCGGAGACCCGTTTTACGGGACTTGTATGTCCGTGAGCCGCTACAAATTGTATATGTACGAAGTATTACAGCAAAAATGTTGCGGTTGAAGAGACAACAGATGGAAGGGTTGCAGGTGCGATCGAAACCGCGATCACCAGTTGAGGAGGAAGTGACTTCAATGTACCACCTCCTTCACCACCAAGAGGCCGACAACTGACAAGTTGGCATAGTCCATGCCTTGTATCGATACTATGTGGATCTTTATGACCTTGATCTACCTAATGACCTTCCTGTAGATCCGGCTATCGAAAACGTAGGCAGAACACTCACACCCGAACAAAACACCGGATTCTTATCTGACTTTGAGTGTGATGAAGTATATAATCTTATTGTTAACTCTCCTTCTCGTAAATCACCAGGTATGGATGGGCCATCCCAGGAATTTTATGTGCGATTTTGGCCCTTATTGGGTGCCACATTTACGTCCATGTTGAACGAGGTGATTCCGGGGCCAATTGTACCCACTCCCTTCAAGGTGGGTAACATTGCATTAGTACCTAAACACCTCGGTCGTAACACTGTTGGCAATTTGTGTCCTATCACGTTACTGAATTTTGATTATAAGACAGTGACGAGGGCGATAAATCGCAGGTTGTCTGTCTTGCTGGGAACTGTTGTTGGCGAGTATCAAAGTCGTCCTGGTCGTTCTACTCGTAAATCGGGTAACCCAGCGGCTGAGTACCGTGATGTAGTTTCTGTTGCTGCCGTTACTTCCGCCCATTGTGCTTTTGGTGTTTTGGATTTTAACAAGGCCTTTGATCGTGTCAATCATGGTTTTTACTTTGAATACTATAGAAGATAGGGTTCAATTTCGACACTCGTAAGGTGTTATCGAACTTGTTCGTGGGAATTGTGGCTTCAGTAGTTGTCATGGGCAGCCGACACTTCGATTCCCATCCTCAGGGAGTGCCACAGGGGAGTCCTCTTTCCATGTCTTTATTTGTATTGTCTCTGGAGCCGCTTCTCCGGGAGGTTGCGTCTCAGCTTCAGGGTTGGACAATCACTGGAAGCACTATTGTCGTTCTTGCTTATGCTGATGATGTGATGGTTTTACTCCGTTATAAGATACATAAGTTAAAGGCGATAATCGATGATTACTACCATGCTTCAGGAGCACGAATTAATGAGGGCAAATGTAAACTTCTTAATTTACGAGGTTTTGGTGGTACTGTAATCACGTGGGCTACTGCTGTGGTGCAACACACAACACTCGGAGTTGTCGTTCATCGTTTTCCGCTCCGAATGGCGACAGTCAATTGGAAATCGGCTACTGGTAAGATCCAGGGGGCAATACTAGAACATGAGAGACGTCCTCTTAACCTTCTTCAGAAGGTACGAGTCTTGGAGACATAATGTGTTGTGCAAAGCATATTACATTTCACAACTTTTTCTCCTTTCCTCCATGATGGCCTAGAAACTTAAGCAGTTATCTGGTCGTTTCTTATGGAACTATCATGTCTTCAGGTAGCGATACAAGGTTGTGATTGAGACATTAAGAAGAAACCGTGTGTCTTATATGTTCGGCGTATCACATTCACAATTTCTCAGGAATTACATACCTATACGTCTCAGCTATTCACTTTAGTCCGTCCAGAGAGTCTTGAACCCCCTGTTGATGTAGCTCATATAAATTATAAATTGAGACACATTCGGGAGTTCTGTCTAGCTGTGGGTTATCTGGGTGCTGACACACTGCAGCGACCGGTGTTCACGATCAAGTTCTTGATGTCTCGCTGGCAAGGGATCCCCTGTCCTAATCCAGTAGAACTGTCAGCACCACGAACAGTGTGAAAAATTGTGTGGACTAACATCAGTCTCCCCATACTAACAATGGAAGTGGCATCATCCTAGTACAATGTTGTAAACTATTTGAGTTCCACCAACGAACGGTTATATCGCCTTGGACTTAGTAACACAGACAAATGTAATAAGTGTACATCTTTGGATACTCTGCAACACCGATTCACGTGCTGTGGTCATCAGGCTAAATGGTCCTGGCTGAGGAATAAGTTGGCCTTCCTCACTCGTTCTGCTGACTCTGCATGTTCCACCGACATCATTCTGGGACCAACCACGTGTCTTTCTCCGAAGACAAAACCTAACACCGTAATGTGGTTGATTGGTCATTTTTGTAGATTACGTTGTGTGTAGGGTGGATGGTGATGACCACCTGGCTTTTTGCCAGTTCATGTCTACAGCCTACTGGTCCTGCTCACAACTGACAACTGACACACATTAGAGAACAGTTCGCTAACATGCTGAATCTTACATTTAACAAGGAGGGAATAGGACAATTCAGGCAACAGCTGGTGCCGTGTGAGGGAGAAACTGAGGCGTCGTGGCCAGGCCTCGAGCTGCGACGACTCGCCCTCCTGGTCTCCACCAGCCTGCAACTGTGACCAGTGTATCTGCCAGAGTGTTAAGACCACTCTGATGTCAAATAGTAGCACAGTGGTAGAGTGCCAGACTGCAAATCTAAAGGCCGCAGGTTCGATACCCCCCCCCCCCCCCCCAGATCCTACGATTTTTATCTCTCACTTTACACTTCTTTCAGCCCTGGAAGTGTTTTTGATGTGAAAAATACCGAGTAGCACCGTGGTCCGGAACCCACGTTAAACTGTAGGTCCCCCTATAACTGGCTGGGTAAGTCAGTTCGAAGGTCGGAGGAAGGCAACGGCATACCACCTCCAAACAGGACCATGCCTAGTAAAGCACTGTGGTGTTCAAACCAATCTTCGGATTGTTGACTGCTTTACCTTACCTTATTAAAGATGAAGCAATATTCAAGTTTTTAACTGCATAATTTCACTGGTTTTCGAGTTGTGCATTTTTAATTTTCTTCAATGGTATTCTAGAAAATTAACTTTTGGTACTTTCAGATGATAGATTTCGTAGCTACGTTCACAAGACATAGTTCAATACTCCTGTTCATTCATCTTATGAGATATATTGATCATGTATTTTCAGTATTTATTTCAAATTTCAGCCTTAAATTTTCTTCAATTATTGGTACTTAAATGTGATCTTAAAATAAACAAGTTACATGTTCGATAATATTAATGCATGGAAGTATGCAAACATATCAAGACTACTTCCTGTAAAAGTGTCATGTAGATTGGTTAATATTGATTATAAAATTTGCACCGAGTTAAAAAAAACTGTTGTTAAAATGGATTTTAACATTTTATAAAAAAAGGATGTCACTTCAAGACACACGCCCGTTAAAATTTACCGAGACCATAACCTTCCCCCTTCCTCCTTATATGAGGCTACTTCTTGTAATTTCGGCATCACGGTTGCCTGTTTCTTCAATTTTCCGAGGAAAAATCTACTAACAGTCTTCTTGAGGATGAGTAGTGATTGTAACTCTCTGCCTGTTTCCTTAGACCTTTATGATTATACTGAAGTTCAATGTATTCCACAATTTATATTTACACAGTCAACAGGCAAGGTAATTATATGCAACGACTGCCTGTCATTGTTTCACTTCAGTTTTCCTGGAAATCTTACAACTTGTTTCTCCCTAATTGAGTTCATGCCAAATTCGGAATAACAATGGTTCTGTTTGAGGTGAGAAAAATAAAATATCTTTGGAATCTTTCTGTGTGCCACAGGCTCCTACACAGTTCGTATTTTAAACATTTCTTAGACATACTTGTATTTCGAATACAGACAATTCGTTTTGGTATCTAAGAGTCAACAACTCATATGTGTGAAATAGTCTAACTTTCCCCCTTTCTTTGAAGCTTTTGTCTTCGAGTAAAATGGAAAGTAGTTATTTTTAAAGCGATGGGAGTAACATAAAGGTCGGGTTAGACACATCAACATATCTGTACGGGATGCCTCATATGTTTATTCCCTGCTTAGCGTTCTAAATAAAATGCTTTTGAGGTATGACTGAAGAAAGGCATCATATTTTAGCAGAAATAAAAACGTCTCAATAACTTTCCAAATATTTTCACTACCATGGAAATACGCTTTTCGTTACAGGAGTAACACTCAACAAATTAATCAAGGTACTATACTGGTCTTTAGCTGGAAAATGGTTGTGAAGTTTACTGGTTTTCGTGTTACATTGACAGTGTGGAAACTTGCCTACGACAAGATCTTATACACCTAAAGCGTGAAGTTAACGTTATTAGTTACATAGCAAAATTCTCTTTCGTCAATGTAACTTTGCAGCTACGATTATGTTGATGTTTATACTTGCATGTACTTTTTTTATATATTAAAAAAAAAAAGATAAGGAAATCTAACCAAAGAAGTTAACTGGTACATTTCAAATTAAGAGCTTGTGTTTGAATTAGACTAACTGGGAAAGTGGTATCATTGTTCCTATAGTGAAAATAAATCATATTCAATGGCATTCTGTTTTTAATATTTGAATAAAATACTAATGATACATAAATATATGAATTTAAATTTTTTCTTAAAAGGGCAATAAGGCTGTAACAGTCGAAATAACTACCATGTTTCGTACTTGGATGCCGTTGGATCTTTGCATCATCAAAGTAGTTGAAGGGCTTATCACTTTCATCGCCCGTTCTCATTACGTTTAATTTCATTGGCAGTTCACGCTGCTACAACAGTCCTAGAAATAAATGGGCCACGAAACGCGTCAGCGGACCTCCTTGAATCAATACACGGTCGCTTACTGCCGTGTTGGGGACGCTAGCCGGCTGTGCCGAACTGCTGGCCTTGTTAGTGTGCCACTGCCTGTGAAGAGCCCGTTAAGCCGGCAACAGCCCGGGCCTCCGTGCAACTGTTCCAATACCGCACGAAGCAGATCCCAGAGAGCAGCTAATCTGTATTCTAGACGCCCACGGAGACGCCAGGCTCTTAACCTCTCCAGTCCCGAGCACATATTGAAAATGTAAATGAACTACTTTTGTGCTATTTGGTTTATTTTAATGCTAATTAACAATAAATTACGCTCCAAAAAAATTTTGCAGACATACTGATTTTTTTATAGTTGGTATCATATATGATACCTCGGGACTTGAGTAGGACAGATATACAGGGTGTTACAAAAAGGTACGGCCAAACTTTCAGGAAACATTCCTCACACACAAAGAAAGAAAATATGTTATGTGGACATGTGTCCGGAAACGCTTAATTTCCATATAAGAGCTCATTTTAGTATTTCTCTTTAAATGTAAATTGTAATAATTCGTGCAGACAATTGTCAAAATACCCAATTGTTTGGTTAGTATGTACTGTATTTTCTCGATTCACCGCCAGTTGGCCCAATTGAAGGAAGGTAACGTTGACTTCAGTGCTTGTGTTGACATGCGATTCATTGGTCTACAGTACTAGCATCAAGCACATCAGTACGTAGCATCAACTGGTTAGTGTTCATCACGAACTTGGTTTTGCAGTCAGTGCAATTTTTACAAATGTGGAGTTGGCAGATGCCTATTTGATGTATGGATTAGCACGGGGCAATAGCCGTGGCGCGGCTATGGTTGAACCATTTGCAGAAGTGTACCCCTGGAGGCCAATCAGCTGCTGATAGTGCCTGCACACGCTGTACATCGTACGGAAACAACTGGTTCTCCTGTAGCACTCTCCATACAGTGACGTGGTCAACGTTACCTTGTACAGCAGCAACGTCTCTGACGCTGACGTTACGGTTATCGTCAACTGCACGAAGAATTGCCTCGTCCATTGCAGGTGTCCTCGTCGTTCTAGTTTATAGGCTGGAATGTTCCGTACTCCCTAAGACGCCGATCAATGTCTTCGAACGTCTTCCTGTCGGGACACCTTCATTCTGGAAATCTATCTCGATACAAACGTACCGCGCCACGGCTATTCAAATCAAATGTTTGTAAATCTTATGGGGCTTAACTAGGTAGTCATCAGTCCCTAAACTTACAGACTACTTATGAACTACTTACGAACTAGGACGGCACAAATATCCATGCCCGAGGGGGGATTCGAACCCCCGACCGTAGTGGCCGTGCTGACCGTGACAGGAGCGCCTCAGTCACCTCGGCCACCGCGGCCGGCGCCACAGCTATTGCCTCGTGCTAATATATACATCAAATGGGCATCTGCCAACTCCGCATTTGTAAACATTGCACTGACTGCAAAACCACGTTCCTGATGAACACTAACCAGTTGATGCTACGTACTGATGTGCTTGATGCCAGTACTGTAGAGCAATGAATCGCATGTCAACATAAGCACTGAAGTCAACATCACCTTCCTTCAATTGGGCCAACTGGCGGTGAATCGAGGAAGTACAGTACATACTAACGAAACTGTTGGGTATTTTGACAATTGTCAGCACGAATTATTTCGATTTACATTTAAAGAGAAATGCTAAAATGTGCTGTAACATGGAAATTAAGCGTTTCCGGACACATGTCCATATAACACATTTTCTATCTTTGTGTATGAGGAATTTTTCCTGAAAGTTTGGCCGTACCTTTTTGTAACACCCTGTATACACAACTCTGTAATTTCGAGTTGCTTTATTAAAAAAATCGTCACAAACATTACACTTAAAGTTCTTATTTGCTGTAGCATTTAATAATATTTCAAAATAAAAACTTGGTTACAAACCCTTTCATAATGGTAAGTAAACAATTCAAAATTTGGCCTTTTTCATTTTACCTCGTGTATCAGAAAAGATTTTGAGTTACAAGACCTAGTTAATTTTATGTTTTGTGGAATTTGTTGAAAAATTCCTGTCAGTGGTGTAGCAAAGGAAGACTTTACACTTCTGACACCGTACAAATGTGAGACCTTTGCAGCCTCTGCCCTGCATTTTGACCTGTGCTTCTGAACATGGTTCATCATTCCAGGCAAATAATGCCTTATCTCCATTGGTGGTAGTGAAACAGGGCACCTTGGCCTCTTTCTTTCTTGGGATCGATCTTCATCGGAGTCTGGTTCTTGCTCCACAGGTTCCATCTGCAGACTTGGCCTTTTGTGGAAATATATTTTCAGCAATATCAAGCTTGAACTGGTAGTATGGCATTGTATTTTTCTTGAAATGCCATTTTGCATTTCACTCTTCCCGTATTGCAACCATGCAGCAGCAATTCCAAAATCCATGAAGTGGTGAATAACTCTAATAGTCCACTTGTGGGTCCTGACTCTCATGGCATATTTCCCCAATATTCTGTTTACACCTCCCATACTAGTGTCGTATGCCTTTACTACACATGGGCGAGGAGCTTGGACATACTTTTTTTTCTTTTTCCGACCACCAAATTCAGAAGAAGCCAAATAAATTTCTCTGTTGTCAAACCATTTAATAATTGCTACTTTGCCATCACTCCTTACTACCGGATCATGACTTCCTCTTGATTTTCTCATTGATGCCTCTCCCTGACACACTATAGCTCTGGGTATGAGACTCATCCCACCGAGTGAGGTGGTGCAGTGGTAACGCACTGGACTCGTATTCGGGAGGATGGTGGTTCAAATGCACCTCCGGCCATCCAGATTTAGGTTTTCCGTGATTTCCCTAAATCACTCCAGGCAAATGCTGGGATGGTTCTTTTCAAAGGGCACGACCAATTTCCTCCCCAATCCTTACCCAAAACCCCGAGCATTACCTCCGTCTCTAATGACCAAGCTGTTGACGGGACGCTAAACCCTAAGCATCCTTCCTCCTTCCTTCCTGTTCCACTCCCATATAGAACGAGACTCATCATTATTGTGCCAGTGACACTAACGTTTCTGTAACACAGTAACTTTCAAGGAGGGGAAAAAAAGTAAAGTACCTCTCAACATAAATTGAGGCTTCTATGACAGTGAATCACTAAGTTTCAACACTACTCTGCCTCCTACATCTAACTTCTCAGCAGGGGGCACTTTTTCAGACTGCGTTCTTTCCCTTTTCCTTCATACATACAGAAATCAAGAGAAATGCCATTAGGTTTGGCCATTACAAAGTTCATCAAACCTTCTGGATTAATTCTGTTCAGCAACTCAAAGATCTCATCAGTCAACCCTGGGAATCAACCGAGAAAAAAATACAACCTCACTTCCACTGACGTAAACAAAGTCGGCATTGAATCCCGAGGTATCGCATATGATACCCGAAAGTTTAAAGCTTTATATATAAATCTGTTATTACATCAGTTTACAGGTAGATATTAACTGAGGGATGTCTGGACACTTTTGAAAAGATATTTAGGCATGTAAAATCACAATTAATTGGGAAAAATAACGTCCATTTACCTTTGTTTCGTTGCGACATGTTATACAGCTGCAGAATCCGAAGTTTTTAGACGGTTGTTATCTTCAGGGCCCACAGTGTTAATGACGTCGTACATCGACATTTTAATAATAAGAATTATATAATTTCAACACTGTATATTCTTAATTCGTATTAGTTACACTATAAGCTTATTTCGACTTAAAAGTCATCTTCAGGTGTTATGCCACATTCTGTTATGCTGTACATTTCATTATTATTGTGACTTGATATATTTTATTATTATTTTTTCTTCTTATATTTATAAGTCACAATAATATTGAAATGTACAGCATAACAGAATGTGGCATAACACCTGAAGATCACTTTTAAGTTGAAATAAGCTTATAGTGTAAGTAATACGAATTAAGAATATACAGTGTCGAAATTACATAATTCTTATTATTTTCATACGCTGTTGCCACCTTTTAGCATTCAGGAAAAGGACGAACAAATGAGCTGCAGCAAGCGCGAAGACTATAGTACATGATACCACAGACCAGAAAACGTTCTGCTGGGTGGTCACCCAAGAAAAAAAATAAAACCTAGAGGTATCATATATGATACCTGGGCGATTGAAGAGGTTAGAGCATTGTATGTACGACGCATATTTTTGGACATTTACGTGCTCTGGGTCAACTGGATGCCTAATACAAGAATCTAAATTACAAAAAGCATTTTATGGATATTGCCATGGATGAATATTTCCATTTTGAGGTTTATACTAACTGAAAACCCGACGTTACCCAGTTATTTATTTATTTATCGAAGTCTCGAGTTAGTACCATCATCTGCTACCCCTTCTCTGTCTGTCCGTCTTCTTTTTTCTAAAAACGTTGTTATATTTGTCGGAGAATGTAACATTAATACATGCATTTAATTCAAATCTTGACTATAAATGATATTTCTTGATGCCGGCCGCGGTGGCCGAGGTGACTGAGGCGCTCCAGTCACGGTCGGCACGGCCACTGCGGTCGGGGGTTCGAATCCCCCCTCGGGCATGGATATTTGTGCCGTCCTAGTTCGTAAGTAGTTCATAAGTAGTTTGTAAGTTTAGGGACTGATGACCCCGTAGTTAAGTCCCATAAGCTTAACAAACATTTGAACATTTATTTGATATTTCTTGATACTTGTCGAGGATCTTATATAAAAATTCTTTGGTGATCCAACATCGGAGAAATGGATGGATGCTTAGGGTTTAACGTCCCGTCGACAGCTTGGCCATTAGAGACGGAGCTAACGCTCGGAGTTTTTGGGTTAGGATGAGGAAGGAAATCGGCCGTGCCCTTTGAAAGGAACCATCCCGGCATATGCCTGGAGTGATTTAGGGAAATCACGGAAAACCTAAATCTGGATGGCCGGAGGTGGATTTGAACCACCATCCTCCCGAATGCGAGTCCAGTGCGTTACCACTGCGCCAACATCGGAGAAATATGTAGATGTGAAATCTACTTAGCAATATTTAATAGATTGCCCTGTGATTATTAATCGTAATAGGAAATGAAAGTCTCATTACAAACTGTAGTTGAAGTTAAACGGCAGATCTGTCGGAAACAATGGGTATTCATTAGATGTACACTGTTTCATTCACTTCCTTTCCCTGTAGCTCTGTAGAAGTCTATTTACTGCTTTTGCCTACAACCATGTGTGCTTCACAGCTGAAAGTTGGTTCAAAATTCTCAACAGCACTGTCAGCTTTCGGCAATTTCCTTACGCTGATTAAAATACAGGACTGTTTTGGTAATGAACACGTGAATGAATTAAAACGTAGTGCATGACTTGACAGGTTTTCACCCACCACAGTAGTAGTCTTGTGTAGTTCGCGAAGGAACTAGTTCGGAAGAGCGCTCCCACAAGCGAACTACGCGAACTCGCCTCTTAGTTCGTCCGCTCCTTTTCCGAAGACTGACGGGGAACAGCGAGAGGACGCGAGAGCGCGCAGAATCGCGTGATTCCCTTCTGCCAGTTGCCGTCATTTCCAGCTGAGATGCAGATCAGATGTAGTTTTAGTAGCGGTAGCAAAAGCCAAAACGAGTGGACGAACTAAAAAGAGCGACCTACTTCGCGCCGAGCTGCGAACTAAAAGGAGAGCTACCGGTCGCGAACTAAAATATGCGGGATAGGTCGCGAACAGAATTACAAATCACGTGTTTGCCTTCTTCTGATGAGAGCCATTTCGAGGTTAGCGTCTGCCTGCTAGATTACATAGTTCAGTGCTAATAAATTTCTGCTTAGAAGTATTCTGCACTCTGCAATATCTGACTAATAAATTTTATAATGCAAGATATAGAGATAACTCTAAACTTAAACGCGAGAAATTATCCACAAACTGTTTCTTCTGGTTTGCGTGATATCGTTAGCGGCTCAAGCAGCAAGCGCATGAAGCAGCTAGGTGAGCTCAAGTGAGCGCTCCCGATGGCGGACTATTATGCGCAAGTCTACAGTAGACTATATATGATCTCATATATTGTCGTTGTACAACTGTATAATTCCGCAAGTATATATTCATTTTTATAACTGCTATATGCCGGTAGAAACCTGTTAGTAATAAAGAATTAATTCCATAAAGGTTACTGTTTATGTCCTCATACCTCATGAACTACATGTCGTATTGTGATAGAATTTCGAAGGTGCATTCATATTTATGTGTGTATACTGCTGTAATATTTCCTGCGAGTACAAAATGAAGTGCGAAAATTAAAATTGTAACGTCATACCGAAAATGTAATTGCGCAAAAGTAGTAAGCGAGGAACTTTCCTCTTTTTATCATTTTGCTGTGGTTGTCTGAAAGAAAAAGTATAAAAAACGTTTGAAATTATCTTTAAAGTTTGCTAAAAGTCGCTAAGTACTCTCATTCTCATATATAGTGTGAATAAAGTCTCTCTCGTCCCAGGATGTGGCTGTCTTTTTTTCGCACTTGTATTGTTTATGACACTATAAGTCGTGAACAATGTATCGTATGTGGCTCTTACCCCTACGGCAATTTTTAGCTCGCGGTCAGCAATATGTGCTCCTAATGTGGCTGAACTCGGTCCAGTGGTCTAGCAGGAAATGTGCGATATTGTCGCGTAATGCAGCTGTTTTTCGCGAATCTCATCGTTGATGACGTCATATCTTCTTAACTATGTGTCCTACGTCGTCCTTAAATTTATGGCGACCGTCCTCTTGGTTTGAAGGTTAGGTGTGCAAAATTGCCTGGGTATTTATTTATTTATTCAAGCCTTCAGCTTCTCCTATTCCTCTCTCTCAGCCCATCTCCTTTATTCTAAAAACCATGTTATATTTATCGGAGAATATACAGGGTGTGACAAAAAGGTACGACCAAACTTTCAGGAAAAATTCCTCACACACAAAGAAAGAAAATATGTTATGTGGACATGTGTCCGGAAACGCTTAATTTCCATGTGAGAGATCATTTTAATATTTATCTTTAAATGTAATTTGAAATATTTCGTGCAGACAATTGTCAAAATACCCAATTGTTTAGTATGTACTGTACTTCCTCGATTCACCGTCAGTTGGCCCAATTGAAGGAAGGTAATGTTGACTTCAATGCTTGTGTTGACATGCGACTCATTGCTCTACAGTACTAGCATCAAACACATCAGTACGTACCGTCAACTGGTTAGTGATCATCACGAACGTGGTTTTGCAGTCAGTGCAATGTTTACAAATCCGGAGTTGGCAAATGCCCATCTGCTGTATGGATTAGCACGGGGCAATACCAGTCGCGCGGTACGTTTGCATCGAGACAGATTTCCAGAACGAAGGTGTCCCGACAGGAAGACGTTCGAAGCAATTGATGGGCGTCTTAGGGATCACGGAACATTCCAGCCTATGACTCGCGACTGGGGAAGACCTAGAATGACGAGGACACCTGCATTGGACGAGGCAATTCTTCGTGCACTTGACGATAACCCTAATGTCTGCGTCAGAGATGTTGTTGCTGTACAAGGTAACGTTGACCACGTCACTGTATGGAGAGTGCTACGGGAGAACCAGTTGTTTCCGTACCATGTACAGCGTGTGCAGGCACTATCAGCAGCTGATTGGCCTCCACGGGTACACTTCTGCGAATGGTTCATCCAACAATGTGTCACTCCTCATTTCAGTGCAAATGTTATATTTACGGATGAGGCTTCATTCCAACGTGATCAAATTGTAAATTTTCACAATCAACATGTGTGGGCTGACGAGAATCCACATGCAATTGTGCAATCACGACATCAACACAGATTTTCTGTGAACGTTTGGGCAGGAATTGTTGGTGATATCTTGATTGGGCCTCATGTTCTTCCACCTACGCTCACTGGAGTACGTTATCATGATTTCATACGGGATACGCCACCTGTGCTGCTAGAACATGTGCCTTTACAAGTACGACACAACATGTGGTTCATGCACGATGGAGCTCCTGCACATTTCAGTCGGCGTGCTCGTACGCTTCTCAACAACAGTTTCGGTGACCGATGGATTGGTAGAGGCGGACCAATTCCATGGTCTCCACGTTCTCCTGACCTCAACCCTCTTGACTTTCATTTATGGGGGCATTTGAAAGCTCTTGTCTACGCAACTCCGGTACCAAATGTGCTCGTATTGTGGACGGCTGTGATACAATGCGCTATTCTCCAGGGCTGCATCAGCGCATCTGGGTGGATGCATGTATCTTCGCTAACGGAGGACATTTTGAACGTTTCCTGTAACAAAGTGTTTGAAGTCACGCTGGTACGTTCTGTTGCTATGTGTTTTCATTTCATGATTAATGTGATGAAAAGAAGTAATAAAATGAGCTCTAACATGGAAATTAAGCGTTTCCGGACACATGTCCACATAACATTTTTTTCTTTCTTTGTTGTTGAGGAATGTTTCCTGAAAGGTTAGCCGTACCTTTTTGTAACACTCTCTATAAGAAATTAGGCTGTCTTGCATAAGGTAGGTAAAGCCGTCAACAATCCGAAGATTGGTTTGAACACCACAGTGCTTTACTAGGCATGGTCCTGTTTGGAGGTGGTATGACGTTGCCTTCCTCCGACCTTCGAACTGACTTACCCAGCCAGTTATAGGGGGACCTACAGTTTAACGTGGGTTCCGAACCACGGTGCTACTCGGTATTTTTCACATGAGCAATACTGCCAGAGGTGAAAGAAGTGGAAAGTGACAGATAAAAATCCCAGGACCTGGCGGGGATCGAACCCGCGACCTTTGGATTTGTAGTCTGGCACTCTACCACTGTGCAACCGAGGCGTACGAAATTATAAATGCAGTATCCAAACAAAGAAAGGTTGTAATCAATATGCAAATAATACCTAACATTAATACATTCATTTAATTCAAAACATGACTAAAACAATATTTATTGTTCTTGTTCAGGATGTAAAATGAAGAAATAATTTGGTAAGACCACTCCTGAGCAAGCGACATAAAGTTGCCCAAATGAGAAATATGGAGACCGTGTGAGAAACATGAAGATGTCAGATCTACTCTGCACTATTTAAGATATTGTTCTGTGATTATTAATCGTAATAGGAAATGTCTGTCTCAATGCTAGGTACAGTCTCTTGAAGTTAAAAGGTAGATCTGTCGGAAGTAATGGGTATTCGTTGAATGAAGGCTGTTTCATTCTCTTCTCCCAGTAGTTCTTTCAAAGTCTATGGCTTTCGCCTACAGAGGTGAGCGCTTCACAGTTCCAGTTGGTTCAAAGTTGTCAACAGCACTGTCAGCTTTTGGGAAATTCGTTAAGCTAATTGGAATACAGGATTGTCTTGGTAGTGAATTCGTGGTGCATGAAGTGACAGGTATAGCCCTTTCCTATTCAGCTGCAGAACATGCTTGCCCTGTCTGGTGCAGAAATAGTCACGCCAAACAAGTGGATGTCGCCTTGAATGAGACATGCAGACTCATAAATGGATGTTTGAGATCCACATCACTGGATAAAGTTCACTGTTTAGCAGGTGTCCCACCTCCAGACATCCGTCGTGAGTGCGCCTCCAGAGTGGAGAAAACTAAAGCAATAAATCTTGTGACCCAGTCTCTATACGGATACCAATCAGCACACCAGAGGCTCAGGTCAAGGAAAAGCTTCCTTCATTCAACAGAAAGCCTCAGTGAACCACCATCAAACTTCAGAGTGAACTCAAGGAGCTTTAGATCTGGCCACCTGGAAAGATGGATGGTGCCCTCAGAAAGCCTCCCCCAGGTCACGAGGAAAACTGGTCAACCTCGAAGACGCTTAACAGACTGCACTCAGGAGCTGGAAGAACGAAGATCAACATGAGAAGCTGGGAATTCCCTGCGAGTCGACCGTAAGTGAAAGTGGCGAACAGACAATGAGCCATCTTCTCTGATGTAAACTGTGTCCAACTAGATGCTCTCCCCAAAACGT
Source organism: Locusta migratoria (assembly GCA_026315105.1). Lineage (NCBI taxonomy): Eukaryota > Metazoa > Arthropoda > Insecta > Orthoptera > Acrididae > Locusta > Locusta migratoria. Next base: position 457,203,936 of record CM048748.1, read on the forward strand.
GATTGACGCTACCAGGGAGGCATACTGGTCGCGGCACATTCAATTTCATTCGTATATGCCCAGAAATGTAATGCTTACAGCACGGAAGTTTGGATTTTTACTTTATTTTGTACTTCTACTGCCTCGTTTTTTTGTTGTATGTAACTCCAAAAGTATCTATGTTTCTGAGACGATTAAATGAATAAATCCTCAGCAAAATATATAATCTCATAAATATTGAATTATAGTTGTTCACTTGTATAATTCCACAGGTATATATTCATTTGTGTAAGTGCTGTATGCCGGTAGAAAATTGTTGCGAAAACAGTAGCAAAGAATTAATAGATTAAAACCTGATGCGTGATGGGGCGGTTTTCCATGAACGTTACTGCCTATGTCCTCATATCTCATGAACTACATGTTGTACTCTAATGCATTTTAGAAAGCACGTTGTCGCTAAGTATTATCATTCTCATACAGCATATGAATAAAAACCTTGTAGCTATGCGTGGCAGTTATTTTCAATTTCTGTTGTTTATGACGTTATAACTTCTGAGTTCTTTATTGTACGTGGTTCCTATCGATACAGCAAAATGTGGTCCTAATGCGGTTGACATCGGGTCAATGGTTTAGGAGGAATTGTCGTTTGATGCAGCAGTTTTTCGCGCATCCTCACACTTACGGCGACCTTCGTCTTAGTTTGAGGGTCAATCGTGCAAAATTCCATAAAGGTTGCAACAAAACTGTAGATTTGTTTGAAATACGTACACAAACCAACAAACACAGGGACACTCTGCTTTATATATAACTAGCTTATATGCCCGTGCTTCCCAACGGTTGGTCAAGGAGGGCCTGTGTATATCGTGGCTTTTTAGGGTTCCGGACCTCAATCAGTAAAAAAATAATCCTTGTCAATAAACTCAATTGTTCGAGCGAAGATGTCAAATGTAAGTAAAAGTCATTGTCCAAAACGATGTATCTTCATAAAGTTTTTGATACAAAAGATGAAATATGCCAAAATAAGCAAAGCAATGTCGTTAAGTATTTAATACACAAGGCTAAATCAGTAACACTATGTTCAGTGTTTGTTGGTATACGTGGACATAAGATTGCTTAATTCTGTCACAGACGTTCGCTTCCTTGTTGTACTACCCCATACTCTTTATGCAGCAGTGGTGTTTATTAGTTCTTTGGTGCACTACAGCGCCTCTGTTGCTTGTTTGCTCTACTATACAATCCATACGTCAAGCATAACCTATATCTAAAACAATTTCCCTGATTCCACTTCTATGAAACGAAGTTGCTCCATGCAGATCCGTGAAGCAGTTTAGGAGAATAGGTATTTCTAATACATGAACAGACAATAATACTGAAAACACTTAAGATTGTTATTGAAACACGTCCACTGTTTGTGTGGTCGTGTTACATTTTGATTTATTCTTTAACCTAAAGTGTTTCTGCACCATTAATGTTAATTATTTTATCAATAATCAATGCCCCATGTTTATATATGTTTGCCCCATATTTATAAATGTTTCCACCTATGTGATTGAACTTATATGTTCATGTGAATGTCAATGTGTGCTCTTAATATTGACTGACTGCCGCGCAATGGCTTACAGTCTCCCGCTTTAGGCCTCGTTTTTCTGTAGTTGAGAACGCATGGCTTCGTTTGTCGTCTGCGCTGGCGTCTGCTGGCTGGCCAGAGACAAGCTTACTTGGCAAGATGGCGAGGTGGCCGTGTTCTTAGTGTCGTACCAACCTGATCTTGGATGAAAGAGGTGGCAGGAGACCTCTCGGAGCGGTTGTAGAGGGAATTGTCTTGGCCAGGTAGCAAGGGTTGGTAAACACTAGTCTCTGAACGCGCTCTGCGTCGCTTTTAGCGCGCTCTACATCCGGTGTGTGCGGGGGAAGTATTTTCCGATGCTTTAGAGCTTCAGTCTTCTCTCTTCATTCTGGCTCCGACGACTGTGGAAGTAAGTACTCCGCCAAATCATACTGTTAGGACTTTGATTTATTTGTGATCAGGCAGTCTTGGTTTTTCAGTGATAGTTCTTTTGAGTATGTATTTCACTATGAGAGGCAAAGTGTTTCTTAATTTACAGAACTCGAGTAAATTTATTATTTGCATTTTCATTCCAATTATGATTGTGTGCCCGGTTTTGCTCAAGTTAGAATACGTGTGTGTGGCCTTCGGCCTTTGTTTACATTTAGTGTGTTTGAATTTCCTTGCTGTTTTTAACTAACGTTTTCACGTCGCGCCCGTATCCGCAAGTATGCTAAATATTTCTTAGATTTTCTTGTTTAATTCCGTCTTTCCTGTCTTTTATGACCGATTGAACCACGAGATATGGAACGGTCGTTACTTCGGCCTTCACCCATGCTTTTGTTATTACTAGCTTTCTCCTATACAAATTATTGCGTGTGCTCTATTCGTTTATTCTAAATTAATTTCCTTTGTAAATGTTATGAAATTCGGCATGGTTGCACACCACGTGGTACTTAAGAATAGTATGCCGCTGCCTCCCCACACATGAGCTCGATCAGTGCACAGTATAATTGAGTTTGTGATCAAGACACCCACCATCTCGTCAAGATGCCCCCGACATTTCATTTCGCTGCTGCTTTCATGAATTCCAAGATTGTAATGTATTGCCCAGCTCTATGCGCATGTTTGTGAATGAATGAATGTGCTTTGAGCTACCGCCACAGTGGAGTAGCCGAGCGGTCTAAGGCGCCTCGCTGCGGAGCGCGCGGTTGCTCGCTGTCGGAAGTTCGTGTCCTCCCTGGGGCATGGGTGTGTCTGTGTGTTTGTCCTTAGGTTAGTTTAGCTTAGTTTAATTAGTTTGTAAGCTACAGACTCATGACCACGCAGATTGGTCTGATAGATTTACAAACATTTGAACATTTTTTTCAGCTACCTATTGTGTATTTGAAAATTTCCTCCCACATTATCTCCATATTCATAAAGTGCAGCAACAAATTTAATATGGGCAGTAATTATATGGTTTAATTCACTTTTGTACAAGGTGTGTGACTATTTTGGTCTCCCCACATGTAATTGCTAGTTATTTTACTGACAAAATTATGATTTTAAAGTATCAAACCTCTGCTTTATGATCTAATGCTCCCCATCCCATGTTTAATTATCTATTCATTTATTTTTTAACATTGATTTTGTGTTTGTTAAAACGTTGGCTACTCCCTTAAGGAGTGAGCAGTTAGATAAATTTCCGTTGCACGAGTACTGTGGCCACTCATAAAGTAATCTAGAGCAGCAGTGAGCGTTTTAACTTACATTTGCAGATCTCAACTGCCCGAGATCTTGCCAATTTTAATAACAGGCTACTTTCACTTGTTTAAAAAATCCTTTGTTTATGGTATTCATATTTATAAAAGATTTGAGATACACTATATTATCCATATTACAGGACGAATTAGGCTACAATCGAGTCGAAATCAGTTATCCGGATTTTCAACTATCTGGACACTGTCATGCATCAATTAGTCCGGATAATCGATGCTCACCGGCCGCGGTGGCCGAGGAGACTGAGGCGCTCCAGTCACGGTTTGCACGGCCACTACGGTCGAGGGTTCGAATCCCCCCTCGGGCATGGATATTTGTGCCGTCTTTAGTATAAGGTAGTTGATAGGTAGTTGATAAGTAGTTTGTAAGTTTAGAGACTGATGACCCCGTAGTTAAGTCCCATAAGCTTAACAGCTCTACTGTATTATGTACGTCAGTTACATATGTGTGGTCATCGCCATATTGTATACCACAAATCATAGCAACATTGTGACACTTTTCTAGCTTTTTTGAAATAAAAATCATTTTAAGTGCACACATTTTTAAATATTGCTATTATTATATGATGCCTTTATCCTCAAGTTATTACATGCCATGTTGTTTCATTAGAATTTTTATGCATGGGAGCCAGAATTGTACCAAATATGTCGTCCAAAGTTGTACCTATCCGTAGTGCAACTCTGTGGCAGTTGCATTTCTACTCATTCAGCCCATATAATTAGGGCCTGTTACAAAGTTGCGATTGAGGGGGTCTTCATTAGGACAGGTAAAAACTTACAAAGTAAATTAGACAGTATGTCGAGTGATAAACAACCTTATTTTAAGAAATTAATATTGCAGCGAGACCCATGTTAACCGACTGCCGGCGTAGCACAAGGAATAGCGTCACCTATTGCAGTGCTGAAGGTCGCCGGTTCAGTCCCGTCCACCGGAAAAAATTTATTTCTTTGTAATTAACATTTCCAGAATGTTCTACATGTTTCTTATGTTCACTTGCAATTTATACTTGTTTCTCATTTTAACTAGTCTTCTAATTTCTAGTACATTCTGTCTGTGTATAAATAGCAGAGCATTCTTCCTGCCTGAGAGGCAGTCAGTGCTGCGTGTATGTTTCAGTTCCCAATAAACCTGCTTTCAGTATAAGTGCTGTGTTCAGTTGACAATCCTGCCTTCGAAGTCAAGCCTGCTTCCATTTCAACGTGACATTGTTTGGCGGAGGCGCCAGGTATCCTGTGCATCACCGTGGCTCCGGTTAGGCAACGTAAAAGTCGTCGCTTACACGGACTGTAACCGGAATACAAGGGATACACCGAGTACGTCCTTCCAAGAGTCCGTATCATCAGACGAACTATGGAAACGAAACCAGCAGTAAACCAGCTGCACACCCGTCGGTGTTCTCTGGAGGTGCTGGACCTGACCCTAACAAATGGCTAAAAGGGTTCGACGGTATCGCCAAGTACAACAGGTAGGATCATACCATGTGCTTTGCCAACGTCTATTTCTACCTACGGAACAGGCCAGCAATGCTTTGAAAACAACGAAAACAAGCTGAATGACTGGGAAACGTTCCAGACGGAACTTAAGTAGATATTTGGAGACCGCCAGCGAGAAATCCGCTCGGCGGAAGAACAACTGAAGAACCGGGCCCAACGACATGGTGAGCCGACACAGTCATACATACAGAATGTTTTGGCCCTGTGTAACATAGTGAATCCGAATATCACTAAGGCCGACATAATAACTCACCTGATGAAGGGAATTGCAGAAGACATGTACCAAGCTCTTCTGATAAAAGACGTCGCTACGACGGAAGAGTTCATGAAGTGGTGCCAGCGTATTGAAGAGATGCAAAAAAGGAGGATTGGACGAAAGAAGTATGACAGACTCCCAAATGTAGTCCCTATGGCCGTTGTGGAAGACCAGTATGACTTGGCTTCTCTCATACGACAAATTGTGAGAGAAGAATTACAACAATTTATGTTAGCCGGGACTATCAGACTGAGTGAGCATCAGACTATGACCATGGGTGCAAGTCCTGCAAGTCAGGAGGGAGCCGACGTCGCTAAGGATGAGGTATTTCAGACAATAGCTTCTGTCTGCCCCGCCAGTCGCACCCAACGTGAAGAATGGCGTCGCCCTGCTATGACCTATGCTGCTGCCGCCAAACGGCAGCCTATCAACCGACCGACACGGCCACAACCAATTCCTCCGGCAACTATGATGCCCCGCAGAAGAACAGATGTCTGGAGGACACAAGACAACACACCAATGTGTTTCCACTATGAGCGACCTGCAGAGAGAGAAGGCGAGTATTCGACGATTATTTTGCCACAAGACGTCAGCCATTAGCCGGATGCGGTGGCCGAGTGGTCTGCGGCGCGCCAGTCACAGTCTGCACGGCCACTACGGTCGGGGGTTCGAATCAACTCCACCTATAGAGAAGGCCGCGGCGCTCTCGTGTGACGTCAGGCAGAGTAGGTTGCACGCACATAGCTGACTGAGTAACCGCTGGGGAACGGCCCTCTATGCCGAAGCAGCGAGCCAGTCACCTATGAGCGCACAACCTACTCTGCCTGACATCACACGAGAGCGCCGCGGCCTTCTCTCTAGGTGGTGGTGTTCGAATACCCCCTAGTCTTTAGTATAAGGTAGTTAGTAAGTAGTTTAGGGACTGATGACCCCGCATGCAAGTTCCTTAAGCTTAACAAACATTTTTGAACGTCAGTCATCAGAGCAATTCTATCCCAGCCAGTCACCTGCTCATGACTTCAGTCGACCTATGGGAAGAAGCCAATCGGCGTACCCTGGACGAGGTCGCTCCCCAACGCGCCGCAGCCGTTCACCATCGCCGTACAGAGGTACCAGCCGCTCCCCTAGCCGCCGCGCCCAGGAAAACTAAGCGAGGCGACCATCTACGGAGGTGAGGCCGCGCAGATGAAAATCCTCCATGGACGACAGTCGCCAAGATGTCGGGAAATCTCATCGACGTCACAATCGACGGCCAACCTGTCCGGGCACTTGTTGATTCAGGAGCATCTTTTTCTGTATTGTCGGATAATTACCGCCGCGTACTAAAGAAGAGAATGTTCTGTGATACGGGAGCAGCTGTGCTGAAGGTCGCAAATGGAAAGTACGTCCAGCCAGCAGGAACTTGTGTCGCTAGAATAACCATGAACAACAGGACCCAGCCGTTTGACTTTGTCGTTTTAACAGAATGTAGGCATCCTCGGATAGGACTTCCTTTAGGCATCCCAAGCTATCATTGACTGTGGAAGATCTGAGCTACAAATTGAAGAAGTTCTTCCGACGCGTAAGTGTAATACAGAATTTTCTGGGAAGTTATTTGCCGTTGACAATGTGACGATACCGCCGTTGACAATGAGAAGAGTTGCAGTCACAAACACAGATGACCGGTTAAACTGTGAAGTTCTTGTTGATAGTAAAAGGTTTATCAGGCTCACCAGAGAAATTTCCATGCCAGCGACTGTGATAAGCATTATCGGTGGTCGAGGAGAGATTTGGATCACTAATTGTCACGAGCAGTCACAACTGATCTCCAAAGGAATGTGTATCGGGTCAGCTGAAACAATACAGGACGGTGATCTCAACGTCATTAATGAAGACCCATGCTCTGCTGTTAGTACAGACAACACGCTGGAGGAAACAAACGTGGAACTGCCAATAGGGCCCGGACTGACCAAGGAACAACGCCAGCGGGTGTTAGGTATACTACGCCAATTTTCTGGTGTATCACACCCAAGCAGCAGGAAAGGCAGACGAACGGCCCACGATAAGGCACTGTATCAATACTGGGGATCATCCACTAATTAGCCAGCGTTCGTATAGAGTGTCGCCAGCTGAAAGACAGATAATTCGGGAGGTCGTGGTGAAGATGTTGCACTATGACATTATTCAAACTTCGGAGAGTCCTTGGCGTCTCCAGTGGTCCTCATAAAGAAGAAGGATGTCAACTGGCGATTCTGTGTCGACTATCGGCGGCTGAACAAAATCACAAAGAAAGATGTCTACCCATTGCTGCGCATTGACAACACCTTAGACTGCTTCAAAGGAGGTACATACTTCTCAACTATGGACGTGCAGACAGGTTACTGGCAAATCGAGGTTGACGAAGCTAGCAGGGAGAAGACGGACACATTGGAACACATGATGTACAACTTGTTTCGACACCTTAAATGAACAACGTGTCTCTATTATTTATATGACATTGTCGTTTTCTCTAAAACATTTGAAGAACATCTGAATCGCCTGTCAACTATGTTGAAGTGTGTTCAGACTGTAGGACTCCGCCTCAATCTAAAGAAGTGCCTCTTCCCGGGGCACCTAGTCAACGGAGATGGTGTCCATCCTGATCCAGATAAATTAAGGGCAGTCACAGAATTTCCAACTCCTCAGCACATTCGTGATGTGAAAAGTTTTCTTGGGCTATGCTCACACTACCGACGTTTCAGAAAAGGATTTTGTAACAAGGCACGTCCATTGCAAGAACTTCTGCAGGGAGACGCCAAGTTTTACTGGGATGAGACAAAAGAAAGAGCTTTCTGGGCACTTAAGGATGCTCTAACTTCCGCACCAGTTCTGGCCTTGTACAACGAGAATGCGGAAACTGAACTTCACACAGACGACAGTGGTTATGGGATTGGTGCAGTGCTTGTTCAAGTTCAGGAAAGTGCTGTAAAGGTGATAGCCTACGCATCAAGAGTACTCTCAAACTCCGAGAAATACTACTCTACAACCGAGAAAGAATGTCTCGCAGTTATCTGGGCTATCAACAAGTTCTGGCCGTATTTATTCGGCAAACCATTCACAGGCGTGACAGACCACCATTCTTTGTGTTGGCTGACTAGCTTGAAGGATCCATCAGGTCAACTAGCAAGACGGGCACTAAGATTCCAAGAGTACGACATCACAGTGGTATTAAAGAACGGGTGAAAACACAAGGATGCCGCCTGCCTTTCGAGAAATCCATTAGTGGAACACAACAGCATGAATGAAATTTCAGCCCTCACTGAATTAGGTGACGTCACAGCTGAACAGAAGGAAGTTTCAGCACTATTAAAAACAATAGAGGCCTCGTAGAAAGGAGAATCGACCAATAGAGTTCCAACTTATAAACGGAACATTGTATAAGAGCAACTACGATCCACCAGGGCCCCAATTTGCTACTTGTCGTTCCAGCTCATCTGCAGTGAGCTATTCTCAAGGATTTCCACTATGCTCCAATATCCAGTCATCTGGGATTCGTGAAGACCCCAAACAGAATCAGACGCAGGTATTACTGGAAAGGTCTCTACCGATCTGTCAAGCACTATGTGAGTCACTGTAAAGAGTGCCAGCGACACAAGTTTGTGCCGCAGTTACCATCAGGGCATTTCGTACCGATTCCACCTGCAGCAGCTCCATTCCACAGAGCTCGGATCGATCTTTTAGGGAGGTTCCCAAAGTTGACAACCGGTAACCGATGGATAATAGTCTGCACTGACTACCTCACACGCTACACTGTCACCAAACCTGTGCCGACTGCAGAAGCTCCAGAAATCGCAAAATTCCTTGTAGAAGACATTATTTTGAAGCTTGGAGCGCCACGTGTGATTTGATCGTAGGAAAGTATTCCAGTCAAAACTAGTATTAGAGGTAATGTCATGTTGCGACATTGTCCACAGAATGACAACTGCATATTATTCTCAGACAAATGGTCTTACAGGACGTTTTAACAAGACGTTAGCAGATATGCTTTCGATGTACGTCGATGTTGAGCAGAAGGATTGGGACACAATACTGCCAGTCATCACATTTGCTTATAATACTGCAAGAAAAGACAGCACAGGCTTCACGCCGTTTTTCCTGTTCCATGGCCGTGAAGCTGAGACGACAATGGATACACTGTTCCCGTTTCAACCGGACGACACTCAGGATGACTATGTGAAACATCTCATCACCAGGGTCGAAGAAGCAAGACAGCTAGCTCGCATGGACGCCCAGGAGAAGGACCGTCAGCGGTATAACGAGAAGGACCAACCTGTTGTGTACAGCCTGGGAGATATGGTATGGATTTTTACTCCTGTACGGAAAGTTGGACTATCAGAAAAGTTATTGAAGCGATACTTTGGTCCGTATCGTGTCATACGACGCCTGTCAGATGTCACATACGAAGTTGAGGATTATGAGCCGTCGTCGAAACGACAAAAACGAAGGGACATTGTTCACGTCCTGCGCATGAAGCCTTACTACGATCCTGAAGAGCAGGTAGGCGCCAATGGCTTCTTGTTCAAGGACTATAAGGACGGTAATGTTATTGATGAAGGGACGACAAGAACGTCTGCCGCCGATAATCGTGCAGAAGGAAAGGATTCTCTTGAACTGCCATACAGAGGACCCATGACACGGTCAAGATCCAGGACATTGCAGCTGGCTCCACAGGGAACCTAACAGCGGGTCGCTGTTTCTCCAGGAGAGGGAGCAATGCCGCGAGAGACCACGAACACCGACTGCCGGCGTGACGCAGGGGATAGCGTCACCGATTGCGGTGCTGAAGGTTGCCGGTTGAATCCCGTCCACCGGCAAAGATTTATTTCTTTGTAATTAACATTTCCACACTGTTCTACATGTTTCTTATGTTTACTTGTAATTTCTACTTGTTTGTCATGTTAACTATTCTTCTAATTTCTGGTACATTCTGTCTGTGTATAAACAGCAGAGCACTCTTCCTGCCCAAGAGGCAGTCAGTGCTGTGTGTATGTCTCAGTTTGCAATAAACCCGCTTTCAGTGTCAGTACTGTGTTCAGTTGACAACCCTGCCTTCGAAGTCAAGCCTGCTTCCATTTCAATGCGACAATATCAATATTGTGGAGCAATACCTGAGTAGCAAAATTCTAAATAAAACTGTTACAAACTCCAAAACTTAATCATTTTATCGAAAATATTTCATTTGCCTCTTTGTTTTGGAGCATTTATCTTACAAACTATTTCCATATTTTTGTACCAGATTGCACCTTTTATTGTCGGCAATCTCCAGTTTTTCCCCACTGACTCCATAACATTAACAAGTGCGCCATCACTCATGATTTTCGTTATTATACTTGGATAATGCCCTCCTTCATACACCACCACATGGATTCCCACTATCTTGTCTTCTTTCTTGAAATGCTCAGTTACCTCTGCGACATCAGCTTCAGAGACCAGACAAACTGTAATCTGATTCTGCATAAATTACACTGTCTTCATCAATTTCACTGGAGCTGCAAGCGATGCGGTGAGCTGCCTTCTCTTTTGACTCGATACTTGCGTCAGCTGAGGGTTGGTTCAGACATTTGAAGATTGTGTAGTAGTACACTCTGCTGATGAGCTTTGCAGATCAAGGACGGAAATGCTCTTCCCAGGGATGACACCGACTCGTTTCCTCCTCAATATCTGCTTTCTCTCTGTCATTTCGGTTCCTCTTTTAGTTAGGTGCTCTATGAAGCTGTCACTTACTTTCTTTTGCAACAGTTCATTATCTTCTTGATGGGCCTGGCCTTCTTCTCGACATTGGAGCCATTTTATGATCTGAATGTGGGATGAAACCCAGAAATATAACTGTGATCTATAGTATTACAGGACAGCTTTGTGCTAGCGCCATTGTGTTACAATGACGTACCTGTTTGTGGTGTCGCACAAGTCTAAAGTGCGCGCCACCTACTTTCGCCGCGCGCCGCCATGCACGCACGGCGCGGCGTTCTTACGACGTCAGCCACGATCGCCCTCTGCTACAACTCCGCTCGTGGCCACCACTGAACAACATCGTTCACTTGGGACTGAGATAGGAACCAGTTAACACTTCGGAATCAGATAGGCACCAGTGAAGACTTGGCTATCAGTTAGGCACTAGGCAGGCCTCTAGCTGAACTATGTATCAGCATTCTGCAGTACTGAGCAATGTAAAAGTTAAGTATTGTATAAATTCAGTGCAATATATATCTCGTTCTAATTTACTATAGTGTTTCTAGTTTCTGCTGTTCCACTGGCTGCTCCCCTCCGTACCTGCACAAGCGTGCTACCTTTATTCCTGTGTCGGTCTTCCTACTCGGCCACCGACACCTACGACGGATACGAGACACAAAAGCGACGACGAGGCTGGGACACAAAACTGTTCCTTCACAGTGACAGTATATCAATGATAAACGTAAGAAAAATATGCACTAAAACTATGATTTTTAACACAGGCTGCCTCAACATATAACACTTCAAACTCAACCCACCTCCACTGCACTGGTCTGCTTACTTCACTGTCAGGAATCCATAGTTTCCGCAGAACAGTCTTTAATGTCTTAAGCGGCGCTTAACAATGACTTTTCCATACCATCGTAGAGTATACTCAGGTAGTTTCTAGTTACTCCACGAGATTGCAGCACTCATCAGGCATGTAGGCCACACCGAATGGAAGCTCTAAATACCATGAAATGCCCGCGAGATTTCAATATATTGTGCGCCAAGTAGGTGTCACAATATTTCACCACCTGTCACAAAGTTGCTATGGTTTACGGTAAGCCGGCCGCGGTCTGAGGCGCTCCAGTCACGGTCTGCACGGCCACTACGGTCGGGGGTTCGAATCCCCCAACGGTCATGGATATTTGTGTCGTCCTTAGTCTTAGTTCATAAGTAGTTTGTAAGTTTAGGGACTGATGACCCCGCAGTTAAGTCCCATAATCTATACAATCATTTGAACATTTTTTTGTTTACGGTAAGTTATCATGTTCGTAAACGACGCGTGCGAATTTGCTATTCTTTAGGGTTCTATTCATCTCAGAGTGAAGAGGTAGTGTTCTGGATAGATCTTAGCCTATTGATCAATTGTGTACATATTAGAGGAGTGGGTATACTATAGCTATCATACACTACATCATCAAAATTTTCAAAGTTACACACTTCCTGGAGCCCATCCAAATTGAGCAAATCAGTTGGCTTTTGTACATGACGTGTAGCCTATGGTGGGCTTTAAATGGCTTACAAAAGCACCATTCATTCATGGGCAGTTCCTAAGAAAATCTCAAAAAGCCATGATTTTTGGGTACCAAAAAAACTAATTGTGGGGATGGTCACTTCGATACTTACTATTCATTGCAAATCTTCGAAATTTTTACCATGTGTTCTTAAGATGAGATTTCTCGGGATCGTTTTTAAATTTTTTCGATACCGTTATCCGTTACCGAGATCCAGAGGTTGGAACTTTTCATTAGTTTTGCACAAAATCACAAAACTAGATTTTTAGCCGTTTTAACACCGTGAATCGCAAATATCTAAATAACTAACAATAGAAAATTGTTTAAATATTTCCAATACATCCTGTAAACATTTACCTATAAACCGCATCTTTCAGTTTTCGTAAATCTTAGTCCGTTAGCAAAATACGGCCGAAAAACCGCGATATTTTGCTAAAAAAAATGCATATTGTGCTGAAAGACGGCGTTCGGACAGCCCTGAGACTTACCATGCGATTTGAAAAAAGGTACACAGCGAAAAAATATGATTTTTTTACATCTTAAAGATTGAAATCTTCGGTCGATGAAGGGGTGATTTATGTTTTCGTTTACTTTACAGTTAATATGCAGCATCCGGTTTAGTGAACTATTGCAAAATATTTTAAAGAGTTTGCAGAGGTAAAAACACATTGCGTAGACTTCTCGTATGGTTGATTTTAGGTTACACATAGCTGCATATGAAATGTGAATAACATATCGAAATTTTATTTAAAGTTTAGAGGAGAATGATATCTTATATGGTTCTTGAGATATCAGTCGATGAATGATAGCACGCGGCAGTTATAGGTTCGAAAACGCTATTTCTGATTATGAGGTAACGTATCTTGAGGAATAGGAAATGACTAAGATGTTATGTGTATGTTGTTTATGTGTTTTATCTGGAAAAGCCGGCCGCAGTGGTCGAGCGGTCTGCGTCGCGCCAGTCACAATCTGCACGGTCGCTACTGTCGGTGGTTCGATCCCCCCTCGGGAATGAATATTTGTGTCGTCTTTAGTATAAGGTATAAGTAGTTTGTAAGTTTAGGGATTGATGACCCCGCAGTTAAGTCCCTTAAGCTTAACAAACATTTAATTTATCTGGAAAATCCGTTTCCCGTTTTTGGAAATGTGTTTTCCTTATCGCGATACGCTACAAAAATCATAATTTTTAGTACCAACAGATCCAACTGGGAGCATTGGCAAATCTATACTTCCATTCATGGCAAATCGTCTGAATTTTTACGATGCGTTCTAATATTATACTATCCAAATTTTACTCACCAATGATTTCACGTTATGTAAGCAGTACACTCTGATGTAACAGGAAAAAGACGGGAACCAGCTGAAAAACGCTCCTGACGGAGCACAGAAGAGGCGAATATGTTCTCTGACATAAAAGTGTGGAACCAGCTGCCTCAATCCTCATTCCGACTTCCTCACCGAAAATTTTGGCATGCGAACATGTTCGCGCTTTTTTCGGCTGAATGTAAGACAGAGACAGTGCAACAGGCAGAGAAACAGGAACAGAGAAATTGTCAGTTCAGGAGAAAGGCATATACATAAAAACAGCAGTGGGAAGCGAAACGAGATGTCGGAAATCAGGAACAGTGGCAACAACAAACTAAGACGTGGTGGCAACTGGAGCAAAAGAGAAAACAGTGGGAAACTGAGACGAATAGAGTCCCTACATAAAGAAAGCATGAGCGTGCGGCTCTCCAATACTCTAGCACGAAACAATTTGTTCAATTTTTCCAATTTTTCCCATTCGCAGTACCCGCGTGCTACAGTTTTTCGGCCTACAGGTCAAACCGCAAGCTAACCATCCCCATGGACATATGTGACAATCGTGATTGAAGACAATGAAAGCCGACTCTAAGTGAGAAAGAGACTGGCAACAGGACAGGAAGTTAATGGGACAACGTCAGTGGGGCAGAGAGACGATGAAAGCGGCAGAAACAGGCAGCGGCGAGGAATCGCGAGGGAAAGGGGTGAAGACATTGAAAGTTCGACACAGGCAGGAAGCGGCAGTGGGAAAGACAGCAAATAAACGGACAGAGACATATATAGACACTGACAGTGAGACGACATTGCCGACTATGACGGCTTAACTGGGCAAAAGTATTTACAAAATTATGCGCTAAAAGTGCGCGAATATGTTCGCATGCCAAAATTTAAGGTGAGGAAGTCGGAATGAGGATTGAGGCAGCTGGTTCGACACTTTTGTGTCAGAGAACATATTCAATTTAATAATGAATATTACCTGCAAGAAGAAGGGTTACCCATGGGATCACCAGTGTCAGGTACCCTAGCCAATATTTTCATGAACCATGTAGAAAGCATGATTTTTTAAAAAGTTACCACAAAAAACTATAAAATACTCTACTGGATAAAGTACATGGATGACATCCTCTGCCTAATTGATGAACCTCTGGAAAGAATAGACCAGCTACAGGCAGATATAAACATCATTCGCAAAAAAAAAAAAAAAAAAAAAAAAAAAAAAAAACATTCATAATAGAAAAATAACATAACAACCTAATAAACTTCTTGGATATAACCATCAAAAAGGAAAACAACAAGCATACCTTTGACATTTACCGTAAACCGACAACAACTGATACGTTTATACACCAGACCTCCAATCACCCACATGCACAAAAACAATCAGCAATCAGATACATGCTCCACAGACTCAACACAGTACCAACCAGGAAAGAAAATTATCAAAAGGAACTAGACATCATCACAGAAATAGAAACAAATAATGGATACAACAGTAATATAGTAGAAAAATTAAACAAAAAAATTGAAAAACATATACGGGCAAAAAACACCAAACATGCAGACCCACAGACAACAACACAGCAAAGCAGCACACAAACACACACAACACAAAATTCAGTACAAAGAACACATGAAAACAAAAAAGAAAATTCAAGATGAACACAATGACATACAAACACAAACTAACATATACAATAACAATTATTTTCAAAAGACAAGGCATAAAAATAGCTCTCAAAACTGATAACCCAATCCAAAAACATATCACAAAAATAAAAAAGACACAGATATCTACCAAAGAGCTGGAATATACCAACTATAATGCAGCTCATGTGATGGAAAGTATGTTGGACAAGCCAGCGGAACATTTGATACCCGATACAAGTAACACATCAGGGCATGGAAATACGGGACAAACCACTGCACTTTGGGAGAACATCTGAAAGAATATAACCACAAACACACCACAATAGAAAAAGACAATATGATAGACACATAAACACAAACCCTACCCCTCCTCCCCCCCAAACACACACAGAAAAAAAAATCATACAAACACTCTCTCTCTCTCTCTCTCTCTCTCTCTCTCTCTCACACACACACACACACACACACACACACATACATACACACACACATACATACATACATACCTTCACCACACTTCCAGTGAAATACTTGAATTTCAAATAAGCTGAAAAGGTTGGCAACACTACAAAACAGTGGACACAGTATGGCAGCAGACGACAGTGGAACCAGAAAAATGCGAAGTTTTTCAGAAAACAGTTGAACCTTTTGACCTGGTTGCCGGAAAGAGACTGATATGGAGTAGCAAGTGCTGTAAGTACGCCATTTTATAGCAAACAACGAAATGTTTTAAATCAGAAACGAAATGTTTTGTACATATGTAAGAAACCTAACCTTTATGTGTAAACAGAAACATGTAAATATTTCAGGACAAAGGCGAAACACGTATGGGTGAATTATAAAAATAAAACCCTTCATTTGCAGTAGAAAAAGGCGTTTTCTTTAAAAACATTACAGTGAAATACATAGAGAACATATTCGCATTTTCTGTGCTCCGTGCAGAAGGATTTTCAGCTGGTATACGTGTTGTCTGTTTTTTCGGACATGTATACAACTTGTACAATTTGCCGATGACGGGCAATGATCGTTTCTGCAGTGCGGAGGCACTGCTAGGCCCTCACTCTTTCGGGAATCAGTTTACAGGACTCATAGTGAGGAGGGTAATAGCAGTTGGCAGGGTAAAGCTGAGGACATGCATGTGACGGGAGGCGTACTAAAGCAATGCGAGCAGCAGTGGTGCGAAATCACTGTGTCTCCAGTGGTGTAGCTGTCACGCACCTTATGTTACGCATTCAGTGAATATTATGCACTGCACATTCCGTTGAGGCGCTTGTGACGTTACCTCTTCATTTTTGACCAAGCAGTTTCCCACTTTTGCACTACATATACGTAGTTTCGGACAAGTTGAAAAACTTATGTTGTTGGCTTGTGGAAAAAGGGCCCATAAAAATTAAACATATATAAAACTATAAATGCACATTAATATGTACTCATCTTGGTTTTGAAGATTTCTTCTTTGTTGTTAATCCGCTTTTATTCTTCTTCTTTTCTTGACATTGCATTGTGGTTTTTTTTTTTTTTTTTTTTTTTTTTGTTTTTTTTTTGTTTTTTTTTTTTTTTTTGCGAGAGCTGAAACTTGTATAATCTTGCAGGAAATTCTTGAAATTACGTACTTCAGGTTAAGTTCATCAAAGTTTTATTTTATATAGCAAGTTTGCTTTTCACAAGCAATTAATTTCTACAACTTGTTACAAAAGCGTCTGTCACCCTCCACATCCAAGCAGACAGTGTCAGTAATGGCAAACTTTGTCTTCCACTCCTCTTTCACCTCTCAGTACAAATTAGTGTCACTAAGGTAAACAATTTTTTAAGACTGTTGATCATAGAAAAGTAAGTACGTAAATAAATGTGACTTTTCAAGCTTTCACGGCGGATCTGTTGTAAATACACTTCGCGGGTTTGCCGCCGGATGACATTGTGAATCTCCCACAATATTTCGCCGACCCAACTGTTCGACATCTCCAGGTGGTGGTAGCTGTCAGTACTTCAAGGCGCGACTTAGTTCCAATTTCCACCACAGGAGCGTCCGGCAGCACATCATTGCCCACGGCGCACGCGCGGAAGACGCCTCCTCGGCTCCCAGCAGGGGGCACCAGAAGCGCCGCCGCCGACCAACACTGAACGGTCTCTCGCGCATGCGTAATCTCTGCACACGCCCTGATAAATACCGCCGCTGCCGCGCAATTACCATCAGTCGCGCCTTGAAGTACTGACAGCTACCACCACCTGAAGATGTCGAACAGTTGGGTCGGCGAAATATTGTGGGAGATTCACAATGTCATCCGGCGGCAAACCCGCGAAGTGTATTTACTACGTAAATAAAGTTTATAGTTTAAGTATTTTGTTTTCTTATTTTAAATCGGTTTGTGTTATCTTGTGTGTTCGTAAATGCATTTTGAAACGTGTTGTTAACATGTGTTTTATTTTGACTTGGAAAAATGGCAGCGTTTTGTTTATCAACAGAAATATTATGTTTTGACATTTTGTGTGACAGTTTAGTCGAGTTCGCGTGTTTTATCAAATGGTGTGTTATTTTATTGAACCTATTTTGGTGTAGCTATTTAGTTTGTTTGTGATTTACCCGGATTTGAAAAGTACCGTTATATTTATTTATTTGGTAATTACTCGTGTTATTAGCATTAATTGCGTCTGTGAGAGCAATATTTGTTGTCGGTGCATTATAATGATTCTAGTGAGGTAATAGGTTTTGTTGACCTATTTTTATTTATAATATTTGTTTATTTGCATCACATGCCAATGACGATTGAATCATTAAAACCAACTAAACATTAATAAACAGGTTTTTGATGTTGTGTGTATAGTAGGTAAATGGGTTTCAGAAAACTATTTTATATATTATGTTGTTTATGGTTACTAAAACATTTTTTAGTTGAATAATATAAATCGTTTGCATTCGAGTTTTAGTAACGGTATTATAATGAAAAATAGCTGATTAGAACGTTTTATACGGGCACTGCTACATCATGCGCGCCATTTTCCCACACTTCCTCCTAAAATAATGGACCGAATGCAACTACACTTGTTACACATACTGCTTACCATCAGGCTAACAACCGCTGTCATGAAAGAAACACCTAAGACATTTGCCACAGGAGACATGACGTCATAAACAATGAAATTTCCGAATTACTGCTACATCATTTTCCCACACCTCATCCTAAAAAAATGGACCAACTGCAACCAAACCTTTTACACATACTGCTTACTATCAGCTGAACAACGGCTGTCGTGTAGGAAACACCTGTGACATATGCGAGAGGACACATGACGTCATAATCAATGGAATACCCGAAAAACTACTACATCATGCGAAACATTTTGCCACACCTCCTCCTAAAATAATATACCGACTAGAAATGGTATAGCTTTTTGGGACGGAAATGTATTAAGATTTGGGATTGAACTATTGTCACTTCCGGAGAGTTTTTGACTTGGCCCGGCAGTGTCGCGCCCACTCCGCTACAATTCCCGAATGTCCTTCCGCTGCCTTTGGCGACTACAGAGGTTCTGATGTTCTGCCAAGGATTGTTTACGGACCTGTGCCGCGAATGTCACGGCCGGAACACCGTTGCTCAGGGCGTTACGTAACCGGCGCGGGTCTCGCCCTTCTATTTATGTGGTTTGCACAACGCGGCGACATGAGCATTCCAGGACGTGGACGGCTTCACCTGCCGCCTGCAGCCTGAAGGTTCCACTGCGAGCGGAGGCCGAAGCGTCGTGGAATATTCCACCGCCGCTCCCACAAGGAGAGCCGTCTCAAGTACTGAACCGATCAGAGCTTACGTCCCAAAATAGGATTTGTTTGGCCTTCAGGTGTCTGGACAGACCTCAAGACTGTATGAATACTTCACACAGTATCAACGAAACCTGATAGCTGTTTTTCTAAACCGATATCTGGCATTATATATGAATATACCAATTTGCTGCAATTTTCACTTTTTTTTTCTTTTTCTTGTTGTCATGGAACTCGTCAAATACAGTGGAATAGCAGGTCTCAAATGGTTACACAGGATAATTGAGAAGGCGTGGGCATCGGGACAGGTTCCGTCTGACTGGACGAAAGCGGTAATCACGCCAATTTTCAAACATGGAAACAGAAAAGATTGTAAACAACTATCGAGGTATCTCTTTAATTAGCGTTGTAGGCAAAATATTCTCAGGGACTGTTGAAAGGAGAGTGCGAGTATTAATTGAGGACAAGTTAAATGAAAATCAGTGTGGGTTTCGGCCTCTTAGAGGCTGTCAAGACCAGATCTTTAGCTTGCGGCAGGTAATGGAAAAGTGCTATGAGTGAAACAGGGAATTGTATCTATGTTTCATAGATCTAGAAAAGGCTTATGACCCTGTTCCTAAGAGGAAGCTACTGTCAGTTCTTCAGGATTATGGTATAGGAGGCAAACTTCTGCAGGCAATTAAAGGTCTTTACGTAGACTGTCAGGCAGCAGTTAGAGTAGATGGCAAATTAAGCTCATTGTTCAGGGAAGTTTCAGGGGTAAGACAAGGCTGTAACCTGTCACCATTGTTTTTCATACTATCATCATATGTTGAAAACAGTAGACTGGCAGGGCGGGATTAAAATAAGCGAAAACAAAATAAGCAGTCTCGCATATGCGGATGACTTAGTTGTAATGGCCGATTCGATTGAAAGGTTGCAAACTAGTATTTCAGAGCTCGATCAGAGGTGCAAGGATTATGATATGAAGTTCTGCATCTCCAAAACGAAAGTAATGTCTGTAGGAAAGAGATTTAAACAGATTGAGTGCCAAATAGGAGGAACAAAGTTAGAACAGGTAGACAGTTTCAAGTACCTGGGATGTATTTTCTCACAGGATGGCAACATAGAGAAAAAACTGCAATCGAGGTGCAGCAAAGCTAATGCAGTGAGTGCTCAGCTAAGATCCACTCTCTTCTGCAAGAAGGAAGTCAGTACCAAGACGAAGTTAGCAGTGCACCGCTCTATCTTTCGACCAACTTTGTTGTATGAGAGTGAAAGTTGGGTCGATACAGGTTACCTTATTCATAAGGTAGAGGTTACAGATATGAAAGTAGCAAGGATGATTGCAGGTACTAATAGATGGGAACAATGGCAAGAGGGTCTCCATAATGACGAAATCAAAGAAAAACTGGGAATGAACACCATAGATGAAGCAGTTGGAGCGAACAGACTGAGATGGTGGGGGTCATGTTACACGCATGGGAGAAAGAAGGTTACTTAAGAGACTCATGAGCTCGGCAGCGGAGGGTAAGAGGAGTCGAGGTAGACCAAGAAGAAAGTACTTAGATTCGGTGCAGAATGATTTTGAAGTAAAAGACATAACATCAGACGAGGCATCAATGTTAGCATTGAATAGCGGATCATGGAGGAATTTTATTAGAGGTACTATGCTCTACACTGAACGCTGAAAGGCATAATCCGTCTCTAATGATGATGATGATGATGATGATGACGATGTAGTCATGGATCAATTTCGGCTAATGTGTCATCTTCAGACAATCTGCGAAATATACATAATTTTTTTTACGCAACATTTACCGTTTTGTTTTTATGTAGGAAGGGTATTAGTGATAGTTCAGTTTGTCGATACACCAATTTTGTACTTACGTCCATATTACATCAGTCGGCAATGTCTCGCTGTCATATAACTAAGCTGAACTTTGGATTCACTCTTACCTATCGTATTATTTGAGTTTACGATTTTTTAATGGATTTGACCAACGGTCACATAAGCAAGTTGTCAAGTCCTTTAAAAAATCGTCAACTCAAATAATACGATAGGTAAGTGTGAATCCAAAATTCAGCTTAGTTATATGACAGAGAGACATTGCCCACTTATTTAATATGGACGTAAGTACGAAATTTATGTATCGAACAACTGTCATATAACTAATAGTCTTTTTACAATGAAAAAACGCTAAATGTTGTGTAAAAAATGTTTATGTATATTTCGCAGACTGTCAGAAGGTGGCACTTTAGCCGAAATTGATCCATCACAATCTATATCTATAAATGTGAATGTCTATTCGGTGTACGCTTATCACGTCCGAACGACAAGACGCAGAGACTTAAATATTTGTACAGTTACTAATTTATACCTGAGGAAGGTTTTAGGCACAGTTTTATAGCTATCTAATACATATTTAGTAATTTGAAGAATATATATATATGAAGAATATAACAGTTTTATAGCTATCTAACACATATTTAGTAATTTGAAGAATATAACGTGAAATGCGGAACAATAGCTACTCTTTGAAAATTATATTTACTCTTTGAAAATGGTTTTATTGGTTGATACAGATAAAAAAATCGGAGTACATTGCGTTCGAAAGTTATCGGTGTGTATAAAATTCTATGTGTGTCTGTGTTAATAGTTCGCTTTGAAGCGAAAACTACAGAACGCAAACGAATGAATGGTCTTTGTGTAATTGTAGTCCGAAGTCTCGCGTTGTACACTATAGCAGTTCCATGCGGATAGCTATAAGTGGGTGGAAGATGTGGTGGTTGAAAGTCGTCAAATTATTAAAAAAATCGGACTGAAGGCCAGCGACTCTATAGCAAGGAGGTTACATACAGCGAAATGTAATGCCACAGATCATATTGTAAGGTGTGGTGGTGAAAAAAAATGAAATGGATAGGAATGATTCCGGCAGGGCAAGGAGCGGCTGAATTAATTCCTGATATTTAACATCACATCAAATAATTTGCATGATTTGCCCTGTTTCAGTTCTAATTGTAATGAGACTCTTCCACTTCCTGCAAGTGGCATAAAATATAATTAATAATTTGTCCCCACCAAAAATCTAACAAACTAACTGGGATCTGACGACTAATAATGTTGAAAAAACATCTTTCAATTCCAGCAATATTTATTACACCTTTTAAGCAGGATAAAACACACAATGATAAATACAATACTAAAATCATAAACAACAAGAATACATTTATAACCAAATAAGAAAGAACAATCTAATGCATATGAAGTTACTCAAATTATTCTGAAACTGGAAATTAGTAACGACTGGCAAGTCAGAAACCCCTATCGTGAAATAATACGATGTTCTTAGCGGGATAATCGAGTCGGAATACCAGTGCAGGGTTGACTTTCCTAACTACACAATTCCCACTATAAGGCAGAACCTGATGTATCGACTATATGCTGCTGGCGAGCGCTTTGCCATACATCACCAAACTGACGACTTGCGTGTGAAGGTGCTGCGCTGTAGTGGCGTGGGGGCACGGCGACTGTGAGCTGAAAATTTGCGCGACCACGAAATAAAAAAGAAAACTCGCTCCGTCGCTCGGAAGCTGTACTCCCTGCTATCAGCCTCTGTGAGCTCGGCAGTACACAGTCCCTACGATCTCAAACAATTCTGCCAAGTCAGGACCACAAGTACGCACGAGTACTCAAGGTCTAAATGACTCCAGAAGTTGAGTATATCGCAACTAGTGCTTCGGTGCACTAGTATTGGCTGGCTGACCTTATTCAAACCTAAAACAAGAACAATCCGCTCAAGTATAAATCTCAAAGTGTACTCTGAAACTTATACAAGTTCACTGGTGCAAGTATTGGCTCAATAAGCAAAATCTCCAAGTCCGCACACTGGGAGGACAGAACGCCACCAGACGCGTCCGTACTCCAGCGCTACGAAAAACGAAGTCCTTCTATCACCGCTTCTCTGCGCAAGACCCCCCCCCCCCCCCCGAGAAACGCCGTTTTTACGTAAAGCCAATCAGCGTCGAGTTCTCGTACTCTAGCCAGTAAAATCTCACTAGACAACCGCTGATTTCGAAATACTGGCGCTTTGAACAGCATCCCTTCCACACACACTTCTGGCGCGATTCTCACTGAACGGCTCTAACCGTCGCCTGTGGGAGCGGCTGCCTAGCCTCCAGCAACATTCCGTCGCCTTCCCTTTCGGACCCTCGGCCACAGCCGTGGACCCTGCTATCTTCTTCTAAAAAGTGCAGAAGATGCCTCTCCTTCACAGTTTGGGACACAATTCTACATTTTTACGACCTACTGCCCTGCCAGTGTGCCACCCAAGGCCAGTGCGCCCGGCCTCCTACGGCGCCGCAGGGCGCAGGTAGGAAGGAATTCGCCCCCTCAGGCCCAAGTCAGCTCTGCATCTCACTTAGCAAAAATCTTCCCTGCATCGTATTCCCGACAGCAATAGAAAATTGTAAGTACCGGACTCATTAAGACAATACGTCAACAATAAACATCGATAATAAAGATGGGAGACGGGCTGCCATCTCTCAATGTATCAAAATCCTTGGATATCACAGGATATACTGAATTCAGTTGATGAAAGGATAAGATATAAAAACACAGTAAATGAAGCAGGTAAAATGTAGAGACGGCTTTGAAATGAGATTGACAGGAAGTGCTAAGCAGGAGTTGCTAGAAGGCAAATGCAATTCTCTAGAAGAATGTATATCTAGGGGAAAGTAGATACCGCCCACAGGAAAAAAAAGACCTATTTGGAAACAAGAAAAGCAGCTGTATCAATATCTAGAAATCACATGGAAAATCTGTTCTGAGCGAAGAAGGGAAAGCTGAAAGGTGGAAAGAATATATAGGGGCTCTACAATTGAGGTGATTTTAGAGACAATATTGTAGGAAGCGAAGAGGAAATATATGAACATGCAATAGGAGATACTATACTGAGAGAAGAATTTAACAGAGCCCTGAAGGACCAAAGTCGAAACAAGGTGTAGATGACATTCCCTCAGAGCTACTGAAGTCTCTGGGAGCACAGGCCATGATAAAACTATGTCACCTGGTGAGTAAGATGTATGAGACATGCGAAATACTCTCAGAGTTGAAGAAAAATGTAATAATCCCCGTTCCAAAGAAAGCAGGCGTAAACAGGTGCGAAAATTACAGAACCATCAGTTTAATAAGTTATGGTTGCAAAATTGTAACCCGAATTATTTACAGAAGGATGGAAAAGCTGGTAGAAGCTGACCTCGGAGATGATGAGTTTCGATTCAGAAGAAATGCAGGAACACGGGAGACAATACTCACTTTACGGCTGATCTAAAAAGACAGATTAAAGGAAGTTCAAACCTACATTTCTATCTTCTCTATATTTGGAGAAAGCCTTTGATAGTGTTGATTGGACTTTTTTTAAATTCTGAAATCAGCAGGGGTAAAACATAGGGAACGGAAGGTTATAAGAGTCTAAGGGCATGAAAGGAAAGCATTCGTTGTAAAGGGAATAAGGCAGTGTTGTAGCTTTTCTCCACTGTTATTCAATTTGTACATTGAACAAGCTGTGAAGGAAAGCAAGGAGAAATTTGGAGAAGGAATTAAAGCTCAAGGCTAAGAAATAAAAATAGTTTTGCTGATGACATTGTAATTCTGTCAAACGCAGCAAAGGAGCTCGAAGACCAAATGAACGGAATGGACAGTGTGATGAAAGGAGCGTATAAGATGGATATTAACAAGAGCAAAAGAAGGATAATGGAATGCAAGAAAATCAGGCGGTGCCGCAGAAATTAGATTAGGTAATGAAACAATAAAGGTGGTAGACGAGTTTTGGTACTTGGGCAGTAAAATAACATATAATGCTAGCAATACAGAGGATATAAAATGCGGAATGGGAATGGGAAGAAAAGCGTTTCTGAATGAGAGAAATGAGGTAACATCGAATATTTATTTACGCGTAAGGAAGTCTTTTCTGAAGGTATTTGTATGGAGTGTAGGCTTGTAAACTCTGGCGATAAATAGTTCAGATAGGATGAGGACAGAGGCTTTTGAAATGTGGTTCTACAGAAGAATGCTGAATATTAGGTGGGTAGATCGTGTAACTAATGAACGGGAAACTGATGAGAATTGGAGAGAAAAGGATTTTTCACAAAAACTTTGACTAAAAGGAGGGATATATTGGTAGGACACATTCTTTGACATCAAGGAATCGTAAATTTATCATTGGAGGGATGTGTGTAGCGTTAAAATCGCAGAATGAGGCCAGGAGACGACTACCTATTGAAATGGATGTGGAGTGCCACTCTTATGAGGAGATTAAGAGGCTTGCTGAGGATAGATTGGGGTGGGGAGCTGCATCAAACCAGTCTCTGGACTGAAGACCGCTACAACAACAACTAATCAAAATAATATACAACCAAAAATTACTGATCACTGAACCATCTCATGCTCAGGGGGTAACGACAGGCTATTCCTAAGTACCACGTGGTGTGAGACTACGAGCAAGTTATTCAGAGTTTACCAAACAGAAGTTAATTTAAATTAGACGAAAAAACAAACACACACACACACACACACACACACACGTGAGAATTTACACAGAGAGAAGCTAGTATTAATAAAAAGCATAACTGAAGGCAGAAGTAACGACCGTTACGAAAGCACGTAGTGCGATCGGTCATACAGAACAGGAAAGACGGCATTAACTTAATGAAACTGAAAAGCTCTTAGCATCCTCGCGGATACCTGCGCTCTGCGAGTACATTAGTTAATAAAGGCAACAATAATATTTAAACATGCTAACATTACATAACAGCTGAAGGCCATAAACGTGCATCTTCACTAGACAAAATTATCACCGCAATAAAAATACAAGTGCTCAACTCACACTAAGCTATTCGAATTCTGTAAATTAAGAAGTACTTCGCCTCGCATATCGAATAAGCTACTCAAGAAAATTGAGACTACTTGGTTCAAAAACGAAGTCCTAGCAGCATGCCTTCCCCTCAGCATGATTCAAAGAGGTACTTACTGGCCGATGAACAGGAACAGAGTGAAGCTCTTGCCAGTGGGAAGAGCCCTCCCTCCCACACACACCAGACGTAGACCGCGCCCTCAGCGCTTTCAGAGCATAGCGTCTACCAACCCTTCCTACCTGCTCATGTCAATTCCGTTTTCAGAGACTGCCAGAGAGGTCTCCTGCCACCTCTTTTCGACTGAGATTAGGTTGGCACTACACTAGGCACACAGCCACCACACAGCCACCTTGCCAGGTACCCTCATCTCTGGCCATCCAGCAGACGCTAGCGCAGACGACACCCTCACGCATGCGATCTGAACTGAATCAACGACACCCTAAGGCGCTGACTATATGCGGCAGTCAGCCAATTATATAGTCAGCCTTCCACACTCACATGAATACACAAGTTCACTCACATGGATGGAAACATACAGAAAACATGGACATTGGTAGTCAATAAACAGAATAAAATAGATAAACATGGGGCATTGGTCATTAATAAGTAGAATAAAATATACACATGGGCAACGATCTTCAATAAATAGAATTAAATAAATAAACATGACTTCGCCTGAAGATGGCAAGTAAGCAACTTGCTGAAACGTTGCCACATAACGAGGCACTGACTCGGCTGTCAACCCGAGAAGATTTCCTCATCGAGATCCGCCGAGAAAGTCTGCATTCAAACATGGGTTATTGACCATCAATAAATATAATAAGATAAGGTAAACTGGGGGCATTGGTCACCATAAATGGAGTCAAACATAATAGCACACCATCACACAATATTAATAGTGTGAAAAATAAAATGGAACACGTGCACACATTTAGTAGACGTGCTTCAAAAGGGAGACTGATACCTACTACCACATACAAATACCACTCGTTTGCGGTGTGTAGGTTTGGGTGCTGAGTGAAATATAGGCACAAACACCTCAATTTTTGTATTTATATTAAGATGACCTATAGTGTTATTAAAATTACGTGTTAGTTGACAGTACACACATTGCAGCTGCTTTCATCCAATCACAGAGCTGAACATCAGTTCCGACTGAGAGTATCATTGTTGTACACGTGTTGTTGTGGTCTTCAGTCCGGAGACTGGTTTGATGCAGCTCTCAACAATACCCTTTCCTGAGCAAGCCTCTTCATCTCCACATAAGAACGACAACCTACATCTGTCTGAATCTGCTTACTATATCCATCTCTTGGTCTTCCCCTGCGATTTTTTCCCCACACACTTCCCTCCAACGCTAAATTCACAATTCCTTGATGTCTAAGAATGTGTCCTACCAATCTATCCCTTCTTTTAGTCAAGGTATGCCAGAAATTCCTTTTCTCCCCAATTCTGTTCAGTACCTCCTCATTAGTTACGCGATCCACCCACCTAATCTTCAGCATTCTTCTATAGCACCAAATTTCAAAAGCCTCAATCCTCTTCCTGTCCGCACTGTATATCGTCCATGTCTCACTCCCATACAAGGCAACACTCCATACAAATGCCTTCAGAAAGGACTTCCTTACGTTTAAATCAATATTCGATGTTAACAAATTTCTCTTTTTCAAAAACGCTTTTCTACCCATTGCCATTCTGCATTTTATATCCTCTGTACAGCGACCATCATTTGTTATTTTACTGCCCATGTAACAAAACTCATCTACCTCCTTTATTGCTTCGTTTCCCAATCTAATTCCTTCAGCACCACCTGATTTTCTTACACTGCACTCCATTACCCTAGTTTTGCTCTTGTTAATGCTCATCTTATATGCACCTTTCAGCACACTGTCCATTCCGTTCAATTGCTCTTCCAGGTCCTTTGCTGTATCTGACATAATTACTATGTCGTCGGCAAAACGCAATGTTTTTAATTCTTCCCCCTGAACTTTAATTCCTTCCCCAAATTTCTCCTTGCTTTCCTTTATAGCTTGCTCAATGTACAAATTGAATAACAATGATGAAAGACTACAACCCTGTCTTACTCCCTTTCCAACCACTGCATCCCTTTTATGCCCTTCAACTCAGACAACCGCTGTCTGGTTTTTGTACAAGTTGTAAATAACCTTACGCTCCCTATATTTTACTCCTGCTTCCTTTAGAACTTGAAACAGCTTATTCCAATCAACATTGTCAAAAGCTTTCTCCAAATCTACAAACGCTAGAAATGTAGATTTGCCTTTTCTTAATCTATCTTCTAGGATAAGCCGTAAAGTGAGTATTGCCTCCCGTGTTCCTACATTTCTCCTGAACCCAAACTGATCTTCCCCGAGGTCGGCTTCTACCAGCTTTTCCATCCTTCTGTATATAATTTTGCAACCATGACTTATTAAACTGATGGTTCTGTAGTTTTCACACCTGTCTGCACCTGCTTTCTTTGGAATGGGGATTATAACATTTTTTTCTTAAAGTCTGAGGGTACTTCACCTGTCTCATTCATCTTACACACCAGGTGAAACAATTTTGTCATGGCTGGTTCTCCCAGAGACTTCAGTAGCTCTGAGGGAATATCATCTACTCCAGGGGCCTTGTTTCGACTTAGGTCTTTCAGGGCTCTGTCAAATTCTTCTATCAGTACAGTATCTCCTATTTCATCTTCATCTACATCATCTTCCCTTCCTACAATATTGTCTCGAAGTTCATTTCCTTTGTAGAGCCCTTCTATATACTCTTTCCACCTTTCAGCTTTCCCTTCTTTGCTGAGAACTGGTTTTCCATCAGTGTCCTTGATATTCATAGAGCTGTTTTTCTTATCTCCAAATGTTTGTTTTATTTTCCTGTAGGCTGTATCTATTTTTCCCCTATTTATACATTCTTCTACATCCTTGCATTTGTCTTCTAGCCAGTCCTGCTTAGCCATTTTGCAATTCCTGTCAATCTCATTTCTTAGTCGTCTGTACTCTATTTTGCCTGTTTCATTTACTGCATTTTTATATTTTCTCCTTTCATCGATTAAATTTAGTATCTCCTGTGATATCCAAGGATTTGTTGTAGGTCTTTCCTTCCTACCTATTTTGTCCTCTGCTACCTTCACTATTTCATCTCTCAATTTTACCCATTCCTCCTCTACTGTTTTATTTTCCCCTGTTTCTGCGAATTGTTGGCTAAAGCTCCCTCTGAAATTCTTAAGAACCTCAGGTTCCTTCAATTTATCCAGGTCCCATCTCCTTATTTTCCTACCTTTTTGTAGTTTCTTTAGTTTCAGCCTACAGTTCATAACCAACAAGTTATGGTCAGAGTCTATATCTGCAAAAAAAAGGTTCAAATGTTTGTTAAGCTTATGGGACTTAACTACGGGGTCATCAGTCCCTAAACTTACAAACTACTTATGAACTACTTACGAACTAGGACGGCACAAATATCCATGCCCGAGGGGGGATTCGAACCCCCGACCGTAGTCTATATCTGCCCCTGGGTACGTCTTACACTGTAGAACCTGATTCCGAAATCTATGTCTTACCATTATAAAATCTATCTGGTATCTTCCGGTGTTTCCTGGTCCCTTCCACGTATACAACACGTATGTTTACGAAAAATCAACAGTAAATGCCGTTTACCACATCAGCAATGTTTCATAAAGCCATATTGGTTCTTAAGAAATCCGAAGCACAGAAGTTTATTTAGTTAGGAGAGCAAAAGCGTTTCAATGTCCTGATGCGCGTAGTAAGTGGTCTGGATGTGACAGACGCCAGACATCTGCATTGTGCCTGCATGTAGTCAGGTGGCCGGCGTCCACTCGGTTGACAGAAGCACCCATTCCTTGTCGACCAGGGGTGCAACAGGCGACGGCCTCGGCGACAACGCTGACGTCAGCAGCCTCCGCTGAAGGCAGTCGGCACACCACCGCCTAGAGAGAAGGCAGCGACGATCTCGTGTCACGTCAGGTAGAGTAGGTTGCACGCGCATAGCCGACTGGCTCGTTGCTTCGACATAGTGGGCCATGGCCAGTGGCCACCCAGTCACCTATGCGTATGCAATCTGCCTGGGTTTGGTGGCTACACCGCACGCTCAGCAGGTGACCTTCCGCGCCGGACGCCTGGACCTTCGCCGGAGACAGCAAGCTGCCTGCGCTGGAACGGGTGGCACCTGTGCGCTGGCTGCAAAACAGCCGTGATGCAGCGGGTGGGTAGCGCGCCCGCCTAGGGGTGGTAGCTGCACCCAGCTGGCGTTGTGACTGTATGCCACATGCTTGCATGACGGGCGGACTCACGAACCCCGCTCACATCCCTGGATTTTTTAACCATCACAGCGGCGTGGAGATTGGTCGGCACTCATGGCTGACAGCAATGCGAAGCTATCCTTGGGACACTTAGAACCGCTTCACAAGACTTATTGCATTGTCCAGTGATTGTTGCTGTTGTTGTTGTTTGGATGTTTTAGGGGGACAAAACTACGGAGGTCATCAGTCCCCCATTGTCCAGTGGTATCCATCACACTCGTGCAACGAAACATTTACAAAAACTTGCAAGTTCAAATGTTCAAATGTCTCTAAATCTATCGGACCAAACTGCGTGCGCATCAGTCCATAGCTTACAAACTACTTATACCTAGGTAAACTAACCTAAGGACATCACACACACCCATGCCCCAGGGAGGACTCGAACCTCCACGGCGAGCAACCGCGCGCTCCGCAGCGAGACGCTTTAGACCGCTCTGCTACTCCACCGCGGCAAAATGCAAGTTCAGACAATTCATAGAACAACAGAAAACACCAAAGTATATTACAAAAACTTAAATCTGATAGGTTACTTGGGTCCATTTATTTTGCAATGTGGCCCGAGATAAAGAAAGAATCTTTACACATGAGAAATGTTTATAATTTTAAAGTATATACAGGAAATTACATCTATTTAGTCTAATAAGGAAAGCATGAGACAGAAAAGTGCGGGCATTCATACACACAAGGAGGCGCAAGTGGAAGGAAAAAAACTCTTATCCTAGGCACAGCAGAAACAGAATGTGTGATGCGGCACGGTGGGGCAAGGCACGGGAAGGCAACTGCTGTCTCTTTGACATCTGTCGCTGGTTACGGGGTGGCTCCTGTCTCCCATGCTAATCGCTGTAGCATCATTATTTAAAAAAATCTATTTAGATTAATGAACTTTCGCTGACTGTCCGGCCGGAACAGCAGCATCAACATGTGATAACCGCACCAGCAGTTCCACAAATTCCCCAAAAACATATTCTATACAAATTAATGACACACAAGGAAAAGAAACAAATTCTCTTTAAAATAAAGCTTAGTACTAAAAACAAACAGCAGAATTTACAGTCCATCGCTGCAATAAGAGAGAATTAACTACAGAACATGAACTCACATAAACACCTACAACAATAAGACAATGAAACAGTCATGCTTAAGACAAACATAAATCACAAATTCCCTGAAAACACAATTCAAAAGGCTCACTACATTAAAAGGGCACAAATCATACAATTTAAATAGGTCCTATAGGGTCCAACTGCAATTTAAAAAAATGATTATAGAGGACATCTTCCCCAAGTTCCGATCCGATGTCGCCGTTGTCGCATTACTCATAAGTTCTTCGGTCACAGTAGGCTACATATTTTTCGTGGAATAAGTTGCCGCACATGTGGGCCTGTAAAACGATTCTCCAGTGCGTTCTCATTTTCACTTGAGATAGGGCGGCGATCATAGTTTTCCTGCAAAACACAACTTGAAAAGTTCCATTAGGGTTGCGCAGTTAAATTCTTTATGGTAATGCTTGCGCTGCGGTTCCTTGACTAGTGGGTAAATTAAGTGCTCCACCCATTTTGCTCTAATACCCTTGTTCCTAACATACGCAATGTGTTCCTCATTACCTTCGCTTTACCAAACGCTAACCTATTTCTGTCCAGAAGGGTCACCGTTACGGCGACTTACAAAAAGAAACAAACTGACGAATTCAAGGACACTGGGCGGACACATATTGGTGGTGGCAGCACTAATTACCGTTCCCCTTTTACTGGAGGAACATGCCTTCCCAATCATTCACTGACGGTACTAGAGCTCAACAAAACATAAAACATGAAATTTGCATAGCGCAGCTGAAATGGAAGGTACACCCTAAAAACATTACAAATTGCGTGCTACTAATGTACTTGGATGGCAAATCTGGCACAGCAGTTGAACAACACGCACGAACGACAGGAGGTCGACTAAATTTATTTACTACCCAGGCGCTCCACAGCAAAGTTCAACGTCTGTTACGCGGCGCCGACATCACTGACGGTACCACAACATTTAAGTGCCCGCACCGAATCAGGATGTCTCACGCATCAGCTGATTGCACAGGACACAACCTAACTTCCCAGTCCTGCATGCACTCATATGCAAGACAACAAATATTATGACTGCGACTCTTACACGACACATTGTCGGCGCGTTCCTTAAACGCCGAAAATTCAGAAGAAAACATCCACAAAATACCCAAGTGTAAAACATGTTTGCGACGCATTGTCGGCGCACTCTTTAACGCCGAAAAACAGTGGAAGAAACACATATAAATTACAAAATTAAAATACATCTACTATGCGACATGTTGTCGCCATGCTCTTAACGCCGAAACGCAGTGGAAGGTCACATACAAAATACACAGATTGAAAATGAATCTTCCTTGCGACACATTATTGGCGCGTTCTTTAACGCCGAAAAACAGTGGAAGACAAACAGAGAATACAGAATTAAAACGCATCTTCTTTGGCACACGTTGTCGGCGCTTTCCTTATCGCCGAAAAACAGTCGGGAAACACAAACTTCACATTTGTAAATACGTCTCCCAAGCGATATATCGTCGGCGCTCTCTTTAACGCCAAAGAACTGTGGAAAAACTCAAACATATACATTAAAAGCCTGGAACATACAACCTTAACAAAAGTATATAAGAAAATACACCAAAAAAAATACATAGTTACTTTTTAAAATGCCTAAGACTAGAGACATGGTGCACACCACGAGACTTTCTGGTTCGTATTGTTTCTAGTTCAACCGCGTTTTCATGAACAATCAGCCTTATTCAGAAGGGACCAACAAAAACTAGAAAGAACTTCTGCGTCAGAGCAAGACGCTTGCTGGACAGACGACGGGAACGAATCAAGACTTTCTCTCCGACCTCAAAGTAGCGTACGGTACAATGCCTTTTGTCATATTGGCGCCTTTTCTCAGCGGCCCTTTTGATATGTTCTATGCCACGTTTAACTACCTCGCTGTGCCTCAATTTGACCGGTGGATCAAGTAGCACTATCTCCCGTACCTTATCTTCTGCATACTCATTTTTCAAAACAAGCCTCGGCGGCATAGAGGTGGAATCACTCGGCAACTCGTTGATGACGTGCTGGAACCCCTGTATATACTGAGCCCAGGCGCGATGACGTCGGTAGCAGTACAAGCGGCACAATTTCCCCAGTTCTTTCAATAGGCGCTCGCACGGATTTGAATCCGGGTGATAAACGGAAATGAAAATAGGATTTATGCGCCTCCGCTGGAGCGTCCTCTTCCAGACAGGAGAGCGAAACTGAGGACAGTTGTCAGATAGTACCTTCTCGATGTACCAACATGGGACAGGAAGTCTTTCACAAATGCATGTGATACAGACCTGCTCGTGGTTCTCTTTAAAGGGGTTAACGTTACATATTTCGAGAGCAACTCAATGGCAACGAATATGTAACTGTGTCCACCAGCTGTCCGTGGTAGGGGACCAAACAGATACACGGCAGCAATTTCTCGTACACGAGAAGGGATAATGGGGAACAGAGGGGCAAGATGAGACAATGTGGGAGGTTTTGCCTTTTGCGAAACCTTACAAACGGCAAGGACTTTCCGGATCCTCTTTTCCATGTTTAGAAAGTAACAGGTATCACAGAGCTTAACAAAACATCTACGGGGCCCATAGTGCACGTAGCTAAGGTGTGTATATTATATGAGTTTGTTCACCAAGTCATCCGGTATACACACAACCTAGTCGGACTTCCCGGGGTTGCTACAGTGGAACAAGACGTTATTCCTAATTAGGTAATAGTTCCTAATCGACGGATTGTTGTTGTCACGCCATAAAGCCTTCACGTCTTTCAGAACTCTGACCTTGTCTTGTTCCCCCACATGGAGGGAAGCAGAGATGAAATATTCAAATGCTACACCATGCAAATAGAACAGGCTGTAATTATTTTCATTAGGCTCATCATTGGATCCCTGTGTCAAACCCACCAGGGAACGAGTAAGGGCGTCAGCCACCACATTCTCTTTCCCGGGTATGTGTACAACGTGAAACCAAATTCCTGCAGATAGAGCGCCCACCTGGCCAACCGTCCATCCATCAGTTTCGCCATCATGATGAACTGCAATGCATGGTGTTCAGTATATACCCTTGTCGTTCGGCTGAAAAGAAATCCACGGAACTTGGTGAATCCGAAAACGACGGCTAGGGCTTCCAGCTCGGTCACGGAGTAATTCCTCTCGCATTTTGTGAGAACACGTGAAATGTTGTTGCTCTTTTTGTCATTTATTATTTATTACGTCAACTGAATGTTGTCCATCATTTGAGTTCTATTACTTTTTTATTGCCAACTTTGCAGATAGCTCATTAATATGCAATTGAATAAATTGTATT
The DNA here is from genome assembly GCA_026315105.1 of Locusta migratoria. Classification (NCBI taxonomy): domain Eukaryota; kingdom Metazoa; phylum Arthropoda; class Insecta; order Orthoptera; family Acrididae; genus Locusta; species Locusta migratoria. The sequence continues at coordinate 457,238,520 of CM048748.1, forward strand.
TAAATTAACTATCATCACAAAACAATCAAGTTATTCAAGGGTCGCCACTATTTTTTTAATATTATTTTTTTAAAAATTATTAAAAATTTGAAACTGAGAATTTACTGTGCCTAACTGAAAGTAGTGGCGACCAGTAGTCTAATCTCACTTATATTTATTTATTTTATGAAAGTGCGTGTTTCCATACACTGTTGTTGGAAGCACACAAATCCCCTGACCTACCTAACATAGACAAGAGATAACCCCTCCAAAATATGTGAAAGGTGGTTGAAGTTAGGTACACGATGTTCATAAATAGTTACTGTATTTAACAAAATTATGTGTCAAATTATCAAAAATACGACATGCGTGAATAAGTGTCAATTCCGTTAAAGAATACAAAGAAAATAATTACTTGAAACAGCACAAACAAAAATTATCTAATGATCGGAATACTTTTTACAGAATAAAGGACAAAATCTTAACACCAAAAGAAAAAGTACAAGTTCGACTGGCTATAGTGATAAATTTCGTGTGTTAACCTAACAAAAAAATGTATTTAAAAGTCAGTAGAAGGTTAATTACTGAAACAGACACGCTCGATTAAAATCGACTATGACGACCAGGCAAACTCACACCTACATCCCACCTATCAACCACCATTCAATAAACTTTTCACTATTTATGCGTTCGCACTACTTTACCATATACAGTTGAAAAGCGTCACCAATGTCGAAGGGCCGCTGATGGAAGAGTAGGCTGATGAATGCGATCGCGGATGGAAAATTATCTACCCGATCGGCGCGGCAATTACTAAAGTATTAGAGCTACAAAAAAATACAGCATTTTCCAACCCAGTGGTGTATGCTGATATTCAAGAACAGTAAATTATCCTGATTATGAGTGATCTTGTTCTAGAACAACACCCACTTCAGAATATTTACAAGTTTCTCAGTATAACGGTGAATGCAAACAGCAATCACACACACGCTATCTAACACTGTGCAATGGGCACAAAAATTCTAAGTCCACTGACTAGCAAGGTCAGAAAACTTCGGAGTCCTTGCCGCAACTCCTCGCTGCTACCAAAAGGTCCGAACCGTCCGGTGGCCTCCACGCTTCTCTCTTTTTCTCTACCACAACGCTCTCCCCCAGAAATAACTTTCTTTGGCCGCCAGACTCCATCCACATGTGACATCAAGCCAGTAAGATAAAGGACCTAATGGTCTCGCCAATCAAATCAATTTGCTATTGTTAGCGCTACTAAGCTCCTCCCACTCAAAAACTTTCCCAGGCCTGAGACTCACGTACGTAACAGTTCCCAAACACAGCGTGAAATTTTGTGTTTCACGATAGGCATCTCCAGACAGCTAAATTATTTTATTATCGCATGGGCGCTCTCTCCCGTCATGAGACCCCTCAGCAACCGACGCCTTGCTAACGTGGCGCTGGCCAAAGTCGTAAAGTTTGGCGCCAGCCGACCGCGAGGGTCCAGGCAGCGAACACAATGCTGCCGGCCCCGCTTTCCCTTCGACTCCCCGGAGCCACCGAGCGAGTTCGGGGCGCCTTTCTCTCCCCAACCCCCGTGGCTGGGGCGACATCCTGTCCCATATCTTTATACACCACTGGCCGCGAAACAAGGGCAGCATTCTCTCCCACGTTTTTCGCTGGTGGCGGCAAGTGCCTAAAAACAATTACCCAGGTAGCTTATTCCCATTGTACCAAAATCATGCAATGATCATTTCTATCATTGGGCGTTAAGAATTTGGAGAAATTAGAATACAAAGAACCCAACATGCAATTAAATCGACAGACTAAATAAATTGGAAAATATGAATATAAATAGTGTTACTACCTCTCACATGGCTCGCGAATTCAATTGTCTTTTGTCGCACGACCCCATCTTCCTCATATTCTTGAAACAGCTTGGCATCAATTGCAGTTTTCGAACAATCCGTTCCAAGGCAGAAATCCTTGGAAAGATCGGTGTGTGCTAGCAAGTGCGCAGCCAGAAGGTCTTGCTTGAGGTTATCAAATTCATATTGCGCGTCTGTGTCCCACTTCCATGGCTTGTTTTTACTGGTGAGTGCACAGGTACCCATAATTTTAAAAGGTTGGACTTTCTTGTAGAAATTTATAAGACCTAAAAAGGTACATACTTGCTTCTTCGTTGTCAGATGGGGAAAGTCTCTAATTGCATCCAGCTTACTAGTGTCCAGCAGTATACCCTCTCTCGTAATGATGTGCCTGAGAATGTTGACCTGTGGCCGACCGAATTCTGATTTCCTCAGATTGACCGTTATCCGTGATTTCTGTAAGACATGCAGTAGTTGATCTAACACCTGTTTGTGGCTTTCCCATGAGTTTTCTGTGATCAGCACATCATCCACATAGGTGGTGATACGCCGCCGCAATTCCTCTGGTAGAATAGAGTGAAAGCTACGAATAAACGCGGTGGAACTAATATTTACACCAAAAATATGCTTTCGGAATTGGTAACAGGTTCCGAAGCAAACGAAGACCGTGTATGGCCGACAAGCGGGGTCCAGTTCTATTTGCCAGTAGCTGGCCCGCAAGTCGATCGAGGAGAGCATGTGGACACTGTGGAATTTCTGCAAGAGTTCTTCTAACATCGATCAGTCTCCGGCTCAATTATGGTGTTAATTTGCCTCGAATCCAGAACAAGCCTGATTGATTTATCTTTCTTGGGGATGATCAACAACGGACTGTTATACGAAATCACAGTGCATTCTATGACACCATCCACGAACATCCGCATAATCTCTTCCTTGACTTCCCGCTTGTACACCCACGGAATTTGATATGGCTGCATAAAAAACTTGTGTGTGGCCATACTTTAAACTTATACTGAAAGCCTTTGATTGTGCCCGGGGCGTCAGAAAAAACTGTCACATGTTTCTGCAGAATAGTTTCCAGATTAGTCTTCGCTCAAGATGGGGAATCCTCTAACAACCACATCTTCCTGTCAATCTCGGCCAGATCGTCGACCTTCTCACAATCAAAAAGCAGCACATATAGGTCATCACACTCTGAGAGCGCTGGATCGAGCGAGTATATTTCCCAGTAATCCAATGCAAAGTGGCAACATAGACCCCCGTATTTCAGTCTCGTGGTGCACTCGCTGAATTTCAAAGTAATCTCTTTCTCCTTCAGCCGAAGGCGTGCTTCGCCTTCACTAAAGTGCAAGGTGGTATGGTGTGCAACTAGGAACTCTACGCTGAGTAACACATCCACTACGAAGGATGGCACAATAATAACATTGGCCACAAAAAATGCCCTTGGCACCAGAATTCTATCTCTGCCTGCATCCGTTCCTCAACGCTACGCCCGACCAAAGCGCCTTTAACCTTGGTTCTCTGCAGTGGGAGCTCCGGCCACGACCCTACTGCTCAGCAGTGCTGGTATGCTGCTTCATTCATTACTGACACAACACTGCCTGTATCTAGTAAGGGTCACAGGTCCACATCTCCAACTGAGATTGTCAGGATGGGTTGTACTAGGTTGTCACTTGTCTCTAAGAGGACTTCCCTTATATCATCAAACCCTAACAGTCTGACTTGTTCCATTCTCTGTTCGTCGTCAGACTCTGAACAGGACGGAATAGAACGAGGACGTCATTGTTTCCAAGTCGATGGTCCGGATGAGGGCTCTATTTTTCTTGTTATGCTTTGGGTCCAGCGAACGCACTTCCACATCACGCGGAGGCGTATACGGCCGTTCCAAGTGAACGCGCTTTGAACTTGCATCATGCTGTTCATTATTATTGCACTGCCAATTGCTTCTGTTCCCCATTTGCGCTTATTTTTCCCGCGTTATTCCTTCTTATGTCCCGGGATGGAGCCAAGAGTGTGAAGACCTGTATAACGAATTTATCAGCACTGAAGATTCAAACGCTGCCGACATCCTACTGAACGCCCTTGATAATGCCAGAAGAGAGAAATGGGTGAAAAAAAGTTCATAGTTTAGACTTCACTCACAGCAGCAGAAAGGCTTGGTCACTTCTGAGGAAATTGTCTACCAGTGTATCCGAGAAAAAACTTCCTCCCACACATCCTGATCCTTCCGACATAGCCAAACGAATCGTAGCACTATCCAAGTCAAAACGGCAACAGTTTGACAGATTAATATCCTATAAACTAAATGAAATTAAGAAATGCCAGCAGGCTCCCCTGGAAGTATCAAAACCTTTTTGCTTAGACGAACTGCATGTGGCTATCTCTGATATGAAGACTGGGAAAGCTGCCGGTATAGATGATATTTTCCCAGAATTTATTAAACATGCTGGACTCAAGACCCGATTGTGGCTTCTAAATTTATTCAATAACATTCTTAAAGACAGCTCTCTACCAAAAGCTTTTAAGAGATCTAAAGTAATAGCTGTTTTGAAGCCTGGTAAAGCAGCCGAACGTGCAGATAGCTACCGCCCAATTGCACTTCTCAGTGTATGTTACAAGCTGCTCGAGAGACTCATCTACAATCGTATTGTTCCCATTCTCACTGCTAGTATCCCTGTTGAACAAGCTGGTTTCAAACAAGGCCGTAATTGCTGTGACCAGGTCCTAGCACTGACATCTTTCATTGAGACTGGTTTCGAAAAGAAGTGTACCACTTCCGTTGCTTTTCTGGATCTCTCGGCAGCTTATGATACCGTGTGGAAGAAGGGCCTCCTAGTGAAGCTTTACAATCTCATTCCTTGTCCTATTTTATTGCGACTTGTGAACTCAATGCTAAGTGGTCGCCTGATCAAGATCTATCTCGGCAACACAGAAAGTGGGTTTAGACAGCTTCACGATGGCCTCCCCCAGGGTTCGGTTCTTGCTCCCATTCTTTTTAATGTTTACACCGCTGATCTTCCAGCTACGCAATCTAGAAAATTCATTTATGCCGATGACATTGCCATAGCGTCACAACACAGAGACATCCATGTGACGGAAACTACTTTAACATCTGACCTAGCTCTCCTCAGAAATTACTTCGCAATGTGGAAACTAAAGCCAAACCCAAATAAAACGGAAGTATCTTGTTTCCATCTCAATAATAGGATGGCCGACTATAAACTAAATATCTCGTTCGATGGTGTTCAACTTGAACATAATGAACATCCTGGGAGTAATCTTGGATAGATCTCTTACTTTTAAGTACCACCTTCATAAAACATCAGACAAAGTTAAAACTAGGAATAACATATTGCAGCACTTAGCAGGATCATCTTGGGGAGCCAGTGCTAAGGTCTTGCGTACAACAGCTTTGTCCCTAGTTTACTCTGCAGCTGAATACTGTTCTCCTGACTGGCTCAACAGTGCTCATGTGAGAGACATTGATGTACAATTAAATAGAGCAATGAGATTGATCAGTGGCACTCTGATGGCTACACCACTTCAATGGCTCCCAATATTATGCAACATCGTTCCCCCTGATCTAAGACGGAAGGAAGCCTTAATGAGAGAGTATTATAAGATCTTGTCCACTCCTGAGCTTCCTATCCTGCAAGACCTTCCACCACCGGTCAGCCGGCTGAAATCACGTAAACCACCTCTTAAAACAGCTGTGCAACTACATGAGAGTGGCTTCTCACCTAAATCAAACTGGGCAAGAATTTGGGATTCGTTTAATGGAAAAAACAGCATCTGGATAGACGATCCCTCTAAGCAGCTCCAAGGAATGGACCTTCCCAGGAGAGAATGGTCTTTGATCAACCGTTTCCGAACTGGTGTTGGTCGCTGTAACTATTGGAAATTCAAATGGGGACAGACAAACGACCAGTCATGTGACTGTGGAGCAGACATTCAAACGATGACCCATATAATTACTAATTGCCCATTACGATCATTCTCAGGAGGGATGACCGAACTCCATATAGTCAGTCAGGAAGCTGTCCAGTGGTTAAAGGAGTTGGACTTGGCTCTGTGACAGAGATATGTTTTATCTTATTAACTAGACACTAGTATATCTTACTAAAGTATTATATGTAGCTGACATTATACCATACGATATATATATATGGCCGTTTTCATCACGATTCCGCCATTTCCCGTCTTGTTGACTTCTCTGGCCGTCAGCCCAAGACTGCCGATTACAACCATCGTCCTGTTTCTTTTCCGGAGCCTGACTCTGATTACTACTCTCCTTTCCTTGCTTGATTGGAAAGTTATTCTGCAGTGTGGTGGTAATCAAAATCGAGATCTTCTAGGAGGGCTTGAAATTGCTCGACATCGTCTTTACACTTGCCAGCTAACTGTGCATTGCGCAGACGATGTGGCTGCTTTCCCAAGCAGATCCTAATGAGCTGAGCCACGGGGTAAGAGCTCATCAGAAAATTATTCTTATTTAGCATGTCTTGAAAAAACTGAGTCGGAATGGCAAAGTTCAACTGCTCAAAGGGGGACATCATCTGAATGTTATGGCGCACACGGTCCCCCTGACTCTCGAACCAGTAAGACGCTAAGAAGTACTGTTGACAGCTCTCGTAGCTTTCGCCATAGCACAGGAATGACCTAATTCGCATCGCGGGTTACCTTTCGGGTGTCCGCGCACGAACAATATTTTGTGTTATTCTGGCCAGTTCGGAGGAAGTAAGAAATCCAACTGATCTATCCATGCCCGTGGATGTATTCCACCTGGCGCGTTCCGAAACGGTCCAAATTTGTGCATGGTAAGGAAGTGGTTGTAATCGAAATCCGGTGCTGGGTCCCGATTACAACACGCGGTCTGGTTTTGATTACGGCTTGGACTCGCCCGAGGCGGCTCAGCCTCCTCCTCAAAAGCGGAATCTTAATCGTGACCCGTACTTCCGTCTCAGCTATTACATAGGTCACCGGTCGGGCGACCTTTACACGAGGCCTCTGTCTGTGCACGACGGGCCACATGTTCACACAGCTCAGCAATATGGTTAGAACTTTCTCTTAAGGGCTGCGAGGTGCTTAGTTCGAACTGCGCAATCTTTTGTACTATGTCATCTAGTCTGCTCTGCACACTAGTGACCGAAGCGGACACTACATCAACGCGGCCAGACACCACACCAGTACTGTTCTCTACTGTTTCCACCACAGCCGACAAACATCGACGCGGGCAGAAACTGCGCCGATGTTCGTTTGTACTGCTTCAATGCGTGTCTCCACGTGTTCACGCACAGTGATTACTTGCATCTACTGATTCAACGTGCTCGGCCATACTGCTGACCTGTGCTTCGACACCTTCAACACGCGTTTCACGGTTTCAATTTCCGCGCTATTTCTGCTTACACCTTCAGCCAGCTGTTCATGGAGTCTAGACATTTCTTGGAGTACCCCGTCTCTTGACTCGCAACCTGTTTTTTATTTCGTTAAACTGGTCATTAGAATGCTGCTCTATTTTATCGAGTCAATCGTCTCATTTGCAACTGTTCTTTTATTTCATTGAACCGATCATCTATCTTTTTCGAAAGTTCTTTCATTTCTTTCATTTCGTCGATCTTTCGCGACTGCTCTTTCATTTGCTCCGAAATCTGTTCGGTCATTTGTTTGAAAATGGAGGTGAGTGCCTGTGGCAACGCACTTACCTGTGGAGACTCAGCCTCGCCCGGCTTCTTCCCACTGTCGGGAGAACAAGGGAGGCCATGTGCTGGTTTCCGGCACAGCCGGGAAACCTCCGTAAGGGCCCAGTCCCACGCTCAGGGGTGAGGGGCGGGGGGTGCTGAAGCAGTTCTGTAAGATGTCCCATGATGGCGCTGCGGTCAGAAGCAGCCCTTTAAACTGGCCAGAGCAGGCGGCAGGTAGCGGCTCACCCCACCACCACCTCCCCTCAAACGCACGGCACGAGCTCTCCTGTCAGCCTCCCCTCCACACTACCCTCTGATGTGCGAGAGGCACCCTCAGAAGTGCCTCTAGTGTGGTCTACCGGTACTAAGCCAGGGAACCGCCTGACACCTGCTAGCATCTTACTGAACTACAAGGGAAGCGTAGGACAGTGGTTTAGGGGGGGGGGGCTGCTTCTCTATATGTTACTCTGTGCTTCCGGATTGGGGTTCTCCGCTGACCAACCCTTCACCGAGGCTCTGAACACAGTTTAAAATGGGCAGATTATTGTCTGAGTGAGCGTTCTCTTCCACATTCGCAGCATCGCTTAAGGCAACATGCTGATTCTCACTGGACATTGTGTCAACTTCCCGCGACCGATCACGTCTTTCTTTCTCCTGTTCCTTAAAAGCGGCTCGTCTACGTGTTTCAACTGCTGATAACATAACGTTTTCCTTCTTTAAAATACGTTAGGATATTCACATGCACTTTAAAATTTTCACAACAACATACCAATGAGAGTCTTGGCCACACACAAGACAGAACCCGTGTCGCTTCTACAAAAGTTTCACACGCAAATTGTTTTTCACAGCGTTTCACACTGTGTAAACTCCACAATTATTTCCCCCAAAATGCACTTGCCGAATGCCACTGAAAAAAGATAATGCATTCGCAATGCGCCACTGAAAACATAATCCAAACACACACGCACTTGCACCACCTAATCATTCACGCACACACACACACACACATTCATAGAGCGGGAGGACCGCTAGAGAAGCCAGTGAATTTTAAAATGAAATCAGGAGACGCCAGAAGAACGTATCCTGGCAGCGGTAAGCAAAATGTAAGTTTACTGTTATAAGAATTCTAGCAGTGGTAGCCAGGTGAAAGTTAACTGCTATAAACATTCTGGCAGTGGAACCAAGATGAAAGTTTACTGTTGATATGATTCTGGCTGTGGTAGCAAGATGAAACTTTACTATTAATTTTTTTCTCTAAAAATGCTTATGGCTACACATTTACGTTACAAATAGGCACAGTACTGGCGCAACGGGATTTTAATCTAACTGCACACTTCTCAAAGGGGGCAGCAAATATTTTAGCAAAACAGTAGTTATCAAAAAACAAATAAACAAATAATTAAACATGGGACTGGGAACATGAAAACATAAAAACAGAGGTCTTGTATATTATGTCTTTATCTTCTCTAAAAATGCACACACGAAATGATGGGTTGACCATTTATACTGACAAAAAAAAGAACGACCTTGAACAATAATAAATTAAATGCAAAATTACTGCCCACTATAAAATTGTTACTGCCCCTTTTATGAAAGTTGGGGGGGGGGGGGGGTACCAGGAGAGGAATATAGCACACACACAATGGCTAGAAGCAGGCACATTCATTCACAAACATACACATGGGCAAAGCTTGCGGCACCTTACCAATTCAGCGCCAAACGAAGCAGCAGCAGCGCTGTGGCGAGATGGCTGGTGTCTTGCAGCACTAGATTTAAAAAATACTGATCACTGAACCAACTCATGTTCGGGGGTAGCGACAGGTCATTCCTAAGTACCACGAGGAGGTTATTCAGAGTTTACCAAACAGAAGTTAATTTAAATTAAACGAAAAAAAATAAACACGCGATAATTTACACAGAGAGAAGCTAGTATTAATAAAAGGCATGACAAGGCGCAAGTAACGATCGTTACGAAAGCACGTGTTGCGATCGGTCGTATAGAACAGGAAAGACGGCATTAAACTAATAAAACTGAGAAGCTCTTAGCAAACATGTGCTCTGCGACAACATTAGTTATGAAAGGCAACAAAAATATTTAAACATGCTACCATTACATAAAGGCAGAAGGCCACACACGTGTATCTTCACTAGACAAAATTATCACAGCAATAAAAATACAAGTGCTCGACTCACACTAAGCTATTCGAATTCTATAAATTAAGCCATGTCTCCACCATATCCTTTCTTCCAGGAGTGCTAGTCTTGCAAGTTTCGCAGGAGAACTTCTGTGAAGTTTGGAAAGTAGGAGGCGAGGTACTGGCGGAAGTAAAGTTGTGAGGCGGCATCGTGAGTCGTGTCGGGGTAGCTCAGTGGTAGAGGGCTTGCCCGCGAAAGGCAAAGATCCCAGGTTCGGGTCCCGGTTCTGGCACACAATTTTAATCTGCCAGGAAGTTTCATATCAGCGCACACTCCACTGCAGAGTGAAAGTTTCTTTCTGGAAACATCCCCTAGGCTGTGGCTAAGCCATGTCTCCACCATATCCTTTCTTCCAGGAGTGCTAGTCTTGCAAGTTTCGCAGGAGAACTTCTGTGAAGTTTGGAAAGTAGGAGGCGAGGTACTGGCGGAAGTAAAGTTGTGAGGCGGGATCGTGAGTCGTGTCGGGGTAGCTCAGTGGTAGAGCGCTTGCCCGCGAAAGGCAAAGGTCCCAGGTTCGGGTCCCGGTTCCGGCACACAATTTTAATCTGCCAGGAAGTTTCATATCAGCGCACACTCCGCTGCAGAGTGAAAGTTTCATTCTGGAAACATCCCCTAGGCTGTGGCTAAGCCATGTCTCCACCATACCCTTTCTTCCAGGAGTGCTAGTCTTGCAAGTTTCGCAGGAGAACTTCTGTGCAGTTTGGAAAGTAGGAGGCGAGGTACTGGCGGAAGTAAAGTTATGAGGCGGCATCGTGAGTCGTGTCGGGGTAGCTCAGTGGTAGAGCGCTTGCCCGCGAAAGGCAAAGGTCCCAGGTTCGGGTCCCGGTTCCGGCACACAATTTTAATCTGCCAGGAAGTTTCATATCAGCGCACACTCCACTGCAGAGTGAAAGTTTCATTCTGGAAACATCCCCTAGGCTGTGGCTAAGCCATGTCTCCACCATATCCTTTCTTCCAGGAGTGCTAGTCTTGCAAGTTTCGCAGGAGAACTTCTGTGAAGTTTGGAAAGTAGGAGGCGAGGTACTGGCGGAAGTAACGTTGTGAGGCGGCATCGTGAGTCGTGTCGGGGTAGCTCAGTGGTAGAGCGCTTGCCCGCGAAAGGCAAAGGTCCCAGGTTCGGGTCCCGGTTCCGGCACACAATTTTAATCTGCCAGGAAGTTTCATATCAGCGCACACTCCGCTGCAGAGTGAAAGTTTCATTCTGGAAACATCCCCTAGGCTGTGGCTAAGCCATGTCTCCACCATATCCTTTCTTCCAGGAGTGCTAGTCTTGCAAGTTTCGCAGGAGAACTTCTGTGAAGTTTGGAAAGTAGGAGGCGAGGTACTGGCGGAAGTAAAGTTGTGAGGCGGCATCGTGAGTCGTGTCGGGGTAGCTCAGTGGTAGAGCGCTTGCCCGCGAAAGGCAAAGGTCCCAGGTTCGGGTCCCGGTTCCGGCACACAATTTTAATCTGCCAGGAAGTTTCATTTCAGCGCACACTCCGCTGCAGAGTGAAAGTTTCATTCTGGAAACATCCCCTAGGCTGTGGCTAAGCCATGTCTCCACCATATCCTTTCTTCCAGGAGTGCTAGTCTTGCAAGTTTCGCAGGAGAACTTCTGTGAAGTTTGGAAAGTAGGAGGCGAGGTACTGGCGGAAGTAAAGTTATGAGGCGGCATCGTGAGTCGTGTCGGGGTGACTCAGTGGTAGAGCGCTTGCCCGCGAAAGGCAAAGGTCCCAGTTTCGGGTCCCGGTTCCGGCACACAATTTTAATCTGCCAATAAGTTTCATATAAGCGCACACTCCGCTGCAGAGTGAAAGTTTCATTCTGGAAACATCCCCTAGGCTGTGGCTAAGCCATGTCTCCACCATATCCTTTCTTCCAGGAGTGCTAGTCTTGCAAGTTTCGCAGGAGAACTTCTGTGAAGTTTGGAACGTAGGAGGCGAGGTACTGGCGGAAGTAAAGTTATGAGGCGGCATCGTGAGTCGTGTCGGGGTAGCTCAGTGGTAGAGCGCTTGCCCGCGAAAGGCAAAGGTCCCAGGTTCGGGTCCCGGTTCCGGCACACAATTTTAATCTGCCAGGAAGTTTCATATCAGCGCACACTCCGCTGCAGAGTGAAAGTTTCATTCTGGAAACATCCCCTAGGCTGTGGCTAAGCCATGTCTCCACCATACCCTTTCTTCCAGGAGTGCTAGTCTTGCAAGTTTCGCAGGAGAACTTCTGTGAAGTTTGGAAAGTAGGAGGCGAGGTACTGGCGGAAGTAAAGTTATGAGGCGGCATCGTGAGTCGTGTCGGGGTAGCTCAGTGGTAGAGCGCTTGCCCGCGAAAGGCAAAGGTCCCAGGTTCGGGTCCCGGTTCCGGCACACAATTTTAATCTGCCAGGAAGTTTCATATCAGCGCACACTCCACTGCAGAGTGAAAGTTTCATTCTGGAAACATCCCCTAGGCTGTGGCTAAGCCATGTCTCCACCATATCCTTTCTTCCAGGAGTGCTAGTCTTGCAAGTTTCGCAGGAGAACTTCTGTGAAGCTTGGAAAGTAGGAGGCGAGGTACTGGCGGAAGTAAAGTTGTGAGGCGGCATCGTGAGTCGTGTCGGGGTAGCTCAGTGGTAGAGCGCTTGCCTGCGAAAGGCAAAGGTCCCAGGTTCGGGTCCCGGTTCCAGCACACAATTCTAATCTGCCAGGAAGTTTCATATCAGCGCACACTCCACTGCAGAGTGAAAGTTTCTTTCTGGAAACATCCCCTAGGCTGTGGCTAAGCCATGTCTCCACCATATCCTTTCTTCCAGGAGTGCTAGTCTTGCAAGTTTCGCAGGAGAACTTCTGTGAAGTTTGGAAAGTAGGAGGCGAGGTACTGGCGGAAATAAGTTGTGAGGCGGCATCGTGAGTCGTGTCGGGGTAGCTCAGTGGTAGAGCGCTTGCCCGCGAAAGGCAAAGGTCCCAGGTTCGGGTCCCGGTTCCGGCACACAATTTTAATCTGCCAGGAAGTTTCATATCAGCGCACACTCCGCTGCAGAGTGATAGTTTCATTCTGGAAACATCCCCTAGGCTGTGGCTAAGCCATGTCTCCACCATATCCTTTCTTCCAGGAGTGCTAGTCTTGCAAGTTTCGCAGGAGAACTTCTGTGAAGTTTGGAAAGTAGGAGGCGAGGTACTGGCGGAAATAAGTTGTGAGGCGGCATCGTGAGTCGTGTCGGGGTAGCTCAGTGGTAGAGCGCTTGCCCGCGAAAGGCAAAGGTCCCAGGTTCGGGTCCCGGTTCCGGCACACAATTTTAATCTGCCAGGAAGTTTCATATCAGCGCACACTCCGCTGCAGAGTGATAGTTTCATTCTGGAAACATCCCCTAGGCTGTGGCTAAGCCATGTCTCCACCATATCCTTTCTTCCAGGAGTGCTAGTCTTGCAAGTTTCGCAGGAGAACTTCTGTGAAGTTTGGAAAGTAGGAGGCGAGGTACTGGCGGAAGTAAAGTTGTGAGGCGGCATCGTGAGTCGTGTCGGGTTAGCTCAGTGGTAGAGCGCTTGCCTGCGAAAGGCAAAGGTCCCAGGTTCGGGTCCCGGTTCCGGCACACAATTTTAATCTGCCAGGAAGTTTCATATCAGCGCACACTCCGCTGCAGAGTGAAAGTTTCATTCTGGAAACATCCCCTAGGCTGTGGCTAAGCCATGTCTCCACCATATCCTTTCTTCCAGGAGTGCTAGTCTTGCAAGTTTCGCAGGAGAACTTCAGTGAAGTTTGGAACGTAGGAGGCGAGGTACTGGCGGAAGTAAAGTTATGAGGCGGCATCGTGAGTCGTGTCGGGGTAGCTCAGTGGTAGAGCGCTTGCCCGCGAAAGGCAAAGGTCCCAGGTTCGGGTCCCGGTTCCGGCACACAATTTTAATCTGCCAGGAAGTTTCATATCAGCGCACACTCCGCTGCAGAGTGAAAGTTTCATTCTGGAAACATCCCCTAGGCTGTGGCTAAGCCATGTCTCCACCATATCCTTTCTTCCAGGAGTGCTAGTCTTGCAAGTTTCGCAGGAGAACTTCTGTGAAGTTTGGAAAGTAGGAGGCGAGGTACTGGCGGAAGTAAAGTTGTGAGGCGGCATCGTGAGTCGTGTCGGGGTAGCTCAGTGGTAGAGCGCTTGCCCGCGAAAGGCAAAGGTCCCAGGTTCGGGTCCCGGTTCCGGCACACAATTTTAATCTGCCAGGAAGTTTCATATCAGCGCACACTCCGCTGCAGAGTGAAAGTTTCATTCTGGAAACATCCCCTAGGCTGTGGCTAAGCCATGTCTCCACCATATCCTTTCTTCCAGGAGTGCTAGTCTTGCAAGTTTCGCAGGAGAACTTCTGTGAAGTTTGGAAAGTAGGAGGCGAGGTACTGGCGGAAGTAAAGTTGTGAGGCGGCATCGTGAGTCGTGTCGGGGTAGCTCAGTGGTAGAGCGCTTGCCCGCGAAAGGCAAAGGTCCCAGGTTCGGGTCCCGGTTCCGGCACACAATTTTAATCTGCCAGATAGTTTCATATCAGCGCACACTCCGCTGCAGAGTGAAAGTTTCATTCTGGAAACATCCCCTAGGCTGTGGCTAAGCCATGTCTCCACCATATCCTTTCTTCCAGGAGTGCTAGTCTTGCAAGTTTCGCAGGAGAACTTCTGTGAAGTTTGGAACGTAGGAGGCGAGGTACTGGCGGAAGTAAAGTTATGAGGCGGCATCGTGAGTCGTGTCGGGGTAGCTCAGTGGTAGAGCGCTTGCCCGCGAAAGGCAAAGGTCCCAGGTTCGGGTCCCGGTTCCGGCACACAATTTTAATCTGCCAGGAAGTTTCATATCAGCGCACACTCCGCTGCAGAGTGAAAGTTTCATTCTGGAAACATCCCCTAGGCTGTGGCTAAGCCATGTCTCCACCATATCCTTTCTTCCAGGAGTGCTAGTCTTGCAAGTTTCGCAGGAGAACTTCTGTGAAGTTTGGAAAGTAGGAGGCGAGGTACTGGCGGAAGTAAAGTTGTGAGGCGGCATCGTGAGTCGTGTCGGGGTAGCTCAGTGGTAGAGCGGTTGCCCGCGAAAGGCCAAGGTCCCAGGTTCGGGTCCCGGTTCCGGCACACAATTTTAATCTGCCAGGAAGTTTCATATCAGCGCACACTCCGCTGCAGAGTGAAAGTTTCATTCTGCCAATTAAGAAGTACTTCGCCTCGCATTACAAGCTTCCTAGGGTTTCATTTGCGGACGGAAACGTTAGTACTGCTTCCTCCCACAAGTCCCCTAACACCTCCACATCCTTGCGGATGCTGTTGCGTAGCAGTGTGCGTTTGTACCGCCCTACAGTACGCACGAGGTGCCGTAGTTGCTGTCCAAGTCTTTATGGAAAGCATAAAGTTCTGACTAACCTGTTGTCTTCTATAGTTGTGGCCCCAGCGCAAAAGACAGCACATAGGTCGTTGGTTCTTCTTTAGCATATAAGTGAGGCTAAAATAAGTTCTGTTTGATGAAAGCATAAGAAGCGACTCGCGAGATTTTTAATTGTCAGGGATGCCATTTATTACGTCTAGATTCAGAATAATAAAATATGAACAACTATTGTTAATATGATACGGCCTATGCTGCCCATAACTCATGTTGAGACCTCAACTGTTATCACATTTACACAAAAATCTTTACTCATGACCAGCGCGGTCCGGCGTGTATAGTGGTCAGCTCGAGACTGAAACTGCGGCGCGTTGCGAGAGGGCACCTGACGCTCTACTTCGCGCCAAAACAGGGCCGTCGCGCGTCTTCTGGAAAATCGCTCTTCTCTTGTTACAATAAGAGGAGGCACCTTAAACTTTTTAAACTGTCAAAACCTAGCCTGTCCTCGAGAAATATTTATGACCAATTCTAAGCTCTAAATAATTAATATTTAGTATATAATAAACCAAACTAATTTCAAAAGAAATCACGTAACGTAAAATGCAGCAGCCAATGCGAGGAAAGCACCAGTAACATAGGCGGGCTTCCCCATGGGAACCAGCACCTACTGTGCCATATGCTACTGCTCCCCACCCCACATTTCAACATATGCTGCACTTCTGTCTTTCTTCCGCATTTAAGACACATACGATGTTAGCAAAGAAATGGCCAGTGGCCAGAAATATGAAGTGGCCATAGTCCAGGAATATCATCGCAAATCGAATGAGCTACTCCAGAAAACTGAGACTACTTGGTTCAAAAATTTAGTCCTAGCAGCATGCCTTCCCCTCAGCATGATTCGAAGAGGTACTTACTGGCCGATGAACAGGAACAGAGTGAAGCTCTTGCCAGTGGGAAGAGCCCTCCCTCCCACACACAGCGGACGTAGAGCGCGCCCTCAGCGCTTTCAGAGCATAGCGTCTACCAACCCATCCTACCCGCTCATGTCAATTCCCTTTTCAGCGACTGCCACCTGTTAGGTTGGCACTACACTAGGCACACAGCCGCCACACAGCCACCTTGCCACGTACGCTCATCTCTGGCCATCCAGCAGACGCTAGCGCAGACGACACCCTCAGCCATGCGATCTCAACTAAATCAACGACGCCCTAAAGCGCGAGGCGCTGGCTGTATGCCAGAGCACGGCAGTCAGTCAGTTATAAAGTCAGCCTTCCACACTCACATGAACACACACGTTCACTCACATAGATGGAAACATATAGAAACATGGGCATTGATAGTCAATAAAAACAAGGAAATAGATAAACATGGGGCATTGGTCACCATAAATGGAGTCAAACAAAATAGCACATTGTCACACAATACTAATAGTGTGAAAAATAAAATATAACACAACCACACATTCACTGGACGTGTTTCAAAAGGGAGACTGATACCTACTACCACATACAAACACCACTCGTTTGCGATGTCTAGGTTTGGGTGCAGAGTGAAATATAGGCACAAACACCTCAATTGTTATATTTATATTAAGATGACCTACAGTGTTCTTAAAATTACGTGTTTGTTGACAGTACAAACATTGGAGCTGCTTTCATCCAATCACAGACCTGAACATCAGTTCTGGCTCACAGTATCATTGTTGTACATGTATTTTTACGCAAAATCAACAGTAAATACGGTGTACCACATGAGCAATGTTTCATAATGCCATATTGGTTCTTAAGAAAGCCTCTCGCTTTCAAGGAAAGACATTAATAAACGTTTTCAGCATAACATGATTAAGCCATTTTTTCTTCTCCTTCTTCAGCTTGTCTCAGTTGAAAGACGACCGTCTGTAGTCTTCCATAGATTTTTTGTATATTTCTGTAAAGTTATAATTTATTTAATGTCGCTAATTTATCATTTTGTTAAAACTTGAACACTCTTTTCAAGGCTTGAGGAATTGCATTTTTATTTCATGTGTTAGAATATTAGTTAATATTGCTAGGTTTTTCTTATTTTGTTATGTTAATAATTTATTATTATATTAATTAATGTGGCATAAATACGGCTTCTCCGCTAACCCACTATCCCCATGTAAACGTGCAGTTGTTTTACTTTTAAGTGGGTGCGAGAATCTGAATGTGGCTAGGAGTAGCCCGCTTTGAATCGTTCTCTCTGGCTCAGAGTGGATAGCTGCTCATGCTACCACAGAAGTTTCCACACCCTTTGGTTACGAGCTAATCGGTGAGCCTTACCTCAGTGAGAGTCTACTCTCTCTTCGCCCCCGCCACTGCTGTTTCTTGGGGTTTCCAACTTCCGGTAGCAGTTTCCCGCCTCATGACCGCTGGGGCTTCATTCTATACTGGGCGTCTGGCGAGGTTAGATTGGTTCTCCTGTCGTGTCCGCGAGATGGTAGCGTTTCATTGTCTAGCACGTTTAACTTAGACTCGTGAACTTAGAATCATTTTTTTGGAATATTTTTTTTTGTGTCCCAACTTCGTCGCCGCTTTTGTGTCCCAGCCTCGTCGTAGGTGTCGGTGGCCGAGTGGAACGAGACCGACACAGGATAAAAATAGCACGCTGGTGCAGGTACGGAGGGGAGCAGCCAGAAACTGTAAACACTAGAGTAAATTAGAAAGAGATATATATTGCACAGAATGTAACAATACTTAACTTTTACATAGTACTGCAGAATGTTGATACATAGTTGTTAGAGGCCTGCCTAGTGCCTGTACGATAGCAAAGTCTTCACTGGTGCCTATCTGATTACGAAGGTCCTAACTGGTTGCTAACTCAGTCCCAAGTGCCCGGTGTCTTTCCGTGGTGGCCACGAGCGGGGTTGCAGCAGAGGGCGCTCGTGGCTGTCGTCGTGAGAACGCTGCGCCGTGCGTGCATGGCGGCGCGCGGCGAAAGTAGGTGGCGCGCACTTTGTACTTGTGCGACACCACACCCCTCCCCCCCAAACCGCCGCGCCGTCGTGGCGTAGGGCTGAGGGCCACGGCGACGGCACTGGGAGGAGGGCCTGAGCGGGGGCGTTACTGGTGGGACGGGCGTCGTAGCTGAGGCTGGGATCGAGACGCCATCCGCGCCCCGGCATCCGCCTTGCGATCCTCCAGGGAACCCACCGAAACCTGGGGAAGGGCGCACCCCCCCGCCCAGAGGGAGCAGGTCATCTTCTTCTGAGGTGCGTGGCCCAGGCGGCGGCGGCACGCACGGTCCCGGAGTCCCTCTCGGTGACGCTGTCATCTGCGGCGGCGACAGCGGCGGCGTCGCGTCGATCTCCATCGGGACGATCTCGTAGTCCAGGGACGCTGGACCCATTGACGAACGATGTGGTTGTGCTCCCTGGCGGTGAACTGGGTCTGGAATCAAGAAACCGGAGACAGGATCGCGCGGCCTATGCAGACGCAATTGGTTTGCGTGGCGCCGCAGCTCCGACCCTGTGGAAGAACGTACAACATACATATTGCGACCGAGCACGCGCTGAATGGTGCCCGGCAACCATGTCTTCTTGTTGCCAGCAAACACCCTGTACAGCACCGGCGTGGAAACCTGAAAACGCGTAGCGCCATACGAACCGACTCGGTGCGTGGGAGGCTGCAGCAGGTGAAGGAGAGTGCGGTGACGGCGGCCGTGTAGCAGCTCGGCAGGAGACGGGCCGTCACGTGGCATGCACCGATACGTAGACAGGAAAATTTGAAGAGCTTGCTGCCCGGAGTGCTGACCTTTCATCTTCTCCATGTGAGACTTGAATGTTCCAACGAAACGTTCCGCTTCACCATTGGACTGAGGGTGAAAAGGTGCGGTGGTGATATGCTGAATGCCATTCACACGACAAAACTGTTGAAATTCCGCACTAACAAATTGAGGTCCATTGTCACTGACGATAGTTTCAGGCAAACCTTCGATGCAAAACACTGATTGTACTAGAAGCTGTCGTTGAGTTCATGGCAATCACAAAAGGAAACTTGCTGAAAGCGTCTACAACAATTAACCAGCGCGTGTTCCAGAAAGGTTCGGCAAAGTCAATATGTAAACGTTGCCATGGTCCCTTAGGGCGTGGCCAGTCTGAGAAACGCTGTGGAGGAGCCGCCTGATGCTCCGCACAAACAGTACACTGTGACGTCATGTTCTCTATCTGAGCGTCCATACCAACCCAGGTACAATGACGTCTGGCCAGTTGCTTTGTCCTAACAATACCCCAATGTCCTTGATGCAGGAGGCGTAACACTTCTCGTTGCAGGGAACGAGGAACAATCACTCTTGCTTGGTCGTTGTCGGTATGCAACAACAGTACACCCTGACTTAAAGACAATGCATGACGTTGTGCAAAATAACGTCGAACCAGAGGCCGATCAATGTCTTTGGCTCTGGCAGGCCACCCTGAGCGAACAAAACGTGCTACCACACTTAGGTCTGCATCCGCAGCTGTTTCCTGTGCAACCCGACGAGAGTTCAAAGGAAAGTCTGCGACAGCGGAAGCATCTCTGGAGTCTATCTGACAACATGCCATTTCTGAAGAATCAAATGATACATCCTGGCCAACCGGAAGTCGGGAAAGTGTGTCCGCGTTGGCGTGTTTAGTGGTAGGGCGGTACAAAATCTCATACTGATAATTAGACAGTATTAAGGACCATCTCTGAAGCTTTTGTGCCGTACGTGGCGGAATCGGCTTTGTGGGTGAGAACAATGACGTGAGAGGCTTGTGGTCTGTCAACAAATAGAATTTTCTGCCATAGAGATAATGATGAAACTTTGTGACGCCGTAAATGATTGCTAAGGCCTCCTTTTCTATCTGACTGTAATTCTGTTGCGTCGGCGTCAGTAGCTTGGATGCAAAGGCAATAGGACGATCGTGACATCCAATACGATGCGACAGAACGGCACCCAGACCGTACGACGAGGCGTCAACTGCTAACACTACAGGCTTCTGTAGGTCAAAGGGAATCAAACATGCATCACTGAGTAGTGCAGACTTTAGTTTGTCAAAGGCAACCTGACAATCTTTAGACTATACAAAAGGAACATTCTTCCTACGTAAGTGATGCAGTGGAGCTGCAATCTGAGAGGCATTGGGAATAAACCTGAAATAATAGTTACGCTTTCCCATCACTGCTTGCAATTCATGCACATTCTTAGGAGGAGGCAAGTCTTTGATTGCTCGAAGATGTGACTGTAAGGGATGAATTCCTTGGGCATTAATCACATGGCCCAGGTACTCTATTTCAGTTTGAAAAAACGAACACTTTGCTTTATTACAACGTAGACCTGCTGCAGTCAACAATTTGAAAAGGCACTCCAGGTTTGCTAAATGTTCTTCAACTGTACGTCCGGATACCACAATATCATCTAAATAGTTCGAGCAACACGGTACAGAAACTGTCAGCTGTTCCAAAAAACGCTGAAAAATAGCGGGGGCGGAAGAACTGCCAAAGGGTAGGCGTTGAAATTGAAAAAGGCCCATGTGAGTATTAATGACGAAAAACTTTTTTGACTCGTCATCCAGTGGAATCTGTAAGTATGCCTCTGCTAAATCAATCTTGGAAAAGAAGCGAGACTGTCCTAATTTGTCCATCAGTTCGTCAGGTCTGGGCAGGGGGTAAGTGTCTACAATTGTTTGACTGTTCACTGTTGATTTGAAGTCCGCACAGAGACGAAGTTTTCCTGACGGCTTGGGTATAATTACTATAGGCGAGGCCCACTGACTCGCAGAAACAGGAGAAATCACCCCACTATCTTGCCAACGCTTAAGTTCTTCGGCAACTGTATCACGCAAGGCGATAGGCACTGGTCTAGCTTTACGAAATTTTGGAACTGCAGATTCTTTTAAAGTTACATGGGCCACGAAGTCTTTTGCACAACCTAGTTCCGGCGAAAACAAGTCACTATATTTGTCACACAATGCATTGATTTTATCCTGAGGCACTATTGACGAAATTTGAAGCACATCTCTTTGAATTGATAAACCAAACAAGTCAAAAGCATCTAGTCCAAAAATGTTCTGTGTCGATTTGGCCTGAAGAACTACAAAAGCAACTGTTTTTGTTACACCTTGAAAAGAGGCGGGCAGGCTACATGTTCCTAGCACGGGAATATTTTCACCTGTATAAGCTGTTAACACTTGCTGTGACGGCGACAATTTTGGCGAACCCAGAAGTTCATAAGTATCTTTATTAATTAATGTAACAGCGGAACCAGTATCAAGCTGAAATTGCACAGTCTTATTTTCTATGGAGAGATTTACAAAAAGTAAGTGCTTCTGGCACACGACAGGTGCGCGAAAGTGGGCAACGTCTGCTACGGTTTGTGTGCTGCGTATGCGCGGGCCGCGTAGTGAAGGAGCGGCTCAGACTCGGCACGCAGGGGATTAACAACACTGTCACTAGATGGCACTACCGCCGGATCGGCGTCCGCGCAATGCGAGGCTACTGCACTAAAATTACTTTCAGTATCTACAACAAGTCTACTGTCACTAGCTACACAGTACTGGGCACTATTACAAGGAGCAGTTGCAGAAGGCACTATTTTCCCTACAGGAATGCACTGTTCATAGTCATTTTGCTTGTCCCGAACCCTTTTCCGTTGCACTGTTTTACGCGCTCGTCGGCGCTTGCGACGTGGTTCACTACATAGTTTTGCAGTAGGCGCAGAACTACTTTCTTGAAATTGAGATCCAAGGAAAGCACTGTTCAATTCCACAGCCCGTATAACATTTACAGAATGAATTGTTCTCGCACTTTGCGAAGCACCATTTCTAACGTTACTGTTCTTTGAGTTTTTAATTTGCATACACACAGACTGCACATGTCCCGATTCGCCACATTGATAACAGGTTGCGTTGCGACTAGGGCAATGAGCACGCTTGTGGCGAGACACACACTGGGGGCAAGACTTACGAACATTTTTCTGAAAAGAGCGTTGGCGCCCGTTATTCAAATTACTGTTTCTAACATGACGGGGCGACCTTTGTGTCGCACTTTTACACTGGCTACTGTTCACTGTCTGTTCAGCACGGCCTGTACTATTGTAAGAACCACTAGTGCTATACTGAGAACTACGGCTAGGAAAACGTCCGTTGCGGTGCACTGAATGTACACTGTGGCTTTGCATTTCTACATCTGCTAAGTCAAAAGTATCATGCGCTTCTATAAGCTGCAGTACACTGTCTAATGAGGGGTCAGACTGTTTCAGAATTGCTGCTCTAATTCTGGGGTCCTGAATATTCTGCGTAATCGCATCCCTCAACATCACGTCACTATACGAAAGTCCACAAGAGCAAGTAAATTTACATTGGCGGGTTAAGCCCTTCAATTCCGTAATCCACTCTTGGTGTGACTGCTGCGGTAATTTTTTAAGTCTGAAAAATCGGTATCGTGCAGCGGCTACAAGAACTTTACTCTCATAATGAGCATTCAGTGCATCTACAATTTGTTCAAAGTCTACATCACGAGGAGATGCGAGAGGGAAAAGTTTTTGCAATAGTACGAAGGTCTGGGGGCCCACAATCGATAAGAAAAGGTTCTTCACTCTCTGACCTGTAATTTGATGAGCCGTGACGAGTTCTTGAAACTGTGCGAAATAGTCGCTCCATTCTTCCTCACGTTCGTTGTACTGGCGGAACGTCGGAAGCGGTGCGGCGGCAGGTGTGGGCTGCTGATGCGACGGCTGTTGTTGAGTTGTCAACTGCGCCACCGCCTGGAGAAGTTGTGTTATTTGCGCCGTCTGTAACTGAATAATTTCCATTAAGTTTGGGTTCGGAGTAGTGGCCATGCTGACCGATTAGGCGCCGCGCATACAAGTAACTTATAACAAAACACAAATGCAATATGAAAGAGGACTCGCTCTGCAACAAAATACGTAACAGAATATGTTCCCCCAAAAATCTTATAATAAGGGTGGGTGGGCGGGAGCAATTTTTGCGTGCTCCGACTGCTGCTGTCTGGCTGCTGCAAGCGGGCTGGTCCAAGGTTCTATCACTCCTCGTCGCCACTTTTGTGTCCCAGCCTCGTCGTAGGTGTCGGTGGCCGAGTGGAACGCGACCGACACAGGATCAAAAATAGCACGCTGGTGCAGGTACGGAGGGGAGCAGCCAGAAACTATAAACACTAGAGTAAATTAGAAAGAGATATATATTGCACAGAATGTAACAATACTTAACTTTTACTTAGTACTGCAGAATGTTGATACATAGTTGTTAGAGGCCTGCCTAGTGCCTGTACGATAGCAAAGTCTTCACTGGTGCCTATCTGATTACGAAGGTCCTAACTGGTTGCTAACTCAGTCCCAAGTGCCCGGTGTCTTTCCGTGGTGGCCACGAGCGGGGTTGCAGCAGAGGGCGCTCGTGGCTGTCGTCGTGAGAACTCCGCGCCATGCGTGCATGGCGGCGCACGGCGAAAGTAGGTGGCGCGCACTTTGTACTTGTGCGACACCACAATTTTCTCCGATCGTGTGCAGACATGTGTTCTCGTTTTTCAATTCAGTGATTTCAAATAGATAAACGCGGTGTGTGTGAACCACTAATATTCGATCTCCTCTCCCCACCTATTTTAATTTTGCTGTTTCTTCTCCGAATTGTAGTACGCAATCTCTCTTTGTCAGTAATTCTCTCTTTTGTGTCCCAACTTCGTCGCCGCTTTTGTGTCCCAGCCTCGTCGTAGGTGTCGGAGGCCGAGTGGAACGAGACCGACACAGGAACAAAAATAGCACGCTGGTGCAGGTACGGAGGGGAGCAGCCAGAAACCATAAACACTAGAGTAAATTAGAAAGATATATATATTGCACAGAATGTAACAATACTTAACTTTTACATAGTACTGCAGAATGTTGATACATAGTTGTTAGAGGCCTGCCTAGTGCCTGTACAATAGCAAAGTCTTCAATGGTGCCTATCTGATTACGAAGGTCCTAACTCGTTGCTATCTCAGTCTGAAGTGGCCGATGTCCTTCAGTGGTGGCCACGAGCGGCGCTGTCGCAGAGGGCGCTCGTGGCTGTCGTCGTGAGAACACCGCGCCGTGCGTGCATGGCGGCGCACGGCGAAAGTAAGTGGCGCGCACTTTGTACTTGTGCGACACCACACCCCTCCCCCCCCCCAAACCGCCGCGCCGTCGTGGCGTAGGGCTGAGGGCCACGGCGACGGCACTGGGAGGAGGGCCTGGGCGGGGGCGTTACTGGTGGGACGGGCGTCGTAGCTGAGGCTGGGATCGAGACGCCGTCCGCGCCCCGGCATCCGCCTTGCGATCCTCCAGGGAACCCACCGAAACCTGGGGAAGGGCGCACCCCCCCGCCCAGAGGGAGCAGGTCATCTTCTTCTGAGGTGCGTGGCCCAGGCGGCGGCGGCACGCACGGTCCCGGAGTCCCTCTCGGTGACGCTGTCATCTGCGGCGGCGACAGCGGCGGCGTCGCGTCGATCTCCATCGGGACGATCTCGTAGTCCAGTAACGCTGGACCCGTTGACGAACGATGTGTTTGTGCTCCCTGGCGGTGAACTGGGTCTGGAATCAAGAAACCGGAGACAGGATCGCGTGGCCTGTGCAGGCGCAATTGGTTTGCGTGGCGCCGCAGCTCCGACCCTGTGGAAGAACGTACAACATACATATTGCTACCGAGCACGCGCTGAATGGTGCCCGGCAGCCATGTCTTCTTGTTTCTAGCAAACACCCTGTACAGCACCGGCGTAGAAACCTGAAAACGCGTAGCGCCATACGAACCGACTCGGTGCGTGGGAGGCTGCAGCAGGTGAAGGAGAGTGCGGTGACGGCGGCCGTGTAGCAGCTCGGCAGGAGACGGGCCGTCACGTGGCATGCATCGATACGTAGACAGGAAAATTTGAAGAGTTTGCTGCCTGGAGTGCTGACCTTTCATCTTCTCCATGTGAGACTTGAATGTTCGAACGAAACGTTCTGCTGCACCATTGGACTGGGGGTGAAAAGGTGCAGTGGTAATATGCTGAATGCCATTCACACGACAAAACTGTTGAAATTCCGCACTAACAAACTGAGGTCCATTGTCACTGACGATAGTTTCAGGCAAACCTTCGATGCAAAACACTAATGTTAAGGCACTAATTGTACTAGAAGCCGTCGTTGAGTTCATGGCAATCACAAAAGGAAACTTGCTGAAAGCGTCTACAACAATTAACCAGCGCGTATTCCAGAAAGGTCCGGCAAAGTCAATATGTAAACGTTGCCATGGTCCCTTGGGGCGTGGCCAGTCTGAGAAACGCTGTGGAGGAGCCGCCTGATGCTCCGCACAAACTGTACACTGTGATGTCATGCTCTCTGTCTGAGCGTCCATACCAACCCAGGTACAATGACGTCTGGCCAGTTGCTTTGTCCTAACAATGCCCCAATGTCCTTGATGCAGGAGGCGTAACACTTCTCGTTGCAGGGAACGAGGAACAATCACTCTTGCTTGGTCGTTGTCGGTATGCAACAACAGTACACCCTGACTTAAAGATAATGCATGACGTTGTGCAAAATAACGTCGAACCAGAGGCCGATCAATGTCTTTGGCTCTGGCAGGCCACCCTGAGCGAACAAAACGTGCTACCACACTTAGGTCTGCATCCGCAGCTGTTTCCTGTGCAACCCGACGAGAGTTCAAAGGAAAGTCTGCGACAGCGGAAGCATCTCTGGAGTCTATCTGACAACATGCCATTTCTGAAGAATCAAATGATACATCATGGCCAACCGGAAGTCGGGAAAGTGTGTTCGCGTTGGCATGTGTAGTGGTAGGTCTATACAAAATCTCATACTGATAATTAGACAATATCAAGGACCATCTCTGAAGCTTTTGTGCCGTTCGTGGCGGAATTGGCTTTGTGGGTGAGAACAACGACGTGAGAGGCTTGGGGTCTGTCAACAAATAAAATTTTCTGCCATAGAGATAATGATGAAACTTTGTGACGCCGTAAATGATTGCTAAGGCCTCCTTTTCTATCTAATTCTGTTGCGTTGGCGTCAGTAGCATGGACGCAAAGGCAATAGGTTGATCGTGAGATCCAATGCGATGTGACTGTAAGGGATGAATTCCTTGAGCATTAATCACATGGCCTAGGTACGCTATTTCAGTTTGAAAAAAACGAACACTTTGCTTTATTACAACGTAGACCTGCTGCAGTCAACACTTTGAAAAGGCACTCCAGGTTTGCTAAATGTTCTTCAACTGTACGTCCGGAAACCACAATATCATCTAAATAGTTCGAACAACACGGTACAGAAACTGTCAGCTGTTCCAAAAAAGCTGAAAAACAGCGGGAGCGGAATAACTGCCAAAGGGTAGGCGTTGAAATTGAAAAAGGCCCATGTGAGTATTAATGACGAAAAACTTTTGACTCGTCATCAAGCGGAATCTGTAAGTATGCCTCTGCTAAATCAATCTTAGAAAAGAAACGAGACTGTCCTAATTTGTCCATTAGTTGGTCAGGTCTGGGCAGGGGATAAGTGTCGACAATTGTTTGACTGTTCACTGTTGATTTGAAGTCCGCACAGAGACGAAGTTTTCCAGACGGCTTTGGTATAATGACTATAGGCGAGGCCCACTGACTCGCAGAAACAGGAGAAATCACCCCACTATCTTGCCAACGTTTAAGTTCTTCGGCAACTGTATCCCGCAATGCGATAGGCACTGGTCTAGCTTTACGAAATTTTGGAACTGCAGATTCTTTTAAAGTTACGTGTGCCACGAAGTCTTTTGCACAACCTAGTTCCGGCGAAAACAAGTCACTATATTTGTCACACAATGCATTGATTTTATCCTGAGGCACTATTGACGAAATTTGAAGCACATCTCTTTGAATTGATAAACCAAACAAGTCAAAAGCATCTAGTCCAAAAATGTTCTGTGTCGATTTGGCCTGAAGAACTACAAAAGCAACTGTTTTTGTAACACCTTGAAAAGAGGCAGGCAGGCTACACGTTCCTAGCACGGGAATATTTTGACCTGTGTACGCTGTTAACACTTGTTGACACGGCGACAATTTTGGCGAACCCAGAAGTTCATATGTGTCTTTATTTATTAATGTAACAGCGGAACCAGTATCAAGCTGAAATTGCACAGTCTCATTTTCTATAGAGAGAGTAACAAACAGCTTGTGCTTCTGGCGCACGACCGGTGCGCGAATGTGGGCAACGTCTAATACATATTGTTTTCTGCGCTTGCGCGGGTTGCGTGCGGTAGGAAGCGGCGCATACTCGGCACACAGCGGATTAAACACACTGTCACTAGATGACACTACCGCCGGATCGGCGTCCGCGCAATGCGAGGCTACTGCACTAATATTACTTTGAGTAGCTACATCAAGTCTACAGTCACTAGCTACACAGTACTGGGCACTATCACAAGGAGAAGTTGCAGAAGGCACTATTTTCACTGCAGGAATGCACTGTTCATAGTCATTTTGCGTGTCCCGAACCCTTTTCCGTTGCACTGTTGTACGCGCCCGTCGGCGCTTGCTACGTGGTGCACTATATAGTTTTGCCATAGGCGCAGAACTACTTTCTTGCAATTGAGATCCAAGGAAAGCACTGTTCAATTCCACAGCCCGTATAACATTTACAGAATGAACTGTTCTCGCACTCTGCGAAGCACTGTTTCTAACGGTACCGTTCTTTGAGTTTTTAATTTGCATACACACAGACTGTACATGTCCCGATTTGCCACATTGATAACAGGTTGCGTTGCGACTAGGGCAATGAGCACGTTTGTGGCGAGATACACACTGAGGGCAAGACTTACGAACATTTTTCTGAAATGAGCGTTGGCGCCCGTTATTCAAATTACTGTTTCTAACACGACGGGGCGACCTTTGCGTCGCACTTTTACACTGGCTACTGTTCACTGTCTGTTCAGCACGGCCGGTAGAAAAATAAGAATCACTAGGGCTAGAATGCGAACTACGGCTAGGAAAGCGTCCGTTGCGGCGCACTGAGTTTACACTGTGGCTTTGCATTTCTACATCTGCTAAGTCAAAAGTATCATGTGCTTCTATAAGCTGCAGTACACTGTCTAATGAAGGGTCAGATTGTTTTAGAATTGCTGCTCTAATTCTGGGGTCCTGAATATTCTGCGTAATCGCATCTCGCAACATAACGTCACTATAAGAAAGTCCACAAGAGCAAGAAATTTACATTGGCGGGTTAAGCCCTTCAATTCCGTAATCCACTCTTGGTGTGACTGCTGCGGTAATTTTTTAAGTCTGAAAAATCGGTATCGTGCAGCAGCTACGAGAACTTTTCTCTCATAATGAGCATTCAGTGCCTCTACTATTTGTTCAAAGTCTACATCACGAGGAGATGCTTGCGGGAATAGTTTCTGCAGTAATACGAAGGTTTTGGGGCCCACCACAGACAATAAAAGATGCTTAACAGTCTGACCTGTAATTTGATGAGCCGCGACGAGTTCTTGAAACTGTGCGAAATAGTCTTTCCATTCTTCCTCACGTTCGTTGTACTGGCGGAACGTAGGAAGCGTTACGGCGGCAGGTGTGGGCTGCTGAAGCGGCGGCTGTTGTTGTTGTTGGTTGGCTGCTTGCGCTGTGAGCTGGGACACAGCCTGTAGGAGTTGCGTTATTTGCGCCGTCTGTAACTGAATAATTTCCAAAAAGTCCACAAAACACGTAACAGAATATGTTCCCCCAAAAATCTTATAATAAGGGTGGGTGGGCGGGAGCAATTTCTGCGTGCTCCGGCTGCTGCTGTCTGGTTGCTGCAAGCGGGCTGGTCCAAGGTTCTATCACTCCTCGTCGCCACTTTTGTGTCCCAACTTCGTCGCCGCTTTTGTGTCCCAGCCTCGTCGTAGGTGTCGGTGGCCGAGTGGAACGAGACCGACACAGGAACAAAAATAGCACGCTGGTGCAGGTACGGAGGGGAGCAGCCAGAAACTATAAACACTAGAGTAAATTAGAAAGATATATATATTGCACAGAATGTAACAATACTTAACTTTTACATAGTACTGCAGAATGTTGATACATAGTTGTTAGAGGCCTGCCTAGTGCCTGTACGATAGCAAAGTCTTCACTGGTGCCTATCTGATTACGAAGGTCCTAACTGGTTGCTAACTCAGTCCGAAGTGGCCGATGTCCTTCAGTGGTGGCCACGAGCGGCGTTGTCGCAGAGGGCGCTCGTGGCTGTCGTCGTGAGAACGCCGCGCCGTGCGTGCATGGCGGCGCGCGGCGAAAGTAAGTGGCGCGCACTTTGTACTTGTGCGACACCACACTCTCTGAGCCTTGTATAACGTCCTTCAATAGCTTCTTTATGTAATTCTTATTCTTATTTTTCCGACTTTGTAATTATTTCACTTTTACGTGTTTTGGAGATTGGACTTCATACGTCTCAGTAATCGCTCCCTATCACGTGTAGCTGCATTTCTTTTGCTTCCTTATATAATTCTAAGCATTTCTATGGGCTGCATGCTATAGTTAATTTTCTTTATTTTTCGGAAACTGAATTTATTCAATTTTATCGGTTTTCGGAACCACGTGGGTCCGAGTTCCGACTTCCGGGGTTTGCAGCTAGTCGCCTGAATTCACGCCGCTTCTCATATAAAACCAGTACCTAGATCTATTTCTAACAGACTGCAACTTAAGAATCCACTGTGATTTTGTAAAATGAATCCGATTTTCAACCACTTCACCTTCCGCGGAGTGCGTTCATGTAACGTAGCCGTGTGTCGCCGTTAGCGTGTTTGCTCGCGGTCCAGTTCAGATGTAATTTAACTTGCTATACACACGCAGTGCGCCTCGGTTGCACAGTGGTAGAGCGCCAGACTACAAATCCAAAGGTCGCAGGTTCGATCCCCGCCAGGTCCTAGGATTTTTATCTGCCACTTTCCACTTCTTTCGCCTCTGGCAGTATTGCTCATGTGAAAAATACTGAGTAGCACCGTGGTTGGGAACCCACGTTAAACTGTAGGTCCCCCTATAATTGGCTGGGTAAGTCAGTTCGAAGGTCGGAGGAAGGCAACGGCATATCACCTCCAAACAGGACCATGCCTAGTAAAGCACTGTGGTGTTCAAACCAATCTTCGGATTGT
The DNA here is from genome assembly GCA_026315105.1 of Locusta migratoria. Taxonomy (NCBI): domain Eukaryota; kingdom Metazoa; phylum Arthropoda; class Insecta; order Orthoptera; family Acrididae; genus Locusta; species Locusta migratoria. The sequence goes on from CM048748.1 coordinate 457,268,601, forward strand.
TGACTGTTTTTTTTATACACACGCACCATCTCATAACAGGCACGACAGACCAGAGCCAGCTTCAAAGTGTTTTTGTACATTGTGTTTTGTGCTACCTCCGACTTGCTGAATTTCGCCTACGATAGTGGCGCTTGCTTCCGCCTAGTCTCAGCACGCTGATTTTGGTTAGTTTCGCTGTGGTATTGCGTGTGTGTGGGCGAAACAGTGTTGTTCGCGAATCCTTCCCCCCAGTAGCGTTAAATCATGTATAATTTAGACTGGGCACCGATCACATTAATCTATGTAAGAGATGCATTTTTATTGTGTTAACGAAATTGGTTCCCCATTTTGCTTGTTTTCTATCTGAATAAACAAGTTTAAGTTCAGCATAATCCGTAAGTTGACTATAAATTGTAGTTTTAGGGCACCTTTCCTCATTTATTTAATACTGTTCTTCACAAGTGCTGAGAAGAAGCTCAGATGCAATTTTTCGTATGTCTAAAATCCGCTGCGCCATAAATGTTTTCTTAGCCACCTTTCTAAGATAACATTAATTGTGGTGGCTTGCTTATTAATGTCTGTGTGTAATAACGTGTGATCTTCGATGTATATTGACCACTTCCTTTTATTGAAGTAATTTGAAACGACTCAGTTCTCAGTTTGAGCCAGGGAACAAGGTTTTGTAGCAGGGAGTAACCGGTAGTTCACACGGACCTTATTTGCTTTAGTGATAAAACAAAGCTCTTGTTTCGTACAGTGGTCACTACGGTCAGAGGTTCGAATCCCCCCTGGGGGGGCATGGATATTTGTGCCGTCCTTAGTGATAGTTAGTTCATAAGTAGTTAGTAAGTTTAGGGACTGATGACCCTGTAGTTAAGTCCCATAAGCTATACAAGAACTTGAAACACCGTACAGTCGCTATACCTAATTTTTGCCTTCCATTTCTCTCAGCCCAACATGTCCTCTCGTCTCAGTCCCTTCTCTCTCGGATTGTCAGTGATGCAGTCCATCCATCTTCTCTTTGGTCTGCCTCTTCTTCTCCTGCCCTCCACTTGTAACTCCATTGTTGTCTGTAATAGGTGTCCTTCATCCGTTCTCATCACATGTCTGTACCATTGTAGTCTTCCTTCCTGGACTTTCTTCAATGCCTCCACTACACTTGTATGCTCTCTGGTAAGATCACTTCTTATGTTCTCCTCGGTTTCCCCATCATGCACCTCAGCATACGAATCTTAGCCAAGTTTAATTTCTTCTCCTGCACTTTCTTTAACTGCCAGATCTCACTACCAAACAACATAGATGGTCTCACCACCACTTTCAATATTTTTCCTTTTGCCTTTGGTTTTATTATTTTGCCGCGGTGCACACTTGGTACCTTTTCCATTGGCACCACGTCATCTGCAGAACAACCCGACCACACAGTCAGCTCCTGCACTCCACATCCATCACTATACTGAACAGGTATGGGCTTAGTGCTGACTCTTGATGCAGTCCTACCATGACAGGGAACTTCTCTGTCACTCCGACACTAGATCTTACTTTAGAGCAGGCAGTATCATATATGTCTTTGACCAGTCGAACATACTTTTCTGGTACACCCCTCGTTGTCAGGCTTCTCTGCAGTACATCTCTTGGTACTGTATCAGGTGTATAAACACTTGGTGTAGATCTCTTTGTCGCTCCCTATACTTTTCCATCAGTTGCCTCAGGATAAAGGTTGCATCCACCGTTCCTCTTCCTGGCATAAATCCAAACTGCTTATCCGAGATTTCTGTTTCTTCCCTGATCCTTTTATCCATACTTTTCTCTCAGATTTTCATCGTATGGGATGTTGGCTTAGTTCTCCTGTAGTTCTTGCACTCTTGAATATCTCCTTTTCCTTTATATATTGGCACCACTGTACTTCCCCCTCCATATTGCTGATACTTTTTCTTTTTTATGTATCCACTGTACTTCCCCCTCCATATTGCTGATACTTTTTCTTTTTTATGTATCTTCTTCATCTGGCCCCATAACAGGTCTGCTCCGATCTCTTCCAGTGCCTTCCAAGCCTACCTTTCCATTTTCCCTAATGCTTCAGATACTTCTTCTCTGGTGATAACTGTCATTAAATTTTAGTTTGGAGTTGACCTCTCTTGATCTCTTCTCGGGTGCTCCTCCTTCAGCAACTTCTGAAAGTAGTCGTGCCATCTTTGTCTCCTAACTGTCTCATTCCCAAGCAATTTCACATCTCCGTCCTTTACTCGTCTTATATATCATGGATGATTAAGCCATTCCATTAAGTACAATATTGAAAAACTTAAATTGTTATTTTGGCCAAAACTAGCCGTAACCGAAACCGCACATTCACTCAGTCCCTGGTTGACAGCATTTATAAAGTGACCCACCATGTCGGCTATAGCTGAGCAGCAGCCGGCTGCCTGTTTGGCAGCACTGTAGCGCCACTTAACCCCAGCAGCACAACGGTACATTAGGTTACACGGAGCACCAACCAAGGGCACCTTTTGCCCATGTTACAATAAGCCGTAAATCCTGTGAAATGCACTTGTTTCGTTTTTGTATCTTTGCTACCAGCTATTGTGTTGCAAAGATATTAACATTTTATGATCCTTATTACAGTACTGCCATCTTGGATTGTCCGCAGTTATAGGACCGAAAAGGTAAGCTTCGCAGTCTCGTGAAATTTTGTGGACACACATACCACTACTGACAATAATTGTAGCTGCAATTATGTTTGTTATGATTTTAAATACCTGGGAGAAACTGAAATGAGAGATAATGGACACCGATTTTACAAGTAAGTTTGTTCTTCACATTAGGTGGTTGTAGGGAAGATAGTAAAATTTATAGTAGCTTGGAGAACCAGGCCAGGGCGAAATGTGCCCTTGAGCATAACATTCCTATATTTTATTTGCAGTTTTTAAATTTGTAACCTTAGAAATGTTTGGTGTAGTACTTTATAGGGTCAGAAACAAATAGAAAATGCCCCCTTAACCTTTAAACACATGCAGTGTTATGGTAACAAACAGTCAAGAGTGGAGGTCTAGAATTACCGCTACAAAGTTTAGGTATCTTTATAAGTAATTCTTGGAAATAACTTCAATATTTGTATATTTACATAATAAAAGACAACACATGTATTATTTAAATCGTTTTATGTGTTTACAATATTCAGTGTTAACAAAAACTTTGTAATTTATCTTTTTTGGCTTTTTATTTTTATAGCTCAGTAAAATTACACAAATTCAATTAAAAACTTACTTATCATTAAACTCTTTGTTTTCTTGATAGAATAAGTGCACAAATGAAATTAAAACTATAAAAATAGCTAATTTGCAAAAACAATTTATAGCACATTTTAGGTGCCTACAAAAATATTCGTTTCCTTTGAGTTCACAGGACAAATAATAATTGATTGTCTTTGAATGATGATTACAAGTTTGTTTTGCAAGTTTTGCGTATTCAGAGAGCTCTTCTTACCTTTCGAGATTAGGCAAAAGTAGCACCTTCGCTTTTTAGAAGCTGCATTAGGCGTTTATAAGGTTTGTTCTCTACTAATCAGTTTGCACATAATTTCCTGTATATATTTGGATTATTTTCTAATCTACCTCAAACGTATGGCTTTACAAAATCATTTTCAAATGACTTTACGTATACTCCATGGCTTGTTTTCTTGTAACAGTTCTAAAATATCCTCATTACAGAGAAAGAGAGCTATTGTTATAAGTATATTTAAATGAACGCAAATTTTTGTATTAGTAAACTGTAAATAAATACTTTGTTTTACTGTTTCATAATTTTACTGTTTTCATGATTACATGAAGATGAAATGTTTTCCAAATTTTTATTTCTGTTGCTAATATCATCATCATCATCATCATTAGCCGTTTCAATCATTAAATGATGTGGCCTCTTAGAGTCTTGGAGTCAGGTGGGTTTTGAGCAGTCCTCTCCAAGTGGCAGGGTCTTGAGCAGTTCTCTTCCAGGTGCCACCAGCGATCTTCTTGTTATCTCTGTCCCATGTGTCTGGTGGTCTTTCTCTAGACCTTGGGCCCCATGCTAGCTTCGTCCACCTGCTGTCTTTTCTTCTCGTGATGTGGCTGGCCCACTGCCATTTCAAGGAGCCGACTGTCCCTAAGACGTCCTTAACCTTCGTCACAGATGGGATGTCATCTGCCCTTTTCCTATCCTCTCATGTATAGCCCAGCACTGATCTTTCCATGGTTCTCTGTGCTGTCCTCAGCTTCACTTTCATAAATGAGTTCAGTGTTCATGTGTGACAACCATACGACAGCACAGGAACATTGCATTGTTCAAATATATATTTCTTCAGATTTACTGGCAATTTTGATCTGAATGCTGTTGAATTCCTTCTAAATGCTTGGCAGTCAAGTTTTATGCGCTGATAGATTTCAGTTTTTACATGTCCTTTCATATTTATAATCTGGCCAAGGCAGACATATTCACTGACCTCTTCTAATGGACTGTCGTTGACTTTCACATCCCCAGGTGGCATCCATTGTTTGAGATTACTTTCGTTTTGGAGAGGTTCAAGTTCGAGCCTACCAACTGACATTACAATGCAAGATCCTTAACTAAGTTTTGGAGCTCTGCGAGGTCGTTGGCCAGTAAGGCAATATCATGAGAAAATCTCAGGTTGGTAAGCCTTTTTCCATTAATTTTATTTCCCTCACCGTCCCAGCTCAGCTTTGACATAGCTATTTCCACTACAGTCGAGAACAGCTTTGAGGAGGGGGGATCGCCTTGCGTGACACCCTTCATGATGCGGAATTGTTGTGTTGATTTGCTGATATTAACATACACTGAAGAAGTCTTGCAGATATTCCTGAGCACTTCAGTGTGGACAGCCGCGGTGGCTGAGCGTTCTGTGGCGCTCCAGTCACAGTCTGCACGGCCACTATGGTCGGGGGTTCCAATCCCCCCATCGGGCATGGATTTTTGTGCCGTCCTTAGTATTAGCTAGTTCATAAGTAGTTTGTAAGTAAGGGGCTGATGACTCTGTAGTTAAGTCCCATAAGCTCTACAAACATTTGAACATTTGAAATACTTCCTAAAAGCATGCGTGGGATCTACATATACCCCAACAATGTAAAACAGGTACTTACCACTGGAGGAGGGCAGCACCTGTCCATCTACTGCAAGCATTCGCAGCGTACTGAGAATATCTAAAATGACGAGTTTGTAGTGTGCCAACAATGGAAATTATAAACGAATACTATCTCGTGGGGTCTGCTCAGTCATCGCCCGTGAAGTTAAAGGTTAAAGATCAAAACCAACTGCAGAACGATCTGAATAAGATATCAGTATGGTGTAAAAATTGGCAATTGACTCTAAATAATGCGAAGTGTGAAGTCGTGCACATGAGTATGAAAAGATATCCATTAAACTTTGTTTACAAGATAAATCAATCAAAAGTGAAGGCTGTCAACTCCACAAAATACCTAGGAATTACAATTACTTCTGACATAAACTGGAAAGAACACGTAGATAATGTCATGGGAAAGGCGAACTGGAGACTGAGTTTTATTGGCAGAACCTTTCAAACACGCAACAGAACTACAAAAGAAACTGCATACACTACGCTTGTTCGTCCATTTCTGGAGTATTGCTGCCCAGTGTGGGATCCTTATTGGGTGGGTTTGACGGAGGACATGGAAAGAGTCCAAAGAAGGGCAGCTTGTTTCGTATTATCACGATGCAGGGCAGACAGCGTTACATGAATGATACAGGATCTGGTATGGGAATCATTACAACAACGGCGGTTATCGCTGTGGTGTGGGCTACTTACGAAATTCCAATCGACAACATTCTCCTCCAAATGCGAAAATATATGGTCGACTCCCACTTACATAGGTAGGAAAGATCATCAGAATAAAATACGAGAAGTAAGAGCTCGAATGGAGAGATTCAGGTGTTCTTTCTTGCTGGTCGCGGTGGCCGAGGGGACTAAGCCGCTCCAGTCATGGTCTTCACGGCCACTACAGTCAGGGGTTCGAATCCCCCCTCGGGCATGGATATTTGTGCCATCCTAGTTCGTAAGTAGTTCATAAGTAGTTTGTAAGTTTAGGGACTGATGACCCCGTAGTTAAGTCCCATAGACTATACAAACATTTGAAACATTTGTGTTCTTTCTTCCCGCACGGTATTCGAGAATGGAATGGGAGATGAATAGTATAATGGTGGTTCGATGAACCCTCCACCAGGCACTTAAATGTGATTCGCAGAGTATCCTATGTAGATGTAGAAACCATGAATGATGATTATTACATGATTTTATTTATTTATTTATTTTTGTATAAAAGACATACGACAGGCAATTTTTCAAAATGTTCAAATGTATCAGACCAAACTGCATGGTCATCAGTCCGTAGCTTACAAATTACTTAAACCTAGGTAAACTAACCTAAAGAGAACACACACACACCCATGCTGCATTGAGTACTCGAACCTTCACGGCGAGCAACCACGCAGTCCACAGCGAGGCGCTTTAGACCGTTCGGCTACTCCACCGCGGCGGCAATTTTTTCTCGTGGTTGTAGGGTTAATGTAACTCCAGTATTGGCACCTGGTAATTTTTCTGCGCCGTAGACCCGGCAACAGCGCTTGCTCCAGAACCCGCGCGGGCCAGCTACACCGCCCCCGCACAGTGGCGCAGCTCAGTTCGGCGGCCGCTGTTCTTTCTTGTTCTTTTTTCTCGTCGGTAATTTGTCATGGCGCGCTGTCACTCCGCCTGTTTAGGAACGCGGGCGATAATCGCTGCGGCATCGACCGCGCCTGACGCTCCGCCTGCTGATTACGAGCGGCCCGCCGGAGAAGAGAGAGCGCAAAAAAGAAAAGAGGCGAAAGAAAAGAAAAGAAAGGAGCGGAGGAGAGCGGGCGGCATCGACCGCGCCACTTTGTATACAAGTAAATGCGCGCCGAGCTGCTTTATGCGCCGTGAGTGATGGCGGGGCCCCGCACCGCGCTGGCTGCTGCTGGAGCAGGCACGAGGCTGATGGCCCAAGTGATCGGCCCGCGGCCGAAACTCCACTACAGTCTCCGTGTCACAGACCAACGTACGCAACTTTCAGTACAGTCCTTCTGGCTGCGAGACCCCACTGTTACTCTTCAACCCGTAACTACTATCTGTGGTCTCTCGGACCGCTACGACGTTTTAAGTCAAGATATTTCACACAGCCCTGCCAAGCTAAAGGACTGTTCCGTGTACCTTCCTGGTGGCCGACAAGGTCCACGTGCCAGCATTCTTGCAGTGTTGCTGCTCTTTGTTCCGTATTTACGAGCCTTGCGCGGCCTCAGTGTTGGCGTGCCGCTGGCGCAGGCTCTGCCTCGTAGCGCCTGGCCAGTCGGCTTCGTGAGCCAGCATAGGGGGTGCTGGGTGAGCGCGGCCTGCTAAGCGACAGCGCTGTGGCTGCTGCTGTGGCCTCTCTCTCGCTGTTGTTGTTCCGTGTCTTGTTTCTCCATGGCGGGAAAAGCTGAACGTCCAATGCAACGCATTTTACGTGAAGCAGATGTGGATGATCCAGAACGTTTCGGTGAATCCTCCGATGATTTTGACGACAGCGATAATGACCATGATTTTGAGGAATTACACTAATTCAGAGCAGAAACCTGAAAGTGATGAAGATGTGACACCTGACGATGACGAAGCAACTTACTTCTTCGGTAAGTACAGATGATTTCGATGGTGAAAAAGCAGCCAGCAGCCAACATATGAACAAGGCAACACAACATCGTCTTACAGCATACTGCGGCAGACGGCTCAAGTCTTCAGAAACCCTTCTGCTTTGGAGGTATGGAATCTGTTCTTTACACAAGATACTCTTCACGAAATTGTTCTATGGACAAAACTGAAAATTTCGCAGCTTACACCACAGTATGCGAATGATCGCTTCTCCTATCTACAAGATGTTGACGTCATTGAATTGAAGGCACTAATCGGCCTGTCAGTGTATTCAGCGGTTTTCAAATCGGGGTACAAGTCGGTTTACAGCCTGTCTAAAACCGACTGACGCGCTCCAGTCACGGTCAGCACGGCCACTACGGTCGGGGGTTCGAATCCCCCCTCGGGCATGGATATTTGTGCCGTCCTAGTTCGTAAGTAGTTTGTAAGTTTAGGGACTGATGACCCCGTAGTTAAGTCCCATAGACTATACAAACATTTGAACATTTGAGCAACCGATGGAACAGGCAGAGATATTTTCAGATGCCCTGTTAGTAAAGAAAGATTTCTGTTTTTACTGTATTCATTACGATTTGACAACCTAGATGATCGGGAGAAAAGAAAGAAAATAGACAAGGCAGCAGCAGTTTCACAAATCTTTCTGCGTATAATCGGAAACAGTCAATTTTGCTATTCTGTAGGTACAACAGTATGTGTCGATGAAATGCTTGTACCTTGAGCCTCACATGAAGCGTAGACTTTCTATTGGACACTTGCCACGAGAGGTGAGTGGCACCATTAGAAGATTACTGGATATACATGATGAGCCTCATACACCAAAACAGTTTGAAAATCGAAGAACGTGTGCCTTTTGTCCTCCTCATCTGAAGAAGAAAACACGGTATCCGTGTCAACGGTGTGGTGTTCCAATTTGTTTGGGGTGTTCTAGAAAGGTCTGCGTGATGTGTATGCGGGGTCAAAGCGACTAAAAGAGTATTTAGAGGCACACAGAAGGATATCTTTAGTTTGTACTTTGTTTTATAAGGAAAATGTGGCAACCTTTTTGGGAGAATCGTAAATGGAAAGGAGATTTCGCATACAATTTACTATAATTCAAATGAGATTTTTGTATCTAATCACGCTGTCAATTTGTAATGTAATCTCTATAATGATAATCTATGGATGTGTAGAGAAATAATTACTTGCTGTTCTCTTCGGAGCACAAAAAATAAAAATTTACTGCAAATTGTGCTGTGTTTTACTTCTCGTCATGTTATTCATATTATGTTGTTGAAAAAAAGTCAAATTCTACTAATGCCACCTCTAAGAAGTGTAATGAACGACAGGAAGCCATGAAAATATATATTTAGCAAAACACTAGTTTAATATATGGATAATAAGAGAGCGGTCTGAAAGACCCCTCCCTAGTAGTTGCGTTCCTGTCAACGTCTATAGTAGTTGAGGGTTAAGAAACTAACCGATATTTCGCCCACTTGCAACAGTGGCCGAAACGTTGCAAGGTAGCAGTCTTGCCTCGTAATGTTACATGTGCTTCCACATACCAAAAGGTTCTTGTTTCCGATATTTTGGATATTTGCATATTTTATTGAAATGTTTCGTAAATATTAATATATTACTCGCAGTCATAAGAAATTAATATTCTCTCAAGATTGTACGTAAACCTCTGTGCAAAGTGGTCGGACGCAGAGGATACCGTGCTCACGGGTGCGGTTCGTCTAGGGGTATGCTTGTCCACTGTTGGTCGAGCTGATCTCTCGGGTGTCCGATAGTTGATTGTCGTGAGTGCACTCGTGCTCTCCCGATAATCCATTTGTAGTCTGGGGCAACGTCCCAGAGATAAATTAAATTGGTCCCAATCCCTCGGTGCCGACCAAGGTTTTCAGGAGGTTTTCCTTGGTTGTAAGGCGTATGCCGGAACTGGTAAGCCCCTCCCACTTATTCCCAATTGGGATCCCTCTTTGCCCCACTATCAGCTTGTCTGATAATTGGCTGAATAGAACCGCGACTCTTTATTGGCCGGATCTCAAACAGCCCGCTCCACTCCTCGGAGTGGACAATGAAAAGAATAAGGTTTTTTTTCTGTGAAAAGAATACAAAGACAATGAAATATTCAATTCTTCCCATCTATAAAGATAGGAGATGGATCTCCATTTTCCTTCTTCTTGTTCGAACATTGAGACAGGAAAGTCGTAAATGATCTGAGCTCTGTAATTATTACTAATCTTTCCAAGATTTCTATGAGCTATGTAAGTGATGTAAGTTTTATGTAGATATGCTGCTTTTTTAAAATCCAATTATAAGCTCTGCAATTTAACAAAACATCAAATGTGTTCTCATTTAGCAGAAAATTGATTCCTTTATTTTTTTCCTCCTCACATTTTATTAACTGTAATGCAATTTATTTTTCAAGACAACGGATTCCACCATTACAAGTAATTACGAAACTAATTGTTGGAGATGAGTTCCGAACAGTAACCATTTTCATTCCATTCTTTCACTAACTAATAGTTCTGAATACGACCCTAATTTTGTGCCGACTTATTAAATTTCAGTTTAAACAATTTGAGCTAGCCGTGGACTTTGTTAGTAAGTGATAACGATAGTAAATGATGTCTCTAACAGGTTCACGGCGGTTTTCCATCAACAACAAGTTTTTAGTGCGTACTTTGCCTATTCTTTTAAAGTGCTGCATTTTTTCTTATTCTTTTTAAAAAAACAGACGCACCTTTCATGGCTCACGTAAATGCAAAGACACCAAGTTGAAATATTTTTCCCGTTTAATCTTTATAGCACCGTCACTGATAGTTCAAAAATATAATCTGGCTTTTACAGCGATTTCATTCAAATTAATATTGCTTTAATTTATCTTTATTAAAATCTCGGACTAATTTCATTTGCAGGAGCTATTCCATTTCCAGAATATTTGCATACAGATATTAATTAAATAATAGGTATCTCTAAAAAATATTAGCCCAACAATTTGGGGAAATGTTTCACCCTCTAGCTACATTGCATTATTATATTACACTACATTATTTTATTGTATAGAGGGAATTTGTAGCGTATTTTTCGGAATGAAAGACATTCTTCTATCGTTATATAATTTACGATAGAGAATTATATTTTGCATTACGAATGATTCTCATTTCAGGCAACACTCCAAAGCGAATTATACTCCTTAAACAATGTCTTACTGTTTAGTTAATATATGAAGACGTAGATATTTTTTCTAATTTCTAAAAAATTATTTTAGCGATTTCATTTCCTGAAAATACTTCACAAGCTTTGCGTTTATTCATCATTAACACTGTATAACAAACTAATTTCTATTTAATTTAGAACTAAAAATTGCGTTCATTTAACACAAAATGCTCTCTCTATATGCAGGCCCATGTCTTTGTGTTATGGGATCCCCAACACTGAGACACCCACTGGGCCGGCCGCGGTGGCCGAGGGGACTGAGGCGCTCCAGTCACGGTCTGCACGGCCACTACGGTCGGGGGTTCGAATCCCCCGTCGGGCATGGATATTTGTGCCGTCCTAGTTCGTAAGTAGTTTGTAAGTTTAGGGACTGATGACCCCGTAGTTAAGTCCCATAAGCTATACAAACATTTGAACTCCCACTGGGCTGGTTGTTTTGTAGTCAGTACTTCCTCCTGTGGCAAGGCTTTGCGCCATCTCCCCCCCCCCCCCCAGACAGAGAAACACTGCTTTGCCTACAGAACCAGAAAATACTGTTCTGAACTACACAGTGGCCTCTCCACGGGATGCAGTAAGACAAAGGGAAAAGGAGAAAAGGTGGTGAATAACTTTAAATTGTCAAAATAATCTCGTATCATACGAAACTCGTCCTAAATTTGGTTCACTCTTATTAAGAAAACTTGTTTACAGCTGTTATAGTCAGTTGCTAAGTAAATATTTACAAGTTTTCTAACGTCACCTAGCAACTTAACACCTCTCGTGAAACGTGGCACCGAACTTCCCTCCGAAGTCTATGTCAAGCGCCTAATATATATATATATATATATATATATATATATATATATATATATATATATATATATATATATATAGTTCATATTTCTATCTTTCCTTAAAACACAAACAGGTCCTTATAGCCCGCGGGAGAAAGATAAACATCACATTCAAAGTTTAAACTCTTTACCACCAATTCAGTCATGAAACTGGCGTTGGAGCGAAAATTCACAGCCTACTATATTTTAGTTTCACATTTAAAAAACTAATGTTTCATTTGAATGCGTCTTGAAAATCAGTAGCCTGTTATAAACTTTTCAAACTGAGGGTGTTTTCTTCCTATAAAGTCTTGAATATCTCCATTTTCACATTAAATAATAAATCATTCCATATAGATGATGAAATATTTAAACTCTTCCTCAGTCAAACATTACATGTTTATTCGTCAACTTGCAATACAAGCATATACTATTAGCTTCTGATCCAATCATACATTCACAAGGACATAATCTGAACTGAGGAACATCCATAGCAATAATAAAAATGTTAAAGAATCTTTTTAGAGGACGATCGATGTCCCGCAATATAGAAGGCGCAGAGACGTCCGCTACTCCGTGACGTCACATAACGGCCAGCTCCTGTTTATTGCAGTACCTCTCCCAACCATGAAACAAACAGAAACAAACACAAAACATTCTTCTTAAATATCATATCATAAAAATCATTACTCAACAATTAATAAATCGTTTTCATTAATACGCAATGTTTAATTTTCATTTCCTGCAAAACAAAGCTGATATGTGAGAGTAGCGGCTCACAAATCTGTCCCACTACAGTGAGTAATCTGTGGCGTGTAGAGCAACCAAATAAGAAAGGTGTATGCAGGATAGCTCATACACCTGTGCCGCGGCGGATCGGCCGAGCGCATTGAGGCGCTATGCTAAGATGCACGAGGCCGCTCCCCGTCGGGGGTTCGAATCACCCCTCGGGAATGGATGTTTGTCCTGTCTTTAGTATAAGCTAGTTCATAAGTACTTTGTAAGTTTAGGGACTGATGACCCTGCAGTTAAGTCCGTTAAGCTTAACAAACATTTGAACATCATGTACCTGTTGATAAGAAAAAGTAATCAGTAGAGGTGAAGAATATAAGGGTAGGCTACCGCGGTCATTGCCACATCAGAAAACTTCTTCTAGGGTGTGAGACCACACTGTCACTCTTTAAGAAACTGACTGACGTTTCGCCTACTTGCAGCAGTGGCCAAAACGTTGCAAGGTTGCAGTCTTGCCCTCTAGCTACCTTTCCACGTTATTGTTTATATCTTTTGTATTCCGCGCATCCTATGTTATTTTGCTGCCCAAGTAACAAAACTCGTCTACCACCTTTATTGTTTCGTTACCTAATGTGATTCCTTCAGAATCGCCTAATTTTCCTATACTGCATTCCACTACCCTTGTTAATCTTCATCTTATAGCTCCTTTCAACACACTGTCCATTCCGTTAAACTGCTCATCCACGTCCTTCGCTGTCTGTAAAACAATTACAGTGTCAATGGCAAAATGCAATGTTTTTATTTCATCACCTTGAAATTTACTTTCTTCTCCAAATATGTCCTTCCTTTCCGTCGCAGCTTGTTCGATGTATAAATGGAACAACATTGGAGAAAGGCTGCAACCCTCTCTTACTCCCTTCACAACGAATGTTTCCCTTTCATGCCCTTTGACTCGTATAATTTTTGTCTGACTGTATTTCGCCTGTCTTAAAACATCTTACGCACCAGGTGAAATATTTTGTCAAGGGTGGCTCTCCCAGAAACTTCATAAGCTTTGACGCAATTTCCTCTATTGCAGGGGCCTTGGTTCGACTTAGGTCTTTCAGTGCTCTATCAAATTTATTTCTCAGTATATTATCTCCTATTTCATCTTCATCTACTTCCTCCTCACTTCCTACAATATTGTCTCTAAGAAGGAAAGTACTTGGGCTCTAACAAACACATATACATCAAAATCGTATGAGAGATAATGTAAAGATCCCTTATTGCTCAAGCGATACTCCCGCATCTGCAAAACTCTGCAGTCGTCCGTTAGAGGCCTCTGCGTGTGCCTTGCCACATTGCACTTTGACCTGTCGGTTCGCCAGTAGGGACGGTGCAGTGTGCCTCCGAAGTTGCGTTTTGTGATGTTATTTGTGTGGTGAAGCTTCAGATGGGGCGGCGATTGCTAATCAATCCTGCTAAAGTATTTCGATTGGTTGAGATGAAGTTACGAAGAACCATTCTTCGTGAAGATGGTATTAGTGTAGAAGATGAATCATTCGCATACTTTCTCCTATCTCTTATGGAACAGAAATATGAGCATAAGTTAGATACTGTTGTAACACTAACACATAATGATGATAATAGGGATGATAATGACGAAGAACTCATTGCAAGCGATAGTGCTACGGTAAGTGCGGGAAGAGGCGATGGAAGCAGTGGCAGTGAATACCAACAGTCTTCCGAGAAGAAGGTTAAAGTTGCAACTATCATCACGGCTTTTGATGAAAATACGCTAGAGAACATGTACGATCATTATTACATACGTTATAGTTAAGAAATCTACATTACGTATGGCGTCTACAATTACATCTACAGTGCTATCTAGAGCATAATCGCAGTTTTGCAGAAAAACGACACCCACCAGCACATTGAGGTGTACGTAGAGATCATTCAAGCAAACGTTCATACAGATATGTCTGTTCGAGCCCAAGTACTTTCCTTGTAAGTTCATTTCCTTTGTAGAACCCCGGTATATACATTTTCCACATTTCAGCTTTTCCTTCTTTGCTCAGAACAGGTTCTCCATATGTTTTTATTGTTCTCAAATATCTCTTGTCTTTTCACGTGGGCGATTAGCCACTCCTGTTTAGCCATTTTGTACTTCCTGTCAGCCTCATTTCTTAGCGACTGTACTCCATTTACCAGTTACATTTACTGCGTTATCTTCTCCTTTCATCAGTTAAATATTCCCGGTGATATCCAAGGGTTTTTTGTAAGTCGTCCCTTTATACGTATTCGCTGTTCTTATGGCTTCACAATTTCATCTGTCAAAGCTACCCATTCATCTACTACTTTGTTATTATTTTCTGTTCCCGTAAATTCTTGCGTAATGGTCCCCCTGAAACTTTCAAGAGCCTCATGTTCCTTCAGTTTATCCTGGTTCCATATCCTTATTTGCCTATATAACCGACAGGAAGAAGATGCCGTGATATGCAATTGATTAGCTTCGCAGAGTATTCACACAAGGTTAGTGCTGGTTGGGACACCTACAGCGTGCTGACATGAGGAAAGTTTCCACCCGATTTCTCATATACAAACAGCAGTTGACCGGCGTTGTCTGGTGAAACGTTCTTGTGATGCCTCGTGTAAGAAGGAAAACTGCGTACCATCACGTTTCCGACTTTGATAAAGGTCAGATTGTAGCCTATCGCGATTGCGGTTTATCGTATCGCGACATTGGTGCTCGCGTTGGTCGCGATCCAATGACTGTTAGCAGAATATAGAATCGGTGGGTTCAGGAGGGCAATACGGAACGCCGTGCTGGATCCCAACGGCCTCATATCACTTGCAGTCTAGATGACAGGCATCTTATCCGCATGGCTGTAACGGATCGTGCAGGCACCACTCGAACCCTGAGTCAACAGATGGGGCGTTTGCAAGACAACAACCATCTGCACGAACTGTTCGACGACGTTTCCAGCAGCATGGACTATCAGCGCGGAGACCATGCTGCATCACAGGCAGGAGAGCCTGCGATGGTGTACGCAACGACGAACCTCGGATGAATCCAGGTTCTGTTTACAGAAACATGATAGTCGCAACCGTGTTTGGCGACATAGCGATGAACGCACATTGGAAGCGTGTATTCGTCATCGCCATACTGGCGTATCACCGGGCGTGATGGTATGGGTTGCTATTGGTTACAAGTCTCGGTCACCTCTTGTTAGCATCGACGGCACTTTTTGACAGTGCCCGTTACATTTCAGATGTGTTACGACCCGTGGCTCTACTCCTCATTCGATCCCTGCGAAACCCTACATTTCAGCAGGATAATGCACGACCGCATGTTGCAGGTCCTGTACAGGCCTTTGTGGATACGGAAAATGTTCGACTGCTGCCCTGGCCAGCACGTTCTCCAGATCTCTCACCAATTGAAAACGTCTGGTCAATCGTGGCCGAGCAACTGGCTCGTCACAATACGCCAGTCACTACTGTTGATGAACTGTGGTATCGTGTTGAAGCTGCATGGGCATCTGTACCTGTACACGCCATCCAAGATCTGTTTGACTCAATGCTCAGGCGTATCAAGGCCGTTATTACGGCTAGAGGTGGTTGTTCTGGTTACTGATTTGTCAGGATCTATGCACCCAACTTGCGCGAAAAAGTAATCATTATGGAAACTTGCACATTATGGAAACCTTAACTGTATGGCATGCGTTGCAGTGTACATAGGATTATGTACCGAGATGTGCTTAGTAATTATGAGGGGGAGCATGCGCAGAGTACTGTGATGCAGCCAGCAGAGCCCCTGGCCAGCGAATGAGCTGGAGCCGTGCCGACTCGTGGCTGCTCGTCTTCCAGAAAGCGACAGCCGGCCTGTCTGTCTGCCACTGTGCGCTGACAGGGGGCGAGGTATCGGATTTCCTGCACGCCAGAGGAGGCTCCGAGTCCTCCAGAGAAGGGACGCACGTGGAGTGCTTTTCGACGGTGGAGAGCGGTACATCTGGCGAACACACGTGTTTGCGGGACTCGCGATTCTCTGACGTCAGCCATCGGTTATGAATCTGCGAATTCACTGCCCTCAGAAGTTGGCGTCTGTTTGCTGCGAAAAGCCTCTAACTGTCAGAGACTGTCACGGGCCTAACGTCAGCTCATGTGCGGGTGTTTTTGTGCCATATGGAAGAAGCGGTGGTATTGGCTCTCGGCCATAGATCCTTTCTCGGGAAATTTGATTCACATAAAGGAACATCCGTGAATGGCGTCGCTTTTGCAACTACAAAACGCGTTGGAGATTCGTTGTATTCTACGTGGATGATGCGGAGAAGGTGAAAAGTGATCGAAGCGAACCGGACTCTAGTGCTTTCGCCGCAGGTGACGGACGTTCTGCTCTGGGAGGACGCGCCACGCGACCGCAACTGACAACTTAGCGACGCAGTAGAACGACCTGGTACTTTGGTGCCAGAAAATGTTCCGTGGAACACGAAAAACCGACGATAAGATTCCAAACTCATTTTCGACCATTCGTCGACTCTACTGAGCGTATATGTTCTTTCTTAGCTGCCTTTGTCGTGATTACCTGCAGACGGTTTCATGATGTGCTCTTGTAATGCAAAGTTACATACGGGCTAGACACTGCTCTTCTTGGGAGAGTTTCCGCTTCTGGTATGTGCAGGGCACCTGCTTGAAGGGCTTTAGTAAAGATTGTCCGGTTACCTCCGTCTTAAATACGTCCTTGCACTCCCGCATATGCAAAAAGGAACTGGTAATCAGCATCCACTAATGCCATTAATACAATGCTGCAAGTGTCTTTATTGTTGTATAGGTAGGATTAACAGTTTGCACGTGTTTTCAATCGAAGGCCCCTATACAGTGAGGAAATTTTTCTTCCGTTGCGCTTTAGTATTTGGAACCTGAAAAATACGAGGCGCGTCCAGAAACTAAGTTCCGTTTCAATTTATCTCCGATGTAGCGCTGCGATTGCAGTTCCGCACATGCGCTGCAGACGATGTATATCAAGGAGAAGAACGTGTGCCAGTTGGAGATCGCTGTCAGTTACGTACGCTTTGTTGTGCTTGTTTGAAATGTCGACGTTGGTTGAAAATCCCGCCGCCTGTGAAATCAGGTCGGTGATTCGGTTTCTGAATGCGAAAAAAGTGAAACCAATTGAAATTTATCGGCAAATTTGCGATGTTTATGGACCAAATGCGATGAGTGATTCGATGGTGAGAAGATGGGTCCGACAGTTCAGTGGCGGGCGTATGATGTGCACGATGAAGAACGAAGTGGGCGTCCACCTTTGGTTACAGAAGAACTGGTTTTCGGGATTGATGACAAGATCCAGGAAAACCGTACGTTTACAATTAGTGCTCTCGCTATGGACTTCCGCCAAATTTCACGATCACTGATGCATGAAATTGTTACCAAACAACTGAAATTCCGTAAACTTTGCTCACGTTGGGTACCAAAAATTCTCACTGAGCAACACAAAACACAACGGATGGGTAGTGCACTTGAGTTTTTGACCCGTTATGCTGAAAGCGGCGAAGAATTTCTGAGACGGATAGTCACAGGAGATGAAAGGTGGGTTTCTTACCACACCCCTGAGAGTAATCGGCAATCAATGGAATGGAGGCACACTTCATCGAAGCAAATCATAACACCTCGGAGAATGGTGTGCACAATGTTCTGGGACTGGAAAGGCATCCTACTCATTGACTTCTTACCGCGTGATCAAACAATCAAAGCAGATGCTTATTGCGAGACACTTCGAAAATTGCGCCGTGCAATTCAGAATAAGCGCCGGGGACTGCTGTCAAAAGGTGTTGTTTTGCTTCACGACAACGCACGACAACACACTGCAAATGTGACGAAAAAACCCCTACAGGGATTTGGCTGGGACGTGTTTGATCATCCTCCGTCCAGCCCTGACCTCGCTCCTAGCGACTTTCATCTGTTCTTAAGTCTTCCCTTGGCGGTCATCACTTCACCAATGACAACAAGTTGAAAGAAACTGTTTCCAACTGGTTGAAGACACAGGCGGCAGATTTCTATGAAGAAGGTATACAAAACCTGGTGCCAAGCTATGAAAAATGCCTGCAAAATTTCGGCAGTTATGTGGAAAAGTAGTTTAATAGTCGTAGTATTTTGTGCAATAAAAATTTCTTCTGTATCTGTGTACAATTTTATTTTATTACCAAACGGAACTTACTTTCTGGACGCGCCTCGTATATAGAAGTCTAAGATTTTCGTTTTCCATTTTAGTATACATCAGGAGACGTGATAAATGTATGGAAGGGGAAAAAGAAACTCAAGGGGAGAAAATAACTGGTACTTCGAAGATTTCAGAGAATTGTTCGTACTTCAAGTACTTTCGTATCACCATGGTAAAAGGCTAAGCTCGCACCAAATAACGCAGATCATGCGTTAGATGGCTTGAAGAGAATAAGTGACTATGTTGTTCTGGTCATCACTCCGCAGACTGGTTTGATGCAGCTCTCCATCCTATTCTATCCTGAGCAAGCCTCTTCATCTCCTCATAAGAACGGAAACCTACATCTGTCTGAATCTGCTTACTGTATTCGTCTCTTGGTCTCCCTCTGCGGTTTTTACCACCCACACATCCCGCCAACGCCAAATTCACGATTCCTTGATCTCTAAGGATGTGTCCTTCCAATGAATCCCTTCTTTTGGTCAAGGTATGCCAAAAATTCCGTTTCTCCCAAATTCTGTTCAGTACCTTTTCATTAGTTACGCGATCAACCTACCTAATTTTCAGCTTTCTTCTGTAGCACCACATTTCGAAAGCCTCTATCCTCTTCCTGTCTACACTATTTATCGTCCAAGTTTCACTCTCGTACAAGGCAACACTTCACATATGTGCCTTCAGAAAAGACTTTCTTAAGCTTAAATTAATATTGGATGTTAGCAAATTTCTCTTTTTCAAGAACGCTTATCTTCCCGTTACCATTCTGCATTTTATATCCTCTGTACTGCGACCATCATATGTCATTTTACTGCCTAAGTTACAAAACTCATCTACCATATTTATTGTTTCGTTACCTAATCTAATTCCTTCGGCATCGCCTGATTTTCTAAGACTGCCTTATTTGGCTCTTGTTAATGTTCATCTTACACGCTTGTTTCAACACAGTGCCCATTACATTCAATTACTCTACCAGTTCCTTTGCTGTCTCAAACAGGATTACAATATCACCAGCAAAACGCTATGTTTTTATTTCTTCACCCTCAACTCTAATTCCTTCTCCAAATTTCTCTTTGATTTCCTTCACAGTTTGCTCAATGTACAAATTGAATAACTTTGTATGACGGGCAACCACAGCTAAAATATTTATACATAATTAAGAAACTTTCACACAGTTCAAAAAAGCACTTAGGACGAACTGGTAGATCGTTTACTACAGATTGAAAGAACACCTCAACTTTAACAGCTCCAGATCCGCATTAACTGCACATTTAAAAGACAATCGACATTCTATTACAAGCCTACAAACTAATTTAGATATTCTGCACATTGAAGGTAAGGGTACTGTTTTGAACGCACTTGAAGAAATATACATAAATCGTTCTACTGAACAGATACCAGATAACACGCTGAATAATCAGACGGATTTGAAATATAATGGAATATTGGCCAATTATGACTACCTGCAAGCAATGTAATTATATTAAGGAAACATGCATGTGTACCATTAAAACATTAAGTATTATGACATGTAGCACCCTTCCCAACCACTCTTTTTAGTTCATGACTTGTGGCTTGTTTCGGTCATGTGGCCCCTCATTTAATAATTTGTTATGTTTCTTATTACCTAGCATTTGCAGAATTGTAATCCATATTGTTTTATTTTAAGTCCAGCATGATGCATTTTTATTTCAAAAATTTCTCATTTTATCTCATTGTAACCGTGATGCCAACACAACTTCAGAGTTTAGCACATAATCATTAGTCTAAATTCGTATACACGCTCGAGTAAGATGGTTAACGAGGTCTACCGGTCGGATACCACCGCAAGTAGCCTCGACGTCACACCTAGCGCCCCCTCGAACCACAGCCAGTCGGCTTCAGTCTAGCGGCCGATACACATGGTGATCCGTCCCTTTAGTTGTATTCGCACTTCCGCCCAGCACGGAAACGCAATTTTTAATCACCTTGATGGAGCTGATGAACCTCACTACACCGACCACAATCTGTAAGTTTAAATAATTGTGTATTCTCATTCTACGCGAAAATGTGATTTACCAACAACATCCGTGGTTCTTAATAATCATTATAATGGTTGTTTATTGTACGGCTACCCATCACGTCGCCTTACGACACAGGCCAAACAAATTTTACTAAACTGATTGCCGACTTTTCTATTCGTTTACCAAATATGACAAGAACCGCATGGTAGAATTCTTTTTATGTTTTTGATGAAAAGAGCGAAGGTGCTTGCAGTACGACCACACCATTAACCCTTGTCCATCACAAATGACTTATATGGAAAACTTTGTAAGTAACATAAAACAATATTTATTGAAATTATTAGCCTATTGGCTTCTATACAAAAAAAATTGCGTGCAACTTCCTCATACATAGCTAGTTCGGATCTTTTGTTTTTAATATGTAATTTTCAATCTAAATATTCATTTTATTACAACAATTATCAGTAAAAAATCGCCTGAAGATGCAACTGTAGGTTGCGAAACCGGTTGTGCGGATCTTCACGACTACAATAAAATAACAGCTCAAGTGTACCAAGGACTTTGATTCAGACTATTACAATTTTAACACCTAATTTTTAACTGTGTGAAAGTTCCTTAATTATGTGTAAGTTGAATAACATTGTCTTACATCATTCCCAGCTACTGCAACCCTTTCATACCCTTCAACTGTAATAACAGCTGTTTGGTTAATGTACAAGTTGTAAATTGTCTTCTGTTTGCTATAGCCTATTTTGACCTTGCTGACTTCACAATTTTAAAGAGTGTATTCCAATCAAGCTTTCTCCAAATCTAGAAAAGGCTAGAAATCTAGGTTCTCGTTCAACAGAAGGAACCCTTCTCCTACGGCACCAGCATAGAGCACAGCAAAAGAACCTCGTCTCTATATCTCTGAGCAGTCGAAGCGCCATTCTGAATGACAGAGGTCCTTACGTCCTCCAATACTGACTCCTGCCCACACCATTCGTCCACCACCATCATATGGTGGCGTTTCCTGCACATAAGCAGGACTGTTCCGACTTGCATAATCTCTCCAGGTGAGAGAACCACGATTGTCCGCCCAAACACAAAACCTCTGAGCAGAAACCGGCGCCATTCGTTGCGACTCCAATCATCATGTTCCCACGCACAGTTTTTGCGCGATAAACGGTGTCGTGGTTTTCAGAGGCGCCGACGTTTGAAAATCAGTGTAGGTGCTCTACGTCGCGGTTCATAAATGTTCGAAACCAACCCTCCTGAAAATCACGTTCATGAACTTTTGAATGATCAATACTTGATAAAAGTAAATAATCAGTTGTCTGGCCTTTTAAAGATAGAAGGAAGAAGGAGGAGGAAGAAAAGGAAAGCATGGCTGCATTGGGACACTACAATAAAGCGATCTAATTGGCCGAAGTGGATATTTCCATATAAGTAACACCCCAAAACTTCTACACGACCAATGAAATAATTTTTCGCTGTACAAAAATCTAAAACTTTTTGTGCGAAGCTATTCTGACAAAAGCGTTTGGTAGAACACCGTCACCAAGGTTTAAAGAAATCATTGAAATATTTTGAGATTTTGAAGTCCGACATCAAATTTTTTGGTCAGTTCCAAGCAAGAGCTGTATAAATGCAAACGTAGGCTTCCGCGGTTGTTGTCACTATCAATAAAATTCTTCTGGGTATGAAACCGCGTCGTCATTTATAAATTCCACCGACGTTTCGGCCGCTGTTGCAGGCGGCCTTCATCAGGGTCTGTGTCTGACTGCTGAATATACGATATCTTGGGATTTATATAGCTGCGGATGAGGGAAAGGAAGGGGGACGTTGGTTTGCCTTTATTGGTGGTTATATTATTTCACGCCATTGGTGGAAATCGGCAATGATGATTGGTGCTTTAGAGGATAGTTTTCCATGTGATTGGGGGTTATATTCTTCCCCCTTATTGGTCAAAATGGACGTTTCCGATTGGCTTTTGTATTAGAAGTTGCTATTGGCGGAATGGACCTGAGAGAACGGACGGCGGTTGTGCCGTGCCGCTGTTGACTTGTCGCCTGGCGCAGACGGCGGCGGGCCGGTGCTCTGCGTGTTCGCTGCCGCTGTGGTCTCCGGGGCAGTCTGCGAGAGTCCTTCTGCGCGCGGTGCCGTCACGTAGCGTTGCGACTGCTGGCAGCCAAGACGCCGGCAGCCTGTAGCCATCCTCCCTGTTCATATTGGCGGGACGCTTCGCTATTTCTATAGCCTCTCTAATTTTCCTCCTCGCTGAGAATGGTTGTTTCGCCAGCACGCGGGCCTCGCTGAAAGACAACTGTTTTCCGCACTGATTGTGATGCTCAGAAACCGCTGACTTCGTGTGCTGTCCAAGCCGTATGTATCTTTCATGTTCTGAAAGCCTCGTGGAGATTGCTCGCCCGGTCTCTCCTATATAAACCAGCCCACACTCGCAGCTTATTTCATACACGCCGGCATTGCTCAGTTTGTCTACTGCGTCCTTAGTTGAACCTAGGACATCCTTGGTCTTATTGGTGCTGCGGAAGACTGGCTTGATGCCTGCCCGACGTAGAACCTTACCCACACGCTCAGTGACGCCCTGCACGTAAGGTAATAGGGCGATGCATTGTGCGTCCTCTTGCTCCCCTCTATTCCTTTCATTCCTCCTGGACATTGTTTTATGTATCTCGCCCAGTCCGTAGCCATTAGCCGCAAAGGTGGATCTGAGATGTCGTAGTTCCGCCTGTAGGTGATCGTCATCGCTGATCCTGTGGGCCCTCCTTGTTAGTGTTTGTAGGGCGGATTTCTTCTGCATGGGGTGGTGGTGGGAGGAGGTGTGGAGGTACCTTCCCGTGCTGGTAGCCATTCTGTGCACCCTGTGGCCGAGTTTACCATCAGACTTTCGGTAGACTTCGACGTCGAGGAAAGGCAGCACCCCATTCTTTTCTACTTCTATCGTGAAATTTATTTTGCTGTGCTGCTGATTGAGATGTTGATGAAAGTTCTTTAGCTCCTCTTCCCCATGTGGCCAGATGACGAAAGTGTCATCAACGTAACGCAGCCAGCATGCTGGGCGTAGTGGCGCTGACTGGAGAGCCGTTTCTTCAAATGCTTGCAAGAAGATGTCAGCTGCAATCGGAGAAAGTGGGGAGCCCATAGCTACACCGTCTGTTTGTTCGTAAAATTCTTCTTTCCACTTGAAGTAAGTGGTCGTCAGGCAGTGGCGAACTAGGTCACAGGTGTCAGGTGCTAAGCGTTCTTCTAATATGTTCATTGTGTCTGACACTGGTACGTTAGTGAATAACGATGTCACATCAAAACTAACCATCAGATCCGTAGCTGATACATTCTTCTCTTTTAAAAGTGCCACGAAATGGGTCGAATCCTTCACATATGTCTCTGTGTGGCTCACTAGATGTCGGAGCTTTGGTACCAACTCTTTGGCCAGCTTGTACGTGGGTGAATTAATGCTGGCCACTATGGGACGCAAAGGGAAGTCCTTTTTATGGACCTTCGGCACACCATATATCCTCGGTGCCTGCGGAACTTGTGGGATGAGTCTTCCGGCTGTGTTAAAAGTCATCCTGGTTTGCTTCAGCAGCGCCTGCGTCGATCTGGTTATCTTAGCCGTCGGATCACCCTTAAGTTTCTTGTAGATGGGATCGCCGAGAAGGTTTTCCATTCGTTTATTATAATCTGGTGTGTCCATGACGACAGTGGCGTTGCCTTTGTCTGCCTGTATTACTACTAAGTCAGGATTCTTCTTCAACTCCACTATGGCCTGACGTTCCTCCCTGCTGATGTTTTGTTTTGGTGGCTTCGCCTGAGACAGGATTCGTACCGTTTCTTGTCTGATCTTCTCTGCCTCGGCCTGTGGCAGGTGACGCACCGAAGTCTCAACTGATTCAATAATGTCTTCCTTCGGTACGTATTTCGGTGCGATCGCAAAATTGAGTCCCTTAGCCAGGATCTGAGTGCTTGCTTCACTTAAGGTATGGCTGGAGACGTTTACCACTGTCCTTTTTGTATCCAGGGTTTGTTCTTCTTTCGTCGCGATCGGCTGCAGCTTGGCAAACTTTTGCATATGACGACTAGTGATGCTCTCAGTAGACCTCTTGGCTTGTTGGAAGGTCAATCTATCGACTTTCTCCCAGTCTTCCGCATCTAATTTACTTGCCAGGAACAGGTGCAGTTCATAGAGCTTTTTGTTGTTCATGTCAAGGCTGGTCCGTATGTCTCGTATCCTTTCCCTCAGCAAGGCTTTGCTAGCTCGTAGACAGATGTTCTTCGCCTTGTTCGATGTTATATGCGACGTCAGCCGTAGGAATTTTGGCACTATATTGGTGTCCCTACATCTCTTCAAGAAAACAAGATCATTCAGCAGTTTACCTCAGTTGAGTCTTCGGTGCGTCACCTGCCACAGGCGCCGAGGCAGAGAAGATCAGACAAGAAACGGTACGAATCCTGTCTCAGGCGAAGCCACCAAAACAAAACATCAGCAGGGAGGAACGTCAGGCCATAGTGGAGTTGAAGAAGAATCCTGACTTAGTAGTAATACAGGCAGACAAAGGCAACGCCACTGTCGTCATGGACACACCAGATTATAATAAACGAATGGAAAACCTTCTCGGCGATCCCATCTACAAGAAACTTAAGGGTGATCCGACGGCTAAGATAACCAGATCGACGCAGGCGCTGCTGAAGCAAACCAGGATGACATCATCAGGCATCAAGCCACTCTTCCGCAGCACCAATAAGACCAAGAATGTCCTAGGTTCAACTAAGGACGCAGTAGACAAACTGAGCAATGCCGGCGTGTATGAAATAAGCTGCGAGTGTGGGCTGGTTTATATAGGAGAGACCGGGCGAGCAATCTCCACGAGGCTTTCAGAACATGAAAGATACATACGGCTTGGACAGCACACGAAGTCAGCGGTTTCTGAGCATCACAATCAGTGCGGAAAACAGTTGTCTTTCAGCGAGGCCCGCGTGCTGGCGAAACAACCATTCTCAGCGAGGAGGAAAATTAGAGAGGCTATAGAAATAGCGAAGCGTCCCGCCAATATGAACAGGGAGGATGGCTACAGGCTGCCGGCGTCTTGGCTGCCAGCAGTCGCAACGCTACGTGACGGCACCGCGCGCAGAAGGACTCTCGCAGACTGCCCCGGAGACCACAGCGGCAGCGAACACGCAGAGCACCGGCCCGCCGCCGTCTGCGCCAGGCGACAAGTCAACAGCGGCACGGCACAACCGCCGTCCGTTCTCTCAGGTCCATTCCGCCAATAGCAACTTCTAATACAAAAGCCAATCGGAAACGTCCATTTTGACCAATAAGGGGGAAGAATATAACCCCCAATCACATGGAAAACTATCCTCTAAAGCACCAATCATCATTGCCGATTTCCACCAATGGCGTGAAATAATATAACCACCAATAAAGGCAAACCAACGTCCCCCTTCCTTTCCCTCATCCGCAGCTATATAAATCCCAAGATATCGTATATTCAGCAGTCAGACACAGACCCTGATGAAGGCCGCCTGCAACAGCGGCCGAAACGTCGGTGGAATTTATAAATGACGACGCGGTTTCATACCCAGAAGAATTTTATTGATAAGAGCTGTATACTTCATCGAAACTTTCATCACTTCGAGATAACTTCGTGACATCTCTGACAATATTAATATAGTCCAAGATTTTTTTAAGCCTGAGAGAAAAGCATTACAAGTTTCAACTGAATCTATAATTTGAATAACAAGGGAAGTGACAAAGATAAATGAAAAACGATTAACTTTAGAATCAGTATCTGATTCTTCTAGCTAAAATCCTGAAAGAACACAATTGAATGTTCATAATTACGTACACCTGAACGGTCAAAAAGACTGGCGTGCTTCAAGATGAATAAAGCTAGCATAGTGGGCGAAACACGGACACTCATTACTACTCGCTTGGGGACCCGCGTACAAAACTGATCATTTCTTTCACGTACAAAATATCGTCTCTCGCTATGGTCACGTTTTGCATTGCCTCTTGAGTCATAAGGTAGCTTTTGATTTTTCCGGATTTTTTAAAAAAAAAAATTATACAGTTTTATTTTCCACCTCAATTTTATGTGGGTGCTCAGGACCCCCAAAAAAGTTCTTGGGGGGTGCACGAGCCCCGGAGCGCCCACGCAGTCGGTGCCCCTGGCGGTTTTAATGGAACACACACCACACGCCTCCGTGCGTAGAGCCCGCACTGCCAGAGGCGATTTCGGACAGTTTGTGTTGATACTGCGCGTCCTGTTGCTGCCTGGAGGGTGCGCTGCAACTGTGTTGCATTCAGCGCCGGCCGCGGTGGCCGAGTGGACTGCGGCGCGCCAGTCACGGTCTGTACGGCCGCTACGGTCGGGTGTTCGAATCCCCCCCTCGGGCATGGATATTTGTGCCGTCCTTAGTGTTAGCTAGTTCGTAAGTAGTTTCTAAGTTTAGGGACTGATGACCCCGTAGTTAAGTCCCATAAGCTATACAAACATTTCAACATTTGAATTTTGAAGTTGCATTCAGCCTCCTGTCTCAACGGGCTGTTAACCGGAGATAACCGTCTCTCTCGCTGATGTTACCCGTGGACGACCTCGGTCTTGCCTGCTTTTAACGGTTCGTGGTATCTGAAATCGCGTCCACATCCCGGAATCACACTTTGGGACACCCCAACAGCTGCAGCCGCCGCGCAAGTCACGTCGTTGTTGCATTTCACTACACTATCTGAATGCAACTGCTTGTACAATTCGTTCGGTAGAGTAAACACCAGCCAACACCAACCCCATCTGCAGCAACTTTCTGTTATCTCGGTCGCCGTAATTTTGTTGTGTTCACTCTGTAGAACCGACAGAAAGACATCGAACCCTTTTAGTTCATTCTGCCGATGGCAATACTTCAGACCCCGGATGTCTCAAGTGAACTCCTGATTGTTTTGACCTGTGTAGCTTGTTGTCGAGGATGGTGAGATGCCGGGGCGGAATGGCCGGGCGCACTAAGGCGCCTTGCTACGGTGCGCGCGGCCATTACACCACGGAGGTTGGAGTTAGGGCATGGGTATATGCGTTGTTCTTAGGATAACTTAGTTTAAGTAGTTTGTAAGTTTTGGGACCGATGACCACTGCAGTTAGGTCCCAAAACTTTACAAACATTTGAACATTTTATTTGATATTGAGACATTCAAATAATTCAAATGTTTGTAGAACTTATGGGACTTAACCAGGGGGTCATCAGTCCCTAAACTTACAAACTACTTATGAACTAGCTAATACTAAAGACGGCACCACTAGGGGTTGCCCGCAAGGAGGAGTTCTTTCCCCTTTATTGTGGAATCTAGTGGTGAATGATCTCATTCTGCTTCAACAAGCCTTTCAGTATAACAATTGGAAGTAGGGACCAGTGGGAGAAAATAGTTCGACACCGTACGGGGGATATTGTGTGGATCACTGACAGGTCAAAATCAGACCAAGCTGTTGGGGCCGGGGTATATGGGGTGCAGCCAAGACTGGAGGGCGTCATCTCTCTAGGGAAACTGGCCTCAGTATTCCAGGCCGAAATCACTACCATCAGGGCGTGTGTGGAGGAGAATTTGCGTAGGTGCTACAAAGATCGTAGCATCTATATTTATTCAGACAGCCAGGCAGCCCTGACATCACTAGCAGCTCCTTCAACAAGGACTAAAATTGTTGCAGAATGTCACAGGGTTCTGGTGGATCTAGGGGAAAGCAATAGAGTAAACCTATTGTGGGTCCCTGGCCACTCGGGGATCAGTGGCAACGAACATGCCGACAGATTAGCCAGGATGGGGACAGAGACTCCATTTATTGGACCGGAACCTGTCCTGACAATCACCAAGGCCATGATCAAATTGAAGCTACGTAAATGGCTCAGAAGACAGCACGTAGTATATTGGACCAAAGTCCATCAACAAAAACATGGCAAGGTAATGATGCCAAAGCCATGTTTTAAAAGAAGCTCTGCAATCCTGGGCCTGAACAGGAGAGAGATTAGACTCATGGTTGGATTGCTGACAGGCCATGGGAATTTCAAAAAACACCTACATACATTGGGAATAACAGAAGAGGACCCTAAATGTAGGATCTGTGATGACGGTGATGAAACTGCATCACATCTAATCTTCGAATGCATTGCATTGGAGAGTAAAAGGCACAGAACATTTGGGACAACCAGACCCGAAGAAATTGTGTCTAATAAAGAACTGGTAAAGGGACTCCTTGCACTGTTCAAGGGCATTTGTTGGCTTTACTAGACATACAGGGAGCGATACCGCACAATAAACTTAGTTTCGGTGCGGGCAGTGGCGGGTTAGACCAAGACTGTTTTGGCTTCCCTGAAAAAATCAAATCAAATTAAAGACGGCACAAACATCCATGCCCGAAGGTGGATTCGAACCCCCGACGGGAAACGGCTTCACGCGCCTCAATGCGCCTCCTCTGCCGCTCCGCCGCGGCGGCGGTGAGATATTCATTGACAGTCATCCGACCAATGAGGGCAGTAATAGAAACAGTTGAATACCACACTATAGATGCCAAAATTATGACTAAACCTCCTCATGTTGGACTGAAGGAAGCACGCATACCGTAACGTAAGCATCTTTTGCGTTTTTCGGTAGATAAATGCGGTTGTTGTAGGAACCAATGTAGACGATGATTCATGGGACCATAGCAATACACTACTTGTCATTAAAATTGCTATGACAAGAAGAAATGCAGATGATAAAGGGCTATTCATTGGACAAATATATTATACTAGAACTGACATGTGATTACATTTTCACACAATTTGGGTGCATAGATCCTCAGAAATCAGTACCCAGAACAACCACCTCTGACCGTAATACCGGCCTTGATACGCCTGGGCATTGAATAAAACAGAGCTTGGATGGCGTGTACAGAGACAGATGCCCATGCAGCTTCAACACGATACTACAGTTCATCAAGAGTAGTGACTGGCGTATTGTGACGAGCCAGTTGCTCGGTCACCATTGACCAGACGTTTTCAGTTGGTGAGAGATCTGGAGAATGTGCTGGCCAGGGCAGCAGTCGAACATATTTCGTATCCAGAAAGGCCCGTGCAGGACCTGCAACACGTGGTCGTCCAATATCCTGCTGAAATGCAGGGTTTCGCAGGAATCGAATGCAGGGTAGAGCCACGGGATGTAACATATCTGAAATGTAACGGCCACTGTTCAAAGTGCCGTCGATGCGAACAAGAGGTGACTGAGACGTAAAACCAATGACACCCCATACCATCACACCGGGTGATACGCCATCTGTTGACTCAGGGATCGAGACGTGGGTGTACGACCCGTTACAGCCATGCGGGTAAGATGCCTGTCATCTCGACTGCTAGTGATACGAGGCTGTTGGGATCCAGTATGGCGTTCCGTATTGCCCTCCTGAACCCACCGATTCCATATTCTGCTGACAGTAATTGGATTGCGACCAACGCGAGCAGCAATGTCGCGATACGATAAACCGCAATCGCGATAGGCTACAATCCGACCTTTATCAAAGTCGGAAACGTGATGGTACGCATTTCCCCTCCTTACACGAGGCATCACAACAACGTTTCACCAGGCAACGCCGGTCAACTGCTGTTTGTGTATGAGAAATCAGTTGGAAACTTTCCTCGTGTCAGCACGTTGTAGGTATCGCCACCGGCGCCAACCTTGTGTGAATGGTCGGAAAAGCTACTCATTTTCATATCGCAGCATCTTCTTCCTGACGGTTAAATTTCGCGTCTGTAGCACGTCATCTTCGTGGTGTGGCAATTTTAATGTCCAGGAGTGTACTTCGGAAGTGTGCAGGTTTAATTATTGTGGAACAACATCTTACGCAGCTTTGCGTTGTCTTCCATTATTAGTGTTACGTTGCGGATGGCGCGGCCTCTGCGTATGAGGTTCGAATCCTCCCTCGGGCATGGATGTTTGTGTTGCCTTTAGTCTAAGTTAGTTCATAAGTAGTTTGTAAGTTTAGGGACTGATGATCCCGCAGTTAAATCACATAGGCTTGACAAACATTTGAACATGTGTTCCATTATTAAGGGTTTATGAACTGTATCCCCTCCATGAGTGTTAAGCTCCGCCCGTATTTTATCTAAACAGCTGGCTCGATTAGTCAAGTGAGTGAGTCGTTTTTGCCGAGGTGGTTTTACGGTGTGTGACAACAACCGTTGTTCATGTTAGACGGCGGCTGTCAGTTACCTTTGGGCCCGGCCACTGTTCCCTCTCGGCGGTGACGTTTTACGTCGCTGTGTGTGCGCTGTCGTTAGCGAGGGCACTGGCGCCAGTGGCACGTTAAACAGCTCAGCCGTTTCGGCGCAGACGCTGCCACTAACTGCGCATCATCCAGTTTTGGGAAGTCTGGGACGTCACACATTTCGCCGATCATTTGTTCCAGCCGTCGCAGAACAACATAGAATACTGTAAGCTGAAGTCAAAAACTTGATAGGTCGAACTTGTAACACGATGTAGTACATTGCAAGGCCTTCGCATTATTTCGTGCACCCTCTGTAGCTTCTCAATGTACATTAATTCAAGAATCTAAGAGCGGAACCTCAAATCTAATGCTCGACAACGCTGATGTTTTCTCATGGAATCTTTGCTTTACGAGGGCAATTATTTTTACTGAGTGGACGAGGGTACATACAAGAACCTGTCAACCATAAAGCAGGAACAGCATTATTTGTTATTTATTATTTTGGAGGAGCTTGAAGGCAAAGTAGATTAATAAAAACTAAGGAAGGAAACTGGAGACTCTGCTTCGGCTGCATATACCAAACGATCAAGGAAAGTTAGCAAAACATACGTAGTGCAGACTCTCGACAGAGGCTGACGAACTAAATAAAACGTTTTGAGCTGTAGCAAAAAGAACGCAAAGGTTCTTTACAGGCGTTAATGATCCGCTAGAACCTATGTCAAAATTACCCTTTGCAAGTGGAAGGAGATGGTGGAACTAACAAAAAGTCAGAGTGAGCTGTCTAAAACGAACTAGCAAAATTTACAGAAGCACTTCCTGCTGCAGACATCGAAACGGCTGCACAATATGCGAGACGTCACATCCGAAGAGAAGAAGAAAGTTTGAAAAGTGCAAAATCTTGCCAGGTGCTATAACTAAAAATCGGATTGCAACAGCTCTGCCATGAACCCGTTAAATTGTCCGCACTGGGAGCTGTACCGCAAGATCTTAGCGGAGACAAAATGATGACTGGCTTTGAAAATCATCCGTGTGCCAGCTACGAAAAGCAACTTCACTGGCATGTGCACGAACTATCCACATATATTCACGAATCCCCAACAGTTTGGCAAGTTTCCGAGTAATCCTGAAATACAAGGTGCGTCTGAAGAGTTTGGTGGATGGTGCCATGTTCTACAAACCGAGCGGGCGAAGATGAGGAGCCCGCGCATGCACAGTGAGGGACATGTCAGCTAGCGCCCCTTATCAATGCAGTGAAGCGGCGGTACACCCTGCTGCCCAGATAACAGGGTCACTCGGGGTACTCGTGTCATTGCAACATGGAGCGCAAAATACAGCAGCACACTAAGATCACGTTTTGTTTCAGATTATGCAAAATGGCGACGGAGACACACGGGATGTCAGTGCAAGTGTATTGTGTGGAAGCAGTGAGTAAAAAGAGTGTGTTCGAGTGGTTTGAACGCTTCAGAGAAGGACAGGAAAGTGTTCAGGATGAGTAACGTTCGGGTCAACTGTCCAGAATCATAGTCCTAGACAAATTGAACGAGTGCACGGATGCTTCGTGGCTGTTTTTAAGAATTGCTATATCTCGCCTCAGGAGATAATAACTGAAACACAATGATACGGAAATGGTGTTAATTGACAAGACAAACTAATCATCTGCTGGAAACAAAACAAACTAACAAACTTCTGAAACTAAGACAAATACAACAAACATCAAGTAAAAGTTTTCCTCTTCACCGATTAGGTACAAGCCAGGGAGATGACGACAGCCTTGAGAGAACGGCCAGCGAGACGGAGCCGGACGACGTATTCCGTTGCGGGAAGTCCTGGAGGCGCGGCGTCGCTGGCAGGGACTCTTCTCTTCCCCGGAGGCGTCGGTCGCGATCCCTCAGCTATGGTTCTCGTAGCCGGTCGGCGGAGAACTGCCGTCGTGTTGCACTGCGCCCCCCCCCCCCTCCCCCTAAATAGTCGGAGCGCAGTGATACGGGGCAGCCTGGAGCTGGTCTCACGTGACTGTGCCGAGTAAAACAGTTCCGATGTAGTGCGCTCTTTGGCGGTGCTCGTCGCGTCCTCTGGTGACTCGGGAACCGCCGCTGTGGAGCGCCTCACACGTAGGCATCCGTGCGCTGGTAACCTGCATTGCGGGTTGTCCGCACGTCAGGTGAACCGACGGTACATGTTTCCTATATTTCCGGAGACCATTCACCGAATTTTTCAGACGGGCCTTGTACGAAATTCTGTGTAGTGAATGCATACACTAATAACTATAAAAATGACTAGAGGAGTAAAACATTAATCTAATGAACACTATATTTAGTTTTTCACCATATGAGGCATGACACCTGTGAGCAATGAATGGCAGCAGTAGATTAGGAATGAAAGCTGCAGAAAAGGCGGGAGAGGAGGAGGAAATACAGTGGTCAGCCACAGCATTGAGACCACCTGCGTTGAACAGTGCCTCTGACACAGATAACAGAGGCACTGGCAGGAGCTGCCTCCACTCGAGCACACACACGGCCGTCCAGTGAAATTTCAAATTTGTTGGGTAGGGTTCAGATCTCGCGAGCTGCAGACCTAGCACATCAACTGAAATTCGCTACTGCGCTCATTGAACCACTCCATCACACTCCTGGCTTTGTGACACGCAGCTTTATCTAATTGCAACATGCCACTGCCGTGATCGCCGTGGAGGAGTGACGCGGTCTGCAACCAGTGTGCGGTACCTGTTGGCCGTTCGGCCCTCTGCAGGAGCTACACTGGACCCATGGGTGCCCATGTGGATTATCCCCATAGCGTAACGAAGCCGCCGCCAGCCTGTCTCTGTACCCGTAGTAAAGGTGTCAAGGAGATAGATTCGTCCTCATTGGTATTACAAAGGTTCAAATGTTTGTAAATGTATGAGACTAAACAACTGTGATCATCAGTCCCCAGGCTTACAAAGTACTTAAACTAAGCTAAGAACAACACACACACACAACACGCTCACACCTATCCCCGAGGGAGGACTCGAACCTTCGGCGTTAGCCAACGCCACCTAGAAGACAGGGCCTCACAACAGGCCGTGCCTACGTCACACTTCGAGGCCGCGGCCGCCATCTGACTGGCCGGCCGCTGCGCGGCGGTGGGCGTGCCCCAGCCAACAGCCAGTGAGGTGTCGGCCGCGGCCTCTAAGTGTGACGTAGGCAATGCCTGTTGTGAGGCCTTGTCTTCTAGGTGGCGTTGCGTTAGCGGGCTCACAGTGCATACCATGGCGCCTAGAAGCGCTCGGTCACTATGCCCATGCAGCTATGCCACTGGGCAACATCTAGTGACGAGCCGCGGCGGCGCGGCCGAGCGCATTGAGGCGCGAGACTGTTCCCCGTCGGGGGTCGAATCCCCCTCGGGCATGGATGTTTCTGTCGTCTTTCGTATAAGTTAGTTCATAGGTATTTTGTAAGTTTAGGCACTGATGATCCCGCAGTTAAGTCCCATAAACTTCACAAACATTTTCCTAGTGCCAACGGTCACGTGTGCATTTGAGCTGCAGCTGCCGATGTCGCGGTGTTGACACTGCCACGTGCAAGGCCCGTCGTTAAGCAGTGTCGGCAGCAGTGTGTGCAGAGACGCTCGCGTCGTGACCAGCAGTGCAGTCCGCAGCCCGCAGTCCGCTGGCAGGCCGCCACAGCTGCCCGCTGCCCCGCTCCACCAGTCTGCCCCGCCTGCGACGTTCCACAGCTGTGGCCGCCCAACCACTCGACGTCACATCCTAGTCTGGCCACTTGTTGAAGCTGCTCACCGCGCCACTCTCCACTCTTAATAAAGACTGGGAAAACTGGTGGAAATTGACGACTGTTTTGTACATGAGGGAAGAAAGCACGTCACCCCACTCAAGTTTCATCCGGTCGAAGGCCTTAAACCGCAGCAACTAATCTAATCCCACGAAGAATCTTCTGCGACAGTTGTGACGAAATAAATGTGACGTACGAATAAGTGAATGTGGATTCATTATGACTTCTCGCTGCAGACACGATCACCTTAACATGTATTTTATAGCTTAAAGTGGCATTCGAGAGTATTCTTTGGTCTTAGGGAAGCACATAAGGGGCGAAGGGCACGGGGCCTGCCCCCCCCCCCCTTTCCAGAAATAATGACAATAAAGGAAAAAATAGCTACATTCTTTATGATAACCAAAATATTGCCTTATTAACCATCACGTATAATCCATTGATATTTTAAGAAAGCTAACAAAATTCGCTTGCGAATGAATTCACTTTACCTTCGCAAGTTCAAAAAACATATAAAGAGGAAACTACACTTATTATATCAACAGCTGGAAAAAAGTGGGGCAGCTCACTTGAAGTTCTAAACTATACCTGTTGTTGTTGTTATAGTCTTCAGTCCGGAGACTGGTTTGATGCAGCTCTCCACCCTACTCTATCCTGAGCAAGCCTCTTCATCTCCTCATAAGAACGACAACCCACAACAACTTGAATCTGCTTACTATAACGTCTCTTGGTCTCCCTCTGCGATTTTTACCCCAGACACTTCCTTCCAATGCTAAATTCACGATTCCTCGATGTCTAAGAATGTGTCCTACCAAGCGATCCCTTCTTTTAGTCAGGGTATGCCAAAAATTCCTTTTCTCACCAATTCTGTTCAGTACCTCTTCATTAGTTATGCGATCTACCCACCTAATCTTTAGCATTCTTCTGTAGCACCACATTTCAAAAGCCTCTATCCTCTTCCTGTCCGCGCTGCTTATCGTCCATGTTTCACTCCCGTACAAGGCAACACTCCACACAAATGCCTTCAGAAAAGACTTCCTTACACTTAAATTAATATTTGATGTTAGCAAATTTCTCTTTTTCAAAAATGCTTTTCTTCCCATTGCCATTCTGTATTTTATATCCTCTGTACTGCGACCATCGCATGTTATTTTACTACCCAAGTAACAAAACTCATCTACCACCTTCATTGTTTCGTTACCTAATCTAATTCCTTCAGCATCACCCCATTTTCTAAGACCGCATTCCATTATTTTTGTTTTGCTCTTGTTAATGTTCATTTTATACGCTCTCTTCAACACAGTGTCCATTCCATTCAACTGCTCTTCCAGGTCCTTTGCTGTCTCTGACAGGATTACAATGTCATCAGCAAAACGCAATGTTTTTATTTCTTCCCCCTGAACTTTAATCCCTATTCCAAATTTTTCCTTGCTTTCCTTCACTACCTGCTCGATGTAGAAATTGAATAGCATCGGAGAAACGCTACAACCCTGTCTTACTCCCTTCCCAACTGATGCTTCCCTTTCATGCCCTTCGAGTCTAATAACTGCGGTCTAGTTTTTGTACAAGTTGTAAATAACTCTCCTTTCCTTGTATTTTACCCCTGCTGACTTCAGAATTTGAAATAATGTATTCCAGTCAACATTGTCAAAAGCTTTCTCCAAATCTACAAAAGCTAAAAATGTAAGTTTGCCTTTCTTTATCTTCTAAGTTAAACTTATATAAAACCCAGTATTTTATATGGATGTGAAGTATTACTCCCAGCGAATGTATCTAAATTGGAGATTCTTCAAAATCAAGCTCTACGCCTGATTACAGGAGCAGTAAAAACAACAACAATTTCCGTTCTTCAAGCAGCGACTGGCATTCCACCTCTAAAATCAGAAATTATGAGACTGGCACTACTCCAATATGAAAAACTAACCAGATTACCCAATTACACATAATGGAACAACTACCAACATCATGCTAACCGGCTGAAAACACAAATTCAAATGTTCAAATGTTTGTATAGCTTATGGGACTCGACTACGGGCCATCGGTCCCTAAACTTACAAACTACCTATGAACTACTTAATACGAAGGACGTCACAAATATCAACGCCCGAGCAGGGATTCGAACCTCCGTCCTTAGTGACCGTGCAGACCGTGACTGGAGCGCCTCAGTCCCCTCGGCCACCGCGGCCGGCGCTGAAAACACAGAAAGATTTTATGCAATGTATTGATGCAGTAAGACAAGACCACTGCCCACCAATCAGTATAGAAGACTTCGCTGCCCCAGTCAGTCCACTTAAATTATGCGCAGTCAGACTTCAACTGAATGAAAAGGTTGTTAAGACAGAAACGAATAAAAAACTTCTTAAAAATATGGCTCTAGAAATGATAAATGGTAACTACACGCAAACAGAATGGCTACATATATATACAGATGGATCCTTGACTGAAGCGAATGGTATCGTTGATGCTGGAGTTTACAGTGAAATATTTAAATAGGTCGAAAGAAAATAAAGTCGATTTTAGGATAGAGGGCTACGGGGAAAAACAAAATGGGCAGTCTCAAAGGGTGCAGTAGGATCACAGGAGAAATCTAGATCTAGAAACTATCGTTATAACAGTTTTAAATTGTCGTAGGAAAGTACGACAACTCCAAGCGTTAATAGAAAGCATCGAAGCACACATCATTATAAGCGCTGAAAGTTAGCTCAATCCGGAAATAAGTTAAGCAGCAATTTTTGCAAAAAATCTAACTGTGTTCAGAAAGGATAGATTAAATAAAATAGGTGGAGGCGTGTTTGTCGCCGTCAAAAGTAGTATATCGTTTAGCGAAGTTGAATTTGATAGTTCCTTTGATTTGTTATGGGTAGAGGTTGTACCTGAAAATCGTAAAAAGTTAATAACTGGTTCCTTTTACCGGCCTCCTCACTCTGACGATACAATAGCAGAGAGGTTAAAAAAACCTGACTCCAATTGCAAACATGACCCGACTCACATGATAATAGTAGGCGGTGATTGTAATTTACCCTCAATGTCTTGGCGAAATTATACTTTCAAATCAGGAGATGCGCATAAAACATCGTGCGAAATTTTGCACAATGCATTCTCTGAGAATTACTTCGAACAATTAGTTCATGAGCCAACTAGAATTGCAAATGGATGTGAAAACACACTTGATCTCTTAGCAACAAATAATCCTGAGCTCATAACGAGCATCAAAACGGTTACAGGTATTAGAGAACACAGAGCTATCGTAGCGAGATTGAATATCGAAAGTTCCAAAGCTACCAAAAATAGAGGAAAAGTATATTTGTTCAGGAAAGCAGATACAAATACAATACATTGCTTATTGAAAGACAGCTTCCACTCGATTATAACACTAAACGTAGGTGTAGACCAGATGTGGCTCAAATTCAAAGAAGTGGTATCGACAGCAATTGAAAATTTATACACCAGATGTGGCTCAAATTCAAAGAAGTGGTATCGACAGCAATTGAAAATTTATACCAAATAAATTAATAAAAAAAAGGGGGTGATCCTCCTTTGTACACAAAACAGGTCAGGACACTGATACAAAAGCAACGGAAAAGACGTGCTAAATTGAAACGAACACAAAATCCCAGGATTGTCGATCCTACACATAAGCTCGAAATTTAGTGAAGATTTCAATGCGAGATGCCTACAATACTTTTCACAACAAATCTCACTCGAAATTTGACTGAAAACCCTAAGAGATTTTGTTCACGTGTTAAATATACTAGGGGAAAAACTCAAACAATATCCTCACTACGTGATAGTAATGGCGATCCTGCCGATGACAGCGCAACTAAAGCAGAATTACTAAACACAGATTTTAGAAACTCATTCACCAAAGAAGACGAAACCAATATTCCAGATTTAGAATTACGAACTGAGGCCGTAATGAGTAACGTAGAAGTAAATATCATCGGAGTAGTGAAGTAACTAAAATCACTTAACAAGAACAAGTCTTCTGGTCCGGACTGTATACCCATTAGATTTCTATCTGATTATGCTGAAGCGATAGCCCCTTACTTATCAGCCACATTACAACCGCTCTCTCAAAGGATCTGTACCAAAAGATTCAAAGGTTGCACAGGTCACACCTATATTCAAGAAAGGCAGTAGGAGTAACCCACTAAACTACAGCCCTATTTCACTGACGTCTGTTTGCAGCAGGGTTTAGGAACATATCAGGTATGCAAATATTATGAATTATCTCGAACAGAATGATCTATTGATCCAAAGTCAACACGAATTTAGAAAATATCGTTCATGCGAAACACAACTAGCTCTTTACTCACATGAAGTGATGAGTACTATCGACAAGGGTTCGCAAATCGATTCCGTATTTCTTGATATCCAGAAGGTTTTGACACCGTATCTCACAAACGGCTCTTAATCAAATTGCGTGGTTATGGTATATCGCTCAACTTTGCGTCTGGATAGGGGATTTTCTGTCAGAGAGGACACAGTTCGTAGTAATCGATTGTAAGGCATCTACTAAAACAGAGGTGATATCGGGCGTTCCACATGGTAGTGTTATTGGTCCTCTACTGTTCCTTATTTACATAAACGATTTGGGAGAAAATCTAAGCAGCTCTCTTACGTTGTTTGCAGATAACGCCATCATTTACCGTCTAGTAAAGTCATCTGAAGATCAAAACCAACTGCAGAACGATCCAAATTAGATATTACTATGGTGTAAGAATTGGCAGTTGACTCTACATAATGAGATGTGTGAAGTCGTCCTCGTAAATACGAAAAGAAATCCGTTAAACTT
Organism: Locusta migratoria; assembly: GCA_026315105.1. Taxonomy (NCBI): domain Eukaryota; kingdom Metazoa; phylum Arthropoda; class Insecta; order Orthoptera; family Acrididae; genus Locusta; species Locusta migratoria. Next base: position 457,307,999 of record CM048748.1, read on the forward strand.
CGTTTCCAAGATAAATTAATCAGACGTGAAGGCCGTAAATTCCACCACATACCGAGGAATTAATATTACATCAGACTTCCAACTGGAAGGACACGTAGATAATGTCGTGGGAAATGCGAACCAGAGACTGCGTTTTATTGGCAGAACCCTTAAAAGATGCAACAGAACTACTGAAGAAACTGCATACACTACGCTTGTTCGTCCTGTTTTGGAGTATAGGTGCCCAGTGTGGGATCCTTATCAGGTGGGTTTGACGGAGGACATCGAAAGAGTCCAAAGGAGGGCAGCTCGTTTTGTATTGTCACGATGCAGGGGAGACAGCGTTAGGGAAATGATACAGTATCTGGGATAGGAACATTGATCTCAATGATTATCACTGGATACGCAACGGTAGTTGTTATGATCTGTGAAAATCGTGACGCTCTATTATAGTTACGTTGGCAACTCCGTACGAATACGTCGTGTTTTTCTTATAACTCTTCTGTCATCTGAAAATAAGTTAAGAACGATTGATTACTTCAATAAATACGTAATGGGGAACTTTGTGTCGCTATTGGTTGCATAGAAGTCAAAGGAAAGGTTGTAGAGTTCAGATCCATATGTGAGTTTGATTTTTGTTCAGAACTAATTGCACTGCTGTAGACGGTATTTCTTATTTTCAGTCTTAAATTTGCATCCTCTCCATACTGTTTTCCGTTTGAGCCTAGAGACTAGATATGCACGCTGTGTGAACATCATGCTTATATCATACGTCTCGAATCTATCGTTATTAATTTGTATTGATCTGTCTACAGTAGCTTAATTTATTCATTAAAAACAGTAGTTCTGAATCAAAATATAACTTAAGTGTACGTTTTACACATATCATGTCATTTTCTACTGTTTCGTTGCATTTATGCGTTTAATTACATATCTCCAATATTCACATTTTCAGAACAGGTAGTGCCCATTGTATATGAGTTAGTTTCTACGAAAGCAATTAGTAGGAACGATTAGAAACTTCAGAATGTTAATTTTTTTGTAAGGACATAATACTGACTACTTGGTACAGTGTTACAGCTATACGTACACAATTATGGCGTCGAGCGTCGCGACTTCATAATACACAGTACTAACTCCAGATTATCTATGAGCTCACTGGATGGAAATCATTACAACAACGGCGCTTATCGCTGCGGCTTGGGCTACTTACGAAACTCCAATCGGCAACATTCTCCTCCGAATGCGAAAATATATTGTTTACTCTCACTTACGTAGGTAGAAAAGATCATCAGAATAAAATACGAGAAATCAGAGCTCGAACGGAGAGATGCAGGTGTTCTTTCTTCCCGCGCGCTATTCGAGAATTGAATGGGAGATAAATAGTATAAAGGTGGTTTGATGAACCCTCTGCCAGGCACTTAAATGTTATTTGCAGATTATCGCATGTAGATGCTTAAAAGGAGAATACAATATTTTTGGAAGGTATAACGCAATTTCTGTGCTTGTGATTATACGGCGCGTCAGTCACGGTCTGCACGGCCACTACGATCGGGGGTTCGAATCCCCCCTCGGGCATGGATATTTGTGCCGTCCTTAGTGTTAGCTAGTTCATAAGTAGTTTGTAAGTTTAGGGACTGATGACCCCGTAGTTAAGTCCCATAAGCTATACAAACATTTTGATTATAGTAAAAATTGTTTTAAATACAAAAGAATTTCGTAGATAAGCTCGAATAAAACAACGGATATTATAACAGATTATCACGACGTATGGGATCTTTGGGCATAAAACATCTGTGATGACTGTAAGGTACGGGAGAGGGATGCAAAATATGTTAAAGGAATAAGAAAAGGAAAGAAGATAATAAAAGTTTAATAAGGTCAGTCGAGAAATATGGATATATTTAAAGATTTCAAGTAGAAACCTGCTAATTTCTTACTTTTGTCCAGTTTTAATATTTCACGATAGTAAGTAAAATACCGACATTTGGTATCATTTAAAAATTGTATCGTACACAAGGCTTGACCCTCTCCCCACTGAAGTAAGCAAAACAATATAGATATCTTACGAAACATCGACATTTAGTCACAAATGAAAAATGTATCTCGTGACTTTTTTTAAAAAAATAAATAGAAACATATTATTACGACACACGTGTGCGCGAGCATTATTGTTAATGTATCTTTTAACGAAACGTTGCGGATTTGTACTAGAACGCGTTAATATAATAATGAAAACAAAAATATATTTCTTGTACGTAATGCTGTAAGTTCTTGTTTTGTTTCAGATGCTACACTACCAAGAATAACATCGTTAAAAATATGTAGTGTACATTCATTACAATATTAAATAATTTAAACGTAGTTCGTTGCTTCGTTTAATAATAAAAAAATTAATGGATATCATGTGTTTCATTTATCATACATATTTGTTGAAGTAGCTATTATTATATACTGTATCTGTAAACTCGTTCATCGTATCTTTGCTATATTAATAATCGATGTATTTCTTGATAGACGTCAGATGTTCAAATGTTATTACTTCCATATATTTGCTTCATATATGACGTCACTGGTCAAAGTAGAGATCCTAAAAACACAGGCTGGCGCAACCGCCATTTTCATTCCTGCGAATGCTAAACACAACACGCAGCTTATACCAACAGTGTTGTTTTATTTAAGTTTAGTGCAATATTTTACAAGTGCCCGCCATAGAGCTTTAGGTCGTGCTACTTTGAGCTTGCATGCCGCTCTTGTTTACATCGATATGTGGATTACACACAAAAATCTCGCGTTTTCTTTACTTATTGCTGCTTCTGTCCAAATACAGAAAAAATTACAAGAAACATATATTTCTGTGATAAAAATCGCGTACTACGTTTAATGCTGCCAAAACTGGTTATCTAGATAAAATATTTAAGCGATCTTGGTTTCTATTTGAATGATGGCTGTAGATATGCGAGGTTTGTTTGCCGTCTTGCAGTAAGTGTTTGTTGTCTGCTGTGACAATTTCACCACATCGGATTTTTGTACTCAAATTGCTGAAAGAACTTTAAACGTAGGCCACTGTACGAAATAAAAGCTTAATTCTGGTGGGAGGTGACCCAGATAGGAGTTTACTGTTATAAAAAAGCTTAATTTTAGCAGTGAAATTAGCAAAAGGTCAGCATGAACTACCGGCTACTCCCTGCTTCTAGTTCTTGTTCCCTGGCCCAAATTGAGAACTGACTTGGTTCGAATTACTCTCATAACAGGAAGTTAGCGATACAGTGGCCAATATACGTAGCAGCTCACACAGATATTAATAAACAAGCCACCACAATTAAAGTTATTACACAAAGGTGGCTTAAAAAAACATTCATGGCGCAACGGAACTTCAATATCAAAAATTACATCTGAGCTTGTTCTCAGCACTATTGAAAAACAAAATTAAATAAAATGGGGAAGGTGCTCGAAACCTAGAATTTATAGGCAAGTCAAAATTATACTGAACTTAACTTGTTTATTTAGGTTGAATGCAAGCAAAATAGGGAACCAATTTTGTTAATACAATAAAAATGCATCTCACTTAAATGAGCTAATACTGACGATACCCAGCATTGAATTTAACATAAATCACACAGAACATAACACTACTGGTGGGGGAGGATTTACAAACAACACTCACTCGCTCACACACACACAATGCAACAGCGAAACTCACCAAATTCAGCGTGTTGAACCGAGGCAGAAGCAGGCGCCGCTATCGTAGGCGAAATTCAGCAAACCCGGAGGTACCACACAACACAATATACAATAACAGTGCGAAGATGGCTCTGGTCTGTCGTGCCTGATTTGAGATGGTGCGTGAGTATAGCAAAGTTAAGTTGCCTCTAGATCAGACCGCGAGCAAACACGCTAACGGCGACACACGGCTACGTTACATGATTCGCACTCCACTGAAGGCGAAGTGGTTAAAAATCGGATTCATTACACAGAATCACGGCGGACTCTTAAGTTGCAATCTGACAGTAAACTATCTGGACACTGGTTTCATGAGAAGTGGCGTGAATTCAGGTGACTAGCTGTAAACCCCTGAAGTCGGAGTTCGGACCCACTTGGTTCCGAAAACCGATAACAATGTATAAATTCAATTTCCGAAAAATAAAGAAAATTAACTACAGCATGCAACCCCTAGAACTGCGTAGGATTTCATAAGCAAGCTACTGAAATGCAGCAACATGCGATTGGGAGCGTTCACAGAGACGGATGAAATCCAGTCTCAAAAACCAGAAAACTGAAATAATTACAAAGACGGAAAAGTGAGAATAAAAACAACGGCATGCAACCCTTAGCAATACATAGAATTTCATAAGCAAGCTACTGAAAGAGGTTGTACAAGGCTCGGAGAGAATTACTGATAAAGACTAAGTGCAGGTTCACTGAATTCTGGGACCAGTGAATTCTGGGCCCAACCAGAAATGTGCGAATTCTGGGCCCAGTTTCCCGGAAACTACCTGCGCCAGGGTAGAGCCTCCCTGCCCCCCTGGGAACGCTCCTTGTCAGTCACGGTCCCGAAGGTCTCGTCCAACGCAGTGGCTGACCGCTTAGACAGTCACTGCCAGTAGACTCTAACTTGCGTAGTATTCAGTTCGTGCATCTTGTCTCCCAGTGTGCTTTAAGTTCGAAATTGAAGTGTCAACGACCATCCGTGGTAAGCCATGCGCATACTATGACGGCTACTCATATACCCTAAGGAGAACCAAAGCAGATGGGACTGCGCCATCGTACCACCAACGCTGTAGTAGGTTGGCACAACACGATTAATAATTTGCTTGAGAAACAGAATCCTAAAATTAAAATGTAATCAAGTGCATGAAGACCGAAGCAGAGAACTCAGCACGAAAGAAAAAAAAATGTGAAACTCGATGAAAGGATGGCAAAAATAGTACAAATGTACGAAGAGGATGGTGACATCACGGCTTGTTTGAAAGCAATCTCTTACCTTCAAATATTTGAGTAAATTCATTGGCCTACTTTGAGATAACGTAAGTGAAAAATGTACAAATAAATAATAATTTAAAAGTTAATGAAGTAAAATAAATTAAAAAAGATAAAAATACTGATTTTAAACACGCCTGAATGACAATGTATTCTTGTCATTTAGCCAGTCCATAGCCTGGATAAAGGGTGATGGGAGTCTGTTTATTACGAAAATTCCGTAAACATAACATGATCACTTCCTGGAAAAAGCGAATTTCTTATATGGAGCACTGTGACTTTTTGTAATATATTGTCTCTCTGACGCAATCATTTACATCTAATATCTTCAAAAAGGTTTCAATTATGAGCAATTTCAGCCAATGTCAACTACCTCCAAAAACAATGGAAAACTTAAAACCTAATTACAAAAATGTAATTTAAAAATCGTATCTATTCCTCTTTACAAAACTTTATATTAAAATAAATATAAAATAATATACTCCTCATACCTATGGATGGTATATGTAATGTAAAGAACATAATATATGATGGCGTACGAAAAAAGGGTATGATTATGCACATAATTAAAGCTCATTGGATATAACTCACATACAGTGCGTAGGTGACATAAGCTGTACATGGCTTTTTCTCCCGCTCCTACCACTACATGTGCATATCCCCTGTACGTGATTTCAAAACAGAATAACAACTGGCAAGCCGTCAGAAAAACTAAAACATACATTTTTAAAAGCAAAGAGTAAAAACTGCGTTCAGAACGACACAATCTTAAAGTGCAATTGCGTGATAATATACCACAAAGAAAGCCAAATACGCAAATTACGGGGTTTATGAATGTCCTGTCGCTGAGAGGCCCTCCACTGGCCAGACTCGAAGGTCCTTCATACGTGGCGATTTGAAGAAAATACTTATGGTAGCAAGAAAATTGCATTAGGTTTGCATTTTCACAACGAGAAATTTAGCATATGTAATATTGAAGATCAAATGGAAATGGTGCACACTCTACGTTGGAGATACAGATTGCAAAAAGAAATGAGCAAAATTAATTTTCTCCTAATGCCTACTTTAAGATTTACGATGTTATGACGTCCTGTCAGAGCCGCGTTAACACCGCCCTTCAAATGACCATCAACGGAAACAAAATGTCCTGCTGCCGGAAGAACAACGTTGAATGTTGACATAATGTTCAACGATATTCCCTCTTTTAAACGCGTATTGCACTGGCTCTAAATTTTTCCTGTTTTCCCTTGTTTTACGATGCATTCTCTGTCATGGTATGGAAAATCATGTCATTCATTGTAGCCGTAAACACGCACTCTTATTATGTAAATTATTTTATCATCACACACTCTCGTTTTAATGTATGTCTTAATACGCGAGTTCATATTGCTGATTCTATGTATTTTACATTTGGCAATACTAATAACGTTATGCAGGATATATAATTACAAAATAGAAAGGGTTTTCCTGTTTCGAAGTCATATGTAGGGGCCAAGCGCATTTAGCGCTATGAGTGAGATGGGAAGCAATACGCAGATTATTTAACCTATACGTGCACACTCCTGGTTCATGTACATTACATGTACGTCTAACATTCGCAAGTCAATGTGTTTGGAACAGATTTTATTTTACGTTAATTTAAATATTCTTTGTCAAACAGACGTGATTTTAAAATTCTATGTTTGTAATTTGGTTTCCAGGTTTTCCATTGTAGCTTGTGAATATCCAATCATAAGTAAAACTTGTCAAACAGAAAATACATGACCACTTCCAACTGTATCACTTTTGGTTCTTGTTTGATCATCTCCATACCTCTTTCATCAGTACAGCACGTATGGCTACGTTTGCACGGGCCATAAAAAATTGTTATTGCCGACAACACTGGCCCACAATGTTTTCTGGTAACATTGGAACCACTCGAATTGCAGCCATATGTACTATAACAATGCCGGTCACTGTTGCCTTGTAATGTTTGTAGAAAAGTATTTCAGGGCCGAGTGCGTTTACATGAACCAAGCTACCGGAGCAAAATAATCAAGTCGGCTCGTTTACCTGCCGGCCGGCACCCATCCCGGCGTGAGGGAGGGGGGAAGGAGGATTAGTGGCCCGACCTTTTCCGGGCCCAAATTTCAGTGGGCCCAGAATTCACTGGGCCCAGAATTCGCGACACCTAAGTGCATACTACAAGTTCGGAGAAGAAACATCAACATTAAAATAGGCGGGGAGAGGAAGATCGCGAAAAGTTAGTGGAAATCAGGATACACGCATAGTTGATTTCCTGATGGGCATGGAACAAACAATAGTGGAAGCTGAAGGCTTTGTTCTAAGAACCAACTACGTGGAACACATATCACCCACGGAAGGAAACGATAAGAAAGATTTTACATGTACTGTGCAAAAATGAACATATCGTCAGTGAGAAATCGGGTCCCACTAAGCTAGAAAGAATTTACACAGAGTTCGTACACCGCCACATACTCACAAAAGGTTTGAACATACCAGGCCGTTACCAAATTGCAACTAGTAATACATACACCCCGTTTATATGTTGGAAATCACTGGATAGAAAAACTAGAAGACATTGCCGCGCACGATCAGAAGGAATATTGCAAAAATTGAATCTAAGTTCAAGAATCTAAGTTAATCATGCTAGACAACAAATCGATACCATCTCCGCGGACACAAGAGCAGAACCAACCTTACCTCACCATGACCCCAGCACAAAGTGACCACCGAGTGGCCAGGAGGCGCGAAAGCTACCGGAAAACTGTCTTGAGCAGTTAAACCGGCAACCCACGTGCAATGGAAATATTCTAGACCTTATAGCCACAAACAGGCCTGATCTTATTAACGATGACTGTGTAGATACAGGAATTAGTGACCATGATATCGTCATAGCGTCGATGGTGACCAAAGTTCATAAACCAATCAAGAAGGCTAGGAGCGTGTTTTTGTTGGGAAGAGCCGATAAGCAAATGTTACGATCGCACTTAGAAAATGAATGGGCATCGTTTAATTCCGTTTATGGATGTAGAGGAATTGTGGACTAAATTTAAGTGCATTGTTAATAAAGGGTTAGAGAAATATGTGCCAGTAAAGACGATTAAGGATGGAAAAGATCCACCGTGGTATAATAATATTGTTAGAAAGCTGCTGAGAAAGCAAAGGCTGTTGCACTCTCGATTAAAAAAAAGAACACGCAAATGATAACAGGCAAAAGTTGGTAGAGATTCGTTGCGTCTATAAAAAGATCTATGCGCGAAGCATACAATAATTTTCACAGCCATACCTTAGCAAAAGATCTTTCCGAGAATCCGAAAAAATTCTGATCCTATGTAAAATCGATAAGCGGGTCAAAGCCCACTGTCCAGTCACTCGTTGATCATTCCGGGGCAGTCACAGAAGAAATCAAACGGAAAGCTAAAGTTCTAAATTTAACCTTTAAGAAATCTTTCACGCAGGAGGACCGCACAAATGTACCAACATTTGATCAACGTACTAATTCCGAAATGGGGGACATAGCAATAGGTGTTTCCGGTGTAGAGAAGCAGCTGAGAGCTAAATACGAAAAAGTCTGCTGGTCCGGATGGAATACCAGTTCGGTTTTACAAAGACTATTCTGCGGCATTGGCCCCCTACTTAGCTTGCATTTATCGCGAATCTTTAGTTAAGCACAAAGTTCCTAGTGATTGGAAAAAAGCGCAGGTGACTCCCGTGTATAAGAAAGGAAAGAGATGGTTGGTTGGTTGTTTAAGGGGGACAAAACTGCAATGGTCATCAGTCAAGGAAAGAGAACTGACCCATACAATTACAGGCCAATATCGTTGACATCCACCCCCATGAACCACAGACATTGCCGAGGTGGGGTGGCTTGCGTGCCTCAACGATGCAGATAGCCGTACCGTAGGTGCAACCACAGCGGAGGGGTATCTGTGGAGAGGCCAGACGAACGTGTGGTTCCTGAAGAGGGGCAGCAGCCTTTTCAGTAGTTACAGGAGCAACAGTCTGGATGATTGACTGAGCTGGCCTTGTAACATCAGCTAATGTGGCTTTGCCACACAGTTATTGCGAACGGCTGAAAGCAAGGGGAAACTACAGCCGTTATTTTTCCCGAGGACATGCAGCTCTACTGTATGGAAATATGATGATGGCATCCTCTCGGGTAAAATATTCCGGAAGTAAAATAGTCCCCCATTCGGATCTCCGGGCGGGGACTACTCAGGAGGATGTTGTCATCTGGAAAGACAATACTGGCATTCTACGGGTCGGAGCGTGGAATGTTAAATCCCTTAATCGGGTAGGAAAATTAGAAAATTTAAAAAGGGAAATGGATAGGTTGAAGTTAGATATAGTGGGGATTAGTGAAGTTCGGTGGCAGGATGAACAGGATTTCTGGACAGGTGAGTACAGGATTATAAATAAAAAATCAGTTGGGGGTATCACAGGAGTAGGACTGATAATGAATAAGAAAATAGGAATGCGGGTAAACTACTATGACCAGCACAGTGATCGCATTATCATTGTCAAGATAGATACGAAGCCAACACCGACAACAGTAGTACAGGTTTATATGCCAACTAGCTCTGCCGATGATGAGGAGATCGAAGAAATATATGAGGAGCTAAAGGAAATTATTCAGACAGTTAAGGGATAGGAAAACTTAATTGTTATGGGAGACTGCAATTCGGTAGTAGGAAAAGGAAGAGAAGAAAAAATAGTAGGTGAATATGGACTGGGCAGGAGGAATGAAAGAGGAAGTTGCCTGGTAGAATTTTGCACGGAACATGATTTAATTATAACGAACACCTGGTTTAAGAATCACAAAAGAAGGTTGTATACGTGGAAGAGACCAGGAGACACCGGAAGGTATCAAATAGATTTTATAATGGTAAGACATAGATTCCGGAACCAGGTTAGAAACTGTAAGACATACCCAGGGGCAGATATAGACCCTGACCATAACTTGTTAGTCATGAACTGTAGGCTGAAACTGAAAAAACTGCAGAAAGGTAGGAAAATAAGGAGATGGGACTTAGATAAATTGAAGGGAAGTGAAGTTCTGGAGAATTTCAGAGGGAGATTTAGGCAACAATTGACAGAAACAGGGGGAAATAAAACAGTAGAGGAGGAATGGGTAGCATTGAGAGAGGAAATAGTGAAGGCAGCAGAGGACAAAATAGGTAGAAAGGCAAGACCTACAAAAAATCCTTGGGTATCACAGGAAATACTAAATTTAATTGATGAAAGGAGGAAATATAAAAATGCAGTAAATGAAACAGGCAAAATGGTGTACAGACGACTAAAAAATGAGATTGACAGGAAGTGCAAAATGGCTAAGCAGGAGTGGCTAGAAGCCAAATGCAAATCTGTAGAAGAATGTATAAGAAGGGGAAAAGTAGTTACCGCCTACAGGAAAATAAGAGAGACATTTGGGGACAAGAAAAGCAACTCTACGAATATAAAGCACTCAGATGGGAAACCAGTTCTCAGCAAAGAAGGGAAAGCTGAAAGGTGGAAAGAGTACATAGAGCAGCTCTATAAAGGAAATGAACTTAGAGACGATGTTGTAGGTAGGGAAGAGGAAGTAGATCAAGATGAAATAGGAGATACTATACTGAGAGATGAATTTGACAGAGCCTTGAAAGACCTAGATCGGAACAAGGCCCCAGGAGTAGATGACATACCCTCAGAGCTACTAAAGTCTCTGGGAGAGCCAGCCATGACAACACTATTTGAACTGGTGTGTAGGATGTATGAGACAGGCGAAATACCCTCAGACTTTAAGAAAAATGTAATAATCCCCATTCCAAAGAAATCGGGCGCAGACAGGTGTGAAAATTACAGAACCATCAGTTTGATAAGTCATGGTTGCAAAATTTTAACACGAATTATCTACAGGAGAATGGAAAACCTGGTAGAAACTGATCTCGGGGAAGATCAGTTTGGATTCAGGAGAAATGTAGGAACCCGAGAGGCAATACTTACTTTACGTCTTATCTTAGAAGATAGATTAAGGAAAGGCAGATCTACATTTTTAGCTTTTGTAGATTTGGAGAAAGCTTTTGACAATGTTGACTGGAATACATTATTTCAAATTCTAAAGTCAGCAGGGGTAAAATACAAGGAAAGGAGAGTTATTTACAACTTGTACAAAAACTAGACCGCAGTTATTAGACTCGAAGGGCATGAAAGGGAAGCATCAGTTGGGAAGGGAGTAAGACAGGGTTGTAGCGTTTCTCTGATGCTATTCAATTTCTACATCGAGCAGGCAGTGAAGGAAAGCAAGGAAAAATTTGGAATAGGGATTAAGGTTCAGGGGGAAGAAATAAAAACATTGCGTTTTGCTGATGACATTGTAATTCTGTCAGAGACAGCAAAGGACCTGGAAGAGCAGTTGAATGGAATGGACATTGTGTTGAAGAGTGCGTATAAAATAAACATTAACAAGAGCAAAACAAAAATAATGGAATGCGGTCTTAGAAAATCAGGCGATGCTGAAGGAATTAGATTAGGTAACGAAGCAACGAAGGTGGTAGATGAGTTTTGTTACTTGGGTAGTAAAATAACATGCGATGGTCGCAGTACAGAGGATATAAAATGCAGAATGGCAATGGGAAGAAAAGCATTTTTGAAAAAGAGAAATTTGCTAACATCGAATATTAATTTAAGTGTAAGGAAGTCTTTTCTGAAGGCATTTGTGTGGAGTGTTGCCTTGTACGGGAGTGAAACATGGACGATAAGCAGCGCGGACAGGAAGAGAATAGAGGCTTTTGCAATGTGGTGCTACAGAAGAATGCTGAAGATAAGGTGGGTAGATCGCATAACTAATGACGAGGTACTGAACAGAATTGGTGAGAAAAGGAATTTTTGCCATACCCTGACTAAAAGAAGGGATCGCTTGGTAGGACACATTCTTAGACATCCAGGAATCGTGAATTTAGCATTGGAAGGAAGTGTCTGGGGTAAAAATCGCAGAGGGAGACCAAGAGACGTGTATAGTAAGCAGATTCAAGTGGATGTGGGTTGCCGTTCTTGTGAGGAGATAAAAAGGCTTGCTCAGGATAGAGTAGGGTGGAGAGCTGCATCAAACCAGTCTCCGGACTGAAGACCATAACAATAACAATCGTTGACATAGGTTTCATGTAGAATTTTGGATCATATTCTCAGTTCTAATATAGTAAATTTCCTTGAAACGGAAAAGCTTCTTTCCATGAATCAGCACGGGTTTAGGAAACATCGTTCATGTGAAACTCACCTTGCCCTTTTCTCACATGACATCTTGCGAGCCATGGATGAAGGGCAACAGGCGCATTGTACTTTTCTCGACTTCAAAAAGGCGTTCGACGCGGTGCCACACTGCAGACTGCTAAAGAAGATAGGAGCTTATGGAATAGGTTCACAGATTTGTGACTGGCTGGAAGACTTCCTATGTAATAGAACGCAGTACGTTGTTCTCGACGGCGAGTGTTCATCAGAGACGAGTGTATCGTCAGGCGTGCCCCAGGGGAGTGTGATAGGACTGCTATTATTTTCTATCTATATAAATGATCTGATGGACAGAGTAAGTTGTAATTTGCGGCTGTTTGCTGATGATGCTGTGGTGTATGGGAGGGTGTCGTCTGTAACTGACTGTAATAGCATACAGGTTGACTTAGACAAAATTTCTAGTTGGTGCGAAGAATGGCAGCTAGCTCTCAATGTAGAAAAATGTAAGGTGATGCGCATGAGTAGAAAAAACAATCCTATAATGTTCGAATACAGCATTAGTAGTGAGCTTCTTGATGCTGTCGCGTCGTTCAAATATCTAGGCGTAACATTGCAGAGCGATATGAAAGGGAACGAGCATGTAAGGACAGTTGTGAGTAAGGCAGACAGCCGACTTCGGTTTATTGGGAGAATTTTGGAAAGATGTACTTCACCTGTAAAGGAGACCGCGTATAAAACGCTTGTACGACCACGTCTTGAGTATTGCTCAAGTATTTGGGACCCCAAGCAGATCGGTTTGAAGGAAGACATAGAGGCGGTTCAGAGGCGAGCAGCTAGATTTGTTACCGGTAGGTTCGACCAATGCGCGAGTGTCACGGAAATGCTCCGGAAACTCAATTGGGGATCGCTGGAAGAAAGACGACGTTCTTTTCGTGAATTTCTGTTAAGTACATTTAGAGGGCCGGAATTTGAAGCTGAGTTTAGTACGATCTTGCTGCCGCCTACTTACATTTCGCGTAAAGATCACAAAGATAAGAGAAATTAGGGCTCGTACGGAGGCATATAGGCATTGTTTTTTGCCTCGTTCAATTTGGGAGTGGAATAGGAAAGGAAATGCCTAGTAGTGGTACAGTGTACCCTCCGCCACGCACCTTACGGTGAATTGCGGAGTATGTATGTAGATGTAGATGTAGAAGGTTGAGACGTTCTCGCGTGTAACAGTACCCTTGTCTTGTCAGTAATTTAATAATCCTTATAAAGCAAACATTTCATCGCCAACACTAGCACACTACGCCGCCGCAACCGTAAGTAAAATTTACCCAGTATTCTTTGCCAGTTATGTTACAGCCTCTTATAGATAAGCTTCAATATCGGCATTTACTAATAAGAAATTGAATTGAGGGTGTATTTTGTGATAAAACATCACGCACTGTACTATTCTTTCAAATTGCATACTACAAGTTATGACGCTAGAACTTCGAAATACCACAAATAGCATTCAACGGTATTTGCCTGTATCAGCACAGTACGTTGCCACAGCAGTAACGACACTTTTTGCCCAGTATAATTATATTTTCCGTTTTAGTGTATGTAATACTTTCTCGCAATAACGTAACAGAAGTACCTTCAACAATTTGTGCAATATCAGTACAAAGCTTTTCGATGAGGTGATTTCCCAATATACTATATAAGACACACAAATTGTGCTCTAAAATTAGTGTGTTCTTTGATGCTTTGCTGTAATATGATACTTTGATATGATATGATAGTTTGCGGCTGCTAATTACCTATAGGAACCTTCTCTGTTAAGAGGTGGTACCTTCAGAAGAGCTAAATAGGAACGTAAGTTCAAATATCACAAACGATTTTTACTATTAAATACTACTTCAAGTCGTAATAGTAACGATTTACTTATTTACAATACATAACTGTAGGCTGGGTCTGGGTTCCCAGTTTTTGCGCCGACATTTAATGATCCATTTTGTCTTCCCTTAGAATCTGTCGGGAATCTAAACGTTCTGTAGCCACCTCTGAAATGATTTGAGCAGTTTCTGGCAACACGACCTCCCGTAATGTCGTGCTAAACTGCCGTGACGCAAATCCTGTAGCACCGCAAGTGTGTTCAACATACGAGCCACGAGAATGAAAATGGCGGATGCGTCAGCTCGTACTTATAGGAGCCTTAGGTCAAAGCCGACGTTTTGTATCGTACTGTTGACTAATCCCGACGTGCTATATTGTGCTCTTGACTAATCCCCAAGTACTATTATGGTTCGGTATACAGCTTAATAATGAAAGCTCACCCTTCCTTTTTGAAACAGTGCTATTATACTTATTAGTTTTCAGGACTAATCTGCTTAAAAGTATTTAGCGGTATTTTAATGAATCATTATTTCACGTATAAAAATGTTTGTTGTTGTATCTGGTAGATCTTGATTAATCGAAGAGGATTTGGAATTTTGAGATTTAAAGCGTCAGATGCGTTGTAAATCTTACTACTACAAGGAATTACAAAGTACTATAGCCCATATCTTTCAGTGTCAAGGCTATCGTACACACGCGCTAGTGTGACTACATTTTGCCGTTGTCATCGGTAAGCGTGGTGTTCCGATAACGCTAATGACACGCAGTGCTACCGTCATATGCAGCTAGCAGGTTGAAATGTGTGCTTGCCGTGTTGACGTTGGTAGCGGCACGATCATAGACCATAGATAATATAGACTGCGCGTGACGTCGTTAAACTGAAACCAACATCTATGTCACGTGACTTGGGGCAGGAAACAATTTTCATCATTACGAGGTATGCGGAATGTAGTAGAGAGTTGCAGTTCCTATCCTTTGTAATGGAAAATAAACAAAGATTTGAACAATAAAGCGTCTTAGCGTATTCTTATTACATCTTCAGTAGGATAGTTGTAGTTAGTTCTCAGCAATTGCAAGAATTAATACATAGGTACAGTTTTTACATTTGTCTAGATGAAACGTATTGGCAGTTCTTTTACAAGCAATAGAACTACAGATTTTAAGCGAAAGATTGTTGTCGTCGTACTGTGAGGTTTTTAGTTTGTAGTTTACATAGGAGTAGAAGACATCAGTTTGATAGGAGGTAAGTGTGAAATGTTTTGTTAGAAATAAAATCTGTTTGCGTCGATAATGTCCGATCTTAACAAAATACAACCGTTTATATTTTAAGACTTTCACTACAGACCGTGATGCCAAAACGTAAAACAAACAAAATAAGATCTGTTTACATTAAATAATAGGGTAGTGAGCAAACATCGATGCACTCGGCAAGAAGTGATTTTATAGGTATAATGAATAGTCTGTATGAATTTCTAGCTTTGTATAACGTTACTGAAATCGGATTTTCACCAGAAATGACTTACAGTACTTGTTGACATATAAACTACTCAAGAGCAGCTTGAATAATCATCGCATCGATAATCACGTTCATAAGGTGCAAAAAGTAAAAGGTTCATAGCGTAACACGAACACCTAGGATGTGTAATTCTGTTGCTTCTAAAAAATAACAGAAAATACCGTACTTTTCACCTGGGCACATGTAAACACGACAATCATTGCATTACTATTAATAACACGATGAAATTAGATTGCCTTTACTACTAGATGTGTAACAGGAATACGAGAAGACGTATTATTGTTAAAATGAACGCATTATTTCACCTGTAAATGAGAGTAAGAGTTGCTCATAATGACGAAAACTCAGTCACGTGACTCGGGGCAATTTTAGATGTTGGTTTCAAACCACAACACTGCAGAGATCGGGACGTGTGCAGTCTATGTTATCTTTGGTCTATTGGCACGATGAACGGCGGAAGAGGGAGACATAACAATCAGCAGTGACTTCCAGGCAGCCAATGAGATTGCGTCTTTCATGCCATTTGTGAAATTGACGTTAATTTTAAAATGAGTTTCTGGTAGTTTCGTAGAACGCTTGGGAATAGAATTCGGAACGCTACATATCGATCGAGCAGTCAGATCGATATATCGAAGAATGGACGATCTCGCGATGTATAAAACATTTGAGTGGTCCAGACATCTCATTGTTTCAGTACGCTGTGTGAAGATAGCACATGTTTTGTCGTGAGTAGATTTTGTCAACTAGGTGAGCTACTTCTAATTGATCTTTATACTGAAGTAAGTGATGTTTCACATATCGCGCGTCTGCCCATTCTTGTTTTTTAAAGAATTGTTCCACTGACGATTACAGTTAATTTGCTGAGCGGAAAGGGTACATCGAGAACCTGTCAACTGTAGTAGAATTTTACGGGATTCGTTTTTCGTGCCGACCATGAACTACATAATTAATGCTGTTCCTGCTCTGTGGTTGACAGGTTCTCGATGAACCCTCGTCCGCTCAATAAATTAACTATATCCGTCACCGGAATAATTCAACGAAACATGGCTGCCGCTCAAGCTCTGAGATCGGTCTGGCAACTCGATCGATATATAGCGTTCCGAATTCGATTCCCAGGCGTTGTACCAAATTACCGACTTTCTATATTTATGTGCAATGTTCTTCGCAATGTTTCATTTAGTCACTTGAAGCAATTAATTTAAATTTTTCTTTAACAACGGAATTTAAGAATTTTTGTAATATGTATTTATCGTAGGTAGGAGAATTTTCTCGTATTAGTGCCATTAAATTGCTACCATATCGTGAATCGGAAAAGTACATCAAGAACCAGTCACTACATGGTGTAACAGTTGGTTTTACGTAATGGTAATTGACGAAATTTGTTCAGTAGTAACTTTTATTCTTTGTACATTACAAGAGGCGGTTAAATTGTACGACACTTCTCGCTGGGCTACAGTGGTTATGTTGGCACCAATGGTGATGACGGCAACTCAGATCACCAATAAATGTGTTTTCGTGTTAACTTCAATTACAAGGAAAATTATTTTTTTCTGAACGGACAAGGGTACATACAAGAACCTGTCAACCACAGAGCAGATACAGTATTAATTTTGCTGTGAGTGAAACGAGCAGCAATAACATTTACTCTGTAGCTCGTGAAGAATATTAACGCAATTCTACACTTCATTGTTCATCTGTTGCCAACATAAGCACTGGATCCCGGCGAGAAGCGTCGTAAAATTTTACCCAAGAGGCTTGTCAGCCTTAGTTGCGTAATCAGAACATGCAGTCACTGTACTTTTCTTGAACTTTTTCTTCTGCGACGAAAGTGGAACGTGTAACTTTTCTTGTCACGTAGAGGCGGCCACTGTTTCGATAGGTGGAACTGTTTCATTTTTCCAAAACCGCCATCTTTCACGGTTTCGAAACCGCCGTGTTTCATTCTGCTCTGTTTCGGATCACATTCGCGGTCGATATTGAAATGGTTTCGTCATGTCGATTTCATTGTTTCAAAACAGCTGTGTATCAGTCCTCTAATGCAGGAAGGCTGAACAAACGAATTGTATCGAAACGGCGGTGTTTCATTTTGCTGAAGCTCGGCACAGATACACATGCACATGTAACTTACTAGTATAAGAAGTTTAAAGAGTGTCAAAAACTAATCGACAGACCTGAGTATGCAGCTTACTATTACTGAAATCAAGATTGGTTTCTAAAGTGACTGCTGTATTTCGCAATGGCATAATGTCTGCTTTATAAACATAAATGAACTGTAAAACATTGTTCGCTATTTGCACAGAAATATCCAGTAAAATTCTAGGTTTATCTGTTGATTCTGTAATCACATTAAAAACACACGACTACACCTACAACTTACTTTACAAAAAATAAAAATAAAATAAAAAATAACATGAAGTCTAAAACGACAGACTTAATACTAACAAGAGAAGATCGCAAATTTAATCTCGTTTTAAAGAATTAGAACTTTTCCCCATACAGTTAGTTTCTTGCGAGCAATGTTGGCAGGACGCTCATGTAAAACAAGAGATATTTTTAAAAGATATAAATACACGAAAATCTAGTATAAAGCGCCGAATTTCATATTTATACTTCCATATTACGAAAATTTGGACGGTAAACCGCGAATTACAGATATCTCCGAAACTTGAATTTTAAGATAAGGTTTATTTTACTGAAGTAAAACTCTTTCCAAAAATTTTAGCTCAATAAATGTTATGTGATAATGTGCCCTTTCAATACCACACGTAGTTCAGGTTACACAACACCTGCCAATATTAGGCACTAGAATAGAGGAAAGAAAAATGTATCAATTATAATTATCTACTTTGATAAAAACCAATATATTAGACATAAAAAGTCAGTCCTCAGCTAATGGTAAAGTAGAAACGTCACTTATTGCGAAAGCAGTGCATTTGGTACATGGTTTAAATTTTACTTATCGTCCTAGCGGCCTCGCCTGATAATTTTGGCCATCTTGTGACGTTGGCATTAGCCAATCGCGTGACAATGCAAATATTTTGCTATGAAATCTTCGTTGTACAAGGACAATTACTGAGCGCAGAAGGATACATACAAGAACCTGTCAAGCACAGAGCATGAACATTTATTTATTTATTTACATCAACCATGTCATTCTATGCGGATGTTTAAGAATATAAACATCTTGGCAAAGATTTTCTGCCGTGTTCTTGATGTTGCCAACATAACCTCGTGAGGCCACCGGGGTGGTAGCTAGAATTTTGCCGGTGTAACTGCCAAGTCATCTGAAAAAAGGTTAATTTTTTTCTCATACAATTGCTGGCGTCGAACTATGTGGTTCTGTAGCAATACTTATACAGTCCACTTTGACGATGTTACAGTAAACAGGTCCATACTACTACAAAACACACACAGTTTCATGGTTTCGAAACAGTGTATCGAAACCTCACACTGTACGTTTTCATTTGCTCCGATACCGTCAGATGTTTATGTTTTCCCGTCTCTAATATCACGAGATTGCAATATGTTATTCGTAAAAACAATGAGATTCGCAACGCCGATTTGTTTACAAAGCGTAAAATGTAGCCGGCCGCGGTGGCCGAGGGGACTGAGGCGCTTCAGTCACGGTCTGCACGGCCACTACGGTCGGGGCTTCGAATCCCCCCTCGGGCATGGATATTTGTGCCGTCCTTAGTTGTAGGTAGTTCTGTTTAGGGACAGATGACCCCGTAGTTAAGTCCCTTAAGCTTAACAAACATTTGAACATCGTAAAATCTAAAGCCGTTTCTTATTGGCTGCTTGTTCAAAAAAAAGGTTCAAATGTTTGTATAGTCTATGGGACTTAACTACGGAGTCATCAGTCCCTAAACTTATAAACTACTTATGAACTACTTACAACTAAGGGCGGCACAAATATCCATGCCCGAGGGGGGATTCGAACCCCCGACCGTAGTGGCCGTGCAGACCGTGACTGGAGCGCCTCAGTCTCCTCGGCTACCGCGGCCGGCTTGGCTGCTTGAACACCAATCCTGATAGGCTGCCTACACCCATCGCTTCGCTACCAACATCAACTTGCCAAGGAGCAGCTCATTCACTTAAACTAGACACCGTTTTATGCTTTCTTTTTTTTTCCTTCTTCTTTTTTTCTAAGCTTAAAAAAGAGCGCTACGGTAATTGGCGACATGGTGCCTGCCCAGATATGAGATGGATCTTTTCACAAAATAAAATAACAAAGGAATTTGTATATTTAGCAAAGAAGTAATTTTTCGTAATATAATTAGTTGTGTGAGTTCTAACCAAGAATTATTAATTGCACTAGTAAAGGAATTTATTAGAAGCAACGAAATAAAATATGTGCTCAGATAAGAGTGAGAAATTGTTGAATAGTTGTTAGAAGATTATACAAGGTGAGAATTTATCAGAATATTTAGAAAAATACTAATCGGTTTTTAAAAAGTTGCAATAAAAGTTGTTCACCTCCAAGCTCGATCCCATGCACCACCCCCGGGGAATCGGACGGCGGATGACTTTGAAATCTTAAATAGCAATCCCAAGTTTTATTGCGGATTTCGATTCTCCCCGTAAAAATTTAACTTTTGTATTAAATATTTTCATGATAGATGGCACTATAATCGGTAAATATAAAAATGGGATGAAAAATTTGAAAACAGTACTATCTCAAACAAATATATTTCTGATTAGGAAAATCTAATTACAGTTTTTTATATTTTTGAAAGTACTGGCTTGGAAACCTCCCACAATCGAATCATCCACAGACTGTGATCATGGTCTCAGACTACGGTGAGACTGTTCATTGTAATTCAATATTCTGAATGTACACATCTTCTACGCCCTTCCTGTGAATTACGTCCGTTTCATCGCTTCCTTTCTCTCCCACCGCCCATCCTATGTCACTGTCAACAACTCCAACTCCTGCTCGTTCTTCCCCGTCCGCTGGAATACCTCAGGGGTCTGTCCTCTCCTCCCTCCTCTGCCTCATTTACTCGGCTGACACGCCACAACCCCAGCCTCCCGTCCATATCTTTCAGAATGCCAACGACACTGCCTTCTTAACCCTCGCCCCTTCCCT
The DNA here is from genome assembly GCA_026315105.1 of Locusta migratoria. Lineage (NCBI taxonomy): Eukaryota > Metazoa > Arthropoda > Insecta > Orthoptera > Acrididae > Locusta > Locusta migratoria. The sequence continues at coordinate 457,328,632 of CM048748.1, forward strand.
TGCTCGTTCTCAGCACCTTCTCCAGTCTCACATCTCCCAATTCTCCACTCGGTGTAACCAGTGGGTCCCCTCTGTCAACCCCACTGAATCCCAGGCAATCATAATAGGTTGTACCACCCGATCCTTCAGTCATCGCGACCTGTACCTCACGCTCCGTGACCGTCCCGTCCCCCAAACCACCACCCTCAAATACCTTGGCCTCACCCAGGATCGCTTCCTTTCCTGGAACCCTCACCTTCAAACTGCCCGTCAATAAGCCCTCTCCTCTCTCAGCCTCCTCAAGCTCCTTTCCAACCTGACATGGGGACTTAACCCCCTGCACAATCCTATACACCTATCGTTTCTTGATGCAGTTCCCATTCTTTTCAGTTTCCATCATGCTTGGATATCAGCCTCCACAGCCTATTATAAATCCCTCCAAATCCTAGAACGCCATGCCCTCCATCTTGCTTATGACATCCGCCTCCCTTCCCCCACACAGATCCTCTACGATCGCATTCCTTTTCCTCACCTTCTAAAGTTCCTTGAAAATATCTGTATCTTCTACACCACCCACAAAATTGTATCCAGTCACCCTGTTGTCTGTGCCATCCTGCTGAACCCCGGGCCTCTGCCACGCCAGTACCAGCATATCCCTCCCTCCCTACACCTTCGCACTCTTCACATCCTCCCCCAGGGTAACTTTCGCCACCTGCCTCTCCCGGATGACGCCCTCTGTCCTGATATTCACTCATCCTGTCACCCCTAATCCCTCCCCCTCCACTCCCAGTCTCCTCCCTTCCCTCCCCTGCTTGGCTCTCCTTTCCCCTCCCTCTTACGTTTTCCTTTCCCTCTCCCCCACCCGCCGGCCGCGGTGGCCGAGGGGACTGAGGCGCTTCAGTCACGGTCTCCACGGCCACTACGGTCGGGGGTTCGAATCCCCCCTCGGGCATGGATATTTGTGCCGTCATTAGTGTTAGCTAGTTGATAAGTAGTTTGTAAGTTTAGGGACTGATAACCCCGTAGTTAAGTCCCATAAGCTATACAAACATTTCATTTTTTCTCCCCCACCCCTCCCCTTCCCGCCCCTCCGCGCCTCCCTTCATTCCCCTCTCCCCCTGTGTCTCAGTGCTTTAGTTTTAACAGTGCTCCTTGATTTTATGTCTTCAGCAACCGCCGCATTGGCAGAACACTGTGTTGTCATGTCTTTTACATCTGCATCTACATCTACATAGATACTCTGCAAATCACATTTAAGTGCCTGGCAGAGGGATCATTAACCACTTTCATAACTTTTCTCTACCGTTCCATTCTCTAATAGCGCGCTGGAAGAAAGAACACCTAAATCGTTCCGTTTTCGATCTGATTTCTCTTATTTCATTGTGATGGTCATGTCTCCCTATGTAGGTCGGTGCTAGCAAAACATTTTCACATTCAGAAGTAAAAGTTGGTGATTGAATTTCGCAAATAGATCTCGCCGCAACGAATAACGTCTTTCTTTTTAATGATTTCCACCTCAAATCGCGCAACATTTCCGTGACGCTTTCCCCCCTGTACCGTGATAAAACCAAACGAGCTGCCTTTCTCTGGACCTTCTCAATATCTTCCGTCAGTCCCACCTGGTGAGGGTCCCACAATGGGCAACAGTACTTCAGGAGAGGACGCACAAGTGTGATGTGGGCAGTCTCTTTGGTGGGGCTTGTGCATCTTCGAAGCGTTCTGCCAATGAAACGTAATCTTTGGTTCGCCTTCCCCACAATATTTTCTGTGTGTTCTCTCCAGTCTAAGTTGTTCGTAATTGTAACTCCTGGGTATTTAGTAGAATTTACGACCCTGAGGTTTGACTGATTCATCGCCTAATTGAAGTTCAGCGGATTTCTTTTAGTGGTCATGTGTATTACTTCACACTTTTCTATATTTAGTGTCAATTGCCAATTTTCGCACCATATAGAAATTTTGTCTAAATCGCTTTGCAGTTGCTTTTGATCCTCTGTTGACTTCACTAACCGATAAATGACAGCATGATCCGCGAACAGTCTGAGGGAGCTATTCAGATTGCCTCCTAAATCGTTTATAAACACAAGGAAGAGTAGACGACCTATAACGCTTCCTCGGGGAACGCCAGATATCACTTCTGTTTTACTCGATGACTTACCGTCAATGACAACGAACTGTGTCCTTTCTGATAGGAAATCGCGAATCCAATCGCACAATTGGGAAGATATTCCATAAGCACGCAATTTCATTAGAAGCCGCTTGTGGGGGTACAGTGTCATCTTTATTGTCTTTCTGTTGTCGTCACCATTAGCTATGCAAAATCTCTGTATTTTAGCCAGTGCGGCAGTTTTTACAACTGATTATGTGTGTTTTGAAGCCTTCATTTCACCGTTTTTAATTCGCCAATTTTATCTTCTTTTTTATTGTTAAATGCTCATCTGAGCTTCGGTGAGAAGGCTACCCGTGAATTTACTTCAAATCATTGAATGTTTAAATAAATAAACATTCCCTAGCGGTACAAAATGAGCACCATTTAGTAATCAGTAACGTAAGTACTTGAAGTTTGATTCCATGAAATATAACTGACATGAGCAACTTTGTGGTTTGAAGTTGCGACGTGATAAACAATATTAACAAACATTCAAAGTGAAATTTACCGGGTTGATCTCTGTTTAAGTTTGTAAAAAGCTGAATGGTGACCATACATCGTAAATTAACCCACGCACGAGATGACTTGACCAGGATGGTGTTAATAACATAATGATTGAAATTATAGTTCATAAAACTAACAATCCCTGATAGAGAACAGAGTAGCGCACCTTTGACGAGCTTCTTTAACATTTCTATGAGCCTCAAAGAACCCTACATTCATTAATATCGTCGAATAATTGTGTAAAGATGTATACAGTCCGAATCATTGAAGTACAATGAACAGTCTGACCGTAGACAGAGAACATCATCACAGTCTGTTCTTCATTCGATTGTGGGATGTCACATGATAGCATTATCAAAAACTGTACCTCAGTTTTCCTAATCTGATTTGTATTTGTGTTCGAGGTATTAACGTTTTCAACTCATTTTCGTTTGCACCGATCACAGCAGCATCTATCGTGAAACGAGAGATGCTTCATACAAAAGTTACATACTTTTTCCTGGAGAATCGAAATCTCCTATAAAAAATTAGCGGTTCGTCTTTAAGATTTCGAAGTCTTCTCCGTCCTGCTGCGGGGGGTGGTGCAGGGTGTTGGAGCTTTGTGTTAATGGATGCCTCTCTTGGAGGTGAACAACTTTTATTGCACCTTCCGTATCTTCTGGAAAACAGTTTTAAGTGCTTTGACATGTATATATAGTATTCTGTACATTATTTAAAAGTTATTATTCATGTTTATTTTTGCGATCCATGGGACGGATGAATAAGATGGGAGGTTGAATAAGATTAATTTAATTTGTATTAGCACAGTCAAGTAAACCTAAGCATGGATTTGGATTTAAAAGCATAGCCGGCCGCGGTGGCCGAGGGGACTAAGGCGTTCCAGTCACGGTCTGCACGGCCACTACGGTCGGGGGTTCGAATCCCTCCTCGGGCATGGATAGTTGTGCCGTCCTTTGTCTTATCTAGTTCATCAGTAGTTTGTGTGCCGGAACCGGGACCCGAACGTGGGACCTTTGCCATTCGCGGGCAAGCGCTCTGCCACTGAGCTATCCCTACACAACTGACGGTGCCGCCTCACAACTTCAATTCTGCCAGTACCTCGCCTCCTACTTTCCAAACTTCACAGTTCTCCTGCACAGGCGAGGTACTGGCAGAACTGAAGTTGTGGGGCGGCACCGTCAGTCGTGTAGGGATAGCTCAGTGGTAGCGCGCTGGCCCGCGAATGTCAAAATTCCCAGATTCGAGTCCCAGTTCCGGCACACAATTTTAATCTGCCAAAAAGTTTCAAGATTAGAGTTGTTTTCCACACAAAGATACGACAGTTACGAAAGCAACAAAAATTTTGAAGAGTTCCATTTAAATCAACTTAGAGAAGCCTGTATATGAAGAACATTTTAATTACCAGTGAAAGAAACATTAGGGTGAAAGAAACATTACTAAGCGAAAACTGGACGCAAGCTCAACCTTTACTAGAACTGCTAAACGAATTAGATCATTTGAATATAGAGAACTAGCCTAACGCTCGCTGCTTCGCATGCATAGGCTGGTTGGTCTGCACCAATTTTTTCTCCGTCTTTTATAAATTTTCATAGATATAGCTTACGTACTATCATAATGAAATGTTGTGATACTACTTGTAGCCGCGGCAGACTGTCCGTGCGTTTTGAGGCGCCATGCTGCGGTGCACGCTGCTGTTCGCCGTCGGGGGTTCGATTCGCCCCTCGGGCATGGTTGTTTGTGTTGTCCTTAGCATAAGTTAGTCTAAGGTAGTGTAAGTTAGTTTAATTAGTTTGTAGGCCTTAGGCATTGATGGCTCCGTAGTTAAGTCTCTTAAGATTTACAAACATTTGAACATTTGATTTTACTACTTGTAACCCCCTATGGCGCCCCTTAATAGTTGAATTTCCAAAAATACCGAAATACGCATTTTTAAATTCTAACCAACACTACAAACATCAATTTTTGCAGCTCTAGCTTCAAAATTGTCTTAATAGCAACGTGTTTTCAAAACGAATTTTTCATCCCCTATTTTACCCTCTTACTTATTGAATTTCCAAAAATATTAAACTCGTGTTTTTTAATCCTGACCAAGATTCCATATCCGAATTTTCGTCGTTGTAACTTAAAATTTGAGTTAACAGCAAAATATTTATAAAAATCAATTTTTTGCGTCCCCTATTTTATCCCTTTATTGGTTGAATTTCAAAAAATGCCGAAACACGTGTCGTTTAAATTCGAACCCTGAATTAAAATCCGAAACTTTGTAGTTCTAGCTTCAAAATTGCCTAAATAGCAACGTATTTTCAAAAAATGTTTTATCCCCTAATTCACTCCCTTACGGACGGAATATCGAAAAATCGCTTCTTAAATGACGCCTACAGAGTAAGATCAACACCCTCTACAAATTTCAGGTTTCTATCTTCAGTTGTTTGGGCTGGGCGATGATGAGTCAGTCAATCAGTCAGTCGGGACATTTCCTTTTTTATATAGAGATGAACAACCTGAAACCATGACTACTCTTTGGATTGAGGTCAACAAAGGAGAATTCTTAAAAGAGTGTGGGAGGTCAAGGATTTTGAAATGGAAAGGGGTGGAAATCTAGAAATGAACCGAGATGGAATGGCACTAGAAATAATTATGCTATGAATAACATGATTCGTGTTAAATGTTTGTATTAATGAACACGCAGGATATGAGTGAAGTTACGACAGTTGTCTTTGTGAAGCGAGGAAGAGGCTCCAAATGACCGAGGGCTCCCCAAGCAGTGCACCCCTTATCTGAGAGGTCAGCAGAACACTGCAACAATCACATTTTCGCACGCGATCATTTACAACATATTAGCAGCCTGTACGGTACGATGTACAGACATCTACTGTAATATAATACTTGATTATTTATTACTTTTGGTTAGTTATGATGATACAAAGCAAGTTCCATAGCGTCCGCATATTTATGTTGTTCATTGTAAGTGACTAAGTATTTGTTCCTATTAAAATATTTACGGAATGAGGAAATTGCAAGTCGAAAATGCAAATATGCCGTAACATTTTCGAGCTTGTTGAATGAATAATTGCAAGGGAGGCTCCCCATCGCACACCCTCAGGTTTAGCGGCAAGGTTTCGCAGTAGGTAACCCGTCAAAAAAACTCGTCACACATACAGCACAAAACAGGGAAGAAGCTGTAAGGGACTGTCAAAAAGAAAGGAAAACGTAAACATGCGCTGTTCAAGCGCGTGGCGTGCAACCTGAAGGAAGCATCAAAACCCATGCCGTCTTGGTTATGTCGTAGTCATGGTGTTCGACTACGAGGATGGAGATCCGTGTATTTTTATGTTTTGCTCTTCACAAATTATCAACTGTTTGTCCAGTCTTTGATATGTTCGTTCATTGTATTCAATTGTGTGTCTGTGTTGTGTATAGTCTGTACCGCACAAATGTTCTGTTAGCAGCCGCCGCGGTGCAGTGGATCAGCGTAAGGCGCTTTGCTGCGGAGCGCGCGGTTGCTCGCCGTCGGAGGTCTGAGTCCTCCCTTGGGCATATGTGTGTGTGTGTGTGTGTGTGTGTGTGTGTGTGTGTGTGTTGTCCTTAGAGTAAGTTAGTTTAAGTAGTTTGTAAGCCTAAGGAGTGATAACCGCAGCAGTTAAGTACCTTAGATTTTAAAACATTTGAACAGTATTTTACTAGCAGTCGAAAGGTGGTGGCTTTTGAGTGGGAGCCGCAACGCTTGACGAACAGAGGACAGCCGAATCCTGCTATGGAAAAGACCTCTGATCCTATAAAACATTTGTGGCAATACGTGCGCCACGGGGTAGAAATCGCTTATCGACGCGCTTAACTTGTACGCCTGGTCAGTGAGTGAGATATGTCTCATCCGATGTATGCGTTCGTATGGATGTGTATGTGATTACAGTACAGTCCCAAAAACTCGGTCTAATGTGGACCAAAGGTTGGCCTTTTTTTTTTTTTTTTTTTTTTAATTGCTGGGTTATCGGGAACGGTGTTAAAAAGAATAGATAAGATTTTTTGTTATAAAATACCTTCTTTTGTTACTTTAGAATACAATACAAATGATGGAATACAATAGCACAAAATAAATTTAAGATAATATCTAACAAATGATATTCGTTACTTACACTCACATGGATTTCACAGAACGTTGTTATGAAAAGACAAAATACTGTAGGCAGACAGCGGCAAACAGCAGCAAACCGAGTACTGAGAATGCAAAGTTCTCGATTCCAAGGAGTTCTCGTTGTTCTCGAGAACCTGAGTCGGTTCTGGGTTTTCATTATTCGCTTTTTAGTGTTAGGAAATTGTCGACACAAATATTTATAGTCCTACCGTTATGTTCCGTAGCATAAGCCACATAGGTTGTTCTCTGTGTACGTGATCGTGTGGTGTAGTGGGTTAAATCATTATGATGCAATGAGTAGGGTAAGAGCTCGAATTCTGACAGTGCAAATAAGAGTTTTATTTTTAAATTATCAGACCTACTTTAAAATCTTTTGTGAAACATGATCAATCGTTAGTTTTATTGAAATGATTGGTTTAACGTAACTTTTAAATTCTAATTCTTCGCTACATCATTTCAATCAGCATAGTAGCTTTTCATTTCCGCTTATTTGGAATATTCGTCAATGAGATTTTAATTATTGTTAATGCAGTAACTTCAAAATAATTTCTGTCGTTTTATCATTTTATATTTGTGTTTGTTGCAATCATTATTTATATTCCTCATTTCACTTTAATTATATTTATAACACTGTACCCGATCTTCGTTATTATACTCGTAATGAAAAAAGAATAAAAGTTTAACATGTTTGTATGACGATTACCAAACAAAAGTTCTGTTCTCGCTTCTCACATCTCGCTTCTTAGTTCTCGTTTCTTAGTTCTCGCTTTTCAATACTCGTTTCTTAGAACTCGATTCTTAGTTCTCACTTCAGATCTCGCTTCTCATTCTCGCTTCTAAGGTCCTGGTTTTCGGGTCTCTCTTCAGAACTCGCGTCTCAGTACTCGCTTCTAAGGTCTCGGTTTTCGGGTCTCGCTTTTCAATTCTCGAGTCATGGTTCTTGTTTATGTGTTCCCGGTTATGGTATTCGTTTCTGTTGAGCAAAGTGAAAAGAAAATGTTCGGTTTTGTTTGTCTTGCGGCTGCTATCTTTTATTATACCCAAGCATTGTCACTAATAATTTCTCAAACAAATGGAAAGGTTTAATTTGAGTATCTCTTAAATCACCCATATGTTTCTTATCTCTGTATGTGTAAAAGCGAATGATTACTCAGTCACTCACTGACTGAACACGGAATCACGAAAACTACTTCACCTATGAAGCTGAAATTAGGCAGGTATGTGCTTTACATCAGCCGAAAAAGGATTTTGTGTTAGGGTAGAATTAAGGCACATGGCGGAGGGTACTTTAGCTGCAGACATCGACAATAAAATTTTCTATGCTTGACTATCAGAACAAGTGGGAGGTCCCTTCTACGTAAAATTTTGTGTGGTCCATGGCGGAGGGTACTCTGCCAACGGACTTTCACCAAATGTTTAGTTTATTTTCGATCTATATGAACGTTTGCACACTTGATTTCCAAACCATGTTTTTTAAGTAAATGTTGAGAACGCTTATTTCATAATCAGAACTTGTCCAGAGCGTTAATACTGGCATCTAGTAGATTTGCCTAGGCACCTAATTTTTTTTTAGTTCTCGGTTTGGTATTCAGTTCCTTTTGGTTCTCGAGGACAGAGTTCTCGATTCCTGAAAGTTGTCGGTTTTGCCCATCTCTAATGTCACATGAGTGTCATTGTTGTCTGCTGTAACCAACTTCATTATTGTCCATCACTGGTGAATTGATAATTTTCTAACGCAACTGGTGAGCTCGTGGCCGTCATACTTCAATGGTGAAGGAGAAATGAAAGGTTTCTACTTACCTTTCAAAAGTTATCTTTATTGACATCACTGACCAACTTTTGGCAGCAGAAAATTATTTAAAGTTAACAGAGTAGACAACTTTTCAAATATATGTAAGGCCATAAAAATTTTGCAACGTTACACATAATCCAAATATCTGCTAATTATTTGTAAACAAATAAATCAAATTTTAGTATTACAGTATAAAGAAATAACAAAAGTTTTTAGAATTCTATTCTTTGACAAATCATTACACGCACAAGAATTTGCAAGCCATTATTCTAAGCAGTCTCGGCATACAAGCATTGCAGCTGTTACAGATGTCTTTTGTTTTCCTGTCAGAGACTGGTAGTCACTTCTTACACCTCACTTGTTTGCCCAAGTCTCGTCTGGTTTCGTATGTAACAGCTATCTGGAGTTTTCTACTGAAGTTCAGCCGCAATTCACGGGGCAAATGGTTGATTAGAAGCCGACGAATGAGATGAGGCTCTACAAGTTCTTTGGCAAGATTTATATATATATATATATATATATATATATATATATATATATATATATATATATATATATAAATCTTGCCAATATATATATATATATATTCCAATCTGGTTAGCTCAGGATTGCATGGAATGCAGGGTAGATAACATAAGCATTCACTTCGCTAATGTTCATGGGACTGAAAATATTTAGATAACTGACGTGTTTATCAATAAGCAGAGTTTCTAGTAATAATGACTCAAATAAACTCACTACTTGGATGACAGCTGCGCCCAGGGTTATTAGTTATCATAGAAAACATGCCAGATGCCATACTACCTATAAAATAGCATACGAGAATATTCCAAAAAAGTTCCGCAACAGGTGAGTTTGGGTTAAAAATACTCATTAATTTAAAAAACCGCGTATAAAATCAAACAATTGACCGATCTGTTGAGTACCGCGCAACAGGCCGACTCGCAACGAACTGACTTGAAGGTACAGCAACCAACAATGATGTACTCACAACAATCTGGTAATACTGCGGTTTGAAAGGTTTAGCTGGGTATTTGACACCCAACATCACCATCACGGGAAAAATGCAATCGGGTTATTTTGATCAAGACCAAAGAAACATCTACATACTGCGTTGATGAAACTCAAAGGTAAGTGCCAAAAGAAAAGATGATTTCTGAGCTTATACTTAGCTTGTAACTTCTACGCGCTACCCTTTCAGTTCTGTCCTGCTTGCTGCCAGCACGGAATAATCCCAGCGGGTGAGCCTGCGTGTGGCCGAGTTATCCGGACTGCCGGGCTACCGACCACCGAGTGTTCGGAACTCTACTGTACTCCCAAAGAAATCATAAAAACATAACAGTTGTCACATAAGTCCAACAGACGAACGCAGTAGATTGATAGTGCCGCGGCGGAGTGGCCGAGCACACTAAGGTTCCTTGCTGCGGAGCGCGCGAATTTTCACCGTCGGAGGTTCGAGTCCTCCCTCGGTCATGGAAGGAAGGAAGCTTAGGGTTTAACGTCCCGTCGGCAGCTTGGTCATTTGTGACGGAACTAACGCTCGGAGTTTTGGGTAAGGATGGGGAAGGAAAGAGGCCGTGCCCTTTGAAAGGCCGTGCTCTTTAAAATGATTTAGGGAAAACACGGAAACCTAAATCTGGATGGCCGGAGGCGGATTTGAACCAGTTTCTTCTCGAATGGGAGTCCAGTGCATTACCACTGCGCCACCTCGCTCGGTCCTCGGGCATAGGAGTGTGTTTTTGTCCTTAGGTGAGTTTAGGTTAGTTTGAGTAGTTTGTACAAATGTTCAAATGTTTGTAGAGCTTATGGGACTTAACTACGTTGTCATCAGTCCCTAAACTTACAAACTACTTATGAACTAGCTAATCCTAAGGACGGCACAAATATCCATGCCCGAGGGGGGATTCGAACCCCCGATCGTAGTGGCCGTGCAGACCGTGACTGGCGCGCCGCAACAGCTCGTCCACCTCGGCCGTCAGTAGTTTGTAAGTCTAGGGACCGATAACCAGAATAGTTATGTCGCATAGATTTACGAACATTTGAATAGTTTCACAGTCACTATAATTTCCCTGTGCGCCATCAAAGCATACGTTTTAACGTTTTTGACAACTACGCATCGAATTCTGCAAATGCCCGTGTGACTACCTGCGCAAACGCACACGTGCCTCTTCCCCAGTCATCCCGCTTGGCAGCACAACATGTTATTAGGTGCCGCAGGCTGAACGGGTCCAGCAAACTAGACAGGCTTGTGAGAACCCGTGTTGGCTGCTTTAACCACTGGGCGCAATCTGGTTTACGTCACGACTCCCTGAACTGTTAGAATGATTACAGCGAAGGCACGGGCAGGCACACGCCGAGGAAACTTTTTCTACCTCTCTGGCGTCAATAGCAAGATCGTGTCGACAGCGGCTGGGTGGCGGGGCAATCTGACCGGATTTGACGTATTAAATACGGCAGATTACGTAGGACGTCGTGTTCGATAACGTCGACAAATGCTGGACTTTAATGTTGACCTCGCCATGATTAGGCAATGAATACTACATTTTACGCCACGCTCCTGTTTATTTCCTGATAACGTGATATTAAGTCGAACTAGACTCGCTAGATCTCTGAACGACTTTCTCAATGCTGCACAGATATTCTCTGATGGCCGCCTTGCTCAGAACCCTCGAGTAAAGCCTGAGGAGTGCGCGACTGTTCCCCGTCGGAGGATCAAGTTCTCCTTCGAACATGTGTGTGTGCGTTGTCCTTAGCGTAAGTTAGTTTAAGTGAAATGTAAGTCTCGGGACTGATGACTACTGCTGTTTGGTCCCATAGCTTTGTATTCTTTTTGCAAACGCAATTACTGGAGTTAATTAACTCTCATATTCTCCATATTTCTGATTTATTTCACAGGTTACTTGTTACAAGAATTTACAATAAATTATTCTACATTTTAATGTAACCTTTTTCGTTTTGCTGAATTATTATAGACACTGTGCAGTGGAGAGGTTTGAAGACTCTTACCAAAGACTCTGAAGATTTTATCATCATTTACGACTGCCGCTGTACCCTGAACACATACATCATGCCAGAGGCTTTAGGGCGCACATGATGCCAATATCATTAGCCGTTTTACATATTTCAAAATCGTATGGAAACAACGCTGCCGACCGCGTTGGCCGAGGAGACTGAGGCGCTCCAGTCACGGTCTGCACGGCCACTACGGTCGGGGGTTCGAATCCCCCCTCTGGCATGGATATTTGTGTCGTCCTTAGGATTAGCTAGTTCATAAGTAGTTTGTAAGTTTAGGGACTGATGACCCCGTAGTTAAGTCCCATAACCCTTACAAATATTTGAAGATTTTGAAACAACGCTACGAACTGAATTGATTCATCACTGTTATCTTCTAGTGCACTAGACAAGCAGCACTTCTTTAACCACTCTTTTTTAAAGCTTTTCTAATCAACATATCTTCACGTAACCAATAAGAGTGATTTTTAAATTAAAAGTACCTGGAAGGAAACTGAACGCCTGCCGCGGGGGCCGAGGGGACTGAGGCGCTCCAGTCACGGTCTGCACGGTCACTACGGTCGGGGGTTCGAATCCCCCCTCGAGCATGGATATTTGTGCCGTCCTTAGTTTTAGCTAGTTCGTAAGTAGTTTGTAAGTTTAGGGACTGATGACCCCGTAGTTAAGTCCCATAAGTTCTACAAACATTTGATTTTTTTGGAAACTGATCGGAATGGACAGTGTTTTGAAAGGAGGCTATAAGATGAACATTAAGAAAATCTGGCGCTACTGAAAGAAACTACATCTAGTGACGAGACAATAAAAGCAGTACATGAGTTTCGTTGTCTGGGTAACAGATAACTTGGCCGAAGTAGAGAAGACATTGAATTCAGAATGACAATGGGAGGAAAACTACTTTTGAAAAAGAGAAATTTGTTGAAATCCAATGTTAATGTATGTACGCATTTTAGAAATCATCGTGAAAAATCAGGTATCAGAATGTCTGATTTATCTTAAAATTAAGTCAGGATCGCAATTTATTTAAAGATTTCCGGTTTCGGGTATTTAAATGACCCTCCTCAGGCCACTAAACCACAAAGATGGCGACCGGTTGCGCTGAGCAGGCTCCCTGGATGATAATAAAGACCTGGACATAGCAAGTCGCGACAACCTTTTATGTGTGGCAGTGGCGTAACTATGGGGGGATGAGGGGGATAGAACCCCCCGCCCCCCAAAACCCGAAAGGAAAAAGAAAAAAAGATTAAAAAAAGAAAGCGTATAACAGCAATCTGGTAAAGGTAAAGATTGGAAACTTGGGGTGTTTTACCATAAGCTTTCTTCAACGGGAGTGGTAGATGATAGTCTGTCTGGAAACTGACTAAAATTTTGCTCGTCAAGCAGGTCTATCCCCCCCCCCCCCCCCAAAGCCAAGTGCTAGTTACGCCACTGATGTGTGGGTTTCCGACAATCGCGTCTTGCCATTGTCCAGTTGCACGTTACGTGGTACTCGCAGCCATTCCTGGCCAACCTAGCCACTATGTATATTCCAGATATGTAACAATTTAAGGTTTGATTTTCTATAAGAAGATTGTGTGTCATAAGTTTGTTTCCTGTTAACTTCAAAATTAATAAACTGTTTTATGGTATACAAATCAATACATGGCAGCATCGTATTTAAATTACTGTGGCGCTCTAATAGATGTCGTTCGTATTTCTGTGTTCGTATTTCTGCATCTAAGGATATTTCTAGTTAACCCATGTCTACCTAATGTTTAATATACGCTCCTGACCATTAAAACTGCTACACCACGACGATGACGTGCTACAGACGCGAAATTTAACCAGTGGCGGCGCTAGACGAAAACTGGGCGTCGGCACACTCATCTTTGCGAGGCCCCTTTCAGTTTTTCATTAATGAAGAAAATGTTAAATGAGCTGAATTATACATCAGTAATCATTATACTAAAATTCTATTAGTATAATATACGAGTATTATTGCAATGACAAAAATTACAATAAACAAACACAAATTAGAGAAACTTTTCATCTTTTCGTCTCACCAATCTTGTTAAGATCACATCTTAATACTACCCGCTATTTCGGCTTCAGTTGATAGTACTGACAACGCAGATATTCTTTCTTGGAACATTCTGCTTTTCAAGTTAGTCTTAATCAATTTTAACTTTGTGAAGCTTCTCTCGGTCGCAGCTGTACTGACTGGAACTGAGCATGATTCTGTTATATAAACATTTGGATATACTTGTTCCAAATCGTTTTCTAAAATGTACTGAAGAAATTGTTCTCTAAGTATTTAACTAAAAATTGCATCACTGCAGCACTCATACGTAAATAAATATGGACAACTAAATAGCTGCCGGCCGGGAATGGTCGAGCGCACTAAGACTTCATACCACGGTGAGGGAGATCGCTGTCGTTGGGGGTCTAACCCCACCCTTGGGTACGGATGTTGTGTTCGTCCATTGGTTAAGCTAGTGTAAGCTAGATGTAGGTCATCGCTACATAACCTAGCAGCAGGAAAGCGCCGTTAAATATCAAATTTAAAAAAAAAAATCCTAAAATTGTAACAAAGTTTTGCGAGGCCGTCGGCGGTGGCCGACGTCGCCGGCGCCTAGCGCCGCCACTGAATTTAACCGACAGGAAGAAGATGCTGTGATATGCAGAGCATTCACACAAGGTTGGCGCCGGTGGCGACACCTACAACGTGCTGACATGACGAAAGTTTCCAACCGATTCCTCATACACAAACAGCAGTTGACCGGCGTTGCCTGGTGAAATGTTGTTGTGGTGCCTCGTGTAAGGAGGAGAAATGCGTACCATCACGTTTCCGACATTGATAAAGATCGGATAGTAGCACATCGCGATTTCGGTTTATTGTATCGCGACATTGCTGCTCGCGTTGATCGCGATCCAATGACTGTCAGCAGAATATGGAATCGGTGGATTCAGGTGGGCAATATGGAACGTCGTGATGGATCCCAACGGCCTCGTATCACTAGCAGTCGAGATGACAGGCATCTTATTCGCATGACTGTAACGGACCGTGCACCCACGTCTCGATCCCTCAGTCAATAGATGGGGACGTTTGCAAGACAACAACCATCTGCAGGAACAGTTCAACGACGTTTGCAGCAGCATGGACAATCAGCTCGGAGGCTATGGCTGCGGTTACCCTTGACGCTGCATCACAGACAGGAGCGCCTGCGATGGTGTACGCAACGACGAACCTGGGTGCACGAATAACAAAACGTCATTTTTTCGGATGAATCCAGGTTCTGTTTACAGCATCATGATGGTCGCATCCGTGTTGGGCACATCGCGGTGAACGCACATTGGAAGCGTATATTCGTCATCGCTATACTGGCGTATCACTCGGCGTGGTGGTATGTGGTGCCATTGGTTACGTCTCGGTCACCTCTTGTTCGTATCGACGGCACTTTGAACAGTGGCCGTTACATTTTAGATGTGTTACGACCCGTCGCTCTACTCCTCATTAAATCCCTGCAAAACCCTACATTTCAGCAGAATATTGCTCGACCGCATGTTGCAGGTCCTGTACGGACATTTCTGGACATGGAAAATGTTCGACTGCTGCCTTGGCCAGCACATTATCCAGATCTCTCACCAATTGAAAACGTCTGGTGAATGGTGGCCGAGCAACTCGTTCGTCACAATACTCCAGTCACTACTCTTGATGAACTGTGGTACCGTATTGAAGCTGCTTGGGCATCTTTACCTGTACACGCCATCCAAGCTCTGTTTGACTTAATACCCGGGCGTATCAAGGTCGTTATTACGGCCAGAGGTACTTGTTCTGAGTACTGATTTCTCAGGATCTATGCACCCAAATTTCGCGAAAATGTAATCACATGTCAGTTCTAGTATAATATATTTGTCCAATAAATACCCATTTATCGTCTGCATTTCTTCTTGGTGTAGCAATTTTTAATGGCCAATAGTGTAATATCTACATTCCGTCTCGAATTATAGCGCCTCAATAATAACACTGTTATAAATCAATGGTTACATTACGAAGTACCAAGTTTACTGTGTATATGTCGAGTAACGTGACGGTTGTTGTAGTTCAGTACCATTCTTGCTTATAAACACTAGGAAAGCTATGCGTAGTTTCGATCCCCACCGACTGATTTTCTCCCCTATTTGTAAGATACGTAAAAATGCAAACAATTAACATATCATGACCAATTGGAATTTTCACTAACTAGATTTTTTTCGTAAGACAGTTTTAAAACATTGTGTTTGAGAGTCAGGTATTAGACCTATAGGTACGGTAATACGACCGTTATCTCAAACTTATTACTCATCAAGGAATAACGCCACAGTGCCATGCCGTTATTTGTAGCTCATCTCCAGAATGTGTGTACAAACAATTCAACATCCCACAAGGAGAAAGCAATACGGAATGTCGCAGGATGTGTTCGCATGTATTTGCTTATGAATCAGCTAAACCGTGTGAGGTAAGACACCACAGCTTTATAATACTCTTATTATTACATCACGGCATGATTTCACGTCCTGCAATGGAGCTATTGGTTGACATCAAAGAGAAGCATCCCATGCCATTCTATATGGGCTGAGTACCTACTTTCGAAGTAGCATAATCCGCTTGGACGGCGAACAAATTATTTCAATACAGGAGCAAGATTAGTCTACGCACATGAGAAATGCATAATGTTTTGTAAATATTGTAAGCATGATGTTAACACAGGTGCCCTAACATAATAATTATTTGGTTTTTCAATTCATTCGTTTTATTAATTTATTAGTTATGTATAATGTAAACGTTAACATAATCGCAATCTGCATCTTTTATTCTGACGTTTCAGTGGTGTATTTGTCATAAACCTATTGTTCCGTAAAAGTTATCCTATCTACGTTATGTCAGGTAACAACAGATAATTGTTAAAGACGTTTGACGATATTTACGGAAGCTGTTGAATATTTATTTGAACAGAAGCAAATGAATGCCTGTGTCTACAAACTTGTTCTTGCAGACGGATTTCCAATTTGTCGTCTTGAGCGCTTGTATGTGTATATCCAGCATTCAATGTGGTTCAGTATATAGCTTTACCGTTATTTGAACGTCCACTTCAGTCACGAAGTGGTTATAAACTCATGAAGATCAAAATACTCAATTTGGTGTTTGTTCTACGGTTTTGTTTATTTTGTGAATCGATTTTCGGCTTATTAGGTCATCATCAGACATTTACTTAAGTTCAGTCAAAGAATTTGTGTTGTCAGTAAATCAGAAGCTATGTTACATACAGAAAAGTAAATTAATTTCTTTGATGGAGCAGTTACAGCGTAAATAAATATCTGAATTAAATCTGTAAATTAGTAGTACTGACAAAAAGAAACATAAATACCATGCTTACAGAAACAGTGCAAACATAAATTCTTACAACATGACTGCAGTGAATAAAAATAAAATTAAACAAGAATCTGATGTTTTAAGGGTTGTTCAAAACACAATGTGATGCAAATATTAGAAATCTGACACACTATTATAACTAAATAAACAAATAGACAAAATATTGGGGTTGGATAGGAGGGTATAGGTGGGGTGCATTGGAGACTTGATATGCTTAACAAATCGGAGGTATGCACTCGAACTGCAAAATGGTGTAGATAAACATATTCAATTATAGTGTTCACAATTCAATAAAGAATTACTGCAACGGCAGATTACAGAATAATTTGGAATATTAGTACTAACAAACAAAGATACAAAGCTGGTGTGATACAATGGGAGGTTAGACTGGTATTAAAACAGAAAGTAGATGGACAGTGGTTGTACAAAATTTAAATTAAAGATACAACTTCATATCAGTAAAGTAAATGTTAGCCAAAAGTACTGGGAACTATTACAAACATTACTCCAATATAAAGTAAGGTAAAATATGAAGATACAAGAAGTGGAGGAATAAAATGGAACAGGCCTGGATATTCTGTGGATTAGGGTGGGTTCAGAAGTGGTGATGTATTGAGGACTGTTTGAGCATTTAATATTAAGCCTGGACTGTGAGCTAGATGTTTGTTTATTTCTAAGGCCTCTACTATATTTAGTTTCTGGCCTTTGCTAGCTAAGTGGAGTACTTGGGACTGAGGTTGGTATCTGTGGGCCTCACTCAGAACATGTTCAGTAAAAGTGGAGTCATGATTTTGTCATTTCTAACTACGTTCATGCTCTATAAGCCTAGTTGCTATGTCGCTTCCTGATTGGCCAATGTAAAACTTGTCACAGTCTGAGAAAATAAATTTGTATACCCCACTATTGGCTAATAGTTGGGGCTTGGCTTTGCTATTAAAAATAAACTGGGCAGTTGTGTTCCTGGCATAGTAGGAAACCCTGTAGTTACAGGATTTCAGAGTTTTGGCTACACTGTGTAGATATGGGATGGTACAGCACTTCTTACAAATAGTGGAAGGGCCAACAAGAGGAGCATAGAAGAGGGGTACAAGTTTCTGTTTCTGTTTCTTCTGCAAGATATGATCAACTAGGACAGGATCAAGATCGTTTTGATGCGGGTCCATGTGCTACGCTATGGGAGTCACACGGCCAACCTTCTCCATACAGGCATTAAATGATAGACGTCGATGTCTTTCATCCAGGCAGCTGCCGCTCAGCGTAGCCGGTGGTTGTAGTTCCCTGAGGATGGCCATTTAAATGGCCGAAACCCTTAACCTTTAAATAAATTGCGATCTTGACTGACTGTTAAGTGAATTAATGTAACTGTTTGTAGCAGTACAGAAATTTTTTTTGGAGTGCGTAATGACTTCTGGACGATAGCAAAACGAGAGTATATTGCATACAACTTAGGTTGACGAAATTGTTTTGTTTATGTGAATGGTATATTTATACCTAGTCATTTTTATTGTTGCATGTTTTCACGTGAACGCACTGGAGCAGCGGGATTTAACCACAGTAAGATGGTGTACGCTTCCCTGGGCATACTAACAGCGTGGAAGCAAAGAATAAACGGGTCGCCCGCGGAGCATAGAAGCGTGTAAAAAAAAAAAAAAAAAAGAAACTCTATGTAAAGGAAAAAAAATGAAGGTGTCGGTAGGTCAAGGTTTTGCTACCAAAAAGTAATGTCGATTATTATAAAGAAAAAGTAAAACAGCCATCTAAATGTGATTTACATGATGAATTGGTGCATTCTGGAGAGCCGAACGGCGAATTAACGGAAAAGGCAGCCACTTTAAGATGAGATATCAAGGGTAAAGTGCCGTAATTTAATGCTTATCGAATTCTTGTTGCATGCTGGAACGCGCCAGTTAGTAATTTATGCGGTATCTTATGTGGTTTTATTCCACGAGTAATTAATTGATCAGTAATATAACATATCCTTCGTCTTATTTTTACGAGAATTTACTCGTAAATCAAAGAAGTATCTGGTCATGAAAGTTATATTTCATGCATGTGGTTGAATTTCTTTTGTTATCAGTTTGATGGTCCACAGAATAACTTCTCTTAGCCAGGTGTATAATTACGATCTATTCGTAATGTAATTTAATAGTTACCCTGTATAAAACAGTGGTAAGTTGATTTTATTAAAATTTTTGGACATAGCAGATAGTCTGATTTTTGTAGTTGGGAGTTAGTGTGGATGGTCGGAGGCTGCGTGTTGTCCGAAGTATCGTGAGTGTGACGGAGTTCCACTCATATTTATTATTGATAAGTTGGATCTATACTGCTTATGGTCCATATTTGGAAAAAATAATGCGTGGAAATAGTATGATTCACCGGCTAAGAGCAAGAAGGGCAAGTAAATGTAAAGCTACTTTCATGACCAATACAAAGCTTTTCTTATTAAAGCGAAAGGTTATTTTTGTTTATTAGATGCCGCATAAGGTCTACAGAACAAAATAACAGTGATTATTCTATTCGAAGTAATTACGGTACTCCATTTGGGTAGTAACTAAAGTAAAACCTTACCTATTGACGACTACATTCATTGTTTTTCCATATGCTGTTATTAAAGATCAACAGGCAGACTCTATGGGTTGTGGGAAACCAGACCTTTTGAATGATTGATTTCGCCCACACCTGAAAAACGGCCCTCGCCTTTATTTTGTAATTTTAATTATGAGAGGTGTCCGGAAAGTGGTGGTGGCACTGTAGGTTATTTTCTGTTTTTGTTGAAAAAAGATAGCATAACCAGTGAGGATAGGTATTTGCAAATTTAGAGTCTGGCCAGTATTTGTATTGAAAAATGTAAGACTTTTATTTTAAATAAATCGATCCCTGTGGTCGAATTTAAAGTAAACTTGCAGTGTAACTTATTGTAGTAGTTTACAAATAATTGACCTACGATCGCTAATGCTACGTGGAAGTATCATTAGCGAGCGTAATTTGTAAAAGTAATATTTCTTGTCTATATTAAAAGTTTATTATTATTTGTTACTGCGATCGAGCAGTATTACTGGTCGACCGCAGCAACAATAAAGTGTGTCGAATTTCAGAATTTTTCAACTTTATTAGTATATATTACTCTTTGAAGATAACGACTAAATGAACTATGTTCGAATGATTAGTCACAATTTTTTCTGGACACACGCTGCGACCAAAAAGGCCCACTGAACTGAGTTCTTCTGATTATATATTTTGTTTATCAGATGCGTTGACTTTTAGTTGGGTGGCGCAGCGATTTATATCTGTGTGTTCGCTGAAACGAAAGACTATCGGGATGGCGACACAGGGCTGAAAACTTTACCACCTAAGTCGAGCAACACCTTAAGTAAAATTTACTCCACTCAGCAAGGGCAACGGTGTATTCGACCTTGGGAATAAAAAAAAAGAAAATATTTTCTCCCGATTGTTACAGCGGAACAGAGATTGTAGGAGTTCAGAGATTTGTACCACTGAACACTATGGACAATACAAAATTAACGTGAACTGAGAGTCTATGGTAGTGAACTTTATCCTACGATTTTTAGTACAGGTCACGACGACGAACTGCTACATATTTGGCGACCCTGTGTGTCCAGGATTGTGAGAATCGTACGAACATAAGAGATATTTTTTTATTTTAATTTTTGCTTATTTAGGCAGGTATAGTATAACTATACATCCAGTTCTAATAAATTTTGTTTAAGAGGGTGTGTGTTTAAGGCGAAGAATTGAGACTATTAACGGCTAGTGAACCATCCTGAGTGTGGGTGAGCTGACAATTCTTAGGACTGTGAGCACAGAGAGCAACAGAGAGAGAGACAAATTGGGGTAGAGTGCTGCTAAACTAATCCAAGGGCAACACTTTATCTTTCAAGACTACGAGAACTCATGTGCTGTTTATAGATTTTGTGAGTAGACTGAGGTAAAAACAAGGTACGAGGTTTAGTGATAAGATTTTTTTTGTGTGTAATTGTTTTATAAATTATTGAGAAGGTAACATGCAATATTGAATGTTATATGTTTAGGGTTTATGGTGTATTAGTATATCTAGTTGTGTATTACCAAGGAAGGTACTGACTACAGAAGTGTATTTTTTTATATAGATTGAGGTAGAGTGTAATGAGATTATTTTTTTATTGTATTAGGGTGTATATTAATTAATATAACCATGAACGAGGAAAGTTTAAGAGTGTTATTGGAGAGGCTTGATAATTTAAAGGATGATATTTTGGAACAGAAGGGTGATCTCTCGAAGCAGATTCAGGAATCTAAGGATGAATGTAAAGCGGGTTACGAAAGGTTAGATAAACGTTTAGCAGAGAGTGAGTCTAGGCATGATGAAGCTTTGGAGAAGGTAACGGAGGAGTTAAGGATGAGTCGAAATGAAATGAGGGCTAGGCTTGGAGTAATTGACAGAGATATAGAAGCTATCAAGAAGGTACAAGAAGATGTTACTGAGAGTTATGTTAAACTAGATTCGAGATTGGGACAGGTAGAATATACATTGAATGATTTGGGAGTGCTGTCTGACGTTGGAGGAAGGTTTAAAGAAATGAAACAAGCCGAGTATGATGGGTTATTAAAATATATGGACAGAAAAATACACGAGAAGACCGAAGTACTCTATGAAACAGTTGTTAAAGAGGTGAAGGAAGAAATGAGTGAATGTAATTCGAAGTTGAAATCTCAGGTTCAGGCGTTAAGTAAGGAAGTAAAGGAAAATATTTTTCCAGTGCAGAGGTGGTTAGCGGAACGGTTAAGAGATGTTGAATTGAAAGATGGTAAAGAGGTGACGGATTCTTCTGTGAAAACTGATCAAGAGGAGGTAAATTGGTTGGGAGATCAGGTTAGTTCTCATCAAATAACCCCAGTTAAAACTAAGAGAGATATGGGAGTTCAAGGAGATGTACACAGTCAGGAGGTATGTTATGTGGTATCACCAGATAAGAGTAAAGATGTTAGATATTGTAGGGAGATAAACAAGTATGACATAGCAGAGGAAATAAAAATTGGAATGAAAACAGGTGGTCAGCAGTTCCCAAAGTTTAAACCAAAGGGGGAAGTACATCCTGTAATTTTTCTTAAGGCTTTTGAGGATTCACTTCCAAGTAGCTGGGATGAAGAAAGAAAAGTAAGATTCATCATAGGACAACTTGAAGGAGATGCTAGTCAGTGGGCTATACTGAATCGTCATAGGTTTAAAACAGTGGAGGCATCTACAGCTTTTAAAGCAAAGTTTTGGTCAGAGGAGGAACAGAGAAAGTTAAGAATTGATTTGTTTAGTCCAGTAGCTTATAGTGAAAAGTGGGGAGGATGTAGGAATTTTATGGAGTATCATTTAAATCAAGCTTTATTTTTAGATAAGTCTGTTGGGGAAGAACATTTAATGGAAGTTCTAATTTCTAAGTTACCTAATAGAATGAAGGAGTTGTTAGCAGGGAGAGACTGGTCGAAGGTGCAGGAGACTTTGGAATATATAGGGCAACTTGACCATGTGAATAAGGGAGAAAACACAAAAGTGAAGACTGCATGTTGTGTAAAAATAAATGATAATGTTGATGGTGATAAATGTGTCAATAATGGCAATTTTAGACATCAGAATGGGAGACAAGAGAAATGGAATAATCATAGAGGTGGTTACAGAGGATGTTGCAATAGTAATGGTAGAGGATATTATGATAACAGTCGAAGAGTCATAGGAAATGGAAATGGACAGGTTAAAATGGGTAGAGTTCATGAGGGGTCTACAGGAGATTCTGGCAACAATAGTAATAAGGGTAGTACTTCAGAAGTGAAATCAGAGGTACTGGAAAAAAAGGTAGGATCAAAGGAAATGGATCCAAAGAATTAAAATCCGTTGACTAGTAACTCAAGTAATGAACAAAGATTTAAGACGGCATTTCTTAGATACCAAGGAGATTTACCAATAGAGGAGGAATTACTTTTGGAAAAGGAGGAAAAGGAAAGTAACATATCAACTTTAGTAGTTAAGGGAGATGTATGCGGACAAACTATGGAATTTTTATTAGATACAGGTAGTCAAGTGAGCTTATTGGCAAAAGAAGTGTGGGAGAAAAACAAACATGTGTGGCAATGTCCCACCTTCCCTGTTACCAATGTACAAGTAATTGGTTTGACAGGTTCAAAAGGGAGAAAGGTAGAAGAAGAGGTACTGTTAACATTTAAATTAGGAGGAATTACGATACAGCAGTCAATGCTAGTTGTATCCAATATCAATTTACCTATATTGTTAGGTTTGGATTGGTTTGTGAGCAAGAAGGTTATGCTTGATTTTCTAGATAATAAAATGAGGTTATTGGTAGATGATAGATTGGTGTGGATTAACATCAATCAAAGTGATAGTTGTGAAGGTATGAAGGATAGGATAGATTCATGGCAAGTACAATTAGATACACGTAATTTGTCTGTATGTTATTCAGAGAATTTACAAGAGGTTAGTTGTGAGGAACGGTCGGATTGGTCAAGAATCAAGTAAAGAATTTCTTTATATCATAGAAATACAGTGTTTCCTGTCAACCTAAGTTGATGCTAAGGGGAGGGCACTGTAGCAGTACAGAAATTTTTTGGAGTGCATCATGACTTCTGGACGATAGCAAAACGAGAGTATATTGCATACAACTTAGGTTGACGAAATTGTTTTGTTTATGTGAATGGTATATTTATACCTAGTAATTTTATTGTTGCATGTTTTCACGTGAACGCACTGGAGCAGCGGGATTTAACCACAGTAAGATGGTGTACGCTTCCCTGGGCATACTAACAGCGTGGAAGCAAAGAATAAACGGGTCGCCCGCGGAGCATAGAAGCGTGTAAAAAAAAAAAAAAAAAAAGAAACTCTATGTAAAGGAAAAAAAATGAAGGTGTCGGTAGGTCAAGGTTTTGCTACCAAAAAGTAATGTCGATTATTATAAAGAAAAAGTAAAACAGCCATCTAAATGTGATTTACATGATGAATTGGTGCATTCTGGAGAGCCGAACGGCGAATTAACGGAAAAGGCAGCCACTTTAAGATGAGATATCAAGGGTAAAGTGCCGTAATTTAATGCTTATCGAATTCTTGTTGCATGCTGGAATGCGCCAGTTAGTAATTTATGCGGTATCTTATGTGGTTTTATTCCACGAGTAATTAATTAATCAGTAATAGAACATAATCCTTCGTCTTATTTTTACGAGAATTTACTCGTAAATCAAGGAAGTATCTGGTCATGAAAGTTATATTTCATGCATGTGGTTGAATTTCTTTTGTTATCAGTTTGATGGTCCACAGAATAACTTCTCTTAGCCAGGTGTATAATTACGATCTATTCGTAATGTAATTTAATAGTTACCCTGTATAAAACAGTGGTAAGTTGATTTTATTAAAATTTTTGGACATAGCAGATAGTCTGATTTTTGTAGTTGGGAGTTAGTGTGGATGGTCGGAGGCTGCGTGTTGTCCGAAGTATCGTGAGTGTGACGGAGTTCCACTCATATTTATTATTGATAAGTTGGATCTATACTGCTTATGGTCCATATTTGGAAAAAATAATGCGTGGAAATAGTATGATTCACCGGCTAAGAGCAAGAAGGGCAAGTAAATGTAAAGCTACTTTCATGACCAATACAAAGCTTTTCTTATTAAAGCGAAAGGTTATTTTTGTTTATTAGATGCCGCATAAGGTCTACAGAACAAAATAACAGTGATTATTCTATTCGAAGTAATTACGGTACTCCATTTGGGTAGTAACTAAAGTAAAACCTTACCTATTGACGACTACATTCATTGTTTTTCCATATGCTGTTATTAAAGATCAACAGGCAGACTCTATGGGTTGTGGGAAACCAGACCTTTTGAATGATTAATTTCGCCCACACCTGAAAAACGGCCCTCGCCTTTATTTTGTAATTTTAATTATGAGAGGTGTCTGGAAAGTGGTGGTGGCACTGTAGGTTATTTTCTGTTTTTGTTGTAAAAAGATAGCATAACCAGTGAGGATAGGTATTTGCAAATTTAGAGTCTGGCCAGGATTTGTATTAAAAAATGTAAGACTTTTCTTTAAATAAATCGATCCCTGTGGTCGAATTTAAAGTAAACTTGCAGTGTAACTTATTGTAGTAGTTTACAAATAATTGACCTACGATCGCTAATGCTACGTGGAAGTATCATTAGCGAGCGTAATTTGTAAAAGTAATATTTCTTGTCTATATTAAAAGTTTATTATTATTTGTTACTGCGATCGAGCAGTATTACTGGTCGACCGCAGCAACAATAAAGTGTGTCGAATTTCAGAATTTTTCAACTTTATTAGTATATATTACTCTTTGAAGATAACGACTAAATGAACTATGTTCGAATGATTAGTCACAATTTTTTCTGGACACACGCTGCGACCAAAAAGGCCCACTGAACTGAGTTCTTCTGATTATATATTTTGTTTATCAGATGCGTTGACTTTTAGTTGGGTGGCGCAGCGATTTATATCTGTGTGTTCGCTGAAACGAAAGACTATCGGGATGGCGACACAGGGCTGAAAACTTTACCACCTAAGTCGAGCAACACCTTAAGTAAAATTTACTCCACTCAGCAAGGGCAACGGTGTATTCGACCTTGGGAATAAAAAAAAAGAAAATATTTTCTCCCGATTGTTACAGCGGAACAGAGATTGTAGGAGTTCAGAGATTTGTACCACTGAACACTATGGACAATACAAAATTAACGTGAACTGAGAGTCTATGGTAGTGAACTTTATCCTACGATTTTTAGTACAGGTCACGACGACGAACTGCTACATATTTGGCGACCCTGTGTGTCCAGGATTGTGAGAATCGTACGAACATAAGAGATATTTTTTTATTTTAATTTTTGCTTATTTAGGCAGGTATAGTATAACTATACATCCAGTTCTAATAAATTTTGTTTAAGAGGGTGTGTGTTTAAGGCGAAGAATTGAGACTATTAACGGCTAGTGAACCATCCTGAGTGTGGGTGAGCTGACAATTCTTAGGACTGTGAGCACAGAGAGCAACAGAGAGAGAGACAAATTGGGGTAGAGTGCTGCTAAACTAATCCAAGGGCAACACTTTATCTTTCAAGACTACGAGAACTCATGTGCTGTTTATAGATTTTGTGAGTAGACTGAGGTAAAAACAAGGTACGAGGTTTAGTGATAAGATTTTTTTTGTGTGTAATTGTTTTATAAATTATTGAGAAGGTAACATGCAATATTGAATGTTATATGTTTAGGGTTTATGGTGTATTAGTATATCTAGTTGTGTATTACCAAGGAAGGTACTGACTACAGAAGTGTATTTTTTTATATAGATTGAGGTAGAGTGTAATGAGATTATTTTTTTATTGTATTAGGGTGTATATTAATTAATATAACCATGAACGAGGAAAGTTTAAGAGTGTTATTGGAGAGGCTTGATAATTTAAAGGATGATATTTTGGAACAGAAGGGTGATCTCTCGAAGCAGATTCAGGAATCTAAGGATGAATGTAAAGCGGGTTACGAAAGGTTAGATAAACGTTTAGCAGAGAGTGAGTCTAGGCATGATGAAGCTTTGGAGAAGGTAACGGAGGAGTTAAGGATGAGTCGAAATGAAATGAGGGCTAGGCTTGGAGTAATTGACAGAGATATAGAAGCTATCAAGAAGGTACAAGAAGATGTTACTGAGAGTTATGTTAAACTAGATTCGAGATTGGGACAGGTAGAATATACATTGAATGATTTGGGAGTGCTGTCTGACGTTGGAGGAAGGTTTAAAGAAATGAAACAAGCCGAGTATGATGGGTTATTAAAATATATGGACAGAAAAATACACGAGAAGACCGAAGTACTCTATGAAACAGTTGTTAAAGAGGTGAAGGAAGAAATGAGTGAATGTAATTCGAAGTTGAAATCGCAGGTTCAGGCGTTAAGTAAGGAAGTAAAGGAAAATATTTTTCCAGTGCAGAGGTGGTTAGCGGAACGGTTAAGAGATGTTGAATTGAAAGATGGTAAAGAGGTGACGGATTCTTCTGTGAAAACTGATCAAGAGGAGGTAAATTGGTTGGGAGATCAGGTTAGTTCTCATCAAATAACCCCAGTTAAAACTAAGAGAGATATGGGAGTTCAAGGAGATGTACACAGTCAGGAGGTATGTTATGTGGTATCACCAGATAAGAGTAAAGATGTTAGATATTGTAGGGAGATAAACAAGTATGACTTAGCAGAGGAAATAAAAATTTTTATGTAAATTTACATCCGTAAACTTAAACAGATTATTTTCAAAATCTATTCCCTTTGGAGGAAAATTAATATATTCCACTAACTTATCACACTTTAGTTGTTGTTTAATCAATTCCTTTGGAGAAAATCCAGTGCTACCATGTGGTATCTCATTCATAATATTTTCAAAATAACTAACATACTGGGGCCAAGATGTATGTCTCCTGTAGCAATAAGTTCTGGCAAATCTACCTATTTCTCTCATTACCCTTTCCGAAGGATTTGCCTGAGGGTGGTAATAGGCGATTAGAAGATGTTGTATGTTATTCTCAGCCAAAAAATCCTTAAATTCATGTGATGTAAAAAGGTTTCCATTATCGGATATTATTCTCCGAGGTTTTCCAACCAGCGGGAAATAATCTTTACTTAAAATTTTGATAATTGTTTTACTATTGGCCACACGAATGGAATAAAATTTGACAAACTTCGACCATAATTCCAATATAACAAATATAAACCTCACTCCTCCAGCACCCTTCGGAAGAGGTCCCATTATATCCATAGCACAGATATCCCACATATTCTTTGGTACTATAGGATACAACTGGGTTCTTATTCCATAGTTAACAGGTTTGGTTTGCTGACACACCAAGCAACCTCGTAACTCTTGTTTTACTACCCGGGACATACCCTTACAGTAATAAAATTTTGTCATATGCATTAAACATTTTTCTGCTCCATAATGTCCAAATAATTTATGTATGTACCTGTGGTGTCGCACAAGTACAAAGTGCGCGCCACCTACTTTCGCCGCGCGCCGCCATGCATGCACGGCGCGGCGTTCTTCAGACGACAGCCACGAGCGCCCTCTGGTACAACGCCGCTCGTGGCCACCACTGAAGAACACCGGGCACTTCGGACTGAGATAGCAACGAGTTAGGACCTCCGTAATCAGATAGGCACCAGTGGAGACTTTGCTATTGTACAGGCACTAGGCAGGCCTCTAACAACTATGTATCAACATACTGCAGTACTATGTAAAAGTTAAGTATTGTTACATTCTGTGCAATATATATATCTTTCTAATTTCCTCTAGTGTTTATAGTTTCTGGCTGCTCCCCTCCACCGACACCTACGACGAGGCTGGGACACAAAAGCGGCGACGAAGTCGGGACACAAAAGTGGCGACGAGGAGTGATAGAACCTTGGACCAGCCCACTTACAGCAGCCAGACAGCAGCAGTCGGAGCACGCAAAAAAATTGCTCCCGCCCACCCACCCTTATTATAAGATTTTTGGGGGAACATATTCTGTTACGTATTTTGTGGACTTTTTTGTTGCAGAGCGTCCTCTTTCATATTGCATTTGTGTTTTGTTATAATTTACTTGTATGCGCGGCGCCTAATCGGTCATCATGGCCACTACCCCGAACCCAAACTTAATGGAAATTATTCAGTTACAGACGGCGCAAATTACCCAGCTTCTCCAGGCCGTGTCGCAGTTGACGACACAGGCTGCTCACCAACAACAACAGTCGTCACATCAGCAGCCCACACCTGCCGCCGCACCGCTTCCGACGTTCCGCCAGTACAACGAACGTGAGGAAGAATGGAGCGACTATTTCGCACAGTTTCAAGAACTCGTCGCGGCTCATCAAATTACAGGTCAGAGAGTGAAGAACCTTTTCTTATCGATTGTGGGCCCCCAGACTTTCGTACTATTGCAAAAACTTTTCCCTCTCGCATCTCCTCGTGATGTAGACTTTGAACAAATTGTAGATGCACTGAATGCTCATTATGAGAGGAAAGTTCTTGTAGCCGCTGCACGATACCGATTTTTCAGACTTAAAAAATTACCGCAGCAGTCACACCAAGAATGGATCACGGAATTGAAGGGCTTAACCCGCCAATGTAAATTTACTTGCTCTTGTGGACTTTCGTATAGTGACGTTATGTTGAGGGATGCGATTACGCAGAATATTCAGGACCCCAGAATTAGGGCAGCAATTCTGAAACAGTCAGACCCCTCATTAGACAGTGTACTGCAGCTTATAGAAGCACATGACACTTTTGACTTAGCTGATGTAGAAATGCAAAGCCACAGTGTAAATTCAGTGCGCCGTAACGGACGCTTTCCTAGTCGTAGTTCTCAGTATAGCACTAGTGATTCTTATTTTTCTACCGGCCGTGCTGAACAGACAGTGAACAGTAGCCAGTGTAAAAGTGCGACGCAAAGGTCGCCCCGTCATGTTAGAAACAGTAATTTGAATAACGGGCGCCAACGCTCATTTCAGAAAAATGTACGTAAATCTTGCCCCCAGTGTGTGTCTCGCCACAAGCGTGCTCATTGCCCTAGTCGCAACGCAACCTGTTATCAATGTGGCAAATTGGGACATGTGCAGTCTGTGTGTATGCAAATTAAAAACTCGAACAGTAACGTTAGAAACGGTGCTTCGCACAGTGCGAGAGCAGTGCATACAGTCAATGTTATACACGCTGAGGAATTGAACAGTGCTTTCCTTGGATCTCAATTGCAAGAAAGTAGTTCTGCGCCTATGGCAAAACTATATAGTGCACCACGTAGCAAGCGCCGACGAGCGCGTAAAACAGTGCAACGGAAAAGGGTTCGGGACAAGCAAAATGACTATGAACAGTGCATTCCTGTAGTGAAATTAGTGCCTTCTGCAACTGCTCCTTGTAATAGTGCCCAGTACTGTGTAGATAGTGCCAGTAGACTTGTTGTAGATACTGAAAGTAATTTTAGTGCAGTAGCCTCGCATTGCGCGGACGCCGATCCGGCGGTAGTGTCATCTAGTGACAGTGTCGTTAATCCGCTGTGTGCCGAGTATGCGCCGCTTCCTACCGCACGCAACCCGCGCAAGCGCAGAAAACAATATGTATTAGACGTTGCCCACATTCGCGCACCGGTCGTGCGCCAGAAGCACAGGCTGTTTGTTACTCTCTCTATAGAAAATGAGACTGTGCAATTTCAGCTTGATACTGGTTCCGCTGTTACATTAATAAATAAAGACACATATGAACTTCTGGGTTCGCCAAAATTGTCGCTGTGTCAACATGTGCTAACGGCATATACAGGTGAAAATATTCCCGTGCTAGGAACATGTAGCCTGCCCGCCTCTTTTCAAGGTGTAACAAAAACAGTTGCTTTTGTTGTTCTTCAGGCCAAATCTACGCAGAACATTTTTGGACTAGATGCTTTTGACTTGTTTGGTTTATCAATTCAAAGAGATGTGCTTCAAATTTCGTCAATAGTGCCTCAGGATAAAATCAATGCATTGTGTGACAAATACAGTGACTTGTTTTCACCGGAACTAGGTTGTGCAAAAGACTTCGTGGCACATGTAACTTTAAAAGAATCTGCAGTTCCAAAATTTTGTAAAGCTCGACCAGTGCCTATCGCAATGCGTAATACAGTTGCGGAAGAACTTAAACGTTGGCAAGATAGTAGGGTGATTTCTCCTGTTGCTGCGAGTCAGTGGGCCTCGCCTTTAGTAATTATACCCAAGCCGTCAGGAAAGCTTCGTCTCTGTGCGGACTTTAAATCAACAGTGAACAGTCAAACAATTGTAGACACTTATCCCCTGCCCAGACCTGAGGAACTGATGGACAAATTAGGACAGTCTCGCTTCTTTTCCAAGATTGATTTAGCAGAGGCATACTTACAGATTCCACTTGATGACGAGTCAAAAAAGTTTTTCGTCATTAATACTCACATGGGCCTTTTTCAATTTCAACGCCTACCCTTTGGCAGTGCTTCCGCTCCCGCTATTTTTCAGCGTTTTTTGGAACAGCTGACAGTTTCTGTACCGTGTTGTTCGAACTATTTAGATGACATTGTGGTATCCGGACGTACAGTTGAAGAACATTTAGCAAACCTGGAGTGCCTTTTCAAAGTTTTGACTGCAGCAGGTCTACGTTGCAATAAAGCAAAGTGTTCGTTTTTTCAAACTGAAATAGAGTACCTAGGCCATGTGATTAATGCCCAAGGAATTCATCCTTTACAGTCACATCTTCGAGCAATCAAAGACTTGCCTCCTCCTAAGAATGTGCATGAATTGCAAGCAGTATTGGGAAAGCTTAACTATTATTTCAGATTTATTCCCAATGCCTCTCAGATTGCAGCTCCACTGCATCACTTACGTAGGAAGAATGTTCCTTTTGTATGGTCTAAAGATTGTCAGGTTGCCTTTGACAAATTAAAGTCTGCACTACTCAGTGATGCATGTTTGATTCCCTTTGACCCACAGAAGCCTGTAGTGTTAGCAGTTGACGCCTCGTCGTACGGTCTGGGTGTTGTTCTGTCGCATCGTATTGGATGTCACGATCGTCCTATTGCCTTTGCATCCAAGCTACTGACGCCGACGCAACAGAATTACAGTCAGATAGAAAAGGAGGCCTTAGCAATCATTTACGGCGTCACAAAGTTTCATCATTATCTCTATGGCAGAAAATTCTATTTGTTGACAGACCACAAGCCTCTCACGTCGTTGTTCTCACCCACAAAGCCGATTCCGCCACGTACGGCACAAAAGCTTCAGAGATGGTCCTTGATATTGTCTAATTATCAGTATGAGATTTTGTACCGGCCTACCACTAAACATGCCAACGCGGACGCACTTTCCCGACTTCCGGTTGGCCAGGATGTATCATTTGATTCTTCAGACATGGCATGTTGTCAGATAGACTCCAGAGATGCTTCCGCTGTCGCAGACTTCCCTTTAAACTCTCGTCGGGTTGCACAGGAAACAGCTGCGGATGCAGACCTAAGTGTGGTAGCACGTTTTGTTCGCTTTGGTTGGCCTGCCAGAGCCAAAGACATTGATCGGCCTCTGGTTCGACGTTATTTTGCACAACGTCATGCATTATCTTTAAGTCAGGGTGTACTGTTGTTACATACGGACAACGACCAAGCAAGAGTGATTGTTCCTCGTTCCCTGCAACGAGAAGTGTTACGCCTCCTGCATCAAGGACATTGGGGCATTGTTAGGACAAAGCAACTGGCCAGACGTCATTGTACCTGGGTTGGTATGGACGCTCAGATAGAGAGCATGACATCACAGTGTACAGTTTGTGCGGAGCATCAGGCGGCTCCTCCGCAACGTTTCTCAGACTGGCCACGCCCCAAGGGACCATGGCAACGTTTACACATTGACTTTGCCGGACCTTTCTGGAATACGCGATGGTTAATTGTTGTAGACGCTTTCAGCAAGTTTCCTTTTGTGATTGCCATGAACTCAACGACGGCGTCTAGTACAATCAGTGCCTTAACATCAGTGTTTTGCATCGAAGGCTTGCCTGAAACTATCGTCAGTGACAATGGACCTCAGTTTGTTAGTGCGGAATTTCAACAGTTTTGTCGTGTGAATGGCATTCAGCATATTACCACTGCACCTTTTCACCCTCAGTCCAATGGTGAAGCAGAACGTTTCGTTCGAACATTCAAGTCTCACATGGAGAAGATGAAAGGTCAGCACTCCAGGCAGCAAGCTCTTCAAATTTTCCTGTCTACGTATCGGTGCATGCCACGTGACGGCCCGTCTCCTGCCGAGCTGCTACACGGCCGCCGTCACCGCACTCTCCTTCACCTGCTGCAGCCTCCCACGCACCGAGTCGGTTCGTATGGCGCTACGCGTTTTCAGGTTTCCACGCCGGTGCTGTACAGGGTGTTTGCTGGAAACAAGAAGACATGGTTGCCGGGCACCATTCAGCGCGTGCTTGGTCGCAATATGTTTATTGTACGTTCTTCCACAGGGTCGGAGCTGCGGCGCCACGCAAACCAATTGCGCCTGCACAGACCGCGCGATCCTGTCTCCGGTTTCTTGATTCCAGACCCAGTTCTGCGCCAGGGAGCACAACCACATCGTTCGTCCCCGGACTACGAGATCCCTATGGACGTCGACGTACATCCGACGCAGTCGTCGCCGCCGCTGTCGCCGCCGCAGATGACAGCGTCACCGAGAGGGACTCCGGGACCGTGCGGGCCCCCCCAGCTTGGGCCACGCACCTCAGAAGAAGATGACCTGCTCCCTCTGGGCGGGGGCGGGCGCCCTTCCCCAGGTTTCGGCGGGTTCCCTGGAGGATCGCAAGGCGGATGCCGGGGCGCGGACGGCGTCTCGATCCCGGCCTCAGCTACGACGCCCGTCCCACCAGTAACGCCCCCGCTCAGGCCCTCCTCCCAGTGCCGTCGCCGTGGCCCTCAGCCCTACGCCACGACGGCGCGGCGGTTTGGGGGGGAGGGGTGTGGTGTCGCACAAGTACAAAGTGCGCGCCACCTACTTTCGCCGCGCGCCGCCATGCATGCACGGCGCGGCGTTCTTCCGACGACAGCCACGAGCGCCCTCTGGTACAACGCCGCTCGTGGCCACCACTAAAGAACACCGGGCACTTCGGACTGAGATAGCAACGAGTTAGGACCTCCGTAATCAGATAGGCACCAGTGGAGACTTTGCTATTGTACAGGCACTAGGCAGGCCTCTAACAACTATGTATCAACATACTGCAGTACTATGTAAAAGTTAAGTATTGTTACATTCTGTGCAATATATATATCTTTCTAATTTCCTCTAGTGTTTATAGTTTCTGGCTGCTCCCCTCCACCGACACCTACGACGAGGCTGGGACACAAAAGCGGCGACGAAGTCGGGACACAAAAGTACCAAGTTAGTTCTCTCAAATACTTGCTGGGCACACACACTCGCCATCTAACCACATCTTTCATTGATTTATGGAAAAGCACATTATTATACAATACCCACTGTCTTCTCCAACCATTCCTCACATGATTAGGATTCTCCAATCTATCTAAGACTTTCCTTATCCATGGATCTTCTCTCTGTTCCACACCAATGTTTCTAAACACTTTCCTTAGCTCTTTATTCGCTGTCTTTACCATTACTGGATAAACCTTAAAATTCTGATCTAAATCAATAGTCAATCCCTCTTCTTCAAAACCTACTGGTAATCTAGATAAAGCGTCAGGTATCGTATTCTCAGATCCCTTAATATATTTAATCTCAATATCATGTTCCTGTAAGGCTAACGCCCACCGAATCAGCCGTTTATGAAGCAATTTACTTGTCATAAGGAATGACAAAGCTCTATGATCCGTGTATACAATCACTTTCCTACCATAAATCAAATACCTAAATTTCTTCACAGACCACACAACTGCTAATGTCTCTTTCTCCGTAGTTGAATAATTTCGTTCACATGGGTTTAACATTCTACTTGCAAATCCGAGGGTAACTACTTCTATTTCATTTCCTTTCCTATATTCCTGAAACAGATGACACCCAATTCCATAACCTGATGCATCAACTGCTATACAAAATTCCTTGTCTAAGTTTGGATGACCTAAAATTCTAGGATTATCCATTGCCTGCTTCAAAGATTCCCATTCCTTCTGACAGTCTCCTGTCCATGCCCATACAGTTCTTGCTTTTAATAAATTATTCAAATGAATGCAATTCATACTCTCAGGCGGAATAAACCGTCGATAGAAATTAATCAACCCTATAGCTGATTTCAATTGTTTCTTGTTCCTTGGAGTGGGACAATACCTAATTGCCTTTAACTTATTCTCAGTGGGTTTGATCCCCTCTTGATTTATTACATGTCCAAGAAACTTCATTTCACTACATCCAAATTGAGCCTTCCCAAATTTTAAAGTTATTCCTTTCTCTAACAACCGTTCAAACAGATCTTCCAATAACGATAAATGTTCTGACCATGACTTTGTCACCACCATGATATCATCAACATATATAAAAACCTTTTCTAATAATCCGGGTCCTATTGCTGAATCTAATGCCCGTATAAATTCTGATACAGATATGTTAAGCCCAAAAGGCAGAACCTTAAATTGATAACATTTTCCCTCAAATAAGAAAGCTGTATATGGTCTTGACTCTTCTGCAAGCTTTATTTGCCAGTACCCCGAAGTAAGATCGACAGAACTCATGTATTTCGCATTTTCAAACCTTGCTAAGATCTCCTCCATTGGTAATGGCCTATCTCTCTCAATTTCAATAATTTTATTTACAGTTCTAGCATCCAACACCAACCTGATATCCCCATTGGGTTTCTTCACCGCCACGATGGGGTTTCCATAAGCACTAGTTGAACGCTCAATTATTCCCCATTCCACCATACGATTTATTTCTTTACGTACGGCTTCTCTCATACTAAGTGCTATGGGATAGGGTGGTCTGAAAAATGGTACATGTTCTTTAATCTTTAACCTACATTCATAATCCTTAATGGTACCAGGTTTACTATCAAAGAGCTGTTCATATTTTAATAAAACCTTCTCTAAATCCTCCTTCTCAATATCAGTCAAACTACTGGCTTCCTGACACCTATTCCTTACTTGTTCTGACCAGTCCGACCGTTCCTCACAACTAACCTCTTGTAAATTCTCTGAATAACATACAGACAAATTACGTGTATCTAATTGTACTTGCCATGAATCTATCCTATCCTTCATACCTTCACAACTATCACTTTGATTGATGTTAATCCACACCAATCTATCATCTACCAATAACCTCATTTTATTATCTAGAAAATCAAGCATAACCTTCTTGCTCACAAACCAATCCAAACCTAACAATATAGGTAAATTGATATTGGATACAACTAGCATTGACTGCTGTATCGTAATTCCTCCTAATTTAAATGTTAACAGTACCTCTTCTTCTACCTTTCTCCCTTTTGAACCTGTCAAACCAATTACTTGTACATTGGTAACAGGGAATGTGGGACATTGCCACACATGTTTGTTTTTCTCCCACACTTCCTTTGCCAATAAGCTCACTTGACTACCTGTATCTAATAAAAATTCCATTTTTTGTCCACATACATCTCCCTTAACTACTAAAGTTGATATGTTACTTTCCTTTTCCTCCTTTTCCAAAAGTAATTCCTCCTCTATTGGTAAATCTCCTTGGTATCTAAGAAATGCCGTCTTAAATCTTTGTTCATTACTTGAGTTACTAGTCAACGGATTTTAATTCTTTGGATCCATTTCCTTTGATCCTACCTTTTTTTCCAGTACCTCTGATTTCACTTCTGAAGTACTACCCTTATTACTATTGTTGCCAGAATCTCCTGTAGACCCCTCATGAACTCTACCCATTTTAACCTGTCCATTTCCATTTCCTATGACTCTTCGACTGTTATCATAATATCCTCTACCATTACTATTGCAACATCCTCTGTAACCACCTCTATGATTATTCCATTTCTCTTGTCTCCCATTCTGATGTCTAAAATTGCCATTATTGACACATTTATCACCATCAACATTATCATTTATTTTTACACAACATGCAGTCTTCACTTTTGTGTTTTCTCCCTTATTCACATGGTCAAGTTGCCCTATATATTCCAAAGTCTCCTGCACCTTCGACCAGTCTCTCCCTGCTAACAACTCCTTCATTCTATTAGGTAACTTAGAAATTAGAACTTCCATTAAATGTTCTTCCCCAACAGACTTATCTAAAAATAAAGCTTGATTTAAATGATACTCCATAAAATTCCTACATCCTCCCCACTTTTCACTATAAGCTACTGGACTAAACAAATCAATTCTTAACTTTCTCTGTTCCTCCTCTGACCAAAACTTTGCTTTAAAAGCTGTAGATGCCTCCACTGTTTTAAACCTATGACGATTCAGTATAGCCCACTGACTAGCATCTCCTTCAAGTTGTCCTATGATGAATCTTACTTTTCTTTCTTCATCCCAGCTACTTGGAAGTGAATCCTCAAAAGCCTTAAGAAAAATTACAGGATGTACTTCCCCCTTTGGTTTAAACTTTGGGAACTGCTGACCACCTGTTTTCATTCCAATTTTTATTTCCTCTGCTAAGTCATACTTGTTTATCTCCCTACAATATCTAACATCTTTACTCTTATCTGGTGATACCACATAACATACCTCCTGACTGTGTACATCTCCTTGAACTCCCATATCTCTCTTAGTTTTAACTGGGGTTATTTGATGAGAACTAACCTGATCTCCCAACCAATTTACCTCCTCTTGATCAGTTTTCACAGAAGAATCCGTCACCTCTTTACCATCTTTCAATTCAACATCTCTTAACCGTTCCGCTAACCACCTCTGCACTGGAAAAATATTTTCCTTTACTTCCTTACTTAACGCCTGAACCTGCGATTTCAACTTCGAATTACATTCACTCATTTCTTCCTTCACCTCTTTAACAACTGTTTCATAGAGTACTTCGGTCTTCTCGTGTATTTTTCTGTCCATATATTTTAATAACCCATCATACTCGGCTTGTTTCATTTCTTTAAACCTTCCTCCAACGTCAGACAGCACTCCCAAATCATTCAATGTATATTCTACCTGTCCCAATCTCGAATCTAGTTTAACATAACTCTCAGTAACATCTTCTTGTACCTTCTTGATAGCTTCTATATCTCTGTCAATTACTCCAAGCCTAGCCCTCATTTCATTTCGACTCATCCTTAACTCCTCCGTTACCTTCTCCAAAGCTTCATCATGCCTAGACTCACTCTCTGCTAAACGTTTATCTAACCTTTCGTAACCCGCTTTACATTCATCCTTAGATTCCTGAATCTGCTTCGAGAGATCACCCTTCTGTTCCAAAATATCATCCTTTAAATTATCAAGCCTCTCCAATAACACTCTTAAACTTTCCTCGTTCATGGTTATATTAATTAATATACACCCTAATACAATAAAAAAATAATCTCATTACACTCTACCTCAATCTATATAAAAAAATACACTTCTGTAGTCAGTACCTTCCTTGGTAATACACAACTAGATATACTAATACACCATAAACCCTAAACATATAACATTCAATATTGCATGTTACCTTCTCAATAATTTATAAAACAATTACACACAAAAAAAATCTTATCACTAAACCTCGTACCTTGTTTTTACCTCAGTCTACTCACAAAATCTATAAACAGCACATGAGTTCTCGTAGTCTTGAAAGATAAAGTGTTGCCCTTGGATTAGTTTAGCAGCACTCTACCCCAATTTGTCTCTCTCTCTGTTGCTCTCTGTGCTCACAGTCCTAAGAATTGTCAGCTCACCCACACTCAGGATGGTTCACTAGCCGTTAATAGTCTCAATTCTTCGCCTTAAACACACACCCTCTTAAACAAAATTTATTAGAACTGGATGTATAGTTATACTATACCTGCCTAAATAAGCAAAAATTAAAATAAAAAAATATCTCTTATGTTCGTACGATTCTCACAATCCTGGACACACAGGGTCGCCAAATATGTAGCAGTTCGTCGTCGTGACCTGTACTAAAAATCGTAGGATAAAGTTCACTACCATAGACTCTCAGTTCACGTTAATTTTGTATTGTCCATAGTGTTCAGTGGTACAAATCTCTGAACTCCTACAATCTCTGTTCCGCTGTAACAATCGGGAGAAAATATTTTCTTTTTTTTTATTCCCAAGGTCGAATACACCGTTGCCCTTGCTGAGTGGAGTAAATTTTACTTAAGGTGTTGCTCGACTTAGGTGGTAAAGTTTTCAGCCCTGTGTCGCCATCCCGATAGTCTTTCGTTTCAGCGAACACACAGATATAAATCGCTGCGCCACCCAACTAAAAGTCAACGCATCTGATAAACAAAATATATAATCAGAAGAACTCAGTTCAGTGGGCCTTTTTGGTCGCAGCGTGTGTCCAGAAAAAATTGTGACTAATCATTCGAACATAGTTCATTTAGTCGTTATCTTCAAAGAGTAATATATACTAATAAAGTTGAAAAATTCTGAAATTCGACACACTTTATTGTTGCTGCGGTCGACCAGTAATACTGCTCGATCGCAGTAACAAATAATAATAAACTTTTAATATAGACAAGAAATATTACTTTTACAAATTACGCTCGCTAATGATACTTCCACGTAGCATTAGCGATCGTAGGTCAATTATTTGTAAACTACTACAATAAGTTACACTGCAAGTTTACTTTAAATTCGACCACAGGGATCGATTTATTTAAAATAAAAGTCTTACATTTTTCAATACAAATACTGGCCAGACTCTAAATTTGCAAATACCTATCCTCACTGGTTATGCTATCTTTTTTCAACAAAAACAGAAAATAACCTACAGTGCCACCACCACTTTCCGGACACCTCTCATAATTAAAATTACAAAATAAAGGCGAGGGCCGTTTTTCAGGTGTGGGCGAAATCAATCATTCAAAAGGTCTGGTTTCCCACAACCCATAGAGTCTGCCTGTTGATCTTTAATAACAGCATATGGAAAAACAATGAATGTAGTCGTCAATAGGTAAGGTTTTACTTTAGTTACTACCCAAATGGAGTACCGTAATTACTTCGAATAGAATAATCACTGTTATTTTGTTCTGTAGACCTTATGCGGCATCTAATAAACAAAAATAACCTTTCGCTTTAATAAGAAAAGCTTTGTATTGGTCATGAAAGTAGCTTTACATTTACTTGCCCTTCTTGCTCTTAGCCGGTGAATCATACTATTTCCACGCATTATTTTTTCCAAATATGGACCATAAGCAGTATAGATCCAACTTATCAATAATAAATATGAGTGGAACTCCGTCACACTCACGATACTTCGGACAACACGCAGCCTCCGACCATCCACACTAACTCCCAACTACAAAAATCAGACTATCTGCTATGTCCAAAAATTTTAATAAAATCAACTTACCACTGTTTTATACAGGGTAACTATTAAATTACATTACGAATAGATCGTAATTATACACCTGGCTAAGAGAAGTTATTCTGTGGACCATCAAACTGATAACAAAAGAAATTCAACCACATGCATGAAATATAACTTTCATGACCAGATACTTCCTTGATTTACGAGTAAATTCTCGTAAAAATAAGTCGAAGGATTATGTTCTATTACTGATTAATTAATTACTCGTGGAATAAAACCACATAAGATACCGCATAAATTACTAACTGGCGCATTCCAGCATGCAACAAGAATTCGATAAGCATTAAATTACGGCACTTTACCCTTGATATCTCATCTTAAAGTGGCTGCCTTTTCCGTTAATTCGCCGTTCGGCTCTCCAGAATGCACCAATTCATCATGTAAATCACATTTAGATGGCTGTTTTACTTTTTCTTTATAATAATCGACATTACTTTTTGGTAGCAAAACCTTGACCTACCGACACCTTCATTTTTTTTCCTTTACATAGAGTTTCTTTTTTTTTTTTTTTTTTTACACGCTTCTATGCTCCGCGGGCGACCCGTTTATTCTTTGCTTCCACGCTGTTAGTATGCCCAGGGAAGCGTACACCATCTTACTGTGGTTAAATCCCGCTGCTCCAGTGCGTTCACGTGAAAACATGCAACAATAAAAATTACTAGGTATAAATATACCATTCACATAAACAAAACAATTTCGTCAACCTAAGTTGTATGCAATATACTCTCGTTTTGCTATCGTCCAGAAGTCATTACGCACTCCAAAAAAAATTTCTGTACTGCTACATGTTCTTACTGGAGGAATTTGTCTGGAGTGTCCCACAGCACGGGAGTGAAACGCAAGGAGTTCAGATAAAAATATGATCGAAGCTTCTGAAACGAGGCCTTACAGGAGAATGCTAACGATTAGACGGGGAGATCGCTTAAGTAATGAGGAAGTACTGAATAGACTTAGGGAGAAAGAATTTATGGCACTTCTTGATTAAAAGAAGGGATCGATTTGTCGGAAAAATTTGTAAGACGTCAAGGGACGTCAGTTTAGCACTGGAAGGAATAGGGTATTTTCCTGTGTTAAAAAATATGGTTCTAATTATTGTTATTCTGAATGATTATAACATTCAGACAGCATTTTCGCTCATAATTCTTACTAAATATCTGTTATTTTTACGTAATTAAAGCTTAAAAAATCATCAAATTTCACGATTAGATCACGTGATCGAAAACGCTCCGTTATTGGCTGAAGTACTGGTGACGTCATAGAACACCTACAGCACGACAACTAGAAGTCGGAGCTGTATTATTGTACGCGTTTCCTCCATTTCGCAGCTTTAAGTTCAGTTTTTGCGTGATCTAAACGCGTTTACAGTTTTTATGCCACAGTGGAAGATGGTTATGTGAAGGCTGACAGCGGAAACCTCCCTAAAGTTGATGCAATTATGGTGTCTTCATTCTTTAAAAACAATCCAAATTTTTACGTGCCAGAAATAAGAAACGTGAAAACTGCATTATAAGTAACGCATACCTACATTTCAAAAGCTAATTATTTCGAGAGATATTTTATGCCATTGGAAAAAAGTACCCTATTTGTTGATGTCAGCAGACTTAATCTGAAGTCACCATATTATACAATAAAGGGTGAAATTTTATCTTCTATCCAAGCTGCCTTGAGTGATTATGTTGGCAACATCAACAACAAGATTGAAAATCTTTGTCCGGATGTTCAGACCACATAGAATGACTAGATTAGTGTATCATACAGACCATGAAGTAAATAAATAATGCTGTTCCTGCTCTATGATTCTTGTGTGTACCCTTGTCCGGTCAGTAAAAGTAACTGCCCTCGTAAATCAAAGGTTTCACGACAAAATATTTGCGCTGTCACGCGATTGGCTAATGGCGACGTCTCATGATTCTTGCTATTCAGCATCTGATGCCAACATAATCACAGGAAGCCGCCGGAATAGTTAGTAAAATTTAACCCAGTAAAGCACACAGTTAAGGAAGTAATTTTATTTAACTACTTCAATACTGGTGCAAAGTGAAACACCAAAACCAGAAAATACAGCAAAAATGTCTTATGTATAGTTATGCTGTATATCTATATTCTAGAACAGGGACAGCGGGTTGCGTCGGCGGTGTTTTCATATAGCTCGTACGTTGGCAACGCACATTTCGTGTAGCCAAAGACATGTCACTTTCACGTAAACATTGCGAGCGAGACACGATGGAATATATTTATTGCGCCGAAATTACAGCGCTTTTCTGGCTTGTTGTTTTTATGAGTGAATGTTTGCGATTGTGTGCAAACTTTCTGCCATTCAAATCAGTATTTTCCTTAAATATTCAAGATTTGGTTTGATATGAATGTGTCACTACTTTTGACACTACAAACTAATCCATTTACGTTTACTCGTCCACATACGATGCCCCATCCACAATTAAAAAAACGCTAATCAGTTGAAACGTTATTTACTTGCAATGAAAATTCTTGGTAGAGCCCTGTGCAGCAGAAAAGGCTTACGTTATTTTATCTAAGATCTATTGGTGGTAAAATTGCACTTACTGGAGATAAATAATCAGTGCTATACTTTTATAGTGGGCTGCAACAATATTCATGTTGTTCTTTCACCAAATTATTAGGAAACGGCTTTAATTACACATAAATCGTAGGCGTGTAACATTATGAAGTTTTACTTCGCAAATGTAAACATCAGATCATTAACCTACACATAATACTACTTTACACCTTTGCAGAAAAAGAGAATGATACTAAACAGTTTAGTTTACCAATGGAATAATATTGTTTACTTAGATCAAAATGATCCTCACAGAAATACACACATGAAGTAGCGCTATTTCACTTGGATCTCTTCGCGCCAGTGTCAACCACTTTTTGCGTATCTTCTCATTTTTTGGTTCTTGCAAGAACAATTTTTCTTGTGTCTAGACAGATGTATTGGTACAGTGCGGAACTAAGCACTATTTGTAGGTCATTATGCAAACGTTAACGCCCAAACACGAGGCCTCGGCCCAAACAATATACAGGTATTTGTTTATTCGTACGAGAGCAGCAGCAGCAGCGTGTTGTATGACGTCACAGGCATCACGTGACTCAAATGTAGCGTTTTAGCGGGCTTTCAAATTATTTGAATTTCATTTCTTTTTTTAAAAAAAAGTACTGAAATCCACCAGGTAGAAAAGCATGTTCGGACCATAATATGACATAATTAACAATTTAAAACGATTTCCAGAAAACAGTCAAATACCCTATTGTGTGGTTCTGGGTAGAGGGGAGATCTACGTTTAGGCTGAAGACTACAACAATAAGACATTATAACTGTACTGAATTCTCAAGCTATTTGATGATTTCAGCACTTAGTGGTGAAGACATAACTCTATCCTTGACTAGGGAAAAACTGTGCTTGCTCTGCCACCTATAATAGTGTCACTGTGGTCTCAATAACAGTCGCTGCTAGGTGCGGTTTGTGGTTTCCGAAGGCTGCGACTTTTACCGATGTCGACTATACCGTGAAGGCTCTTTGAGAAGTCAAACACTTTTCCCTTTCATAATCAACGACGAGGGGCGTGTCGAAACTGGTTTTCGTCTTCGTTTTTTACAGAGAAGAAGGCACTCCAGGTGATAC
Source organism: Locusta migratoria (assembly GCA_026315105.1). Classification (NCBI taxonomy): domain Eukaryota; kingdom Metazoa; phylum Arthropoda; class Insecta; order Orthoptera; family Acrididae; genus Locusta; species Locusta migratoria. Next base: position 457,372,214 of record CM048748.1, read on the forward strand.
AGACAAACGTCATAGGAAGCGGCACCGGACGTTGTTTCAATGACCGGAAGGGGCGCCAGCGCGGGCGGAGTAACTCGAATACTAACGAAATGTTACGAAGCCAACGCTTCCGGATCAGATGTAACTCTCTGCCTGGGAGATGCCATCGTTCAGTTTTTATTTGATAATCTTATTATAAACTGACGCGTTGCCATTTCAAAGTAATGACTATCTGAAAAGTTATCAAAAACATGTCGTCTTCTGAATCATTAATTATAATTTGAAGTCTACAAATGACATATTCGTCATTAAACCCTGCAATCAATGGGAAGGAGAAATAGGGACACCTTTCCTGTGAGTTCGTCGTAGAGCAATCACCAATGCCGTGGCTTAGCTTGTTCGATGATGGGGATATATGTCCTCTCTAATAATAATAATAAATAATAATACAACGAGAGCCGAGAACTCAACGAGAACACAGGACAAACAACATTCTGCTAGCGCGAGAAAAAGATGCACCGGAAGAATGTATATTGCTGCGTTAAGAAACTTCCAGGCAGATTAGGACTGAGTGCCGGACCGAGATTCGAACCTAGGACCTTTGCCTTTCGCGGGCGAGCGCTTATTGCGCTTAAATGCGTTAACTTACTATATATATATGAATGTAATCAAACACACTCGCAGACATTCTACTTTATATATAAAGAAGAGAAAAAGAAGGTAGGATATTTTTCAACTTCCCGCGAGAAATTCAGTTATCACTTACTCGTGCATTTTTTGAAATCAAAAGAATGCAAAGCTGTTATCAGAGGACAGAGACGAACGCAGGTGCCGTTTTACTTGCGGTAGCCAACGCCTGGGGAACTTGCAAGCGATATACCGTGGATCTGATCTCAGTCGCGTCATCTGAGAAGCCCTATTTTCTTTCTTTATTGCACGTACACGCCAGTAGGCTGGCAGCAACATTTAGTGCTGCTCTTCAGTCGAGAGAACGTAAAACACGTGCATGAATACTTAAAACATGAAATGCAATTAAAACAATGGTGAAATAAAAACGTGGATAAGAAGACAAACATGAAGCACTCGAAGTTTCAAATGTTCACATGTTTGTAGAGCTTATGGGACTCAACTATGGGGTCATCAGTCCCTGAACTTACAACCTACTTATGAACTAGCTTATACCAAAGACGGCACAAACATCCAAGCC